>CM067167.1:261637911-261804749 GCA_034093135.1 Erigeron breviscapus
GTACATGGAAGGCTAGAATGCTTTTGCATTTTGGTGGTATTGAGAGGTATATGTTGAAAATCCTTAAGGATGGACCATATATACCCATGTCTCTTGGGGTTAGTCCTCTTCTTGATCCAATTGGAAGAAGAGGTTCAAGAGAAAAGCCCGAAGACCATTGGTCTGATGAGGATCGTAGACTTGTTGATCTGGACACCAGACTCAAGAACATGATCCTTGGGGCTGTTCCTGAAGATCTAATTCCAACACTTGTGCTGTTCCCAGTGCAAAATCAATGTGGGACGAATTAGTTATTCAGTTTGAAGGAGGTGATGATACTATTGTCACCAGAAAAGTTGCCTTGAACAAGAAGTATGAATCCTTCTTTGCCTTGCCCAATGAAAGTCTAACTGGTATATACACCAGATTTTCTAGCCTCATTAATCAGCTGAGAGGCTTGGGTGTAGAGAAGGATAAGGATATTCTTCTTGAGAAGTTTTGTGATATTCTTCCTTCCAAATGGGAAAACATGGTTCTTGTCTTGAGACAAGGTAAAACCTTGCACAACCATACTCTTGCATCGCTCTATGGAGCCTTCAGATTCACTGAAGATAATAATGCTGCAAGACTGGTGGCTGAGCAAGATGCCATGAACCATGCTCAGAGTTCTAAGGTTGCTAGTGTACCTGAGCGACCTTGTGCTGCCTTAATGTCTACAGAGAGTGTCCAGGCACACTCGATGAAGGAGATGTTAAACAGTTTCTTGAACTCTGGCCTGACCACTGAAAACAGTGATGGTTGTAATAAAACTGACGATGATGATCTGGTCGCCATGATTGCTAAAACCTTTAACAGGTTTAAGCATAAATCTAAAAGATTTAATGGCCCCAACAATGCTTCCAGCTCCAGCTCTCTGGATAATACCAATCTTACATGCTATAAGTGTGGTAAGAAAGGTCACTTTATGAAGGAATGCAGATCTAGTCAGTTGAACAACCAAACTGGCCCCCCTGTCCCTAATTTCAATCGGCCTGATGATAGCTACAAAGCAAAATACAAGAAGCTTAAGGCCCAGATTGCCCTCCTGTCTATGGAAAAGGAAAAGGATCAGTGCTTAATGGCACAAACTGAGGGAAAATGGGAGTACTCTGATGACTCATCAGTTGATGAAGAAGAGGAAAGGGACATGTGTTTCATGGCCTTGGAAGATCAACAGCAGCAGCACATGGCAAAAGAAGATGTCATCACTGGAAGATGGGTGGACATCATCTTGAAAAAGGTATGTGATTATGATCACCAGATTGACCCTGAACTAAAACTGGACCTGGCTGAATCATTAAGTGGTGATTTAGCTTTTATGGAAACTGTAAGAGCTGATAGTGAAAGATATCTTGACACTATCTTAATTGAACTGAACAACATTAAGCCACAACTTAATGATTTGCAAAGTGTCCAGTTGGCTCTCAAGGAGTCAGTTTTAAAGATTGAGGCTTTTGGAACTTGATAATCAAAAACTATTTTCTGATCTTGAAAAAGAACAAAAGATTATCAAGTCATGGGTAAAAGCATCTGGTAAAAACTATGATGCATTTTCAAGAACTATCGATGCCCAGAAGAATGCATGGAAATCTGGAGATCTGGAGATGGCAGCTCTCATACCAGATCTTCATGCATTGCCTCCAGCTCTCAAGGTGGAAACACCTTATGATCAACCTGAAGCTGTTGAAACTGAAACCATTGAGACCACCCCTTTGAGGTTAAAACTGGAGCCAAACAGGCTAAAGCTCCAGTCAAAAGGGCCACTGGTAACAAGCCTTTACCTCAAAAGTCTAAGGTGCCCAAGACCCGACAGACTAAAACTCCAGTTGAACCAAGGTCCAAGGTTCAACTGCCTGAAGAAAATAATATTTTGGTTAACCTGGAAAGTCAACTCCAACTTTTGTCTCGATAGGTTCAGAGTTGCACTGCCCGGATTAACAATCTGGAAGGAGGTTTATTACCTCCAGTTTTCAAACAAAATATTAAACCACTCCTTCAATACCTAAACTAAAGAATGTTCCATCTGGAACAAAATCTGGTAAAAATAAGGGGAGTAAGTATCAAATACCAATTGTTTTTACTCCTGCACCTGGAGCTGGTGAAAAAGCTCCAAATGCAGCCTCCAGTTCAACACCACAACAATCTACTGTGACTTCTGTAGAGAAGTCCAGCGAACCCATCAAGAAAAGATGGGTTCACAAAAAGAACTAATGATTTTTTGTGTATGTGTAGGGCGATCGAAAGAAGAATATCTGGTATCTGGACAGCACTGCTGGCCGGACTATGACCGGATGTAAGCCCCTACTGGAAGAGTTCACTGTCCAAGATGGACCGACAGTGACGTTTGGTAACGATCAATCTGGAAAGACTGAAGGATATGGTATGCTCAATAATGGACAAGTCGAATTCAAAAGAGTTGCATTTGTGAATGGTTTGAAATACAACCTGATCAGTGTAAGCCAACTTTGTGATGATGGCTTCAGAGTTTTGTTCGATATTTCACAAGGCACCATATTTAACAAGGATTGGAAAGTGGTGATGATTGCACCAAGAAAAGGAAATGTGTACATCATGGATATGGAACCAGCTCCAAAAGAGCAATGTTTCTATACCAAAGTTGATGAGGACACCAACTGGCTATGGCATAAAAGGTTATCCCATCTAAATTTTAAAAACATTAACAAGTTGTCTCGCAAACAACTGGTTGATGGGATACCTCAGATTTCTTTCAATAAAGAAAAACCATGTCCAGGGTGTGAGATGGGCAAGCAGAAAAGAGCCAGTTTCAAAACTAGGCAAAATTTTAGCATCACTAAACCTCTTCACATGCTACATATGGATCTCTTTGGTCCAGTGAATGTTCAAACTAGAGCTGGAAAGAAGTACACTCTAGTTGTGGTTGATGAATTCACCAGATACTGCTGGGTGGTATTCATCAAATCCAAAAGTGATGCACCTGCTAAAATCATCTCTCTCATCAAAAGAATTGAGCTCAAGTACACTCGAAAAGTTTGTCAGTTGCGAAGTGATAATGGTACTGAATTCCAAAATAAGGTACTTGAAACTTTTTGCAATGACACTGGCATCTCTCAAAACTTCTCATCAGTACACTCTCTAGAGCAAAATGGAGTTGTGGAAAGAAAGAATCGCACACTGATAGAAGCAGCCAGAAGTATGCTATCTGAATCTGGTCTTCCCACCAGTTTTTAGGCTGAGGCAGTTGCAACTGCTTGTCACACCCAAAACCGGTCAGTCTACATTAAGAGACATAAGAAGACTGCCTATGAAGTACTCATGAATCGTAAACCAAATATTGGATATTTCCATGTATTTGGTTGTCCAGTTTATATCTTAAACGATTCCAGTCAGCTTGGAAAGTTTGATGCAAAAGCTGATGAAGGAGTATTTCTAGGTTATTCAGATATTCGAAAGGCCTTTAGAGTTTATAATTATAGACTCCAAAAGGTTCATGAGACAATTCATGTCACATTCGATGAATCAACTGAAGCAATCAACAAGAGACCAAGCCTTGATACTACTCCAGTCGTTCCAATCAATTTTGGTGAAGCTGACCAAGTTCATCCGTCAGTTGTTTCACCAAAAGATGTTTCCAGTTACAGCAAATTGGAACCAGTTAAGAAGAAGAAAAGCACCAGTGACACATCATTCTATCCCTCCATCAATTTCAACTTACCACAAGAATTGGTGATTGGATCTGATGTACGTGCCACTCCAATATCAGCACCAGTTTAAACACCTACTTCTCCAGTTCTTCATGAAATGCCTTCTAATGAGGAATTTCATGATGCCAATCGAGACCTCATTGACTCTGATGAGGATGTAGAAGTTGTTTGGACTGATCCTTCTCCAGAAGCTGTTGCAACTAAAGAAGATCGCCAGGTGACTTGCACTGATATTGTAGTTCACCAGCCTAGTCATTACACTAGATGGACTCGAGCACATCCAATTGAACAGATTGTGGGAGATCCAAATAGTGGGGTTCAGACTAGAAGAGCCACCAGTGAGTAATGCTTAAACGTCACCTTCTTATCTTTAATTGAACCAAAGAAGATTGACGAGGCTATGGCAGACCCAAGCTGGGTGGAAGCTATGCAAGAAGAGCTCGTCCAGTTTGAAATGAACAATGTTTGGGAGCTTGTTCCTTGTCCACCAGGGTTAAAGAAATAACCCATTGGTACCAGATGGGTCTACCAAAACAAAATGGATGAAGATGGCCATGTTGTAAGAAACAAGGCCAGACTAGTTGCCCAGGGTTATTGTCAACCAGAGGGCGTTGACTTTGATGAAACTTTTGCTCCAGTTGCAAGACTTGAAGCCATAAGAATATTTATGGCTTATGCAGCCCATCTGCAGTTCAAGGTCTTCCAGATGGATGTCAAAAGTGCGTTCCTTAATGGAACATTGGAAGAAGAAGTTTATGTTAAGCAGACTCCAGGTTTCATTGATGAGAAGCATCCTCATTGGGTTTATAGACTGAACAAAGCATTGTATGGTCTAAGACAAGCCCCAAGAGCCTGGTATGATATTCTAACTAAACATCTTCTTAAAAATGGCTTTCAAAGAGGTGCAATAGATAATACCTTGTTTATCTTGAAAGAAAGAGGTAATATCTTATTGGTACAAATTTATGTTGATGACATTATTTTTGGTTCAACTGATGATGCAATGTGTAAAAAGTTTTCTAAAATCATGTCATCTGAGTATGAGATGAGTTTAATGGGTGAATTAACACTTTTCTTAGGTCTTCAGATTAAGCAAACTGAAAATGGAATTTTCATAAACCAAGGAAAATATGTCAGAGATTTGTTAAGAAAATATAAATATGATTCAATCCCATCGAAAAACACACCTATTGCAGCACCATTAAATTTGGACTCTGACCCAACTGGCAAACCAGTTAACATAACTGACTATAGAGGTATGGTTGGTTCACTGATGTACTTAACTGCCAGTCGACCAGATATAATGTTTGCAACATGTTTATGTGCCAGGTTTCAGGCTAACCCTAAAGATTCACATTTGCACGCTGTAAAGCGTATCTTTAGATACCTGAAAGGGTGTCCTAATCTTGGTCTTTGGTACCCCAAAGGCTCAGGATTAGATCTAATGGGTTATTTAGATTCTGATCATGCAGGTTGTAAGATAGATAGAAAATCAACAACTGGTGGTTGTCATTTCCTTGGAGGAAAACTGGTAAATTGGACCAGCAAGAAGCAGACTTCAGTCTCTATGTCCACTGCCGAGGCAGAGTACATTTCTGCGGCCAGTTGCTGTGCCCAGATTCTCTGGATCAAGAACCAGTTACTAGATTATGGTCAAAAGTATACAAGGACCCCAATCTTTTGTGACAACACCAGTGCAATTGCTATATCTCACAACCCAGTGATGCACTCCAAAAACAAAGCATATTGACATCAGGTATCATTTCATTCGTGATCATGTTATGAAAGGAGACATTGAAATTCATTTCATCCCCACTGACAAACAGTTAGCTGATGTTTTTACAAAACCTCTCGATGAGAAAACCTTTAAACATCTTCATCAGCGAACTGGGAATGTTAAATCCTTAACTAGAGCTTTCTTTGTTATTGAACGCGTCAGTGACACTGATGAAGTTCTCCAGTTGAGGAGGTCCAGATAATCTTTGCTCGCCAGGCTATCAAACGCCTTTGTGATACTATCTTGGCACTAATTGATTTCTGGATCATCATTTTAGGGGGAAAGACTCAAAATAATTTTCTGACTAAAATTCGTTTTTGTTTGAAAATGCAACTGGAGAACTCTCCAGTTGGAAACTGGCACTGGACTGATCCTCCAGTGACCAGGTTCAGTCTTGTCTTATTTTTATAACGTTAGAAATACTTGGTCAATATGTGTGACACGTGATGATACTCGAGTGTTTTAAACCACTTGGTATCGTGATCTGACGTGTTTCAAGCCATTTTAGTACTTGACAACTGTTTGTATTGGGAAAACAAAAAGTGAGTGGGCGCGTGGGTAAGATAAGCCGTCGTAGCATTTAATGCTAACATGGTAGCATTTAATGTTGACATGGAAAATTATGATTTTATTTCAAAATTCAAACTAACTTTGTGAAAATATCTTCAAAAGGGATTTTGTTTATTAAAATATGATTTTTGGTATTTCATTGGGATCTTGAATCCCTTATAAATACCCTTATTTACTCCGAACTCATTTACTTCTCTTCTACATTCTTTCATTTACTTCCCAATCATCAAAATTGCTTCATTCTTCTCTCTGCTTCACAAATCAAGAACCCTAAATCCCAAATTTCATTTTCATTTTTCTATGGCTCCTAGATCATCCCGTTCAAGAGAATGTAAATCTCTTGACTGTTCCATATGCTCCTTCACCAGATGTCAAACCGGCATCTGGTGCTCCTAGTAATGCTTCGGTCATCAAATTAAATCCAAACAATCCGATGGCAAGCTTACGAGGATCTCAAGGGTCCAATACTCTTATTGGAAGAATCCAAAAGTTTTTAAAGGATTCTCCAATAGGACCCTCATTCTCTCTTAACCCACGCAAGTTGTTTCACAACTACTTGTGTGAGTTCTGGTACACTGCCAGTCTTTCTTCTGATTGTTCCTCCATCAGTTTCACTTTAAAGGATGGAACAATCCAGTGTACCTTGACCGCTGATGTATTGAGGGATGCCTTACGCCTCAATTACTGGAGAGAGGGTGAATCTCCAGTCGTCTTGCCCCCAAATATAAATTTTCGCCAAGTACTTCTTGAAATGGGACACAAGGAGTGTTTGGAGAATGGGGTGTTGAAGACTAAAGGTGCGATGACCATGAAGGGTCTTACACCTTCATGGAGGTATTTTTTCATCCACCTGGTGGAGAGCATGGGTGGGAGTTCTGGTGGACTTGACCAGATCAACTCCTCACAAGCAAAAATGGCTTACTGCTTGTGGAACGGATTGAGAGTGGACTTTACAGATATTCTGTTTAGAAGCCTGGTACAAAAGCTGAAGGGCACAAGGGGTGTGTGTATCCCCTTTTCAAGGTTCCTCTCTTTTGTTTTAAGCATATTCTGGGCAGAGAAGTATATAATAGTACAGATTCACCGTACACTGCTCCAGATATGTTAAGGAATTTAGACTCTCTGGTATCTGAAGCTGGAGAGGTCAAAATTCCAGAACGAATGCAACTGGCATTCGCTTCAACTGATGCACCTATTGAAGGTGAGTCAGAAAGGCAACTGGGCGGGCCTCAAAATAATGAGGGACCCTCCAGTTCGTCTAATGTTGTGGTTGAGGATAGAGCAACCATAACTGAAGCAACCCCAATTACATCTAT
Organism: Erigeron breviscapus; assembly: GCA_034093135.1. Taxonomy (NCBI): domain Eukaryota; kingdom Viridiplantae; phylum Streptophyta; class Magnoliopsida; order Asterales; family Asteraceae; genus Erigeron; species Erigeron breviscapus. Next base: position 261,645,276 of record CM067167.1, read on the forward strand.
CCCTGGTGAAGATACTTCGGTATCTGATCCACCAACAGATGCACCCATCCAGGAAACTGGGAAGGTCATCTGGAGACTGACCAGGAAACTGGTCAGCCCTCAGTTACATTCATGGATCTGGACATGAATGTTAATGACGAGGAAATCCTTATAGAATCTTCGGATTCTGAAGGTATTGAAACAGACTTGGAGATTCTTGATGCTTCTGTACAAGCTCAAGACCCTTCATCTCCAGTCTCCCTTCCAGACGCATCAATTTCACTTTCACCCTCCCAAGAAAATGTGCCTACTGATATATCTTTCCCAACATATACCGCTCCTTCACCAACTGGGCAATTCTCATTTGCTCGAGAAATGCCACCCCCACCGACGCCGTTGTTCACACCTGAGCATTCTCAGCATGAACAACACTTTGATTTTCCAGTCCTTTCTTCATCCACCACTCTTATTATATCTTCAACTGCTGGTTTGACAACTGGGGAGACTTCCTTAAGTTTGCCTCCTCCAGTTGCTCCAGTAGTAACTGCTGCTGGTCCAGTGACACCTTCTCCTTCGTCACTGGACAGTCAAGTTGTCTCACTTCAAGCCGATCTCCAAAACCTTCTAACCAGGGTGGAGGAGATTCAGAAGACACTTGACAAAAACACCAAGTCATTCTCCAGATACCACAAGGATCACCTGACAAACATCAAAGTAGTTGATCTGGGGATAAACAAGTTTTCATCTAATGAAGACTTGGTGTTTAAAAAGCTAAATGAGTTGGTCACTGGCTGCAACAATCTAGCTGGTACTTTAAAGGAAGCCTTTGACCTAACTCACTCCAAGGTTACAACCTCAATCTCCAACTTGCTGGAAACACTGTTAGAACTTCAGAAGTTGATTTGAAAGAGATTGAAAGGCAGGTTAAGGAATTGATTGAAAAACCTGGCCTAGATGTAACTGGACTTGGAGAGCAGTTGATGACTTCGGTTGGTCAGAAAATAGAGGATACGCTGGGTGCTAGGGAAGCACAATTGATAGAAAGGGTGATGTCTGAGATCACCAAGCTGGCCACTCCTCAGGTTGATCTGGCCCCACTCACCAGTGAGATCAACCAGTTGAGAGGCAGCATTGAAAGTTTGAACACCCAGGTATCTCTACATACTCAATCATTAGATAAACTGACAACTGAAGTAGAGCATCTGAAGAAGAAGGATGAAGAGGTAAAAGAAAAGGTGGTTTCTTGTCTAGATGAAGACTCTAAGCTTTTAAATGATTTGAAAACTGGTCAAGAACAAGTTAGTGCAAATGTTTTGACCCAGTCTAAAGAAACCAACCACCTTTGGAGGTCTTTCAGGATGATGTGTGGGATTTTTAAGGAGTGTAAGGACATGCAGTCATGGCAGCCTCTTGACCGGTTGCCATCTCACCCCTCTGAATGGGAAGGAATTAGGGCAGGTCTAGATGCTGCCAAGGGGGAAAGAAGTGCAGTCCTTCCACCAGTTGCACCTGGAAGATCTTCATCTGGAAGTCAAGTTGGTAGGGAATTGATTGTTGCTACCAGTACTGAAGCTGGTGAGCAAAGAACTGGTGATATGGATGTTAGGGGGAATGTGATGGATAAGGGAAAAGGTTTAGCTGGTGATGCATCTGCCCAGCCGGCCACTGATGTAATGTTAGAAACTGGCAATGCTGATATACTTCCTCCAGTTTCAGATAGTGACAGCAGAAGACTGGCCAGACTTGGTAATGATATTAAAGAAAGAAAGAAAATGAAACAAAGAAACCAAGTTGAAGCCAGGGCACATCTTGAACAAATCAAGTTGCTTGATATGAGTGATGCCAATCTGTTGGGTATCACTAAGGAGGAGTATGTTAGGATTAAGAATGATCCTAGGATAGTTGACCAGTTGAATGAAATGCTTGATGTAGAACTGGACAGACACTATCCTGAGGATGAAGCTGAATTCGATGCCAGAAGCTTGAACATTTCAGTGGAGAAGGCTAAGGAAATTAGGGCCAGTGGGATTCTTAAACGTATTGCAAATGTTTTGACCCAGTCTAAAGAAACCAACCACCTTTGGAGGTCTTTCAGGATGATGTGTGGGATTTTTAAGGAGTGTAAGGACATGCAGTCATGGCAGCCTCTTGACCGGTTGCCATCTCACCCCTCTGAATGGGAAGGAATTAGGGCAGGTCTAGATGCTGCCAAGGGGGAAAGAAGTGCAGTCCTTCCACCAGTTGCACCTGGAAGATCTTCATCTGGAAGTCAAGTTGGTAAGGAATTGATTGAAAAACCTGGCCTAGATGTAACTGGACTTGGAGAGCAGTTGATGACTTCGGTTGGTCAGAAAATAGAGGATACGCTGGGTGCTAGGGAAGCACAATTGATAGAAAGGGTGATGTCTGAGATCACCAAGCTGGCCACTCCTCAGGTTGATCTGGCCCCACTCACCAGTGAGATCAACCAGTTGAGAGGCAGCATTGAAAGTTTGAACACCCAGGTATCTCTACATACTCAATCATTAGATAAACTGACAACTGAAGTAGAGCATCTGAAGAAGAAGGATGAAGAGGTAAAAGAAAAGGTGGTTTCTTGTCTAGATGAAGACTCTAAGCTTTTAAATGATTTGAAAACTGGTCAAGAACAAGTTAGTGCAAATGTTTTGACCCAGTCTAAAGAAACCAACCACCTTTGGAGGTCTTTCAGGATGATGTGTGGGATTTTTAAGGAGTGTAAGGACATGCAGTCATGGCAGCCTCTTGACCGGTTGCCATCTCACCCCTCTGAATGGGAAGGAATTAGGGCAGGTCTAGATGCTGCCAAGGGGGAAAGAAGTGCAGTCCTTCCACCAGTTGCACCTGGAAGATCTTCATCTGGAAGTCAAGTTGGTAGGGAATTGATTGTTGCTACCAGTACTGAAGCTGGTGAGCAAAGAACTGGTGATATGGATGTTAGGGGGAATGTGATGGATAAGGGAAAAGGTTTAGCTGGTGATGCATCTGCCCAGCCGGCCACTGATGTAATGTTAGAAACTGGCAATGCTGATATACTTCCTCCAGTTGAGAACTGACCAGTTGAAGAATCATTCCAGTTGAAGTCGAAGACAACAAATGGAAGATAGAGAATGGCAATGGCAGCGAAGCCCAGTTGGCATTCTAGTCAGTTACAAACTGGAGACCATCAGTGGAAAGCCCTTACAAAGCTTTACACTGATTACGAGGAATTGACTTGTATGCTTTATGTACCTTTACCCGGATAATAAGCCTTATCTTATTATTTAAGTAATAAAAGGTACATAAAGGTGGTTGTGTAAAGTTGCTTTATCATGCGACTTTACACTGCTTTTTAAGGAATTAAATGCTATTCCTTAAAAGCTCCCAACCACATTTGTACGGCTAAAGTTAACATCCCAATGTTAACTTTAGCCGTAAATACAAGTCATTGCACAACAAGAATAACAAGTGAAAACATACAAACACTTCACACTTTGCAAACCTGCAATATTCTTGGTGAACTTGTGCAATATTCTCTCAATCGCTAAAAGGAACATTTCACAACTTTAAGTGTTTCGATTGTCTTGAGAAATTCCGAGTGTAGATCAATTGTACTTCATAGGTTGTTAGGATATTTACATTCTTTGTATTATCTTGGTTCCGCAACAACCTTGTAATTTGTTTAACATCAATAAATAAATTACACATTCAAAATTACATATTGTCTCATCAAGTTACTTTACAAGTTATTTGTATTATTGCATTGTTCTTTACTTATTGTCATTTACATAAGTAATCTATCTAGAACTTGGTATATACACACTGCAACTGGTCGTCTCCAGTTCAGTGCATATATTGCAAAGTAACTCCACCATCGACATAGAGGTGTCTTCAGTAGTACCATCTATTGAGTTGGGACTTACACAATCAAAGAAGCAGATTATCACACAAACAGGGTAACAAGTAATGTAAGATAAGCAGATAGAGATATACTATTATCAAGCAACACACAATAAACAGACAAGTAATCTACAAATATTAACTTCTCAAATAAAAAAATTGTGCAGAAAATAACTCTTAATCTCACAAGAGTGCCAGTGACAGGATTCCTAACCTCTCGTATGAAGGCAGGTCAAGTATTAGCACAAATGTTTTTATGAGAAATAAGAGAATTTTTTTGATATATATATATATGAAAATTTTAATTTGAGAAGAAAATATAAGCATATATATATATATATAATAGAGGTTTATTTGAATGATTACACCCAAGCTAGTATATATATATATATATATATATATATATATATATATATATATATATATATATATATATATATATATATATATATATATATATATATATATATATATATATATATATATATATATATATATATATATATATATATATATATATATATATATATATATATATATATATATATATATATATATATATATATATATATATATATATATATATATATATATATATATATATATATATATATATATATATATATATATATATATATATATATATATATATATATATATATATATATATATATATATATATATATATATATATATATATATATATATATATATATATATATATATATATATATATATATATATATATATATATATATATATATATATATATATATATATATATATATATATATATATATATATATATATATATATATATATATATATATATATATATATATATATATATATATATATATATATATATATATATATATATATATATATATATATATATATATATATATATATATATATATATATATATATATATATATATATATATATATATATATATATATATATATATATATATATATATATATATATATATATATATATATATATATATATATATATATATATATATATATATATATATATATATATATATATATATATACATATATCATATTTAAAAAGTAGGGTTGTTAGACCCAGTGAAACTGACCAGAGTGAACTGGAGACCTAGATGATTTGTCAAGAAATATATTGAAGTCCAGTTGCACCGTACAGTCAACGCAACTGAAGACTTCCTCCAGTTGAGAACTGACCAGTTGAAGAATCATTCCAGTTGAAGTCGAAGACAACAAATGGAAGATAGAGAATGGCAATGGCAGCGAAGCCCAGTTGGCATTCTAGTCAGTTACAAACTGGAGACCATCAGTGGAAAGCCCTTACAAAGCTTTACACTGATTACGAGGAATTGACTTGTATGCTTTATGTACCTTTACCCGGATAATAAGCCTTATCTTATTATTTAAGTAATAAAAGGTACATAAAGGTGGTTGTGTAAAGTTGCTTTATCATGCGACTTTACACTGCTTTTTAAGGAATTAAATGCTATTCCTTAAAAGCTCCCAACCACATTTGTACGGCTAAAGTTAACATCCCAATGTTAACTTTAGCCGTAAATACAAGTCATTGCACAACAAGAATAACAAGTGAAAACATACAAACACTTCACACTTTGCAAACCTGCAATATTCTTGGTGAACTTGTGCAATATTCTCTCAATCGCTAAAAGGAACATTTCACAACTTTAAGTGTTTCGATTGTCTTGAGAAATTCCGAGTGTAGATCAATTGTACTTCATAGGTTGTTAGGATATTTACATTCTTTGTATTATCTTGGTTCCGCAACAACCTTGTAATTTGTTTAACATCAATAAATAAATTACACATTCAAAATTACATATTGTCTCATCAAGTTACTTTACAAGTTATTTGTATTATTGCATTGTTCTTTACTTATTGTCATTTACATAAGTAATCTATCTAGAACTTGGTATATACACACTGCAACTGGTCGTCTCCAGTTCAGTGCATATATTGCAAAGTAACTCCACCATCGACATAAAGGTGTCTTCAGTAGTACCATCTATTGAGTTGGGACTTACACAATCAAAGAAGCAGATTATCACACAAACAGGGTAACAAGTAATGTAAGATAAGCAGATAGAGATATACTATTATCAAGCAACACACAATTAAACAGACAAGTAATCTACAAATATTAACTTCTCAAATAAAAAAATTGTGCAGAAAATAACTCTTAATCTCACAAGAGTGCCAGTGACAGGATTCCTAACCTCTCGTATGAAGGCAGGTCAAGTATTAGCACAAATGTTTTTATGAGAAACAAGAGAAATTTTTTTTTGATATATATATATATATATATATATGAAAAAAATTGTGAGTCTGATTAAATTAATGATAAATACATGCATTTCGTCATTTGAATTGTTTCTTTTTCAAACGTTATATGTACGAACGTGGACACCATTATCAAATTTTAACTTACAAACACAAATATACAACATAAATGGACTAACACTATTAAAATTCAAACTTGTTAAAATTACTCCCTCCTATATGATAACAAATTCTGCAATGCATTAACACATTTCATAAACGCATACATACATTTTAAATAAACCACAAAATATAAATATAAAAAAAATATGAACATAGTTTCTTGCATTGCAACACTATATCCAACCACAAAAGAATGAAACAAAAAGAGTTCCGTTTCATTGAAATCATAGTTTTAAAGCAAGGACGGGTTAGTTTATGTGTAGTCGAGTATATATATGAAAAAAATTGTGAGTCTGATTAAATTAATGATAAATACATATTTGTTCGTCATTTGAATTGTTTCTTTTACAAACGTTATATGTACGAACGTGGACAACATTATCAAATTTTAACTTACAAACACAAATATACAACATAAATGGACTAACACTATTAAAATTCAAACTTGTTAAAATTACTCCCTCCTATATGATAACAAATTCTGCAATGCATTAACACATTTCATAAACGCATACATACATTTTAAATAAACCACAAAATATAAATATATAAAAAATATGAACATAGTTTCTTGCATTGCAACACTGTATCCAAACACAAAAGAATGAAACAAAAAGAGTTCCGTTTCATTGAAATCATAGTTTTAAAGCAAGGACGGGTTAGTTTATGTGTAGTCGAGTATATATATGAAAAAAATTGTGAGTCTGATTAAATTAATGATAAATACATATTTGTTCGTCATTTGAATTGTTTCTTTTTCAAACGTTATATGTACGAACGTGGACACCATTATCAAATTTTAACTTACAAACACAAATATACAACATAAATGGACTAACACTATTAAAATTCAAACTTGTTAAAATTACTCCCTCCTATATGATAACAAATTCTGCAATGCATTAACACATTTCATAAACGCATACATACATTTTAAATAAACCACAAAATATAAATATATAAAAAATATGAACATAGTTTCTTGCATTGCAACACTGTATCCAAACACAAAAGAATGAAACAAAAAGAGTTCCGTTTCATTGAAATCATAGTTTTAAAGCAAGGACGGGTTAGTTTATGTGTAGTCGAGTATATATATGAAAAAAATTGTGAGTCTGATTAAATTAATGATAAATACATATTTGTTCGTCATTTGAATTGTTTCTTTTTCAAACGTTATATGTACGAACGTGGACAACATTATCAAATTTTAACTTACAAACACAAATATACAACATAAATGGACTAACACTATTAAAATTCAAACTTGTTAAAATTACTCCCTCCTATATGATAACAAATTCTGCAATGCATTAACACATTTCATAAACGCATACATACATTTTAAATAAACCACAAAATATAAATATATAAAAAATATGAACATAGTTTCTTGCATTGCAACACTGTATCCAAACACAAAAGAATGAAACAAAAAGAGTTCCGTTTCATTGAAATCATAGTTTTAAAGCAAGGACGGGTTAGTTTATGTGTAGTCGAGTATATATATGAAAAAAATTGTGAGTCTGATTAAATTAATGATAAATACATATTTGTTCGTCATTTGAAATTAATAAATATTTCATGTAACAATGACTAATTATTCGTCATTTGAATTGTTTCTTTTTCAAACGTTATATGTACGAACGTGGACAACATTATCAAATTTTAACTTACAAACACAAATATACAACATAAATGGACTAACACTATTAAAATTCAAACTTGTTAAAATTACTCCCTCCTATATGATAACAAATTCTGCAATGCATTAACACATTTCATAAACGCATACATACATTTTAAATAAACCACAAAATATAAATATATAAAAAATATGAACATAGTTTCTTGCATTGCAACACTGTATCCAAACACAAAAGAATGAAACAAAAAGAGTTCCGTTTCATTGAAATCATAGTTTTAAAAGCAAGACCAAACACCTCCTCACTCTCTCTCTCTAAATTCTTGGATTATTAATTGTTGTTAGGGCTAGATTTGTAATAAATTCTTCATCTACACCATCAACTTGACATCATATCAAAAGATCAAGTTTCCTAGTGCAAGAAATCTCCATTTTCGGGTCAAATTCGGATTTAGAAGCTTTTGGAAGATTTGGTAAGTTAAAACTATCTCATATTAACCATTTTATGTTGTTGAACGTGTCTCTAGTCGAATCTAAACGTTTTTGGGTCAAGAATCGAGTCAAAACCGGATTTGGGTCAAATTTAGAGTTCCATCTAGGGTTTGGTTGAATTAAAGATGATTTTGGACTTGTGTTAATGTTATGGACGGATTTGTGATGTGGGTTGTGTTCATATACGTTTGTTATGCTGAAAAATGAGTATTTGAACTTCCGAAATCGGTTCCTACGTCAAAAATGAGGTTTTGGTATGGTTTGAGTCGTTTTTAGCTTCAAGGGTTGTGCAGAACCTGGACAGGTTGCGGCGCAGTTGGTTAGTCGTGTATTAGGATGCGGCGCAGTAGGAACCTCGAACCATTGACTGCGGCGCAGTCATGTTTGGTGCGGCGCAACTTTAATGTCGAAGGTTGGACTGCGACGCAGTCCCTTAACTGCGGCGCATTCGACCCCTGCTTCCTTTCCTCGTGTTTCTAGCTTGTTGTTTCCTTGTTGTGTCGATTGATAACATCTTTCGGAACTCGAATCAATCTAATGAACTTCCTTTTGATCCCTAGAGTTCCCCAAGTCCCGACTCATGAATGTATGAACGTATATTTATGTGAATGCATGTATAACTATAGGTCGTGAACGTGTGACGATTATTGAACGCTTGTAGCACAATCTTAACTTGTCATTGCCGATCAAGGTGAGTTTCGTAGCCCCTACGTTTACTTTATTTGGGGTGGAAAGTGTACTTGTCGTTAAAACGATTGTCGGTTGACTAGATACGTTATGATATGGAACGAGACGTTAAATACCCAGACGATTGCATGTGTTTATGTGTTTGTATGTGTAATAGACGAAAGACGTTGTAATGTTATACGTGTATATGACGAGACGTTATGGATTGTTTAATCCTATATATATATATATAAGACGAAAGACGTTATGGATTGTTTAATCCATATTATATATATATGTATTAAGACGAAAGACGTTATGGATTGTTTAATCCATATTATATACTTATGAGACGAAAGACGTTATATTAAATATTATGTAAGGCGTTGACGGTGGATTGATGAATACACCCGGTATGATCATACCACTATACGGGTTGTTGAACCTGCGTAAGACGTATTATATATACTATGTTATATATATATATATATTATTTATATATATGTATTGACGGTTGTTTAAGACGTTGACGTTGCCTTGTGCTAACGTGTACCCTTCTAGGGTTTCTTTGACGTGATTAAGTATTCTAATCCTCGTATATCGATAATGGTTGCTATCCCGACACTTGATTTTTACTATAAAAACCTACGAACTCACCAACTTTATGTTGACACGTTTTAGTACACTTTTCAGGTGAACAGGTAAATCAAAGACGTGTTGGATGATTGATTGCATGCTAGGGTTGGACTTGGACTATTCTTGGATCCGTGATTCATAGTTCCCGCTTATGGGTTATGCTTAGGATCGTTAGCCATCTTTTGAACTATCTTTTGTAAACGTTTGATGGTGTTGTGCTCCTTATGCATTTTTGTATGATCCGGTACTTGTATTTCTTGAACGATTTGTATGGATTGTCCAATCCTATTTATGCATTTGGTTTAACTCTACATAATTTCCATGTCGTGCTGTGCTATTTGTGTAACCCCCATGATTCCGCCTTGTTGGGGTGTTACAATTGAAGATCCTTATCATTTATGATGGTCGGCCGGTGGGACTGCGGCGGTGGGCTGGTGGTTGTGGTGGCTGTGGTGGCATGGTGAGGTGTTGAGCGTTTCATCAGATATGAGACATGACCCGGCTTAAAGAAGATGAATTGAATGAGGATTTAGAAAGTCCAAAATCCCAAATAAACTCGTTTTGATTGAATACTAACCGCATGAATAGGAATGGTTAGGTTCTATAAATAAAGCCCATTAACACACACAATGAATAGTTGAATACCTTTAATCCAGCAATGAATGCATTACTTATGAGACGAATTGTAGGAAGCTCAATGGTTGTAATTAATACTTTATCGATGATAATGAATGAATTGTATAGGGAGATCAATGGGGTTGAGTAAGTATTATTGATTATCGATGTTGATATATAATATAAACCTATTTTTCATCTGCAATTGAATGATCGAGAGTTTCTACCTAAGGCCATTCACCAATAAAAAGAAATTTAATAAACAAAATATATGGATTATACTAAACAAAAGTTATTAACCTATCAAGTACCCATCAATAAAGTGTCAAAAAGAATGCATTAAACAAAAACATCAAATACATATGCATTATAGTAAAGAAAAGTAATTAACCGTATTAAGTACACATCGATGAAGGGCCAAAAAGCGCTAATTTTGCTCCTACTATGATTCAACTTTTATATATAGATACATATATATCTAATAAATATGTAGGCATAAATACATACGAAATTTAGACACATTTATCATTTTTCTTCAGCAACATCACAAACTTTCTAAAGAAGAATAAGTGAGGTTTATGCTGATCTTGTTGATCGTGGACTCCATTTACGCCTCCTCGACAACATCCAAACAAAGAAGGTAAGCTGCTAACCCAACAACAGGTATGAATCTTAGATACTTCACTAAGTTCACCTTTGTTTTCTCAATATTTTGAAGGTTTTCTCCAATCAACCACGGCTGAAAAACTATGTAAAGACATATATCCCATATGAAGGCATATGCAAGCCTTTCTGATCCAAAGTAACTTATCAAGAACTCCCATCTATCTGCTAGACCCCCGAAATTCCCATCTGACCTCCCAAATAGGGCCCACAATATTGATATAAGACAAGCAGCCCCACCGACAACTCCAACCACTGCTGCACCATTAACCATAACCACGCCAAGTTTGGAAGGTTTTCTAGGAGTGGGCTCGGTGTCTGGTTTATTTAATCGAATAGCCATGTAAGGTATTAAGAACGCTGCAATGCACAAAAAGAAAAGAAAGCTACTGAATGCATGATTCTGGTAATGGGCTAACACGGGTAATGTTAAAATAGAACGTACTACCAAAGGGACTTGGTCCTCGCTGTATTTGAGACGGGTCATTAACCAAGAGATTGTAGGTTTAAGTCCACTGATGGACAAATTGTAAATATGTATGGATGGGTGTGATAATTACCAAAGGGACTTGGTCCTCGCTGTATTTGAGACGGGTCATTAACCAAGAGATTGTAGGTTTAAGTCCACTGATGGACAAATTGTAAATATGTATGGATGGGTGTGATAATTTCCCTTTCTTATGTAAAAAAATAAAATAAAATAGAACTTACTATTGGTAAGGAACATCTGAAAGCCCCACAAGACATCAAGTGATCCCTTGTATCTGTCTCTATTGCGATCGGTGAATAACAATGGAGCGAACATCAATGTCCACCCGATGACAAAATTGAACAATCCTTCAGAAACCTGGCCAAAACCGAAACAGGTTAAATTCAAATTATGTCAATTTGGAAAAGGGAAATAAAATTTAAAGGTGTTGAGTTAACTTTCTTACAGGGTGGATTACAGGAGCTTCAAGTAAATGAATACCAACTACTCTGCCAAAAAGTAAATCATGAATTAACTGGCCGAATATCTACAAAGTTTCTACAAGCTAATAAACTAAAGATTGCATGGTACATGTTTTATTGTGAATTATTTCATCTAAACTCATATGACAAGAGGTGTTAGAATATAATCAATTGGGCAAGCCAAAGTGAAGATATACCTGAATTCATTAGGGGTAGAACAAAGAAGAAATTAAGAGAAAGGCCAACTAGTGAATTGATTGTGTCTGAACTTATAGCCCAAACTGGATCTCCCTGCAAAGAAGCAACCATAGTATTTCAGCTACTGAAATAAAACTTTATTACCAGGTTATGTATATACACCAACTAGGCCACCAAAGCCACAAGTATCAGAGCATGAGTATGATAAGATAGAGCATGATTCGAGTCAATAGTATTTACACTCCATGATCTATCATATATTCATATGAAAGTTGTCTTTAGAGCTTTGCAAGAAGTACTGCCTACAATCTTTTGGGGCCTCCAAATTCTCTCTATAATGCATATCAAAGCAAATTAAAAAGTTGTGGTTTCATATTAGTTGTTGGCTCATATGTAATTATAATACTTGTTACACTCGTGTAATAGAATTTTAACATTATTTCGATTCAGCCTATATTTATATTTTATAGTGATGGGCATAACAACATTGGGATCAGAGAGGTCAACTGACCTCTTGACTTATTCCAACATCATTTCGGTTGAGCCTATATATAATTATAATACTTATTCCAATTTGATCTATAATGGGTATCAGGTATCCAATATTTGATCCCAGAAAATATTGTATATAAGGTGCTTTCAGCAAATTTGCCCCATATAGGGCCTCATTTTTAGTACTAGGATACTTTCGCATAGGATCTACGATAAGTTTGGGCAAACCTAAACATAGTGTAATCCCGCTTAATTTGTCATACGGATCTAGTACTAATCGTAACACAACACTATCCCCTTTGCTTCAATACTTGTCTCTCCTGAGCAAGCTTTGTCCCAATCATGTAAAGGGAATTCTTACTTATGGACTCTGTATCATTCCGGTCCAGGGGCAAGGGATTTTTCCCTTCGAATACTTGTAACGGCCCATGGTCAACATCTTGTTGTCTAGGGTACGTGCAAGGCTTCACCATTATACGGTGAGGTTTCCCTGATGTCAATGTTCGGGAAAAAAAAACACTACTACTCTCATTGAAATCGATTGTGCTTACGAAAGAACCATGTCCACGGCCAATGTGGGATTTTACTATGGTGTTACAATTAGTGCGTGGCATTTCATTTAATGAATTTAATCAACAAATATTATAAATTAAAAAAAATATATAGTAAAATAGTTAACATTAAAATATATATATTTATATAGCACATAAACAAGTAATAAAATTGAGGAAATTAAAATTGATAGATATAGATACATACAGGGGCATAAGGAAGTAAGAATAGCCAGATAATATAAACTCCCTCAGCGGTCCACAGTACATACTGTAAAGCCTTCCGTACATTATCATCCGGTTCAGGAACTGACACGGCACTGCTTGTAGAATTTCGGCGGCGAGAGGCTGAGCAAATAAAAGCATTTTTTGTGTAAATCCTATGTCGGAACACACAAGGTTTGGATTTGAATGCGATTACTTGTTGTCGTTTTGAGAATGATAAGGGAGTGTTTGGTTGCAAGGTTAAAGGACGCCGGATATTGGTGGTGGATATCATGAGTGTGGCTGTCGTCATTTTCCGATTATTGTAGTAGTAGTTGGGAATTAGTCAGTGTGACATGGATGACGGAATTTGGGCCAACGTGGTGTCCCTGGGTTCCTGTGTCCTTTTAAGACGGATAAGATAAAATTCCTGTTTTACCCTTCTAGTTACAACTGTTTTACAATTGCCTCAAAAATAAATTATTATTATTTTTTTAAAAGGTGTGGATCATTGCTCGCAACAGGAATCTAGCTTACGTTGTCTTAACCGGGTCCGCGCTAGAGAGCCCTTTCACCCTCAAAAATAACTGTTTTACAATTTTTAAGAAAACACTAATATAAATATTAAAAAAATTATCAATAATATACGATAATACACAACTACTTTTCGACTTTTCATAAAATACGCATCTAATTCGCAAACTATTTTTGATAACTAAATAAGTTTGATAAACGAGGGCAAAATTGCCCTTTTGATAATGTTTCCGTAAGTGGATGAATTAATTCAGCATCAGCCTCCATTCTGAAACCATGATTTACTAGAAAATCACAAAGCATAACTTCTGATTTTGTAAAACCAAAACACTTATCAAAGAATTACTTATTTTTTACGGAATAATTTATTTTTAGAGTCAAAGTAAAAAAAGAAATAAAGAAAGAAAGTATGTTTGTGAAGCTATCTCTAACCCACTATTCATTTTGCTGTTTATTCTTTATTTTAAACTGTTACGTCAAGTACACGTTGACTAGTATATTGAACCACTTTTTACATCCGATCCTTTAACAAGTTTCAGTTTTATAATCTCATTTTTTGATTCAAATACACATTTAATATCACTTTTAACACTAAAAGCACCCTTTCACATCAAACGACATGTGTATTTGGGAACAAATTTAGTGATGAATACAATGTGCACAATGAAGCCCCAATCCTAGCACACTGAAGCCGGTGCGATACTGTGTCAGGGAGCCCGTGGTAGAGAGGGTCTTAGCAATGCTACCATGAAGAACATGATAAATAAATGTATACACATAATAAATACATAGGACGAAAATGCTAAATGAATGTATATTTCCATATCAAAAGCCCACCTCTGAATTTTATGGTAAGTGTATAATTATTTAATGCACCTTAACGAAAGTTCTTAGAGATTCGTCTATCAAAAACCATAATAATATAGTTGAATAACTTTCGTTATCAACAATATATAAAATGTGTATACAACTAAACACAAATACAAATGTCAAGTCAGTCCGACTACTACACAATAATAGATGCCTGAAAACAAGAGCAAATAGTTAGCACTAAAGACACAAAGCCTATATAGCTAATCGATGTACGTGGTACCTTTGTGTATTTCTCAATCTACTAAATGTTAATTAGTAGTTTAGTGCTACCATTTACTATATACATTCCCTCTTGTACAAAATTCGTAATGACAACTACAAGAATAATCAAGTCCCCCATGAAGAACGTAATAACCGTTGTTTGATATTAGAAATTTTATTGACCATGTTCTTATAGAACGCAACCGCTTGAAGCTTGTTCTTGGGTGTATTGATTGCTTTCGAGCAATTGCTGGTAAAAGTTAGGATCACTTTTTTCTCCATCATCAATATCTCCATTGACTGCATGTCTCCTAATAATGTAGAAAGAAGAAAAATATGACCTTATTAGAAAAAAGTTGTCAAGATAAATTAATATAGCACACTGTCACATTTTAATTATTCGATCTGGATGAGGTCTTTCTTAACATATACTACTCCGTATATGTCAAAAATACTTGTTTTTTCTATATGTATAAAAAAGAATCGTATTCTTATTTAATTATTTAAGATGCTTTAAGTTGATATGAAGCAAATGCACATTAAATTGATATCGTATTATTGTTTAAAAAGTGACAGCTTGATCTACTGGTTCGATTTTGTAGAGTTCTTTGATTAATTAATTAGGGCAAGTGATACCTCTACTATCGCATTTTGATACACTTATGTGTTTAAACACACAAAACCTTATTCTATAGTAAACTTCCCTAGAAAATTTAATAATGGACGTTATAAAAATAAGTTACACGCAAGTTTTTTTTTGTTTTTGTTTTTTTTGTAATAAATTAACGGATAAGTTCCCGTTACCAGAATAAAGATTCTTATCCTAACCAACGTACACAACACAGAAAGTGCAAACAACAATATAGACTTTAAGAAAACACACTATTAAAAAGATGAGACAGATGGACCCAAAGGGCATCCAATATTCCAATGTCATATTTGTCCATCGTCTCTTTCGTTAATACTTTGCATATTTAAGTTCCAAAAAGATGTCAAGTACTCAAGTTAATTATACGAGTGCGTAATAATAAATTAATAATAGCTACAAAGTGTTACTCTGTTAATTTGTATAAAAAAAAATCAGTACTTTGTTTACAAAGAAAATTTGCTATGACCATAACATCATTCAACATAGGGCCCTTCAATTTATTAACAAAATAATTTTAAATATCTTATCAAAGTATCAAGTCTGTATATTAATTAATCTACAAGTCAAACAATATTAACACAAACATAAATGCAATGCAACAACTAACAAGTAATAATGTAATACGTACATTGTTATCTAAGACCAATTATTAACATGTTACCCTAGAATTCCCCTTAACTAGGAATTCAAATTGTAGTACTGGCTATATCCTATATAAAGATATATGAAAAAGTAATTCCAATTTTTAACAAAATAAGGTTACTTTAGTGTACACTTTCATTTCTATATATAAATATGTGCTTTTTCAGTCCCATGAAATATTAATATATGAAATTTTAACAAAATACAAAAGTAAAGATCACATTGCATACTTTATTGGACACAACATGGTACTATCAATATATAACTAAGATGTAGTTACTAGTTTAGCTTGAAAGTATAATTAAATTGATTTATATTAACAAAATTATTAACTTAAACAAGATTAATGTATATTTTCAAGTTTTAGTATGTAAGAAGTATATATAAAGAATGGATTTAGTGTAACACTCTGATGCAGCACATTATAGGAAATGAAAACATACATATTTTACAATGGCGTTCTCTTTGTACCAAAATGGCGTTAAATATTGATGCGAACACTATAGATGCAGAGTTGGAATACCAAATAAGGTTAATTAGTTGAAGGGACGGAGCCAGAAAATTTCTCGAGCAAGTTCATGATTAGCATTACTTACTTTAAGGGTAGCCTCTTGAGTCTTGACGTATGTTAGAATTTAGAAATCATGTTAAGGGGGAATTACTTACCATTAAATCTAGAGATGATATCCGCAACTCTATCTTGACACATTTTGCATCTATAATCCGCCAAGAGAATGACTTCTTGAACCTGTTTATATATATAATAACATGAGACCAACGATTACTTCAGTCATTAGATAGAATACAAAGTAAATTGCATGCTATTTATCAAAACAAAAGGCAGATAGCAAGAGACTTGTTACCAAAGGGAAGGTCAAAGATTCAATGGAGGCAAGTGTAGTTGGAACCTTGACCATTTTCTTTGACTTTTTTACTTTTTCTTCCTCTTCTTCATCCACATTATGTTCAAAAGCACCCATATATGGCTTTTGCTGTAAGTTTGTGCAAAAGGGTGTATGTATATTTTTTTTTGGTAAGCAAAGATAAAATAGAGAATCCTATCTTTAAGGGTAGGTTCACTTTCACTGGTGAAATAGTCAATTTTTTTGTAATGCATGAAGGACAAGTTTATATAGCATTTGATATGTTGAGCTGGAAAAAGGTTAACATCTTTTATGTTCAAGAATCATAATATCAATGTCAAATAGGTGGTGCCCCACCACCATGGATGTATTGATGCATACAAAACAACAATAATGAAAGATCAACTTCTTGACATAACAGCAATCTGCAAGTAGGTAAATAATATCCTTAACCTATGAAAATGTTATGGTTTACACTTCTGAAATATAATATTACTCCTACGGAAATGATAAACATACGAGGTTTTTCCCATACGAGTGTTTTTGACTCAAATATATGCGACTTAATCAGAGGATTTGTGTTTGTTCTCGGCCATTTCCCTAGCCACCCTACTGTTTGAACCTAGATTCATCGGCTCAATGAGGGACTAAGATTAGGACACAATCACCACAACTCCAGATAATTCAGTGCGAACCTAACAAGTTCTTGACGAACCTAAGGTGGCAATGATTGTGTAATAAATATGATATGAATCTTGATTGCTATGATTGAATCTTGATTGCTTATGAGTATTAAATGCGGATTGAATTGAATGTGCTCAGAAGACTTCTTGAAGAGTATTTATACAAGAATATTTAGAGAACTCAGAGGCATCTTTCTAATATTCTTATACAGTGAATTAGCTTTTTTAGTAATAACATACAATATGAATATGTTTATACATAGAGGCTATATTGGATCCATATTCACCTGTCATGTTATTCAGTGTATGCATTGGGCTTAGCCCATACAATGAATCAAACGAGTCTGGCTTCATCTCCTATCTATAAGGCCGCTCGTAGTAGATGTTCTTAAATCTCGTCCAAATTGATTCCAAGCTCGTCGAAAATGGAAGTTAATGCCACCAATGGTTCCAAGCTCGTCGAAAAGTGGGTTGTTCGGAATTAGGAATGGAATGGACGAGATCATGGTGGGACCGAGGGAGCGTGCCAACTTGTTTAAAAAAAAAACCTTCCTTTTTATTTTTCTAACTAACGGCTAGTATTAAAAAAAACCCTTCCTTTTTCTATTTAAACACCATCATTTTTAACAATCACTCACAAAAACAACATACCATTTATAACTCAAAAACACCATCCTTTAAACTCTTTTTTCTCTTTATCAAACAATTCCATTTGAAAATGCCGAGACAAATGTGGACTGCATCCGAAGATCTTTTGTTGTCGAGATGTTGGATACATAGATGTGAAATGCCTACCGGAAGCAAAAACACTTGGACCGACATATCTGAAAGGTTCAACATGATGACGACTGAAGGTCCACGGACCAAATCTCAACTACTAGGTCACTTCAACAAACTTCGCAATGAATGTAAGCAGTTTGAAGCAATCTATACGAGGTTGAAGGCACATGGGATGAACTTATCTGATGAGTTAGTTTATGCAACGGCGCATCAGGAGTACCGGGAGAATTATGGAAGGGGCTTCAGATACGAGCAGTGTTTCAGGGAGCTTATCACGGTTCCCTACTTTTAATTATGTATGTTTTAGTATTTTAATTAAGTCTGTTTTCGTATTTTAATTAAGTGTGTTTTAGTATTTTAATTAAGTGTGTTCTATGTATTGTAATGTGTACTTTGTAATTCAATAAAAAACAGACTTTTATTCATAATTTTAAAGCATTACAAAGTTATTAAAACACAAACACACAACATTAAAACTACGAGAAATACGAGTCCTAAACATCACAAACTTATTAAAACACCGAGAATTACGAGACCTAAATATTAAAACCACGAGTCAATAAAAGCGAGAATCGTCCGAATCAAAGGAACTGTCACCATCGTTGCGGTGGAAGTATTCATAATTGTCATCTTCATTTCCAGGAGGGTCTTCATTTGAGTATCCCTCCCCCGGGTCAGTCATGTAACCATCGGGCCGGCGACCAACACCATGGTGGTCGATATTGCCTTTCCAAAACTCTGCATGCTCAAGCGTGCTCGTCAAAGTTGCAACTGCACCCCTTAGTTGGGCAACGGTGTCATCCAAGTGAGATACCTTCTGTTGCAGGTATCTCACATACCTTAGCTCCATGACAGTACGTTGTCTCCTCGACAAGCTGAGAAGGCGGCCAATTTCGGCCATGTGAGCCGCCCTTTGTTGGTTAATGTTGTTAATCACAACCCCCACGTCTGTTCGATTCTTGTCCTCGTCAAGCATGTGAGCTTGCATCGAGTCTTTCGCCTCGGTCACATTCATCGGTGGCCTGAAGTGTGGATCCATTTCGGTGTTTGAATGTATGTTTTAGTGTAAGAAGAAGTGAAAATGAATTTGTGTGGGTTGAAGTGTAGAATGGTAGTGTATATATAGTGGTTTTACAAAAACTAGCCGTTAGGGGCTATTTTTGCCATATTCTAAAAGTTGAAATTTGAAATGAGGGACCTATGTTGCCACATTTGAAATTCATTTTTTTAAATAAAAGTTTAATTTTAATTTTAATTAATTATGTAATGTAATGTTTAATTTATATGTGGTGTTTTTATTTTTATAAAGGTTTTATTAATTTTAGATAAAGAATTTATTAATATTTGGGTTAAAATAAAATAGAATAAAAAAATTTAGGAAGAGGTCTTAATGATAGGAGTAGTTCTTAAATAAGAACATGCCGACGTGAATTTAGGAAGAGGTGAGGAAGAGATTTAAGAGGCCTTATTATGAATAATAATAAATATGTATGTATCACATATCCATATATTAGATATATAGAGGGGGAGAGGGAGCGGACGTACAAGAGAGGGAAGGAGAACAAAAAAATAATTGTCCTCACCCGGTAATAGGATCCGACCCGGAGGTAGGGTCCAAGGTAGACCCGGTATAATTATATATATATATATATATACGGGTGCGGGAGAAGAAGATCAAGACCCTAATTAAATCCGGCTGCCAGTATCTATATATAAGCGGCAGCAAGAGAAGGAAAATGGATCCGACCCATTCGCTAATCTCACCCGGTTGTAGACCCGGTTTGTTAGTATGTATATTCCCCTGGATCGATCTCTCTTATATCTATTTGTTTATTTTGTGCCACCCGATTGTAGTGCTTGGCTAAGGGAAATATTGTTTGTTCCCTGATCCAAGTTCTTGTTCCCTGATCCAAATTTCTATCTCCCCGGTTGTTGACCCAGCTATGTTTTCATCTCGCCCGCGATTTCATAACAACTTTTTTGTATTTTGAGTTTGAGTAAGATTTTTTGTGTGTAAACGTAAACTCTTTTTTGCTTTCCAAATTTTATCTCAGGAGGAGTGAGACTGAGGAAGGAGGCTCATTAGGATCAACTTTTGTCTTCTTTAATCTTTTAATTTGTGAAGGTAACGACTCAATCTTTTAATTTGTGAAGATATCTATCTCACATTTTTTGTTTTTCTTTAATCTTTTAATTTGTGAAGGTAACGACTCAATCTTTTAATTTGTGAAGATATCTATCTCACATTTTTTGTTTTCCTTTTCTTGTATTTATCCATTTGCAAATATAAAATAATGAATAAAATGAGTAAAAGGTTGATGGGGGTCCTTGTTTTGGTTTCTCTTGGCCTGTGTCTCGCCCGGGTATATTTTAATCTCGCCTTGTTGTTGACCCGATATGTTTTCATCTCGCCCGCGATTTCATAACAACTTTTTTGTATTTGAGTTTGAGTAAGATTTTTTGTGTGTAAACGTAAACTCTTTTTTGCTTTCCAAATTTTATCTCAGGAGGAGTGAGACTGAGGAAGGAGGCTCATTAGGATCAACTTTTGTCTTCTTTAATCTTTTAATTTGTGAAGGTAACGACTCAATCTTTTAATTTGTGAAGATATCTATCTCACATTTTTTGTTTTCCTTTTCTTGTATTTATCCATTTGCAAATATAAAATAATGAATAAAATGAGTAAAAGGTTGATGGGGGTCCTTGTTTTGGTTTCTCTCGGCTGTGATTTTGTACCACAGAGGGACACCAATTACTTTGTAAACTCTATTGTATCTTGGATGGATCCACTGGTTATTTTTCTTGTGGGGATCGATAATTTAGTAGAAGCAATAGGAGTTTTTTGTTTTGTTTTATGAGAAAAAAGGAGTGATACCCATAGTACTCTTGTTACATGTACTTAGTTAGCAGAAGTCCTTGATGATAGGACAGCAGTGGTAAAATGATGCTATCTTTATCCCATGTATTCTCCTTATAATTTCATTATTGACATATACTATGGCACTTTGCTATGAGCCATTGCCATGTGTAACAAATCTTTTATTTTCTCGTAGAAAACATTGTTGATGGATTATAACCCCTCTTATTACACTTTTGCTAAACGTATATCCCGAATATTTAGTAGGGCCTCCTTGTTCTTTATTGTAGAAGTTTTTAGGACATTTTCCCATACCACCTTATCTTTGTCAATGTAATGGCTTGTAACTTATAAACATCAAAATATCATATCTTATTCAATGTGATGACCTTTTGTTTCTCATGATCAGCTTTGTTATACATTTATGTATGTATGTTCTGCTATTGCTAGATTTGAGAATGAAATATGGACTTGGGCCTTATATAGGTCTCTTCTTTTTGTCAGGTTATTATTCCTGGGATGCTCTTTTAAGACACTTTAGAAAACATATTAGATATGTCTGAAGATAATATTGACCCTCCACTAAATAGTCGGGAGGACATAGATGATGAAGATATTCCTCTTCCCGTAGGGGTTGATGACACAGATTCCCGCCTTAATATTTTTAATTTTGATAAACTACTCGAAGATCATCCATGTCTTGCTAAGTACAATCCTGTTATGGCCTCTAAAGACCAAAGGGCCAATAGTCCCCCGCCTGGAAAGGTTGCTTTTTATCAAGCTTATTTAACCGTTTCCAACCTTAGGCTTCCTTTGACAACCTTTTATCTAGACGTGTTGGCACATTATAAAATAGGTATTGCTCAAATTCAACCAGTTGGTGCTAGCAAGATTGTGCTTTTTGAGATGATTTTAGCTGCTTTAGAGATTCCTCGGTCGGTGCATCTGTTTAGGAAAGGTTTTTTAGGTTGGTTACCACTGGCGATTGGTTTACTTTCACCATTAGAGAGTTTGGCTCGTCGTTGATGATCAATCTCCCTGGTACTATTAAGTTTTGGCGTCTTGATTACTTTTTTGTGGATGCCTCCTTTATTCCCGAAGATAAGATCGCTTTACTTTGATGGAAGGATACTAAAAATAAGAAAGCCAATGCTAGGATTAATAAGAAAGCCAATGTATTGCCTGAGGAGCATTTGGTTAACAAAAGAGACGTTGAGAGAATAATGGGAGTTTCTGTCCCATATAGGAGTTATGTGAAGCAAGAAACTATTTTGGTTGTGGCCCAGGTTAGCCAGGATTGGGAAGGAGATGCTCCTACCTTAGTTGATGAGTCCACAGGAAAATGTATGGATTCATTTTTTGGTTTTCTTTTATATTATTTAACAATAATTTGTTGTTTTTAAACTTTGTTGTTGCTTTGTTGTTGTTGCAGCTATGAGTCTCATGGAGGGCCTGGGCGTGGACCTTGAAAAACTTAAGGCATCCAGTATTCGTAAGCCCATTGATGATGAGATATGAGGGTCTCTTCCTATTGTAGATATTTCTCAGGATTCCTCCCATGCTAGGAGGCTTTCTTTTTCGTCTGAGCGCCAGGATGTTGGCATTGACGGTTCTTCTCTTCGTTCTTATTCCTCCCTTCCTACAGAAGAGGATAGTGCTAAGATTATATCTGATCTACTTAGAGGTGTTTCTTCTCCCACCGGTAAACATTCTTCTGGGAGTCATTCTTCTGGGAGTCTTTCTCATGGTGAAAAGAGGGTTGGGGAAAATCTTGCTAGTCCCCCATCCAAATGTTTCATGACTACTCTTCCCCCTACACTTAATTCTTTTAGTAGATTTACTTCTTCTTCTTTTGGTTCCACCTCGAGTGGACCTCTCCCCTTGCCATTTGCCCGTGAGAGTTTGGATGAATGTATGGCCAAACTTGAGCCCATGAAGCGGGAAGGATTTCATTGTTCAGAGTATCCTACCCTTCAGAGCATTAGTGAAGATGTGTGGAATAAGCTAAGACGTACGAGTGTTTATAAGCTAGGTTATAATGATTCTACCCATACTTTCAACTCTCCTATTGCCAGGCAGGTTCCACTAGTATTTCTCATTCCATGGATGAGTTTGATACGAGTGTGGGCAATGATTATTATATCCCGCCTAAGGCCCTTCGCCTTAAGGATGACGTGAGAGATCCCGATGTAGCAAGGCGTTATGCAGATTCTTTCGTTCCCCCCCTCTTTGCGGCAGAAACAAGCTTCTTTTCTCCATCACAATTGGCTAGGGTATGTATATTATATATACATATACATATATTGTTTATTATTATCATTTATTTATTTAACACTTGTGTGTTTATGCAGATGTATGATGTTGGTGCAGCTCTTTCCTTTGCAGCTGGATCTGTCATGAGGGGCAGCTTTGAGAGAGAGCTTGACACAATGACTAAGAAAGTTAAGGCCCTCGAGTCTGACATGGGAGTTGTAAGAGGGAAGCTTTCTAATTCTTTGATAGAGGTTGAAAATGAGAAAGAGGAGAAAAAGTGCTTAGAGGATGAGGTTCGTATGCTTAAGTCGAAATTGGAGACAAGTGATGCTCAGGCAAAGGAGATTGAGAGGGCTCTTGAGGAGGAAAGAGCTCGGGGGAAGGCCTTGGAGATGGATATTGAGAAGAGCGCTGAACTTAGAAGGGATATCCTTTTAGCCTTTCCCCGCTTGTTTAAGCTTGCAATTAGTCATTCAGATGTTATGGGCATAATTGGTGAATTTAACAAGGCTACATTTGCTCTTGGTAGGCATTCTGTTGCCATGGAACTTTCTGATAAAGATTCTTCCCTTGATCCTACTTCTCTTCCCTTTTATGATGCCTCATCGGTTGGCAAGATGGAAGCTGCTCATATTGCTTTTGAGAAGAAGTCTTTTCTAATAGTTAATGCCATTGCTGAGGATCCTGATGCCTCCTTGGAGGACATAGTGTCTCTCCTTTCGCCACCTGCTCCCTCGGAGACTATCCCATCAGAGGCTCCACCTGCCCCCTCGGAGACTTAGTTTTATTTCTTTGTCTTTTCTCTTGTATTCATATACATTTGTACTGCAGTGTATGGACTTTTATTGACATTGTGTTAGTTTATCTTTGATGTATGGCTTATAGCCTATGAACATTTTAATATTAATTTTGTCATGTAAGCGTAGTTGTAGTTAACTTTGCTTTTTATGATTTATTACTCGCGAGTTTCACTTCCCAATGAGAAGTGCTTATCGATTTCACCCAATGAGTGAAATGATGAATATTTTTTAAGTTTTTGGTAAGGGGTTTCACTTCCCAATGAGAAGTGCTTATCTATTTCACCCAATGAGTGAAATGATGAATATTTTTTAAGTTTTTGGTAAGGGGTTTCACTTCCCAATGAGAAGTGCTTATCTATTTCACCCAATGAGTGAAATGATGAATATTTTTTAAGTTTTTGGTAAGGGCATGTATTAATCCATATAACCCTTCCATCATATATGCCACCCTATGAGTGGAAAGAATTTTGTAAATTTAAATTTGGTAGGGGTGAAGGTATTAAGACCTTTTATTCTGCCCCCATCGCTTCCCCATGAGAAGTGTCCCATCTTTTCATCCTATGAATGAGAAATATGAAGTTTTCCTTTTGTCATGACATAATAATGTAGTATAATCTCAATGCTTTGAGAGTAATGATTTTTAAGAAGAATGCTACTTTATTTAGAATCTTAAATATGACTAGAAGACCAAATACATGATAGCTTGTGTGATACATCACAATTACATCCAGGTTCTAGGTACCAAATACCCAGAAAGTTCTTACAAATAGCACCTTTTTAGGTTAGTAGCATTTTCGAGGTTCTGGGCATTGGATACCCATCAAGTTCTGTTAGAATGTATGATTCATCCCCGTTTGCCTCCTTGACCTTGTATGAGCCTTCCCATTTTAGACCTGCGTCCCTTTATGGTGGCTACCCCGGCTGGTGTGGGAAACTTAACCATCCCATGGATGGTTGATAGAACGGCTCTGAATTTCTGCATGGATGGCCTACCTAGCAACACATTGTATGGTGAGGGTGCTCTAACGATTGTGAAATCAACAACTTCGACTCTATGGAGAGGGTATTCACCCATCATTACCTCTATACTTACCTCTCCAATGGGCCAACTAGATTCTCCAGAGAAACCAACTAGTGGCCCCAAAGGTGGGCGTTTGAGGTTTTTAACTCTTTGTGAGAGTTTGTTGAAGCAATGCTCATAAATAATGTCAGTAGAGCTTGTTAGGACCAGTTCACCTGGAACTGTCCAGTCACCAGTTTACATTTGCCAGTCACCAGTTGCATCTGGAGACCAGTGAAACTGGTGACCAAGAAGATTTGTCCAGAAATATATTGAAGTCCAGTTGCACCGTACAGTCAACGCAACTGAAGACTTCCTCCAGTTGAGAACTGACCAGTTGAAGAATCATTCCAGTTGAAGTCGAAGACAACAAATGGAAGATAGAGAATGGCAATGGCAGCGAAGCCCAGTTGGCATTCTAGTCAGTTGAACAACCAAACTGGCCCCCCTGTCCCTAATTTCAATCGGCCTGATGATAGCTACAAAGCTAAATACAAGAAGCTTAAGGCCCAGATTGCCCTCCTATCCATGGAAAAGAAAAAGGATCAGTGCTTAATGGCACAAACTGAGGGAAAATGGGAGTACTCTGATGACTCATCAGTTGATGAAGAAGAGGAAAGGGACATGTGTTTCATGGCCTTGGAAGATCAACAGCAGCAGCTCGTGGCAAAAGAAGATGTCATCACTGGAAGATGGGTGGATATCATCTTGAAAAAGGGCGATCGAAAGAAGAATATCTTGTATCTGGACAGCGCTGCTGGCCGGACTATGACCGGATGTAAGCCCCTACTGGAAAAGTTCACTGTCCAAGATGGACCGACAGTGACGTTTGGTAACGATCAATCTGGAAAGACTGAAGGATATGGTGTGCTCAATAATGGACAAGTCGAATTCAAAAAAGTTGCATTTGTGAATGGTTTGAAATACAACCTGATCAGTGTCAGCCAACTTTGTGATGATGGCTTCAGAGTTTGTTGAAGCAATGCTCATAAATAATGTCAGTAGAGCTTGTTAGGACCAGTTCACCTGGAACTGTCCAGTCACCAGTTGCATCTGGAGACCAGTGAAACTGGTGACCAAGAAGATTTGTCCAGAAATATATTGAAGTCCAGTTGCACCGTACAGTCAACGCAACTGAAGACTTCCTCCAGTTGAGAACTGACCAGTTGAAGAATCATTCCAGTTGAAGTCGAAGACAACAAATGGAAGATAGAGAATGGCAATGGCAGCGAAGCCCAGTTGGCATTCTAGTCAGTTACAAACTGTAGACCATCAGTGGAAAGCCCTTACAAAGCTTTACACTGATTACGAGGAATTGACTTATATGCTTTATGTACCTTTAACCGGATAATAAGCCTTATCTTATTATTTAAGTAATAAAAGGTACATAAAGGTGGTTGTGTAAAGTTGCTTTATCATGCGACTTTACACTGCATTTTAAGGAATTAAATGCTATTCCTTAAATGCTCTCAACCACATTTGTACGGCCAAAGTTAACATCCCAATGTTAACTTTGCCTATAAATACAAGTCATTGCACAACAAGAATAGAAGTGAAAATATACAATCACTTCACACTTTGCAAACCTGCAATATTCTTGGTGAACTTGTGCAATATTCTCTCAATCGCTAAAAGGAACATTTCACAACTTTAAGTGTTTCGATTGTCTTGAGAAATTCCGAGTGTAGATCAATTGTATTTCATAGGTTGTTAGGATATTTACATTCTTGTATTATCTTGGTTCCGCATCAACCTTGTAATTTATTTAACATCAATAAATAAATTACACATTGAAAAATACATATTGTCTCATCAAGTTATCTTACAAGTTATTTATATTATTGCATTGTTCTTTACTTATTGTCATTTAAATAAGTAATCTATCTAGAACTTGGTATATACATACTGCAACTGGTCGTCTCCAGTTCAGTGCATATATTGCAAAGTAACTCCACCATCGACATTGAGGTTTCTTCAGTAGTACCATCTATCGAGTTGGGACTTACAAGTGGTATCAAAGCAGAAGGTTAATAAACTTGCCTAGATCTGCTAAGATGAACACTACTGAAGGTGGAGATGGTTCTGGTCAAGGTGAAATCCCTTTGAATAATGCCCAACCTTTTCAAAATGTTAATACTAAGGATATTCTTCTTGAGAAGTTTTGTGATATTCTTCCTTCCAAATGGGAAAACATGGTTCTTGTCTTGAGAAATTTCGAGTGTAGATCAATTGTATTTCATAGGTTGTTAGGATATTTACATTCTTGTATTATCTTGGTTCCGCATCAACCTTGTAATTTATTTAACATCAATAAATAAATTACACATTGAAAAATACATATTGTCTCATCAAGTTATCTTACAAGTTATTTATATTATTGCATTGTTCTTTACTTATTGTCATTTAAATAAGTAATCTATCTAGAACTTGGTATATACATACTGCAACTGGTCGTCTCCAGTTCAGTGCATATATTGCAAAGTAACTCCACCATCGACATTGAGGTTTCTTCAGTAGTACCATCTATCGAGTTGGGACTTACAAGTGGTATCAAAGCAGAAGGTTAATAAACTTGCCTAGATCTGCTAAGATGAACACTACTGAAGGTGGAGATGGTTCTGGTCAAGGTGAAATCCCTTTGAATAATGCCCAACCTTTTCAAAATGTTAATACTAAGGATATTCTTCTTGAGAAGTTTTGTGATATTCTTCCTTCCAAATGGGAAAACATGGTTCTTGTCTTGAGACAAGGTAAAACCTTGCACAGCCATACTCTTGCATCGCTCTATGGAGCCTTCAGATTCACTGAAGATAATAATGCTGCAAGACAGGTGGCTGAGCAAGATGCCATGAACCATGCCCAGAGTTCCAAGGTGGCTAGTGTACCTGAGCGACCTTGTGTTGCTTTAATGTCTGCAGAGAGTGTCCAGGCACACTCGATGAAGGAGATGTTAAACAGTTTCTTGAACTTTGGCCTGACCACTGAAAACAGTGATGGTTGTAATGAAACTGACGATGATGATCTGGTCGCCATGATTGCTAAAACCTTTAACAGGTTTAAGCATAAATCTAAAAGATTTAATGGCCCCAACAATGCTTCCAGCTCCAGCTCTCTGGATAAGACCAATCTTACATGCTATAAGTGTGGCAAGAAAGGTCACTTTATGAAGGAATGCAGATCTAGTCAGTTGAACAACCAAACTGGCCCCCCTGTCCCTAATTTCAATCGGCCTGATGATAGCTACAAAGCTAAATACAAGAAGCTTAAGGCCCAGATTGCCCTCCTATCCATGGAAAAGAAAAAGGATCAGTGCTTAATGGCACAAACTGAGGGAAAATGGGAGTACTCTGATGACTCATCAGTTGATGAAGAAGAGGAAAGGGACATGTGTTTCATGGCCTTGGAAGATCAACAGCAGCAGCTCGTGGCAAAAGAAGATGTCATCACTGGAAGATGGGTGGATATCATCTTGAAAAAGGGCGATCGAAAGAAGAATATCTTGTATCTGGACAGCGCTGCTGGCCGGACTATGACCGGATGTAAGCCCCTACTGGAAAAGTTCACTGTCCAAGATGGACCGACAGTGACGTTTGGTAACGATCAATCTGGAAAGACTGAAGGATATGGTGTGCTCAATAATGGACAAGTCGAATTCAAAAAGTTGCATTTGTGAATGGTTTGAAATACAACTGATCAGTGTCAGCCAACTTTGTGATGATGGCTTCAGAGTTTTGTTCGATATTGCTCAAGGCACCATATTTAACAAGGATTGGAAAGTGGTGATGATTGCACCAAGAAAAGGAAATGTGTACATCATGGATATGGAACCAGCTCCAAAAGAGCAATGTTTCTATACCAAAGCTGATGAGGACACCAACTGGCTATGGCATAAAAGATTATCCCATCTTAATTTTAAGAATATCAACAAGTTGTCTCGCAAACAACTGGTTGATGGGATACCTCAAATTTCTTTCAATAAAGAAAAACCATGTCCAGGGTGTGAGATGGGGAAGCAGAAAAGGGCCAGTTTCAAAACTAGGCAAAATTTTAGCATCACTGAACCTCTTCACATGCTACATATGGATCTCTTTGGTCCAGTGAATGTTCAAACTAGAGCTGGAAAGAAGTACACTCTAGTTGTGGTTGATGAATTCACCAGATACTGCTGGGTGGTATTCATCAGCTCCAAAAGTGATGCACCTGCTGAAATCATCTCTCTCATCAAAAGAATTAAGCTCAAGTATACTCGAAAAGTTTGTCAGTTGCGAAGTGATAATGGTACTAAATTCCAAAATAAGGTACTTGAAACATTTTGCAATGACACTGGCATCTCTCAAAACTTCTCATCAGTTCACTCTCCAGAGCAAAATAGAGTTGTGGAAAGAAAGAATCGTACACTGATAGAAGCAGCCAGAAGTATGCTATCTGAATCTGGTCTTCCCACCAGTTTTTGGGCTGAGGCAGTTGCAACTGCTTGTCACACCCAAAACCGATCAGTCTACATTAAGAGACATAAGAAGACTGCCTATGAAGTACTCAGGAATCGCAAACCAAATATTGGATATTTCCATGTATTTGGTTGTCCAGTTTATATCTTAAACGATTCCAGTCAGCTTGGAAAGTTTGATGCAAAAGCTGATGAAGGGGTATTTTTAGGTTATTCAGATATTCGAAAGGCCTTTAGAGTTTATAATTATAGACTCCAAAAGGTTCATGAGACAATTCATGTCACATTCGATGAGTCAACTGAAGCAATCAACAAGAGACCAAGCCTTGATATTACTCCAGTCGTTCCAATCAACTTTGGTGAAACTGACCAAGTTCATCGGTCAGTTGTTTCACCAGAAGATGTTTCTAGTTACAACAAATTGGAACCAGTTAAGAAGAAGAAAAGCACCAGTGACACATCATTCTATCCCTCCATCAATTTCAACTTACCACAAGAATTGGTGATTGGATCTGATGTACGTGCCATTCCAATATCAGCACCAGTTCAAACACCTACTTCTCCAGTTCTTCATGAAATGCCTTATAATGAGGAATTTCATGATGTTAATCAAGACCTCATTGACTCTGATGAGGATGTAGAAGTTGTTTGGACTGATCCTTCTCCAGACGCTGTTGCAACTGAAGAAGATCGCCAGGTGACTTGCACTGATATTGTAGTTCACCAGCCTAGTCAATACACTAGATGGACTCGAGCACATCCAATTGAACAGATTGTGGGAGATCCAACTAGTGGGGTTCAGACTAGAAGAGCCACCAGTGAGCAATGCTTAAACGTCACCTTCTTATCTCTAATTGAACCAAAGAAGATTGACGAGGCTATGGCAGACCCAAGGTGGGTGGAAGCTATGCAAGAAGAGCTCCTCCAGTTTGAAAGGAACAATGTTTGGGAGCTTGTTCCTTGTCCACCAGGGTTAAAGAAAGAACCTATTGGTACCAGATGGGTCTACCGAAACAAAATGGATGAAGATGGCCATGTTGTAAGAAACAAGGCCAGACTAGTTGCCCAGGGTTATTGTCAAGCAGAGGGCGTTGACTTTGATGAAACTTTTGCTCCAGTTGCAAGACTTGAAGCCATAAGAATATTTTTGGCTTATGCAGCCCATCTGCAGTTCAAGGTCTTCCAGATGGATGTCAAAAGTGCGTTCGTTAATGGAACATTGGAAGAAGAAGTTTATGTTAAGCAGACCCCAGGTTTCATCGATGAGAAGCATCCTCATTGGGTTTATAGACTGAACAAAGCATTGTATGGTCTAAGACAAGCCCCAAGATCCTGGTATGATACTTTAACTAAACATCTTCTTAAAAATGGCTTTCAAAGAGGTGCAACAGATAATACCTTGTTTATCTTGAAAGAAAGAGGTAATATCTTATTGGTACAAATTTATGTTGATGACATTATTTTTGGTTCAACTGATGATGCAATGTGTAAAAAGTTTTTTAAAATCATGTCATCTGAGTATGAGATGAGTTTAATGGGTGAATTAACATTTTTCTTAGGTCTTCAGATTAAGCAAACTGAAAATGGAATTTTCATAAACCAAGGAAAATATGTCAGAGATTTGTTAAGAAAATACAAATATGATTCAATCCCATCGAAAAACATACCTATTGCAGCACCATTGAATTTGGACTCTGACCCAACTGGCAAACCAGTTAACATAACTGACTATAGAGGTATGGTTGGTTCACTGATTTACTTAACTGCCAGTCGACCAGATATAATGTTTGCAACATGTTTATGTGCCAGGTTTCAGGCTAACCCTAAAGAATCACATTTGCACGCTGTAAAGCGTATCTTTATATACCTGAAAGGGTGTCCTAATCTTGGTCTTTGGTACCCCAAAGGCTCAGGATTAGATCTAATGGGTTATTCAGATTCTGATCATGCAGGTTGTAAGATAGATAGAAAATCAACAACTAGTGGTTGTCATTTCCTTGGAGGAAAACTGGTGAGTTGGACCAGCAAGAAGCAGACTTCAGTCTCCATGTCCACTGCTGAGGCAGAGTACATTTCTGCGGCCAGTTGCTGTGCCCAGATTCCCTGGATCAAGAACCAGTTACTAGATTATGGTCAAAAGTTTACTAAGACCCCAATCTTTTGTGACAACACCAGTGCAATTGCTATATCTCACAACCCAGTGATGCACTCCAAAACAAAGCATATTGACATCAGGTATCATTTCATTCAAGATCATGTTATGAAAGGAGACATTGAAATTCATTTCATCCCCACTGACAAACAGTTAGCTGATGTTTTTACAAAACCTCTCGATGAGAAAACCTTTAAACATCTCATCAGCGAACTGGGAATGTTAAATCCTTAACTGGAGCTTTCTTTGTTATTGAACGCGCCAGTGACACTGATGAAGTTCTCCAGTTGAGGAGGTCCAGATAATCTTTGCTCGCCAGGCTATCGAACGCCTTTGTGATACTATCTTGGCACTAATTGATTTATGGATCATCATTTTAGGGGGAAAGACTCAAAATAATTTTCTGACTAAAATTCGTTTTTGTTTGAAAATGCAACTGGAGAACTCTCCAGTTGGAAACTGGTACTGGACTGATCCTCCAGTTACCAGATTCAGTTTTGTCTTATTTTTATAACGTTAGAAATACTTGGTCAATATGTGTGACACGTGATGATACTCGAGTGTTTTAAACCACTTGATATCGTGATCTGACGTGTTTGAAGCTATTTTAGTACTTGACAACTGTTTGTATTGGGAAAATAAAATGTGAGTGGGCGCGTGGGTAAGATAAGCCGTCGTAGCATTTAATGCTGACATGGTAGCATTTAATGTTGACATGGAAAATTATGATTTTATTTAACTTGTGAAGTGAGTGGGCGCGTGGGTAAGATAAGCCGTCGTAGCATTTAATGCTGACATGGTAGCATTTAATGTTGACATGGAAAATTATGATTTTATTTCAAAATTCAAACCAACTTTGTGAAAATATCTTCAAAAGGGATTTTGTTTATTAAAATATGATTTTTGGTATTTCATTGGGATCTTGAATCCCTTATAAATACCCTTATTTACTCCAAACTCATTTACTTCTCTTCTACATTCTTTCATTTACTTCCCAATCATCAAAACTGCTTCATTTCTCTCTCTACTTCACAAATCAAGAACCCTAATTCACAAATCTTCAATTTCAATTTCCTATGGCTCCTAGATCATCTCGATCAAGAGATGTAAATCTCTTGACTGTTCCATATGCTCCTTCACCAGATGTCAAACCGGCATCTGGTGCTCCTAGTAATGCTTCAGCCATCAAACTAAATCCAAATAATCCGATGGCAAGCTTACGAGGATCTCAAGGGTCCGATACCCTTATTGGAAGAATCCAAAAGTTTTTAAAGGATTCTCCAATAGGACCCTCATTCTCTCTTAACCCACGCAAGTTGTTTCACAACTACTTGTGTGAGTTCTGGTACACTGCCAGTCTTTCTTCTGATTGTTCCTCCATCAGTTTCACATTAAAGGATGGAACAATCCAGTGTACCTTGTCCGCCGATGTATTAAGGGATGCCTTACGCCTCAATTACTGGAGAGAGGGTGAATCTCCAGTCGTCTTACCCCCAAACATAAATTTTCGTCAAGTACTTCTTGAAATGGGACACAAGGAGTGCTTGGACAATGGGGTGTTGAAAACGAAAGGTGCGATGACCATGAAGGGCCTTACACCTTCATAGAGGTATTTTTTTATCCACCTGGTGGAGAGCATGGGTGGGAGTTCTGGTGGACTTGACCAGATTAACTCCTCACAAGCAGAAATGGCTTACTGCTTGTGGAACGGATTGAGAGTGGACTTTGCAGATATTTTGTTTAGAAGCCTGGTCCAAAAGCTGAAGGGCACAAGGGGTGTATGTATCCCCTTTTCAAGGTTCCTCTCTCTTTGTTTTAAGCAAATTCTGGGCAGAGAAGCATATAATAGTACAGATTCACCGTACACTGCTCCAGATATGCTAAAAAATTTAGACTCTCTAGTATCTGAAGCTGGAGAGGTCGAAATTCCTGAACGAATGCAACTGGCATTCGCTTCAACTGATGCACCTATTGAAGGTGAGTCAGAAAGGCAACTGGGCGGGCCTCAAAATAATGAGGGGCCCTCCAGTTCGTCTAATGTTGCGGTTGAGGATAGAGCAACCATAACTGAAGCAACCCCAATCACATCTATCCCTGGTGAAGATACTTCGGTATCTGATCCTCCAACAGATGTACCCATCCAGTAAACTGGGGAAGGTCATCTGGAGACTGACCAGGAAACTGGTCAGCCCTCAGTTACATTCATGGATCTGGACATGAATGTTAATGACGAGGGAATCCTTATAGAATCTTCGGATTCTGAAGGTACTGAAACAGACTTGAGATTCTTGATGCTTCTGTACAAGCTCAAGACCCTTCATCTCCAGTCTCCCTTCCAGACGCATCAATTTCACTTTCACCCTTCCAAGAAAATGTGCCTACTGATATATCTTTACCAACATATACCGCTCCTTCACCAACTAGGCAATTCTCATTTGCTCGAGAAATGCCACCCCCACCGTCGCCGTTGTTCACACCTGAGCATTCTCAGCATGAACAACACTTTGATTTTCCAGTCCTTTCTTCATCCACCCCTCCTATTATATCTTCAACTGCTGGTTTGACAACTGGGGAGACTTCCTTAAGTTTGCCTCCTCCAGTTGCTCCAGTAGTAACTACTGCTGGTCCAGTGACACCTTCTCCTTCGTCACTGGACAGTCAAGTTGTCTCACTTCAAGCCGATCTCCAAAACCTTCTAACCAGGGTGGAGGAGATTCAGAAGACACTTGACAAAAACACCAAGTCATTCTCCAGATACCACAAGGATCACCTGACAAACATCAAAGTGGTTGATCTGGGGATAAACAAGTTTTCATCTAATGAAGACTTGGTGTTTAAAAAGCTAAATGAGTTGGTCACTAGCTGCAACAATCTGGCTGGTACTTTAAAGGAAGCCTTTGACCTAACTCAGTCCAAGGTCACCAGTTCAATCTCCAACTTGCTGGGAAATACTGTCAGAACTTCAGAAGTTGATTTGAAAGAGATTGAAAGGCAGGTTAAGGAATTGCTTGAAAAACCTGGCCTAGATGTAACTGGACTTGGAGAGCAGTTGATGACTTCGGTTGGTCAGAAAATAGAGGATATGCTGGGTGCTAGAGAAGCACAATTGGTTGAAAGGGTGATATCTGAGATCACCAAGCTGGCCACTCCTTAGGTTGATCTGGCCCCACTCACCAGTGAGATTAACCAGTTGAGAGGCAGCATTGAAAGTTTGAACACCCAGGTATCTCTACATGCTCAATCTTTAGATAGACTGACAACTTAAGTAGAAAATCTGAAGAAGAAGGATGATGAAGTGAAGGATAAGGTTGTCTCTGGGTTGGATGAAGACTCCAAGATCCTAAATGAATTGAAAACTGGTCAAGAACAAGTTAGTGCAAATGTCTTGATTCAGTCAAAGGAGATGAACCATTTATGGAGGTCCTTCAGGATGATGTGTGGGATCTTTAAGGAGTGTAAGGACATGCAGTCATGGCAGCCTCTTGACCGGTTGCCATCTCACCCCTCTGAATGGGTAGGTATTCGGCCAGGTCTAGATGCTGCCAAGGGGGAAAGAAGTGCAGTCCTTCCACCAGTTGCACCTAGAAGGACTCCATCTGGAAGAGAATTGATTGTGGCTACCAGTACTGAAGCTGGTGAGCAAAGAGTTGGTGGATCTGGTGATGATGGTGATAGGGGGAATGTTGTTTTGGATAAGGGTAAAGGTTTGGCTGTTGAAGCATCTGCCCAGCCGGCCACTGATGTAATGCTTGAAACTGGTAATGTTGATGTACTTCCTCCAGTTTCAGATAGTGATAGCAGAAGACTGGCCAGACTTGGAAATGATATCAAAGAAAGAAAGAAAATGAAACAAAGAAACCAAGCTGAAGCCAGGGCACATCTTGCACAAATCAAGTTACTTGATATGAGTGATGCCAATCTTTGGGGTATCACTAAGGAGGAGTATGTTAGGATCAAGAATGATCCCAGGATAGTTGACCAGTTGAAAGAAATGCTGGATGTAGAACTGGACAGACACTATCCTAAGGATGAAGCTGAATTCGATGCCAGAAGCTTGAATATTTCAGTGGAGAAGGCCAAGGAGAATAGGGCCAGTGGGATTCTTAAACGAGTTGAAAATGTTAAGAAGGTTGTGAAGAAGGTTTTGAATCCACCAAGAAGGATTCCACAACCAAGGAGACCACTGTCTAGAGATGCTGACCTTAGCACATTTGTTGAACCAACTGGCGAGGTTTCAAATGAAGACATCAAGTCCGCTGTACTGGCTGCTGGTGCTGGGAGTATAAGAATTACAAATGAATCTGAAGCTAGAAGCTACTACTCCCAGATCATGTCAACCAGAAGACATAGTGGTACTATTAATGGTGTAAATGTAACAATCAAGCCAGGCACCAAAGTTTTTCAAATCGAAGTTAGTTATACCAGGGGGCCACTGGTCAAAACTGACAATCCTGGTGCTATGCAATATGGGTTCAGCGAATGGGTTGAGATGGTGAATGTTTTGGATGCGAAGGCACAAAAGAACAGGTTTGAGAAAGCATGGGCAAACTTTCTAAGGGGCAAAATTCAACATAAAGAAAATCTTGAGCAAAAGTTGAATATTGATCCTGAAGACTCTCAGCCTATTTCTTTGGTGACCAAGAGAAGAAGAACTGGCGAAGGGTCATCTCATTAAGTTCTTTCTTCAGTTATCTACTTGTAATTTGTATTTACATTCTGTAACTTGTATAAATTCCTTGTATAAATGAAGTTACCAGTTTGTAACCACAAGGTAGATAATAGATTAAAATCTAACAAACCTAAAAAAAAAAAACCTAAGGCATTTATTGATCTATAAAAATGCCTTGGAAACTTAGATAGATTTAAATCGAACAAGTCTCTATAGTTCACACTTGTATAGATACAAGAACTAGAAAAAGACTTAGACTATATTTCTAGACAAATAGGGGGAATTTGTTAGGACCAGTTCACCTGGAACTGTCCAGTCACCAGTTTACACTTGCCAGTCACCAGTTGCATCTGGAGACCAGTGAAACTGGTGACCAAGAAGATTTGTCCAGAAATATATTGAAGTCCAGTTGCACCGTACAGTCAACGCAACTGAAGACTTCCTCCAGTTGAGAACTGACCAGTTAAAGAATCATTCCAGTTGAAGTCGAAGACAACAAATGGAAGATAGAGAATGACAATGGCAGCGAAGCCCAGTTGGCATTCTAGTCAGTTACAAACTGGAGACCATCAGTGGAAAGCCCTTACAAAGCTTTACACTGATTACGAGGAATTGACTTATATGCTTTATGTACCTTTACCCGGATAATAAGCCTTATCTTATTATTTAAGTAATAAAAGGTACATAAAGGTGGTTGTGTAAAGTTGCTTTATCATGCGACTTTACACTGCTTTTTAAGGAATTAAATGCTATTCCTTAAATGATCTCAACCACATTTGTACGGCCAAAGTTAACATCCCAATGTTAACTTTGCCTATAAATACAAGTCATTGCACAACAAGAATAGAAGTGAAAATATACAATCACTTCACACTTTGCAAACCTGCAATATTCTTGGTGAACTTGTGCAATATTCTCTCAATCGCTAAAAGGAACATTTCACAACTTTAAGTGTTTCGATTGTCTTGAGAAATTCTGAGTGTAGATCAATTGTATTTCATAGGTTGTTAGGATATTTACATTCTTGTATTATCTTGGTTCCGCATCAACCTTGTAATTTATTTAACATCAATAAATAAATTACACATTGAAAAATATATATTGTCTCATCAAGTTATCTTACAAGTTATTTGTATTATTGCATTGTTCTTTACTTATTGTCATTTAATAAGTAATCTATCTAGAACTTGGTATATACATACTGCAACTGGTCGTCTCCAGTTCAGTGCATATATTGCAAAGTAACTCCACCATCGACATTGAGGTGTCTTCAGTAGTACCATCTATCGAGTTGGGACTTACAGAGCTCCCATTATCTAAGTATATTTTTCCAACCTCAGAGTTTGCCAAGCGGGCTTGTATGATCACAGGATCTGAGGATACTGTTTCCACTGGTGGAAAAGAAATTGGAACCACCGTCCAATCCTTCAACAAGTTTGTTTTTCGCTTTTCTGGATCTCTTCTCTGGTGGACCATACAAACATGTCCTTCTGCCGGACCTGGGTCATCATTGTTTTCTTTTTTGACCGGTGCCTTCTGCCATGCAAAGGTTTTCTTTGTAGGAGTTTTACTTCCTTGCTTGGCTCCAGGAACGAGATGCTCTAACTTTCCTTCTTCTAAGGCCCTCTTGATTTCTGCTTGGAGTTCTCTGCAATCATTAGTATCATGACCATGATCCTCATGAAAGTCACAATACTTATTCATGTTTTTCTTTGCAGATCTCATAGGGGGAGGGGGCTTGAAAGTTGAGCCTACCCTCTCAGTTTTTAAAATCTCTTTTGGAGATTTTGTTAAGTCCACAAGATGGACATGATGTGGAAAAGTCCAGGTTCACTGAACTGACTGACACCAGTGAACTGGAGAAATCAACTGAACTGAAGGGTGGAACTAAAGGAAACTAAACTGATAATGCCATCTGAACAAGCCATGCTAATTCTACCAGCAGTGGCCCATTTCAGACAAGTCTTTACTGACCGAGTCCAGTCGCCAGTAGTAACACTTCTCCAGTGGCAAGAAGCTCCAGTGACGACCAACAACGGTCTACCAGTGAAGATGCTCACTGAAGGGTTCCAGTGACCAGCTCCAGTCAAATCTCCAGATGGATGCTCCAGATCTAAGTCTCTAGTGGAAGTTCCAGATTTTAGTCTCCAGTTTTCCAAATAAAGTTTATTCCAGTCATTTGTTTGTAGGCCCAATAAAGGAAGAGTGACAGCTGTTGACAGGATAAGGAAGGAATGTGTGACAACGTTATTTCTAACGGTTTGTGGGTCCTTGCAGAAGGAATCTTTCTAGAAGCCTTGTCTGTCCATTTCGTATTGGTTGATAAATTAGTGGTTGTCCTTTGCCCATGACAGCCTTTTGTTTATTTTATATTTCGTTAGTTCCTAGGAAATAGCATATGTGGCTATAAATAGGGGCTCATTTTCTCATAGTAAACGGACTTGATTAATTTGAATGAAACTAATAGAGCAGCCTCTATTTCTTATCCAAAAATCTTCATTTACCTTTATGGATCTTTGATCTTAGTGGTTTGAAGTGATCCCTTTATCTATATTTGTGGTGGTTCGTCCTTTATCAAATATAGTGGTGAGATCTTAAATCTTCGATTCCTTTATCTGTGTTTGTGGTGGCTAGACCTTTATCAAACATAGTGGTGGGTTGAAGTGTTTCATTTATCCTTGATTCCGGTGGCCAGTCCTTTACGAATCTTGGTGGTGGATTCTTTTATCTATCATTTTGTTTTGTTGTTTGTTTCATATAAATCAGAAAATCCTCACAAAATTAGTATTTCCGCTGTGCTTAGATTCGCGTGAGATTTACGCATCAGGACACTTTTGGCATATTGAACGGGCCTCTTATCTCTAGATGAATGTTCATTTCTTCTTGTATCTCTTCTGTAATCTTCCCGGCAACCATCTCGGCTAATATTAAAACGAGACCTTTTCCCCCCAGTGGGTTCTGCCCATGACTTATCCTTCCTTATCATCCCTCTCACTAACGTAGAAGTTTCTCTTAAGCGGAGATAGTCATAGGCTCGATCAATGGCTTCTTTGAAAGTCTTGGGAACTTTTGTAGTCAACTTTTCTTGGAGGCCTCCAGGGTGTAAAGCAAGAGTAAAGCCTGAGATCTGTTGACTTTCTGGCAGACCAGGTATCCTTTGACATTCTTGAGTGAACCTTAAGATGAAGTCTCTGAGTGGCTCATTCTCCCATTGCCTTATTAAGTGGGCTTCCAAGTGATTACGCTGGTGCTTCTTCTGTTGAAAGAAATGGGCTACAAATTTTTCTTTCAAATCTTGAAAGTCTTTTATACTCCTTTCGGGTAAGCCCGTAAACCAATCTCTAGCATGTCCTTGTAATGTTCCAGGGAACAAGTGACAAGCCACAGGGTCTACCCACTTTTCCGTGAGTATTGCTTGGTCATACAATGCTAAGTGGTCTTCTGGATCCCTAGTGCCATCATAAGTCCCCACAACTGGAGGAACTTTTTGGCCATCTGGGAATGGGTATTCTGCAATCCAGTCACAGAATCTGGACTTGATAGCTGATCTTGGAATGCTTACAGCTCGTGTTTGCTCCCCAGCTTCTTCACCCGACAACACTTTTAACATTTTTTAACAGTTCCCTTGCCGGGTTTGGTGGTGGTGTTGGTTCTGGACGGGGCTGTTGCTTCTTAAGCTGCTCCACCATTAAAGACATCAAAGATTCCACAGCCCCCTGAGGAATTGTTGGAGGAGGAGGTGGAGGCGGAGGTGGAGTTGGTTTGAGTATATTGGTGAGTTGTGATAACCAATCTTGGTTGGGTTGTGTTGTAGCTGGAGAGGTATGTGTTGGGGGAGGTGGTTGGGAGGGCTCCCCAATAAGCATTAGCAACAATAAGCTTTAGCAACTCTACCAGGTGGCTTTCTTGGACAGTAATGGTCCCGGATGAGCTAGGGACAGATTGTTCAACTGGGATTACTAGGTCACTTCCAAGTGGAGAAGATGTGACAGGCAAGGGTGTGGAAAGAGGAGAAATTGTTGGAATGACATTTAGAGCCTCAGGACCCTTGTTTTTCCCTTGGGTGTTGGTGGCAGAGTCACGTATGCCTACAAATGAGGTGGTGGGTGAGGATGATGTTCCTCTTATGGAGAACAGTGACCCTATGGTACCCGAGTTTAGGGTGGGTTTTGTAGTAACTACATCTTCAGACGAGTATTGGAGTCTCGATCTAACATCCAATAAATTTTTATCAGAGACTCTCTTTTCACCCTGGGTATGCTCACTACTAGTAGTTTGCTTAGTTATGAGGGGTGGAGGAGTAATGGTGGTGTCTTTTTGAGACTCTTCACCTCCAATTGTCTCAACCTCTATAGACCCAGGTGAAGTTACTTTTGAGAGTGGAGTTTCTTCCCTGGCCATGCAAGACCAAAAAAAAGAGAAATGAAATGGTGATTTTGATTTTAACAGTAATGGAATCCGTTCAATAAATGGGTCCCACGGATGGCGCCAATGTTTAACTATGGAGGTTTCGAACACTTGAAAAAGTTGGTGTCAACATATTTGTAACAAGGCTAAAAGTTAGTGATGCCAACTATTTTCGTGGGTATATTTGTCTTAAGTGTCAACATATTTGTAACAAGACTAAAAGA
Organism: Erigeron breviscapus; assembly: GCA_034093135.1. Classification (NCBI taxonomy): domain Eukaryota; kingdom Viridiplantae; phylum Streptophyta; class Magnoliopsida; order Asterales; family Asteraceae; genus Erigeron; species Erigeron breviscapus. The sequence continues at coordinate 261,686,836 of CM067167.1, forward strand.
GTTGCCAAGTATCCATGAAGATCAATAGTATTTGTAACTCTTTCCAACTTTCTTTTGTTCTACAATTTATGTTTTTACTTTTTAATTTATTTTTGTTAACTTAAGAAAGAGTTGCATTACAGAATCCAGTTTGATCTTGTATGAGAAGAAATGTTATCATTGAACACTTGGAAAAGGAAAGTGCCGCAATGTTATGAAGAGTTTAAAAAAAAAAAAAGTCTAATTCATAGCAAATAGAAAAGTATAACATGAAAACCTCTTGCCAAGTGTTGACATAAAATAAACCATCAAAACAGAAGCCAATTTGAAGAAATTATCAAAGAAGACACACTTGTAAACAGACATTATATTCCCGCAACTATATATGCAACACGTTATATGGGTGTTCTTTAGCCAACACATATACAAATTGGTGAACCTGAGGAGCTACAAACACAGTGAATCGTTAAACATCTGAGCTGGTGATGAACATCAAACAAGTATAGGCTGATAGTGTCAGTGAGAGACACGGTTGAAGGCGATTTCAGCCAGCTACACCAACCGCTAGTGGCCAAATGGTGGTATATAATAACATTAAATTTAATATTGTGAAATTGGTGCAACAGCCTGTGTTGAATATACATCTTCGGTGAAAAAGTTTGGTGAAAAGGCGAAATGTTGGATCATGTTTTATCCAGGCACAGTAAAACAACTACAAACAGTAAACTACTCGCATCTATTTAGACATTCAATCTTTTCTTTTTTCAGAGAAGCCACAATTCTACCTCCTAAAAGATGCTCCAACATTGAGTTTGGCAAGACACCCCCTTTAACTAATTTGAATGTTTTAGCTTATTTACACGTATTTCTGGACTGAAAAGTCTGACTATCATGGTAAAAGATGATTCCCTGAACAAGACATTGTTGTCCAACAAACAAATGATTTGGCTCAAAACTCAAAAGTCAAACTAACTCAAACTTGAAAAGTTATCTAAGAGGCATGTGCTGTTGATGGATGATAAAGAGCCAAAGAGGCGAACGATACTATTGTCATACAAAGACAACCAGAAGTTCCAAATTACAGAGCAAGTGCAAATTAAATAAGAGACGGGAGATCTGGTTACAATCCAATGTTCCGTCTTTCCCGACAATCCCATATTTCCACAAGTAAAAGCACTCGGAAATAAAAAGATGAACCCAGAAAAGATAAAAATAAACACAGAAACGAAGTAGAGGATTAGCCCATCACCATTTATCAACAATACTAGTCTTCGAATTCGTGCATGTGGTCTAATAGATAATTAGCTGCAAGCTCCTCGTTCTTGTTACATGCGAAGAAGACCTCTAATACTAGTGCTCTATCGAATCCCATTGCTTCTAGCTGAAACAAAAATCATATACCTTATTCAACATTGAATTAACTTTCAAACTGATACATGACAAGTATAGTCGCCCGAAACAAGAGAAAATACAACTCACACGTTCAATGGCCTGACGTTCCTCAACTGTCACGGTCACGGCCTGTGGCATTCCTCCGGCAAGATCTCCAAGTACGTTCCTGACATTCAAGCCCTATTAGATTGGCATAGAAACAGATATAAAGATCAACAATGTACAAAATGGAAGACGTTGACAGTTAAACATACTCTCCCCCTTCAACAGGTTCATTGATCAAGCGAAGGAAATCAGCCTGATGCTCTTGAATGAGTCTCACCAAGTGAGGATTTTGCTTCCCCAACTCTTGAAGCATAGGCTGTCAACATCACAATTGTAAAGATCACTATCATACATATGCATATCTGGTCTAGGGCATAGATGTATGTATATGCATTAAAAAAATTTCATTAATACCTGCAATATTTGTGGATTAGCCTGCACCATGGCTCTAAGTGCTTGGAACTGGCAACATAAGTATGCATGGTTATTTAGTGAGGCATATGTAATCATCTATATATAGGCATGTATTCTATGTGTGCAAGTACCTGTGGACTGTTACGGAGAAAATCAAGGTTGCCCGCAGCACCGCCAGGAGCATTTGCACCCATGTCAGGAAGACCCTAGTGCATATAAAATAAATTTATTAGTTACAATTTTCCAGACTAAGATAGGCAAGAAATTCGAAAAAAAAAAAAAAAAAATACCTGTGGAAAGAGATCCAAGGGATTTGCATTTGGTCCAGTTGCAGGGGCAGCTGCTGGTTGTGTAGCTTGTAGGGGCTGAGCAGGGGGGTTTACCGCCTGAACACCTGGCACAGGTGAAACTCCTGCTGCTGGTGGAAGATCGGCTGGCTCGGGAATACCCTGACACAGATATAGATTATAGAGTTGCCAATTATGAACTGCACATTTAGTAATGGAATAGACATTAATCAGAAGGTATCAAAGCACTTACAGAATAAAGATACTCCACGGCTCTTTCTGGATTGTTGTAGGCAGCACGAAGAGCACGAACAACTGTATCCCTGTCCCAAATCCCCCCACCCATATCAATAAGATGCTGAATTGTACCCTCTAAATTGCTACCTGCAACCAGGTTTGATGCTGCTTGATCATATACATTCTCTGGCCTATATCATCATGGTTAAGATAGTTCAGTAAACCAGATCATATGAGACTTCACCAAAATTATCAATAAAGTTCATTTGAAGAAATACTGACGGGGCATTCGCAATGGATGCTGGGTCCGAAGCCGGGGTAGCTAGGGGAACAGATGCAGGCCTATATTCAAAGAAAATTATGTGAAAATACAGAAAGTTCATCTACCAAAGAGACTTGAAATGCTATAATAAATTTTGAGATATATATAGACAAAGATGCAGCAATGTATAAGCTTACTGTGTAGCAGCTGGAGGAGCCTGGGTAGCAGCTGGTGCTGGGGGAGTGGCACTTGTTTGAGGTGCCTGCATGACAATAAGTTCAATACACACCACACAAACTTCAAAAATAACAATGATAAGAATGAAGATGCAGCTTTAACAACACTAGAACTGAAAGATGGAAAAGATCAAGGATATGAGTCACTACCTTTGGGGCAGCTGCGGCAGTTGAAGATTCACCGGCAGGTGCCTTAGTCTGTAGTTAACATTGGCAAAAAAGAAAAGAAAACATCTATTAGATTACATGCATTAGTATTTAGTCTGTATTTAACATTGGGGGGAAAAAAGATGATAGCTCTGCAGATTCACTACGACTCTAAGCTGACGTGAGAAAAAGAAAGATAAACACAATAAACATAGATATACTCCGATCAAACTAACCTGGCTTTAAGTGGGCATCAGTCATCTGTAACTTACATGTAGGGGGAGAAAAAGAAATTAATAGACAATGCTTATTCAGGTACCAAGTACACTATGACACTTTAGTGTGCACTATAACTCTATAAGCATCTAATGTGCAAATATATATATCCTTCTGATATGCAAGACTAAATATCCATCAGCACTATGTAAAAGGTTTACTCATAACACTATGACATAGTCTGGAGGTAAAGAACAGTAAGATTACCTTAGATAACATAATGACAATAAAAGAGCTTTCGGCAACTTTGTTCTCTTCCAAGGTGGTGGGATCTTTAAGCACTTTCCCCTGATGGATAAGCATCTGCTGTGCAGCAGGATAAACATCTGCTCCCTGGACAGTTTCTATATTTTTCTTCACATCAGCAACCTGCATCAACAACAATAAAGGTATGTTTGGTTGGACAGAAAGGAATGAAAGAATAGAATTAACAATGTAAAGGAACAACTTATTCCATTCCATCATCATGTTTGGTTTTTAACTAATGATATCATCTGAATAAAATGGAAATAATAGTGATAAGAACAACCTCATATATCTGTGATGAATATGAAAAGATATGTATGTAACTTTAATTTTTACATTCAAAATTCACAGCATAATTATTAAAACATCCATAGTAAAATATCCATTAGTTAATTATATATTTACTTCGTCTGCTATATGAGGACCTCTTAATTCGATACTCATTTTATTTTATTCATATCCACAAGTCAATGCATATCTTTATTAACTATTTGTGTTTCTTTTCCCGCCTCCTAATTTCAGATTTAAAATGTGTTTCCATTGCACCTCTCTTCCTCATTCCATAAAACACACAAAAAATCTAGCCAACACAATCCATCAATCCTACAATATGACCACAGGTTCACTTTTATATCATCATCTTAATAATATATACTCTTATACACCATTAACAACAATTAGCATCTCTCACTAGGTCTACCTACCTAATACTTAAATTTGTTACTTAACTTAGTTTCTTCAATCTTGTTTATGCTAATTCTTTAGTATGATATAAATCTCTCGTCGTTTATTTATATTATAAGTGCAGATTTGTCCTTTCAGTTTAAATCCTTCGGAGGATAGAAAATAAAATAAAACAGCCCGCACCCGAAGAATAAAATGGACGCTTTTAATTGGAATCTCATTCCGTATTGAATCAGTTATTCCATTCCAAGAGGCCAACCAAACATATTAATTTCATTGTAATGCAATGGCTCATAGCATTCTAGTAACTACTACGGCTACTACAACAACATCTTACCACCATATACAGAACTTAAAGCAAACTGATTCAAAGACAGACGCTACAAAGTGTGACCTTTACAGTATAAGGTAAAAAGAAAGATAATGAAATATAGCAGTATATTGTCTAGAGACATCATCTAAGATTGAAACAACTGGAGACATTGTGCAAACATTTAGCATAAGAAAACTTCAATCACATCAAACATGTAACCAATAATATTATTTTAAGCAAATAAGTTGTACTTGTTTCACTTGCTTTGCTACAAGTTCAGACAATTAAATTCTGAAAATATGCATGAAAAGACAATAATGAATGTCAAGTGTATACTTTGATACAAGGGAATTTCAATGGTTGTGCTACTGTAAGCATCTTCCCAGTCAAACAAACAAATTTATCAAGGGCGAGTTGGGTCTGTGTATGGGTTTTACAATAGGTTTAGGTTAGAATGATAGGTTTAAGTTTAAATGGAGTAGAAAATACACGAAATTGAAAAAAAAAACCCAAATAACATTTAAAAACGGTGGTGTGCATGAGAGAAAGAGAGAAGAGAAAGTATAGTGTGTGAGAGAGATGAAGCTTCTTAAACCACCATATTATATAAGCTTTTTCAAACAGATAACCATCAAACAAAAAATAATCCCTTTTCATTCACATTCCACCATTACTACACCCCCACAACAAACATACCCTAAGTTGACGTCTATGTAGTCAATTTCGGTGGTATACCAGTGGTATTTCGGTTTTCGGTCCTCCACTGGTATACCAGTCAAGATTTCTGTCCAAAATTTCGTTACCGGGATTTTCGGTCAAATTTCGGTCCAAATTTCGGTGGTATACCAGTTTTTCAGGTTTTATTTATTTTTTATTTTTTACAACATAAGAAACACTAATTTTTGCAAGTATTAACACTATCTATCAAGTATTGACACTTTTAAGCTTGACTTTTGATATTTAGATTAAGTATTTAATTAATATAACTGCTATTTGTGTATAATTGTGATTTTTTTGGTATATATATAATTATATATAATATTTTACATAATATTAAAATTACCGAAATTCCACCGAAATTACCAAAATTTCGTATACCAGTCCTTGACCGAAACACCGAAATTTTGGTCCTTAACTACTTAGGTTGACGTTCATATCAATCAAAATACTTTCATAATGCTATCAGCAGACTTGGATGTAAACTATGACTCAAACTTCTTAGACAAATAAATCAAATATTATGGAAACTATTTGTAATCAACTGCTATTTGAATAACCAAGTAACCAACTCTAGCGCATCTATTTTATGAGCACGTAACATGAGTCCTTTGTATTTATCTCATACGATGTTATGGCACTTATGAAATTTTCATACACAGACAGCAACAATCCACACTTCCAACTTATTCGACAGAAGGTTGAATAAGCAACATAGATAGCATATGTAAGAAATTAGATTCCTTTTAAGTTAAATTTTCATGTTTACACATGATACATGAATGTAGAGCACGTGCATGACAATACATCGAGAACTGATGCTTTCTACTGACCTTTTATTGATGTGTTACGTAAAGAGAGGATAAACGCAAGACAAATAAAGCAACAGCTCAAGCAAATAAGTAACCTACGACTTTCTATAAAAGTTACAATGATATCACTTCCAATGCCTTAGAGCTCACAATGATAAACAAACCAGCATGCAATTTCATAAATGGTCCACAGTCATTCCATATAAGGGTTTCTAAAACTACTAAGCACGGGGACAGATTTAAATTACCAATTGAGCATAAGTATTTATTTCAATGGATAAAAAAACTATCCGTTTTATTCAAATCACCCCCCCCCCCTCTTTCTCCCCTCTTTCCCAACACACACATTATTCATACTGTTTTAGTAATTTATGAACTTCTATAAAGAAGTCGAATGAAACAAAAGTTGCCTACTTTTCCTCTTTTGTAAGGGCAGGACAAGATCACTGGACTGTAACACAGAAGATCTCTAGGTAATTCCACAAACACATAAATATCGAGCCATTATAGTTAACCACTTCTGACCACTTATTTCACATTCAACACCAAAGACCCAAGAACATTTATAACTTACGTACTTTTTTGCATTACACTGTTAATCCTCATAAACCAAAAACCATGCAAATGCCACCACTTACTGAAATAAGCAAAACTATATCACTTTTACAACCACTAAAACACATATTCCACGATTAACCTATTGAAACTAATTTCACAAATTAACTAAATTTAGCCTATACAAACCAAAAACAGCTATAAAAACTACCAAATATCGACGTTTGGCATTTTTTATGTATCAAGATATTAGCTTTCAACCACATATATCACATTCCAGTTCAACAGATCTCAACAAAATATCACAATTCATCAGTCGTACAAATCAAATTTACAAAAAACATACATAAAATCATATAAAAACATAAAATAATCTTACTGGCTTCCGGTTTACACAAATAACTCCCAATCACCTATTTCACATCCAAAATTATATATAATTCACAAAAAACAAAAAGCTACAAACTTTTAAGTATATAATTGAAAACTTATTAATATATATCACTAATCAATGATCAATCTAATCAGTAATAGTAGCCAATTAAACCCTAGAAATCAAAACAATTTATTAAAACCCTAATTCTCAATCAATTAATAATTAAATAAAAAAAGAGCGATTACCGTATCGTCAGGTTTGACTTCGATTTCGAAGTGAGTTCCCTTCAATGTTTTCACAAAAACCTTCATCTTTTTTTATTATTTTCCTCAATTAATTCGTATCTGCAATTAAATCAAGCAATTGATTTATGTAATATATAATATTATAATAATAATAAGGAATTGGAGATTGTATATAGATATATATAAGTAATCGAAAGCTTGAGACTGATATATATATTATAGAATTAAAGAGATTTTGTTATAGATACACGCACCGATAACCCTATGGTGTGTGTGTTTGGGAGATGAGTTTACCCCCTTTCTCAAGGCAAAGGCTTATAAAGGTTATGTTGTTATGTTTACGCGCTGGATACGTTCGTGGATTATACGCGGGAGCTGCTGGATTGTTGTAGCGAGATCATGAATTGGCCCAGGCCCATTAGTTGGCTAATACTTTGTATTTTGCAAATTGCAATGTTCACTGTCCAACCAGTTGACGTCGACGATACTAGAAAAATCAGACTTTTTATAACCTATCTATAATCTTAATCCTAATCTTATTTTATCTTAACTACCTTATATCTTATCTTATTTTAATCTTAATATTATCTTAATTTTATTTTTTATTTTTTTATCTTAATCTTAATCTTATCTTAATCTTATCTTATCTTAATCTTAATCTTATCTTAATCTTAATCTTATCTTAATCTTAATCTTATCTTAATCTTAATCTTATCTTAATCTTAATCTTATCTTAATCTTAATCTTATCTTAATCTTAATCTTATCTTAATCTTAATCTTATCTTAATCTTAATCTTATCTTAATCTTAATCTTATCTTAATCTTAATCTTATCTTAATCTTAATCTTATCTTAATCTTAATCTTATCTTAATCTTAATCTTATCTTAATCTTAATCTTATCTTAATCTTAATCTTATCTTAATCTTAATCTTATCTTAATCTTAATCTTATCTTAATCTTAATCTTATCTTAATCTTAATCTTATCTTAATCTTAATCTTATCTTAATCTTAATCTTATCTTAATCTTAATCTTATCTTAATCTTAATCTTATCTTAATCTTAATCTTATCTTAATCTTAATCTTATCTTAATCTTAATCTTATCTTAATCTTAATCTTATCTTAATCTTAATCTTATCTTAATCTTAATCTTATCTTAATCTTAATCTTATCTTAATCTTAATCTTATCTTAATCTTAATCTTATCTTAATCTTAATCTTATCTTAATCTTAATCTTATCTTAATCTTAATCTTATCTTAATCTTAATCTTATCTTAATCTTAATCTTATCTTAATCTTAATCTTATCTTAATCTTAATCTTATCTTAATCTTAATCTTATCTTAATCTTAATCTTATCTTAATCTTAATCTTATCTTAATCTTAATCTTATCTTAATCTTAATCTTATCTTATCGGTTTATTTGGTTCGGGTTTTTTGGTTTTTTTATTTTTAATTTTCAAAACCAAAACCGAACCAAAATATAAGTCAAAGTTAGAAAAACCAAACCGAAAACCAAATTAGAATTCGGTTCGGTTTTAGTTTAAAACCGAAAAAACCAAATATGAAATACACAAATACACCATATTTGTCTAAGTTGTATTCAAACAAAAGTAGTAAATTTATACGTCTTGCACAAAATGGATTAATAACTAACACAGTTATCACAAAAAGAAACTTGTTTAGAAAGTATTTAAACAAATAAACTCTTGTTTGACATCATTATTAAAAATTCTCCGATCTTCAAATTCTTAATTGTTTTTCCATCCAATCTTTTCTAATCTTTACAAAAGATGAATATAATAATTAAATAGACATCAAATGTAATAAGTACATTAATATTGATCCTTTTATAAAAAATTAAGTATTAATTATTTTAAAATACATCATCATAATAATAATATAAGTTATTCGGTTTTTTCGGTTTAACCAAATTCATTATCTTATACCCATAACCAAACCAGAAACCAACTATATAAATCGGTTTCGGTTAAAACCAAACCAAACACCAAATTCAAAAATGGTTTGGTTTCTTTCGGTTTTTTAGACGGTTCGGTTTATGGTTTAACCGGGTAATAACCAAACCGCGAACACCCCTAATCACATCCCCATAAAATATTAAATGGCTTATCTAGTATCTACTTCCAGATCTAATTAATTTTCCTCCCATCTTTACAAGTCTTCCATGAAAACTCCGACTGCCAAAATCTCAGTTCTTCCACAATACATAAACTACACATACCCACCACAAATCCAGTCCCACCCGATCCCACTTGCTCACTCTCAGTCTTTCAAGAAAATAAAATGAAAACAGGGACGGTTTCCAAGATTTCGGTGAGTATATATATATATTGTATATACTGAAAAAAGAAGCAACGCTGAGAGGAGCGAGTTAGGTGGCATTTCTTTTCTTCTATACACTATATACGTATGATGATATAGCTCTTGGTGATTCCTGGCAAGTGGTAGTGGCCGGTGGTGTGTGTATATATATATATATATGTTGAAATCTATGGGCGGTGAGTTGTGTTGACTATATATATATATGTGTGTGTGTGACTGTGTGTTTAATCCGATGTATATATGTGTGTGTGTTTCCATATTTTGATGATGATGATGATGATGGGTGAAAGTGTTGATGATTATCTTCAAAATTCTGAAACAAAATAATCTTCATCAAACATTTTTCTTTTTATCAGATGTGATGTATGTGGGTTTTTGAATTTTTTTATTAAAGTTAGAAGAAAAGATTTTGATTTCATTAATTATATGGATTTTTTAACTTATATGGATGTAAATGTTTTGTGGGTATGAGTTTTGTTGGTTTGATTCTTTTTACGGATGTAAATGTATATCAGAATAGAAGATTGGTTTTGGGAAGGATTAGGGCAAAATAGTGAAAAAGACTAAAGTACCCTCATGCGCAATGCACCTCATGCGCAATGCACATGAGGGGGTTAACGGAGACTCACAAACAGACGTTAGGGTGAAGGGTATGTTATGATACGAAAAATCACCATAGGGGTATGTAATGATAAAAAAAATGAGAGGGGCAAAACTTAATAATATGACATACTCTAGGGGTATGTAATGAAATTTTCTCTAATAACAAAAAGCGGTTTATTAGAAATTTGACAATAATCTACCAATAAACTAAAACAGGATTGACATGTTCTTAAAACGACACGTGGCGTAATCCTTGATCGACACGTGTCTTTTTAATTTATTTATTTTGTTAAATTAGCTTTTTTAGTTGTATATAAATTCAATTTCCTTATTAGACTTAGAATTAAACTTTAACTCTTGGCTTATTAATACAAAAGACATTATAACCTTATTTGATTGATCATTTTCTCATTAATAAATTGTCACTTTTTCTTTCTCAATTCTTCAACTCCTAATACTTATATTAATTATAATAAGTTATTAACATGAAGACTTAAAAAATTTGAGTTTACGATCCGAAATCACAAGGCTATTGCCATCATCCACTATGCTTACAAGTTCCGATTTTGATGTGGTTCTAAAAATTCAAGGTAAATTCAAAACTCTAACTAAACATATATTATATTTATCAATACTGTTTATTATAATTCAGCTTCGACCATCGATTTACTTTAACCACAATTTATTTCATACTCACGAATCATGTATGAGGCATATTCGAATTTTTTATGATACAATCTATATAGCTACCGTACATCGTACGGGTATTAGGACTAATATGAGTAATACAAAGTTTATAGAAATTTTGCATGTTCAACAAAGTCAAAGGAAGGTGTTCATCTGTGTTAACATACATTATTAATATTAATTAATTAATATTATTAATAATAACGAATTAATATTAATAACAAAAAGCTGTTTTTTTATAACCCATCACATTAGCATTGCAAGATAACTTTCTTTTTTGAAGGGAAAATATTTTATTTTTATACTAATAAATAAATTACACAATTACACCAAACGAACAATGCTAGAGACAAAATAATTTCAAACAAACTTTTACAAACTCATGTCTAACCAATCAAATCAAGGGAGAGAATGGAGAAAGAAAAAATAACTTAACATATAATTGGTCCACCTAATTTGCCAAATCATTTTGTAAACATTTGTTTATATTTAGTTTGTATACATAGCATTTTCTCTAACCGAAAACTGGACCTTAGTTTATACGACCCAAGATTTCAATTTTAAGGAGGCAATAACCTCAAAGAAGGCAAGCTTTAACCTCATATTGGCCCATTACTATTTATCTAAATCAATAACTGAAAGCCCCTTAGATCCATAACTGAAAGCCATTATGTAGGCCCAAAAGTGCCTGATCTTCTATGTCTTCATCAATTTTCTCTACATGTCGAGATGATGACTTGTACCCAAATAAATGGCCTCACTTGAATAGAATACGAATACCGCGCAACTGCATATGCAATGAAATTATGGGATTTAGCTAAGTCCTTAGTGGTTGATGTTGGGATTTGTTGGGTTTTATCAAAGCAATATTATCCTTATAATATTAAAACGCAGCGGAAAAATTTGAACCTTTCAATATGTTGGTATAGTTAAAACCAAAGTTTAACTTATAAAAGAAAACCCAAACAATAAGGATCCATGTATATGAATAACATACATACAAAACAACAACCATAGGGTGTTTTAGGAAACTACCTTCTTCCAAGCTATTAAGGGTAGAAATGAAGAATATTATGTTCTTCAAATGGCAAGTCTTCAATTTAGAAGAACCTCAAGCTTGTATACCCCAAGCTTCCAACAAACACCCCAAATGTGCTAGGATATGAACTTGAAAAACCCTCCCTTTTACCCTCACTTTGGCCGAAATTAGTAAGAAAAAAGAGAAAGGTTTTTTTTTTTTTTTTTTTTTTTTTTTTTTTTTTTTTTTTTTTTTTTTTTTTTTTTTTTTTTTTTTTTTTTTTTTTTTTTTTTTTTTTTTTTTTTTTTTTTTTTTTTTTTTTTTTTTTTTTTTTTTTTTTTTTTTTTTTTTTTTTTTTTTTTTTTTTTTTTTTTTTTTTTTTTTTTTTTTTTTTTTTTTTTTTTTTTTTTTTTTTTTTTTTTTTTTTTTTTTTTTTTTTTTTTTTTTTTTTTTTTTTTTTTTTTTTTTTTTTTTTTTTTTTTTTTTTTTTTTTTTTTTTTTTTTTTTTTTTTTTTTTTTTTTTTTTTTTTTTTTTTTTTTTTTTTTTTTTTTTTTTTTTTTTTTTTTTTTTTTTTTTTTTTTTTTTTTTTTTTTTTTTTTTTTTTTTTTTTTTTTTTTTTTTTTTTTTTTTTTTTTTTTTTTTTTTTTTTTTTTTTTTTTTTTTTTTTTTTTTTTTTTTTTTTTTTTTTTTTTTTTTTTTTTTTTTTTTTTTTTTTTTTTTTTTTTTTTTTTTTTTTTTTTTTTTTTTTTTTTTTTTTTTTTTTTTTTTTTTTTTTTTTTTTTTTTTTTTTTTTTTTTTTTTTTTTTTTTTTTTTTTTTTTTTTTTTTTTTTTTTTTTTTTTTTTTTTTTTTTTTTTTTTTTTTTTTTTTTTTTTTTTTTTTTTTTTTTTTTTTTTTTTTTTTTTTTTTTTTTTTTTTTTTTTTTTTTTTTTTTTTTTTTTTTTTTTTTTTTTTTTTTTTTTTTTTTTTTTTTTTTTTTTTTTTTTTTTTTTTTTTTTTTTTTTTTTTTTTTTTTTTTTTTTTTTTTTTTTTTTTTTTTTTTTTTTTTTTTTTTTTTTTTTTTTTTTTTTTTTTTTTTTTTTTTTTTTTTTTTTTTTTTTTTTTTTTTTTTTTTTTTTTTTTTTTTTTTTTTTTTTTTTTTTTTTTTTTTTTTTTTTTTTTTTTTTTTTTTTTTTTTTTTTTTTTTTTTTTTTTTTTTTTTTTTTTTTTTTTTTTTTTTTTTTTTTTTTTTTTTTTTTTTTTTTTTTTTTTTTTTTTTTTTTTTTTTTTTTTTTTTTTTTTTTTTTTTTTTTTTTTTTTTTTTTTTTTTTTTTTTTTTTTTTTTTTTTTTTTTTTTTTTTTTTTTTTTTTTTTTTTTTTTTTTTTTTTTTTTTTTTTTTTTTTTTTTTTTTTTTTTTTTTTTTTTTTTTTTTTTTTTTTTTTTTTTTTTTTTTTTTTTTTTTTTTTTTTTTTTTTGTATATGAATAACATACATACAAAACAACAACCATAGGGTGTTTTAGGAAACTACCTTCTTCCAAGCTATTAAGGGTAGAAATGAAGAATATTATGTTCTTCAAATGGCAAGTCTTCAATTTAGAAGAACCTCAAGCTTGTATACCCCAAGCTTCCAACAAACACCCCAAATGTGCTAGGATATGAACTTGAAAAACCCTCCCTTTTACCCTCACTTTGGCCGAAATTAATACACAAAAAAGAGGGTTTTTTTTTTCTTGTGTATTTTAGTGTCACAACTTAGCCAAGAGACCTTGTGATTGTTTGTGATGTGTGGATGTGTTTGTATTTTATTTAATTATTAAATGGTTGTAATAGTTAAATAGGATTTTCTTCATTCATTTGGTTATGTAATTTATTTATTTCATTTGGTATGTAATAAGTAGATTAGTTGCATTTTTTCTTGTAAATGTAATCTCCAAGAAAACATCAAAAGGTTTGGGGGCTGAAGTTGGAGGCCTAATGAAAGGATGAAGAAAGGTGTTCAAAACACATCACAAAAGGTTACTTGAAGCATTTGGATGCAAGATCAAGTGGGAGTTCACCGACACAAATTTTGTGTCACTTTGTCCCTTAGGTTGAGACCTTTTGACACACTTGTTTCGGCTAACAAGTGTGGTCAAATTAGTTGGCTAATGTTGTGCACTTATTATGTTTGTGTGGTTGTTTGTTATTTTGTCATGTGGATGCTCAAAACTTACAACTTGATGACATACATAAAAATTAAAAATTGGTTCTAAAATTGACATTAACTTGGCAAATTAAAATGGGTTTTATTAAAAAGTTAATGGTTATAATTATAAAAATGGATTTTATAAAGAACCTTGAAATATGGATTTCAAAATTCATTATGGTCCATAGTTTTTGACTAGAATATAAAAACTCAAACGACCCTTTTAAAAACAAGTTAAAACGCCATCTTTTATACAACACTTAATTATTTGGGAACTCTTTGTAGGATAAAGGTCACCTAACTACCTTGAGGGAACTTATAAGTTAAGGTAAATTTAATATACTTATGGGATAAAGGTCACCTAACTACCTTGAGGGAACTTATAAGTTAAGGTAAATTTAATATACTTATGGGATAAAGGTCACCTAACTACCTTGAGGGAACTTATAAGTTAAGGTAAATTTAATATACTTATGGGATAAAGGTCACCTAACTACCTTGAGGGAACTTATAAGTTAAGGTAAATTTAATATACTTATGGGATAAAGGTCACCTAACTACCTTGAGGGAACTTATAAGTTAAGGTAAATTTAATATACTTATGGGATAAAGGTCACCTAACTACCTTGAGGGAACTTATAAGTTAAGGTAAATTTAATATACTTATGGGATAAAGGTCACCTAACTACCTTGAGGGAACTTATAAGTTAAGGTAAATTTAATATACTTATGGGATAAAGGTCACCTAACTACCTTGAGGGAACTTATAAGTTAAGGTAAATTTAATATACTTATGGGATAAAGGTCACCTAACTACCTTGAGGGAACTTATAAGTTAAGGTAAATTTAATATACTTATGGGATAAAGGTCACCTAACTACCTTGAGGGAACTTATAAGTTAAGGTAAATTTAATATACTTATGGGATAAAGGTCACCTAACTACCTTGAGGGAACTTATAAGTTAAGGTAAATTTAATATACTTATGGGATAAAGGTCACCTAACTACCTTGAGGGAACTTATAAGTTAAGGTAAATTTAATATACTTATGGGATAAAGGTCACCTAACTACCTTGAGGGAACTTATAAGTTAAGGTAAATTTAATATACTTATGGGATAAAGGTCACCTAACTACCTTGAGGGAACTTATAAGTTAAGGTAAATTTAATATACTTATGGGATAAAGGTCACCTAACTACCTTGAGGGAACTTATAAGTTAAGGTAAATTTAATATACTTATGGGATAAAGGTCACCTAACTACCTTGAGGGAACTTATAAGTTAAGGTAAATTTAATATACTTATGGGATAAAGGTCACCTAACTACCTTGAGGGAACTTATAAGTTAAGGTAAATTTAATATACTTATGGGATAAAGGTCACCTAACTACCTTGAGGGAACTTATAAGTTAAGGTAAATTTAATATACTTATGGGATAAAGGTCACCTAACTACCTTGAGGGAACTTATAAGTTAAGGTAAATTTAATATACTTATGGGATAAAGGTCACCTAACTACCTTGAGGGAACTTATAAGTTAAGGTAAATTTAATATACTTATGGGATAAAGGTCACCTAACTACCTTGAGGGAACTTATAAGTTAAGGTAAATTTAATATACTTATGGGATAAAGGTCACCTAACCACTTGTATATATAAATTTACATGTGTGTGTAAGTAGGACAACTTGATTTGGAAGCCATGTGATTAGGGTCACCGAAGCATGGTAACCAAAGGCGTTGATGGGATTAAACATGCGACTTAATATAAGATATTAAATCAGTCCCATACCACTAGAAATTGTAAAGTGTTGCAATTGTCAAACGTTGACTACCTTGTTAATTTAGATCATGGGATAAAGGTCACCTAACTACCTTGAGGGAACTTATAAGTTAAGGTAAATTTAATATACTTATGGGATAAAGGTCACCTAACCATCATTTAAATGTAACATTGGATTCTAGATTTTAATTATTAATTGTCCATGAGACATAAAAGGGTATTAACAATTAAAATTTATATTTGATATCGAAAATACTAATAAAGGACTTTGTTAATTTTGTAGATGGCCGCTAACAATGCAATTAACCCCAACCAAAACGTCCATAATTTTTCACTAAGATCCATTCTTGAAAGGGATCGTCTCAACCAAAACAACTTTGTGGATTGGTTTCGTAACTTGAGAATTGTTCTCAAGCATGAAAAGAAATCCTATGTGTTAGATGATCCTATTCCCGATGAGCCCGAAGAAGGGGATGTTGAAGCCTTTAATGATTGGGTTAAATATACTGAGGACTCCGTGCTAGTTAGTTGCCTCATGTTAGCGAGTATGACTCCCGAACTCCAAAAGGAGTTCGAGCACCATGGGGCATACGACATGATTACCCAACTTAAGGAAATGTTCCAACAAAAGGCAAGGGTAGAGCGCTTCGAAATGGTTCGAGCGCTTCATGCATGTCGCATGGATGATTCACAATCCGTCTCAACTTATGTTCTTAAAATGAAAAGTTACATTGATCGCCTCGAAAGACTAAATTGTCCCGTTTCAACCGAGTTGGCTACGGATTTGATCCTCAACTCCTTATCTAAGAGATTTGAAACTTTTGTGTTAAATTATAACATGAACGGATGGGACAAGACCGTTTCCGAGCTCCATGGGATGCTCAAAACGGCCGAGGCTAGCATGGGAAGAAAAGTTCAACCCGTTCTCATGATCAATGAAGGCGGAAAGAAAAGGACCAACCCCGGACCAAAGGCAAATGTTGCTAAAGGAAAGGGAAACTTCAAAAGGAACATCAAAGGAAAGGGAAATGCAAAAATGGAAACCCAAAAACCGAAGAAGCAAAAGGTTGCTGTCAATGACCCATGCTTTGAGTGTGGGGAGGTAGGACATTGGAAACGTAATTGTCCAACCTATCTCAAAGAGTTGAAAGCTAAGAGGGATGCGGAGCATACCTCAGGTACAATATTTATGATATATATTGAGCTTAATAATATTTTTTCTTACATATGGGTATTGGATACCGGATGTGGAACTCATATTTGTAATATGTTACAGGGGTTCATAAGAAAGAAGCACATCAAGAAAGGGGACATTAGTCTCTTTATGGGCAATGGTGCGAAAGTACAAGTTGAAGCTCAAGGAGACTATCTTTTGAAACTTCCAAGTGGTTTGGAAATTGTATTGAACAATGTTTTGTATGCACCAAGTTTGACTAGGAGCATTATTTCTGTTTCCCGTTTAAGACATGTTGGATATGATTTTAATTTTGTTAACAATGATATCCATGTTTCTATGAATGATGTATTTTATTTTAAAGCCATGCCTTTAAATGGTATTTATGAATTGGTTCATGAAAACACAACATATGATAACTCAATGTACCAAGCTACCACCAAGAAACTTAAATTAGATTTAAGTGAAACCTATATTTGGCATTGTCGTCTTGGCCATATAAATAAGAATCACATACTAACACTTCAAAAGAATGGTCTTTTGAAAACAAAATCAAATGATTCATTTGATATATGTGAATCTTGTTTACAAGGCAAGATGACTAAAGCACCTTTCAATGGCACTAATGAAAGGGCGAAAGATTTATTAGGTATCATACATTCGGATGTATGTGGTCCTTTTAAGCCAATGACTAGGAATGGTGAAAGATACTTCATTACATTCACCGATGACTATAGTCGTTACGGTTATGTATACTTGTTAAAACACAAGTATGAAGCTTTTGAAATGTTCAAAACTTTCAAGAATGAAGTAGAAAACCAACTCAGCAAGTCAATAAAAATTCTTCGTTCTGATAGAGGAGGTGAATACCTGAGTGATGCTTTTCAAGATCATCTTAGAAGTTGTGGAATCATCTCACAACTAACTCCACCTGGAACACCACAACATAATGGTGTGTCTGAAAGGAGGAATCGAACCCTATTAGATATGGTTCGTTCCATGATGAGCAAAAGCTCACTACCTCTATCATTTTGGGGTTATGCCATAATCTCTGCTGCCCGAATTTTAAATATGGCTCCCACCAAGAAAGTGGAGAAAACACCTTTTGAAATATGGCATGGAAGAGTTCCATCTTTGTCATATTTAAAAGTATGGGGTTGTGAGGCTTATGTAAGACATGATGCCTCAAGCAAATTAGAGCCCCGATCCACTAAATGTATTTTTGTAGGATATCCTAAAGATGATTTAGGATATTATTTCTACAATCCTAATGAGCAAAATGTATTTGTTGCTCGAAAGGCTGAGTTCTTAGAAACTAAATTCCTTATGGAAGGAGCTAGTTCTAGAACAGTGGAACTTGAAGAAGATCAAGAACCACAAACAGATACACGCTTGGTTGATACTAGTATTCAACAAAAGGATGTTGAAGATGATCAAAGAGTTGATCAAGACACACAAAACGTTCGTAGATCTGGTAGAGCTACTTATCCACCTGAGAGATATGGATTTCTCATGGATGAATGCTATATGGTGGTTTTTGATGAACCAACCAACTACCATGATGCAATATCCAAATCAGATTCGGAAAAATGGCTAGAAGCCATGAACGCTGAGATGCAATCCATGTATGACAACCAAGTTTGGGAATTGGTTGTTGCACCTCCTAATTCCAAAGTAGTTGGAAGTAAGTGGGTGTTCAAATTGAAACACGATATGCATGGAAACTTGAGTACTTATAAAGCTAGACTTGTAGCAAAAGGTTTCACTCAAACTCGAGGGGTCGATTATGATGAAACTTTTTCGCCTGTGGCAATGCTAAAGTCTATTAGGATATTATTTGCCATAGCCGCACATTATGACTATGAGATATGGCAAATGGATGTCAAAACCGCTTTTCTAAATGGATATCTTGAGGAAGATGTCTATATGGATCAGCCTGAAGGTTTTATCGATCCTAAACATCCTAATAAAGTATGCAAGTTAAAGAAATCAATCTATGGATTGAAACAAGCATCGAGAAGTTGGAATCGTCGTTTTGATGAAGAAGTCAAGAAATTTGGCTTCATCAAAAACGCTGATGAAGCTTGTGTGTACAAGAAGGCTAGTGAGAGCATCATTACTTTTCTAGTATTATATGTCGATGACATTCTACTATTTGGAAATGATATTCCAACCTTGGAAGGTGTAAAAGCCTGGCTTGGAAGTTGCTTTTCCATTAAGGATCTTGGTGAAGCCGCTTTTATTTTGGGAATAAGGATCTATAGGGATAGATCAAGGCGCTTAATAGGTTTGAATCAAAGTGCATACATAGACAAAATCTTGAAAAGGTTCAAGATGGAAAACTCCAAGAAAGGTTTGGTGCCTATTCAGAGAGGAACTATATTGAGCACCTCTCAATCTCCTAGCTCAAAAGCTGAGCAAGAGAGAATGAGTGGAATCCCATATGCATCTGCTATAGGATCTATCATGTATGCTATGATATGCACGAGACCGGACGTGTCATGCGCTTTAAGCATGACAAGTAGATACCAGCAAAATCCAGGAGATAGTCATTGGATGGCTGTCAAATATATATTGAAATATCTTAGAAACACTAAAGATATGTTTTTAATATATGGATCTGGTGAGGAGGAGCTCGTAGTAAAGGGTTACACGGATGCGAGTTTCCAAACTGATCGAGATGATTCTCGATCACAATCGGGGTATATCTTCATTCTAAATGGAGGAGCTGTTTCTTGGAAAAGCTCAAAGCAAGATGTGGTTGCATTGTCCACTACAGAATCGGAATACATCGCCGCTTCTTTGGCAGCACAAGAAGCTGCATGGTTGAAGAAATTCATTGCCGATCTAGGGGTTGTTCCTTCCATTCAAGAACCCCTAGAAATTCTTTGTGATAACGAGGGCGCGATTGCTCAAATCAAAGAACCTCGTGCGCATCAAAAGACTAGACACATTGAGCGGAGATTCAACTACATAAGGGATGAAGTTGAAAAAGGAAAGATATGTATTTGCAAAGTTCACACCGATCAAAATATTGCGGACCCACTCACGAAGCTCCTTGAAAGGCCTAAGCATGAGAGTCATACTTGTGCCATGGGACTTCGATATTCTAGTGATTGGATTTGATCTATTTTATGTATTTGGATATCGGAATACTTGTATTTGGTAACACTTTTATATGAATATTGGTATTATGCATTTAAATTGTGTTATGTTCCATTTTTGCATGTTTAAATCCATGAATGAGTTAATTATTCTAAATATCCGTAGTCGATCATATTTGTGGGAACAAATATGAATGTAAGACTATTATGAACTTGGATTGGTAGATATTCAAAAGGTTTTGAATATAGAGCAAAGTGTTGCTACCAAGGTTCATAGATATTTGTGGGATACAAATATTAGACTGACCTGCTCTCAAGCATTACTACATAGAATCTCTATGATTGATCATAAGTAATCTTGAGTTAAAAGGCGAATATCATTGTATCCTCAGACCTGAGATACATATTGGGTCTTGAAATTCACTGAATGTTATACTTTGATTTAGTTCTTCG
This sequence comes from Erigeron breviscapus, assembly GCA_034093135.1. NCBI lineage: Eukaryota > Viridiplantae > Streptophyta > Magnoliopsida > Asterales > Asteraceae > Erigeron > Erigeron breviscapus. The sequence continues at coordinate 261,707,394 of CM067167.1, forward strand.
CTGTTCTGAAACATGGCAGTACATAAGGCTAAACTCAGGTATGATATAAGGTGATTGTGAAAGACGTATGTAGTCGAAATGGAATTTGTCCCTCTTATTCGTTAAGAGTAAGATGTCTAAGGCCTGCTACAAAGTTAAATCAATGGAGAATGATCACTCTGTGTCTCTAAGATTTAACATGACATCTGTGACAAAAGGATAAATGATCGATTCACCTAAATCATTTCAAGTAAGGGACTTGAAGAGGATGATGTTATTGAATGGCACTTCGTCATACGTATTAGGGGTAGCAAACCGTTGTTAGGCGGTATTTGCTGCTTGCGTCAATCTTCTATGAATCTTGTGCAAGTGGGAGATTGTTGGAATTCGTCTGCCCAAGACACATATTAAATTGACGTGGCTAGTACGTGATGATCCAAGTCGGGTCATACCCAATAACAAGCTAGACAAACACTTATGGTATTTATTTATATGATTTGATCTTTAAATAAATATCATTACTTGAAACATTTAGAAAGTGGCTTTCTAAATGTTTCAAGTAATGATATTTATTTAAAGATCAAATCATATAAATAAATACCATAAGTGTTTGTCTAGCTTGTTATTGGGTATGACCCGACTTGGATCATCACGTACTAGCCACGTCAATTTAATATGTGTCTTGGGCAGACGAATTCCAACAGTTGACTGGTTGGTTAAGTTATAAACCTTAAATAAACTAATTAAACATGCCAAAGAGCAACACAGACAAGGTTTAACAACTTAGTAGCGTTTCATACAAAGCCTTCACCACATGAGTAGCGTTTCATTTTTGAGCTTTTTCTTTCAAATAAAAATTAAAGCTAGTTGCATCTAAACAAAACTTTTAACACTTTAGGAGCTTTTAGTGTAAAATGAAAAGATAAAGCTCCTGAAAAGCTCTTAAAAAGCTTGTGCCAAACATAGTCATGGACGAACTGAAAAGTTACTTGAACTCGACTAAACCTTTACAACCAGGAAAGTAAGATGCAAAACGCTATCTAAAATGGTTAGCAAACCTACAGAATAAATTAATGGCAACACTCAAAGAACACAAAGTTACAAGTATCATGCGCTTGACATCCTTTAAACCATAGTAATAACAAATCTAGAAGAGGGAAGCTATCACCATGATTAACTTGAATGGCCACAAAGCCTCCTATGAACCATTCAAAGAGAGTACGTAGCAAAATTATAACAAAAGTAATGAAAATGCGTAACTTCAATTCAATCATACATATTTCCAGCAAAATACAGTCATTTTTTTTGTATAAGAAAAGAAAATAGGATGAGGTTTTTTAAAAATGGAAAGATAGACTTTATTCCCGTACTAATCGAGTAAATATCAATAAGTACCAGTACGAGGGATTTAACTCGTCTTTTCTTTAAGAAAGAAAAGTCTCCACCAAATAAAATAAAATAAGTAAAATACTTTTGACAGAAATTATTCCAAGAAGGTTGTGCCTAGCAATGGTTGTATGGTTTTGCTAACCATCCCTCACCCATGTTGAAACCACGGGACTACTAGTGACTTCTAATGATGCATCGGACTTAGAAGCGGAACTACCAGCGTCTTCTTACGGGCCTCGTATAAAACTGAGTTCTAATGCCGAGTAATCAGATAAGATAATTTACAGTCAGTCATTGGCGGAATAAAGAGTCTGCACGGTTCCATCTACTTCGGAACCATATTGGTATATGGTGCATTAGAAGTCAACAAGATTCTTCGCTTCATTTGTTTTGTCAAAGTGAAACTACCTCTCAGGTTTGGCCTTATTTTGAAATGTGTTTCGTTTTGTTCAAGATAGTATGTCTGCTTGTAAGTTATCCCCTTTTCTTTCCTTTTGAAGTAAGAGATCATTTAGAGACGTATAAATTCAAGGGGGGCTCTGCTATGTGGCGCAAACTCTCTCCCGGTATTGCACTATCCTCGATGTGGTGTATTTTATTGAATGACTCGAAAGAGGTTAATTTTTGACGATAAGCTTGTCTGTAGATGCAATGTAGTGAGTGATATCCAAGCCCTTCACCTATTAATGGACCAAAGCAAGAGCAAGCTAGCCTCATTGGATTGGGTGTCTTATGATGTTTCTCAATTTTGTAAATAATTCTTAAATTTTCTTGGTGATCCTGTATGCTTTACTTATATAGTTTGATGATTTCTGTTTTGTAAGTATCAGCTAGTTTAATAATATCGGTCCATTACAAAAAAATAAATAAATGGAGAATGTAAGTAAAAGATATCTAAACTGTGATATCATATCGTAATAAACATCAGTTATTACCAATATATAGAGCAGTTCTAAATTTCATCGCCAAAACTATTTAATCAAAGCGATTCTACACATTAATCGCATGAAATACAAAGAAACTACATCTTCTATCTTTTTTTTTTAATGGTGAAGCGGGAGGTCTAGCATACGTTGTCTTAACCGGGTCCGCCCTAGAGAATTTCTTCGAAATGAAAATGCATATTTCAAATACTCGATGGGGGACTACTAATCCACCCAGGGGCGCAGCTATTAAGGGGCCGGGGCGCCCGACCCCCGAATTTTTTTTTGCGATTTAGGAGGTATATTGTTTTCGTGTAGAAAAATTTTGATATACTCGGTTTCGACCCCCCATTTTAAAAAAAATAGTGTTAGGGAAAAAAAAATTAGATCCCGACCCCCACTGAAAATTTTCAAGCTTCGTCACTGAATCCGCCCGAAGACACGACGATTAATAGTGGTAAACTCTGCCCTCAACTTGAACCTAGGTATACCCAAGTCAAGCCCTTATAAAAGGACTTAATTCTTATATTCTCTCCAAGGTTTAAACACAAGACCTTATGCAAAAGAATGGTCTTTCATCCATTGAGCAAAATCCGAAGGACACTACATCTTTTATCTATTTGAGGTAGCATGTATTTTTCCTCAAAGCACTCTGTGTCCTAAATCTACGTATACATACTTCCCATAATTTAACAGGTTAGTAACCTCCAAAGAAAAAATCAATAAATAAATTTACATATACTTATATCATATATCCTGTTTGGATTGAATATCGTTGTTGTTATTCTCCAGTCATTTCCTATCAAACCATAAAATAAGCTTTCGTCACTAAGCCGGAAACGATTCCGTCCGTCGTGGCAAATCCGACGACCCGAAACCCACATCTGTATAATCAAACAATCCATCTAACCCCACGTATTCACCATTATTATTATTAGCATTAGCTTCATTTTCTATATAATCAAATCCGTACTCAAACGAGTTATAGTTCGGAATCTGGTCATCTAACCAGCTACTAAACTCACCGAGTTCAACCAACTCGTTTGAAACGGGTGCCCGGTCCGACTCAGTCGGAGGAAGCCCGAGTTCATCGTCAGAAGCTTCTAACAGAAACTCTAGAACCGGACCGGACTCGGAAGTCCGGTTAGCCGGAGTAGATATTTCTTCTTCGAAGATTTTTATAAACGAGTCAAGTTCTGGAGTCGCTGTTAACTCATCAGAGTCTTGAAAAAGATCTTCTCGGATTTTTTTTGACTCGTACGGGTGTAACTCGGACTTGTCTGAGTCGGAACGGGCTCGCTTTTTATTGTCACTTAACGATTCCATTATTTTATATATTATTTTGGAAAATTAATATTATTGAGAAATAACAGGGGACAGCGGTGGGAAGTTGTGTGGGGAGATTGAGGATTTATATAGTGGAGAAAAGAAAGTTCCATTTTTTAATTTTTTTTAAAAAAAAAATATTTATTAAAAAAAAAAGTAAAAAGTTTTGAATTTTTTATTTATGATTTCTATATAAAAAAATTTAAAATGTTGGTGTTATGTGGACGTGAGAGGTGTGATCAGTGGTGGTGGGTCCAGATACTTTCGCCATCACGGACGTATTAAACTATATCCTTTTCTTTTTCTTAAGGCTACTGCTAAATCAATCTATAGATAGTCGTAAACGGTTTTCATTTTTTATTATTTTAAAATTTCTCTTTTTTAAAATATTTACTTTAACTGTTTTTCTTAAGGCACTTTAACAGTTATGTCAGATTTTTTACACTATTTATGGGAAGCTATTTTATCCTTTATAATAAGGTATATTTTAAAACAAAAATTGAAAATAGAAGTCCATTTTTATTTAATTGGTGAACTAAAAATATTTTATTTTTTTAGAACAGCCAGATTAAACTAAAGATATTATTTAACTGTTTTTCAAATCGTTTTCCATAACTAACGTGGATTTAAATGTTCATTTGAGGTCCGAGGAAAGATTGAAGAAGTGCTTTTGCGTACTTTGTCCATATCTCGATAGACTCTTTTACTTTTCACGATTTTTCATCTTAAAGACGATACATATTTGACATTTATTACGTAAACTACTTTTCAATTTTGTTAACTTATCTATATTTCTTTTTTTTTTCCTTTTTCTTCAGCATTCAAATCGAAATTTCTTCTTTTTTTTCTTAATTAATGAAATGTTGACTTTTTAAAAATAAACCTATCTTTAAAATAAAGAAAAAACTATTCCAAATAAAACTATAATACATTTATTTAAATATAAATAAACAATAATCACTAACCATTTATTTATTTATTTATTCATTAAAAGTTATAAATTCTTTGACCCTATGTTAAAAAAAAAAAGTTAATAGATCGAGATTGCAAATAATATACAAAGTACGGAGTAATTCATTCATAAGATATATACATATTTAATCTTGATTTACGTAATAATAATACGAGTAAGAAACTTTATATATATAAGGCATGTCAAAGTCATGAGTTAGAGTAGTATAAATATAAATATAGATAAAGACTAATTTAATCTTGATTTACATAATAACTAGTTATATTACTCGAGTGTACTTCCCATTCTAGCTCAATGGTTGAACACCAGCTTTACATGCTGGAGGTCTCGAGTTCAAGACATGGGAAGGACATTTTTAGGAATTTCACAATAAAGTCCTCCAGTGAAGCAAGTTTGAGTCCTGCAGAGGGGGCATAGTTTTATCCCAATTAAATGTCGTGTCTTCGGGCGGTTTAGTTGAGAGTTTCTCCTCCTACTAGTATTGAGGGTGAGGGGCTCTCTAGCGCGGACCCGGTTAAGACAACGTAAGCTAGATCCCCTGTTGCGAGCAAATGATCCACACCTTTCAAAAAAAAAATATTATGTTACTCGAGTGTTACTCTGAGAGACATAACGTTACTTCCAGAAACCTTTTATATGCGGGAGATACATTCCTTTGTTTCTTATTTGAAAGTGTGCCTAAAAATGTATTGTGGTGTACAAACATAAGATATATTAATCGTTTACATGATCAATTCAATGAATAGTTGAAATAGAAAAAAACGAATGTTAATTATGTATCAACTATACATGATTAATTAAAATTTTTGTGACAAAACGAGAAAAAAAAAAAGATTGAAAACGCACAAAAATTATACTATTATATGTGAAATATAAAAAGAAATAAAAAAATACCATATAAATCATTGTAGAAAATATAAATGACTCATTTTAAAAGTTTGCTTTAAAGCAACAAACGGTTTAACACGCCCTTGGTTGTAAGATAGTTATATGCTTATCGTTTAAGCACATAGACCATGAAGTGGAAAAATAAGATGCTTAATCATGATTAATGAGAATAGTCAAATTGGTAGAAGTGTAGAACTTATGTTGTGTTCTTAAGTGTAAGTAATAAAAGAAAAGAAATGATTGGAAGTAGTATTAGCTTCCTTTCAAATCACTCTATAAATGGGCAGAATTTTTTTAAAACAAAATTAACTAGAAAATAATCTCACTTCTTATCTTTTCATTTTCTTTCCATCCCTAAATTAAACTCAAGAACACAATTTAGTTTATAATCCTTTGTTTTATTTTCTTTTCATCCCATAAAAAAACTCAAAAACGTAGTGTTAGATCGCCATGAAAGCTCATAGCATAATTTATATGGTATTAATTATCATTAGGCTTATGAAAATATAAGAGGGAGATGAGTGGTGGCTGGTTGGATGGCTGGCTAGGTGAACCCGTTGGGGAACACCGTCGCCATCCCAACTAGTTTAGGGCGGGTTGGGGTTGGGCTGGTTGTTAACCCGTCGATGGTTACAAAGAAGCCGTTAGGAGCGTGATGTGGTCAAGCGTGGGGGGGACCACCATTGACTAGCCGTTGCCTTATTAAAAAAAAAAAATTCCTCCTATTTTATATCTATAAATACACTACTATAATTCCCAAACAACTCACAACAAAAAAACTATACATTTTCATACATCACACACATTTTCTAGTTTCACAATCCATGGATCCAAGGAAGCTAATGCGAAGAAGCAAGCACCATTGGACGCACAACTCGAGCATCAAAGTAATAAGAGCACGAGGAGTGATTTCAAGTTTTTCAACACCCCACACGTACAAATCACCGATCAGAAACTGTTAGCGTGGATGCTTGACCAAAAACGTTCGATTGCGGCGAAGTATGGATGGGAGTTTAACGAGTGATTTTTATGTTTTCAATCTATGTACTTAGTTGTCGTTTAAATTTTAAGCATGTGTCGAACCTTGTCTTATTTTATTTGTTTAAGTATGTAATGAACCTTGTTTTATTTTATTAGTTTATGCAATGAACGGTTTATTTTGTATTTATATTGTTTTGTTAAAAAAATGTTTGATTAAAATTAAATGAAAATAAAATTAAATTGGTAGGGTTGAGAAAGTGATGAATGCCAAAGAAAAAGGTTGGGAGGATTGAAAATGAAAAATGAGTTGGAAAGATGTGATTGATGAGATTTGGAAAGGTTAGAATTTTGGGCTAGACCACTCCTTGTACCCTAATACCAAATACGAGTACCAATACCAAATTCGTCAGATCCAATCCACAGTTTGTCGGATCTAATGCTCCACTTATTTATTCAAGTCCAACTACTTTGTTATATGCCAATGACAAATGATATGAGACTTAAAAATGTAAAATAATGAGAACACAGTATCTGACTTAGGCCGAAGATTAGTGTTTAATTGTTAAAAATTCCGTGATTTTTCAAATAAACTGTAACACCGAACTTTATAAAAATATGGATTTCAAAATTTTTTGTAAAAACACAGAGTATTGCGGAAGTTTCCATCAATTATTACATTTCCAGAATAAAAATGTTCAACTTAAATGACGGTGTTACTCGTCGGATCTAACCAATATCAAATGAAACCCATAAACGTCAAATAACGATAACAGTCAACTAAATATAATAAATGAGTCTGAATAAATGAGGCAATCTAGGTAAAAGTCTTCAGCTGTATCTTCTACCCATCCTCACTCTACTCTGCATCTCAACTAAGCATCAACCTGAGGTGGCACAACATTTTCAACAAAAGAACAAGTGTCAGCTATAAAGCCGAGTAAGATATACCACAGGTTAATATAAATGATTGCCAATTAAAAACAACTTGTTAAAGAATCATACGCAGTCGAGCATATAACAACAACAACAACATATAGCAATCGAATACACATAAGAATGATTAACAATCCTACGTGTGCCTATCGACTTAATCAACAATATTCCACTTTATCCACGTATTCAACTTAGCGACTTAATCAACTTCAACAACTTTATTCAACAATAGGTTATGCCGTTTTTATTACAACTAGAGGTGGATGACTCGCGTCACCACAATGAATACAACTACAAATGTGTGCAAAGGCGGCTTTAAAGCCTTTAAGGGACCTTTCACCCGACTTGATGGGTAGTCCTTTTGGGGTCCATCAGTGTCGTTAAGGATAGGCATAACCAAATCCAGGAGAAAGCTGTTACACAACTTGTAGTGACTGGACCTAGTCACCCAGCTAATCTCAAACTTCGAGGCCGTGTCATTGGAAGTAACTAGTCTACTCCCGCTGACCAACTAAATCACACTGGTTCCTACGCGGTTCCAGTATGGGATAAGCTTACCACTTTCAACTTAGATTTATACTCGAGTTTTAACAACGATATCAACTTTATCAACTTTTATTTCAACTTTAAGTTTAGGGCCCCTAATCGTGCACAGTGTCAACATGGCAACCTACACAAGTCTAGTGAACTAGTGTAAAAGCCAAACCAACTCAACAACTTAGCATTCCAACGGAAACAACTTTACAACTAAAAACAACATTAATATCAACTATAATCCAACATGTACAAGCGTAATAATAACAACATATATCAGCCTAATCATGCAATTCTACCCATTTCGCGAAACCCTCCAAAGATCCCATTACCCAAACTAGCGTATGAGAAAGAAAGGTTTAAACCGCTTTTACGAAATCACCATTTTTGTTGTGCACCCCAGCGTGTCAAAAATGATATATCTTACCTCAGTAGGATAATTATGTAACTCAACGCGTTACTTCTTCGATGTCCAAATACCTAAATAATTAAATTAATGACCACTTGATTAATGACAAACTTCTTTGAACTAGTAAAAATAAAAATGCATTCTACACCATCCTTTTACGCCTGTTTCATGAATGGTCATTGTAAGTTCAATTTAATACTGTGTAATATGAATATCCACTATGATCTCTTAGATATGCATGAAAGATCAGCTGAATTATATAATCTTTATATTGATTACTAACTTAATAGACAAGTGCATTATATATTTGGAGCCCCTATCTGGTCGTGAGTTCACCCAATTAACGCAGAACTCATGTTTTGTGAAAGTCATAATCTTATTTAATACCACATGGACAAGATTTGTTTAAACCAAGATCTATAGTTCACACATATTTTTCTTGCAACAATACGCCTCCATTTGATCATGACCACAACATCAACCTCTATCTTTTTAAAACGAACAGGACATTGGTTTCGATGTGTTGACTATATACTTTAGTTTAGAATAACTCTAACTATAATGAAAGAGACCAGAAAACATGATTTTGATTCAACTTAATATATATATGAACTCGCCACAAAGGGACCAGATTAGTATTTGATGATTCAAATTCAGTAAACAAAAGCTGTTTACGATCCTAGACATCTCAACCATTCAACTACTATATAACATGCGACTCTAAAGAATTAAGTTAAAGGACTAGAAACGATTGTTACCTTCAAAACACTATCGAATTAGAATGGGAAACGGAAAGCCGTCAACAAGTCCTATGATCTCAAGCCTGATTCGTCTTCCTGATTTCTTTGTTGCGGCTCCTCTTTATGGTTTTAATTATTGATATTCTTGATGATATATCTAACCCTATACGGTTAAGGGTATATATAGTATTGGGAGTCAAATAAACGAATACTAACCAATATAGACTAATTGCCAAGAAAATAAGCCCATACCATTTATTTATGAGCCGAAAGATATGAGCCCAACTTGATTATTTTGTTTACAAAACCCCACCGCCACATTTACTTGGCTGATGTTCGGTATAAACTCACGTACACACATCACTTTTATTTAGTAGCAGCTCAAGTTTTACTTTGTGGTTTTGTTTTAAGTGGTAATTAGCAACCACACCCATTAATAGTACTCTTTGGTCTTGGCACCTGGGACAACAAACTCCTCAAGGCATAACTTTTGAACTATACACTTAAACAAGAATAATCCTAACATTAACCGCGTAAATGGCACCAATTATTCCACCTAATTGACGTACGTCATCAATATACTTAGTTATTACATAATAATATACATAAAACACAATAATCCCCCTCACAATAATTATCTCCATCAATTACAAAGCTACTTAACGGAATGTCAACTATGACTAACGGTCAAAGTCAACAAAATGAACTAAAAAAAGTTTGGGATGTTACATAAACAGTAATAAGGGTTGTTCATAACATACATTAAAAAGTTGTATATTTTATATAAAAAATTTACTTTGTGAATTTTATGTTAAAAATACAACAAATTTATGCAGAATAATAACAACTCACTGGAGTGTTATAAGAAAAACTTCAATATAAATATCTCACACCAATCTACAAATGTTTACCACTAGCTTATCAACCCGGGTGACTACCGACAATGTTAAGATACTAAACAAGAAAAGGTCAAGGGAATACCTCAGAACTTGCCACATAAATTCGACTCAAAAATACTCCTCATTCACTAGTACCTTTAATAGGAAAAAATTTCATCCATTTTGTTTGTTTCCTTGTATAATTTAAAAGAAATACTGTATTTTAATTTAAACATGTAATAGGTAACTACAACTCTAATAAAAAACTGAGTATGCAGCTCTAAAAGCTCGGTCTATGTAGGTGATAAATTACAATTTCTATGGGTAATATATGAAGATCGAATTTGGATTGCTTTGTTAAACATATTATTCACCGTAATGCAACTAATGAAACTTAAAGCCACAATCGTAACAAAAAATATAGAAGAATGAAAATCATAGTTAGTCGATACCTCACCGACACCGACTAGCACTCATTATTAATATGGAAACAAACATGTAGACGTTATTGTTATTATTATCATATTAAAAGGGGCCTTCCCAAAAAAATCATATTAAAAGGGAAAAGGAAAAAAAAAGGGTGTTAATTTTCCTTTTTTTTTTAACGGGCCACATACCCCGACCACGGAATCTTCGGTAACCCGACCACACCCCTTTAGGAGCGACTGTCGCTCCTAAAGGGTAGACCCATTTATTGCTCGCGGATACCCATGCATATACCCGTTAGAACCGTTGACCCGTCAAACCCCCTCTTTAGGAGCGACAGTCGCTCCTAAAGGGGTGACTCGAAAAAATGAATATATTCTTTCTCTGTACCGATCCATTCATTCATTCCCTTCTTCTTCCCTTTCTCTTCTCCATTCCAACCGATCCAACCCCCCTCTCCCCCATATTTTCCGGCACCAAGATTTTCCGGTGAGGCTTTAGGAGCGACCCAGTTTTTCAGCGAGGCTTTAGGAGCGACCCGTCGTTACCCCTTTCGTAAACCCAACGTTGAAGTAAGTTTTTATTTTTTTTTATTTCGTATCTATTAATTTGCTATATAGTATATGTATTAGTTTGATGTTATTCTTGTTATGCATAGATGTATTAGGATTGATCTTATATGCCCATAGATTTAACGTATTGTATACGCCCATAGATTTAATGTATTGTTGTTCTTGTGTTCTTGTTGTTGTTCTTGTTTTTGTTATGTAAAAATGATTGTAAAAAAGTGTAAAAAATATAAAATGTAAAAAAAGTGTATTACATAGTATATAAAAAATATATTTAAAAAAAAGTTTATAAAAGTTTGTAATAGAAAATGTTTGTATTAGAAAATATAAAAATGTTTGTATTAGAAAAGTTTATAAAAAATGTAAAAAAGTGTATACATAGTATATAAAAAATTATTTTAAAAAAAGTTTCTATAACAAAAAGTTTATATAAAAAAGTAGTTAAAAAATTAAGTTTAAAAAAAGTACTGAAAAAGTAGTAGTACAAAAGTTATATAAAAATGTTTGTATTAGAAAAATGTTTGTATTAGAAAATATAAAAATGTTTGTATTAGAAAAGTTTATAAAAAATGTAAAAAAGTGTATACATAGTATATAAAAAATTATTTTAAAAAAAGTTTCTATAACAAAATGTAAAAAATGTCAAAAAAAAATGAAGAAAATGTAAAAAATTATATAAAAAAAAGTTCATGCGAAATTTTACGTTCAAAAAAAGTACTTAAAAATGTTTAAATAGAAATTTAAGTTCAAATAAATTATATATAAAAAATTTAAGTTCATACGAAAGTTTATAAAAAGTTAATAAAAAATTAAGTTCAAAAAATTATAAATAAAATGTTTATAAAAAATTATATATATATAAAAAAAGGTTCTTACGAAATTTTACGTTAAAAAAAGTACTTAAAAATGTATAAATAAAAAAGGTATGTAAAAAGTTTTACATTATAAAACATAAGTATAAAAAGATATTAAAACATATATTGAAAAAGTAGTAGTACAAAAGTCATATAAAAAATTAAGTTAAAAAAAAAGTAGTTCAAAAAGTTGATATAAAAAGTATTATAATACGTGTATTATTTATGTAGATTTAAGAAAAATGCTAGGAGCTCACGGCGGCGACGGCGATGGAAACGATCCGCACCGATCGTGGTGGAAGAAAATAACAGGCTGCAAAAACAGCGGTAAGAAAATTGACTTTACATTAAATTTAGTTATGCATTGAAATAATTGTATTCTTATCGTTTAAAGTAACTTATTTATGTTATTGTTACTTATTGGTTTTGTAGGGTCGAAGAAAACACCACCACCACCAAGAGGGGCAGCCAAACATCTAAACCTTGAGGCTGCCTTCAAGAAAAATGGAGGCCCGTTACCCATGTACTTCGATTACAAATCGAAGACCTTTCAGTCGATCGGGGAATACGGGGCTATGTACAAATCTTTGTTAGGCTCATTGATCGGAGATGTCCCCCAGTACTACGAGTCATGGGACGATGTGCCTGAGTCTCTGACGGACAATATCTTGGAGGAAATACAGGTTAGAATATGTTTCTTTTTATATTTTTTTACTTAATATGTTTTACAATGATAACCCCGAAAATGCTAACTTGTATTTGTAAACAATGTAGCGCTGGTTTGCGATGGACCAGTACTTAGAGCATGATGAGGACGACCCCACCCGGAAGGCAGCAAAACAAGCTTTCCGTGCTGATGCAGCTAGCATATATAGGCAGAGAAAGTCAAAATTCAAATCTCAGCATTTTACAGCACGGGGGGGTGTAGACGAAGCAGATACCCCTGCAGACAGCACCGCCAGCTGGTATGGACCCGGAAGAGTGGGGAAAACTACTGCGTTTCTATACGAGGGATGACCGGGTCAAGCGGGCCGCGACAAACAAGACAAACCGGTCCAAACAGGCGGTGGGGACTCAGGGTCGGCGATCTATTTCTCTTGCCCACGATCGGGCGTTGGTACGTTTGGTTTTAACAAAAGTATACAATTCTTGTTTTTTTTATGCTAATTATTTGACTTGTTTGCAGGCCAAGCACCATAACGAAAAGAAGGAGGGGCCACCGCCCACGTGGGAGTCGACTTGGGCGGCAACCCACAGACTACAACCTCCGGAAGTTGCGGTATATACATAACTTTAAGTTAAATTACTTTTAATTACTGCTCCATTTATTAAACTTACCTTACTATTTATATGCAGTCCCGTCTGGAAGCTGCGCAGGTGAGACATTCACAGGATCCTGCACCGACACCTCCAACCCAGTTGTTCCCGGAAGCGTTTGGATCGCGATCGGGACATCAACGCGGACTAGGGAGGATTCTCAGGGGTTTCGGATCCCATGATTTCCCTGTTGAGTTGCCGCAACCACATTATGGACCTCCGGAAGGCCCATCTGGATCGTATTCTGTCCCGTCTGGATCCCAACCTTCCGGCTACTATGTTGACTTGAACCAGCCTGGTGATGAGTATTTCGACCCCCGCCAGTTATGGAGTGGGACATCGTCGCATTATGGACCTCCATCAGGGGAATTTGGTAGCTTGTCGGATATGAGTGGATTTTTTAGTGGAACAGGCTCTGTATCCGGACCAGGTGTGGGTGATGATAATGCCGGTGAGGACGACGACGGTTCCGGTGATTAGACTTTTTTTTATTTGTACGAAGTATGGACATTTTTATAAATACAGTTTGTTATGTACATTTTTATTATTTGTATTTGATATGGACATTTTAATTATTTGTGTACTGTTTGTTTATAATGATGGTGGACTATCCGGTTTGCAAAAACAAAAAGCTTTATTTTCCCCCACTTAAGAGGGAACTAAACCACTGCCACTTTAAACAACATAGTCAAAGATTCAATCTTTTTATTAGGCCTTTTCCTTATAATTATGGCTGTCCAACATAGTCAAACAACATAGTAACTATTAAAAATAACATGTGTATGTATCTATTAAAAATTACATAACATCAGTTGTGTTTTACAAAAATATGAATTAATGAACAATATTACAAAAATACCAATTAATGAACATGTGTATGTACCAATATTACAATCCTAATCAGATGAGTCCACTGTTCCCATATAGGTGGAGGAGGTTTTGTTGCATCTATATATCTATTGTAGGCTAACTGGCGGTGTCGGTACAAATCTTTCCATTTGCTCACGGGAGTCCTTACACGATCCTGTACCCAATATGCGATCTCCGGGGCCATCGGGTAGTCACCTTCCAACTGCACCATGATATAGTGACCGTGACCATGTACTAATGCTATTGATATGGCTCTGTCCTAGGCACCTCATCAGGACCATAGGTAAATGGGAACGATGTCCAACTTGCGGCAGTAGATAAACAGTTAATTACTATACCCATCCTGTTGGACAACAACATGGCCCCCATAGTCATGTGCATCCAGTAGCCAATTGGTCTAAACACCCATACATAAGACCTTGATAACCCCTCAAAAAACCTCGCTTCAGCCTGTTCCCCTCTTGTTAGTTCATCGTAGAATTGTTTGTTGTTTTCATACTCGGCCAACATATGTAGTCGGATCCACTCGTAACCTTCGTTTTCATCGTACCCCAATGCAACAGCAAGTGCCCGGAATCCACAGTTGCCATCACCCGTGACATTAATAATCCCCTTGACGTATGGTCTAAATACCTTCGGTATGTCATCAAGGTAACCCTTTATACCCGTCGTCTGCAGTGGGCGAGTGTTAGGTGGTGGTACTGGTAGAGCAGCCAATTGCTGCTCAACTGATGTATACCCGTCGTCTGCAGTGGGCGAGTGTTAGGTGGTGGTACTGGTAGAGCAGCCAATTGCTGCTCAGCTGATATGGGAGATATTGGTGATGGTGCTGGTGCTGGTGGCATCGGAGGTGATGGTGCTGGTGGCATCGAAGGTTGTGTGGGCGTAGTGAAAAAATCAAAGTACGGTGCTGGTGCTGCTGGCATCGTAGTGCTAGGACCTGCAGGAAAATAAGTATCGGCACTGAAGAACTGATCCACTACGCCTGTTGGTGCTGTTGGTGGCACAGGATAGTACGCGGGTTCGGCTGCGCCGAACAACTGATCTAAGAATGAGGGTTCGGTTGTTGGCTCATTACTCGGCCCTGCTGCTGAAAATTGTGACGATCGGATCAACTCATCAATATATCCACTGTGTCTCGCCGACTGAAAGTCTCTGTAGCATGAGCCTGAGTCTGGTGCGGTATCCGGATACTTAGGTGTTGTCACGTGCACGGACCTCGACTTTTTCATCTTTGGTGGTGGTGGCATCGGAGGTGATACGTTCAAGTCTGGCATCTGCAATAAATGAATGAATAATTAAGTTAGATGTATACCCGTATAGTATTTAACAATTAATAATTTGCTAGACTATAATAATATACCTTTTTCTTTGACCCAACAGGTCTACCACGTGTTTTCTTTTGGACCTCCGGATCCTTGATTTTGGACCGACCCGGATAGATGAGGTCCTTTATTTTTGACATCAAGCTTTTCCTTTGTTTTATGGGTTGTCGTTCCAAGGCAGTAGTAACCTCGCCACAAAAGTCCTCAACAGGCTCGTCATCATCCGAGTCTTTCTTCACATTTTCAGGCAGGCAGGTGGACGGGTTTATATCGAGCCTGCACCAAAATGCATCTATCTCATATTCTTGAACACGCCTTCCTGCAGGAATAAAAATATTACATTAAGTATTTTTAAGTAAAATGGACCATTTGTATTTGAATGAACTGTACTTACGTTCCTGCATGTATGTTAGAAGTCGACAACTACATGGCAAGCCACAGCTAGCCCATACTGTACACCCGCACTTTGACACGTCCCCTTTTAGTGTATTTTTCAATCGATCAATTTCGTCAACCATAATTTGCAAGGCTACATGGGAGTTATGTTTATTTTGATTGTACTGCCTGCAATGTTCCAGTGACCCCTTTATTTCGGTGTATTGCCCGCTGACAACAGAGTTAACACATTCAACGATTCTGTGGAACGTAAGCCGCTTTTGATGCATAACTGACTTCAGCAAAGAATGCTCGCTCTCAACCCTGTTGGTAGTGTAGTTACGATAGTTGCGGTGTTGGTCGACCCAACATGACACAAATAAGTCCTTGTACGAGGCAAGCCACTGTATTTGTAGATACTTATAAAGATCTGCAGGAAAATACAAAGTGATTTAGCTACATGGTTACATCGTAAGCTTTATCATAAAAACAGTATGGGGACGGGATGTATATACTTGGTTTATCTGCCAAGAATACTTTTAGCCGCTGCTCATTCTCTGCGTATTCTTTAACCGTGCTTGACTTTACGAGTTTATCCCACCGGTGTCTAAACGAACCATAATCTTTTTTTGTCCTAAACGATGGGTTGGCATGTAAATCAATATTCCTCCAAATGTGTATTCTACACAGTATCAGCTTCGTTTCCGGCATCACATCCTTAACCGCTTTCATGAGGGCCAGATCCCGATCAGTGAGTGCCACACGCACGACGAACCCTTCTTCGAGCGTCGACCTCAAGCACTGTAACACCCATGTGTATGCCGCATGTTGCTCATTTTCAATTAGTGCGTGCGCAATGCTGAATGTCTTGCCAGTTGGAGTGACACCCACAATCTCAACAAGCGGCATGTTGTAAACGTTGGTTTTATACGTGGCATCTATTTCAATGATCCAAGGAAATGCACGCCATATGTCAAGTGATGTAGGATGTACGAAAAAGAGATTGGTCAAACATCCGGTTTTGCTATCCGTCGTGTACTGATACGTGTACTGATGGTCAGATAGTAATTGGAGCACGATCTGCAACGGGTAAACAACCAAAGTATAAGGAAGTCGTATTTTTTAAAAAAATAAACATATAGTTATACGATCCACATGCAGGTATGTTTCTTATTTCACCTGCATTCGAGTTTCCCCTCGTTGTTGGGCGTGCTTTAGCCGGTGTTGCCGAAGGTAGTTAGAAATGTCTTGTGAACGGGTCAAGATGCCGGGAAATGCATCCTTCAATTGGTCCCTTATGCTATTTGGCCCAAAACCTAGCAACGCCTTTTCGTCCACAAATTCTTTTTTGAACATCGGTTAGTCGTCTTGCGTACGCAATACCTTCCAAATTACGAGCTGATGGATGGTTATGTCGGTGATCTATAACTTCAACCCACCAACTATGGTCCTTTGTCAGACGGCCTACCAATTTGAATGGACAGTCAATTTTGGTAGTCCCTTTGGGTGCCCCGGTTGACCGCTTATCTCTTTTTCCACCACGGTTGCAAATAAGGACCACCTTTTTAACTTCTCCGTCTTTTGTGGCATTTGATCTTCGTGTTACTAACACATAACCAAGCTCCTTTGCCGTTCTTTGAGCCCAGTCTACCAGATCTATGTGTGTGTCAAACACCTGAAATATTTTATACACTTTTTTTTAATACACTTTTTATACACTTTTTACTTTTTTTATATACTTTTTTATAATAGATTTTTTATATACACTTTTTTATAATACATTTTTTTTTAATACACTTTTTATACACTTTTTATCATTTTTTTTATATACTTTTTTATAATCCACTTTCTTATACACTTTTTTATAATACACTTTTTATACACTTTTTATAATACACTTTTTTATACACTTTTTATACACTTTTTTTTAATACACTTTTTATACACTTTTTTATATCACTTTTTTATAATACACTTTCTTATACACTTTTTTATAATACACTTTTTATACACTTTTTTAAAATACACTTTTTTATACACTTTTTTAAAATACACTTTTTATACACTTTTTTTATATACAATTTTTTATCCGTAGTTTTAATAATTATTTTTCTTACATACTTTTATAGCAACGGGTCAATATTTTATACACTTTTTTTAATACACTTTTTATACACTTTTATTTTACTTTTTTTATATACTTTTTTATAATTAGATTTTATATGCACTTTTTTATAATACATTTTTTTTAAATACACTAAATATACTTTTTTATAATCCACTTTCTTATACACTTTTTTATAATACACTTTTTATACACTTTTTTATAATACACTTTTTATACACTTTTTTATAATACACTTTTTTATACACTTTTTTTTTAACAATTTTTCAATAGCTTTTGTTAATCTACATTTTTACGTACATTTTTTAATATGTTTTTATATACAATTTTTTATCCGTAGTTTTAATAATTAGTTTTCTTACATACTTTTATAGCAACAAATCTAATGAATAATAACAAAATACAATTACTCACAAAATAACAACACAAAAAAATGAAAAGGTTGGATTATATACATACCTCCTTGGTATAAAAAACACCGTGATCGTAATCAAATTCAGCACAGACATCTGGGGATTCAAATTCGTCATCGGGCTCTTCGTACACAAACTCGTCATTTACACCTTCCGGCGCATTTGGATTTAAGAAAATGTCCTCCAAGCAATCCATCTAAAATAATAAAAACACTTATCAGTAATATCTATACTTACTATACTTTATATCCAAAAACGACCGAATGAGTTTGAATAAATGAAAACTTGATTTACCTCTTTTATACGGAGTAATTCAAATGAGGAAGTGTTGATCTAAGAATGAGCAAATGAAATGCCTCGATCGTTCGAACTTTTAAAGCCATATGTAATCGTCACGGGGAAACAGAAACATTACCCCTTTAGGAGCGACAGTCGCTCCTAAAGGGGTGGTAGGTTCGAATCTTACTATACATTTGTCGTATGCTGTCGCCTGTTGTCGTATGTACTACCCCTTTAGGAGCGACAGTCGCTCCAAAAGGGGTGGTCGGATTACATATGGGGTGGTCGGCCTACACGTCCCCTTTAATATAACTTTTAAAAGCTGACACATTTAAGTTTGTCCACTTTTTCAAGAGTCAAATATTCTCAGTTTTTGTCAGACTTTTTTATTTTCCATACACCTAACATTTTATTTTTTTATTATTTATATTGGTTTATTTTTATAACATTACTTTAAAAATTGTATATACAAAACTTACTTATATTTTAATGCAGGTCAATGTATTTCATTGGATTCGATTGACATCTTTTGGAGAAAGTTAGATTTTTCACCGGCAACATCTGTGGAAGATGGTGATGTTAGTTGTGGGAGTGTACTAGAACATTTTAAAGAAAACTACAACAAGCAGTCGAAAGTTGGAAGAAAGAGTTGGTTAAGAAAGTTGAAGAATATATTCAGTCCAAGTACAACCGACATTCAGGAACCGCGAGTTCAAAAAAATACCCGTGGACGACCAAAGAAATCGCAACAAAAAAGACGTGTCGAATTTTGCTCAACAAGACATAGTTGTTCAACCATTCCCAATTTTGTCAATTCGGGTAACTTGTAGGTGTGAAAACTTGTTTAATTTGACCTAAATGATAATTATTAAGTAACTTGTTATAATTATTAAGTAAACTTAGATTTATTTTTATAACATTACTTTAAAAATTGTATATACAAAACTTACTTATATTTTAATGCAGGTCAATGTATTTCATTGGATTCGATTGACATCTTTTGGAGAAAGTTAGATTTTTCACCGGCAACATCTGTGGAAGATGGTGATGTTAGTTGTGGGAGTGTACTAGAACATTTTAAAGAAAACTACAACAAGCAGTCGAAAGTTGGAAGAAAGAGTTGGTTAAGAAAGTTGAAGAATATATTCAGTCCAAGTACAACCGACATTCAGGAACCGCGAGTTCAAAAAAATACCCGTGGACGACCAAAGAAATCGCAACAAAAAAGACGTGTCGAATTTTGCTCAACAAGACATAGTTGTTCAACCATTCCCAATTTTGTCAATTCGGGTAACTTGTAGGTGTGAAAACTTGTATTCCGATAGATTTATTTTTATAACATTACTTTAAAAATTGTATATACAAAACTTACTTATATTTTAATGCAGGTCAATGTATTTCATTGGATTCGATTGACATCTTTTGGAGAAAGTTAGATTTTTCACCGGCAACATCTGTGGAAGATGGTGATGTTAGTTGTGGGAGTGTACTAGAACATTTTAAAGAAAACTACAACAAGCAGTCGAAAGTTGGAAGAAAGAGTTGGTTAAGAAAGTTGAGAAAAAGAAGGGGCGGTTGTGGGAAGAGAAAAAGCAGGAGGTTTTTGGGGGAAAAAGGGGGCGGCTGTGTTTTTTTTTTGGGAAATGAAGAGTGTTTTTTTAAGGGATAAAAGTTTATTATGTATGGAATGGGAAGGTTTTTAGGTGTTTTAAGGGTTATAAAATATATCATTTTTATAACTATATTAAACTTTTATTAATTATTTTTAATAAATCTAACATTTTTCATTTTTCTTAAAAATTAATAGTTGTATGAGTATATGTTTTTGGAAATTTTTGATTTTTTTGATTTTTCTTAAAAATTAACACAACATTTTGACTTTTTAATATTTTTTTATCTGTATAAATAGGTGTCCGAAAATCATCCAATGGAAGACAATAATTTTTTTATGACTACACCATAAATTTTCACTAACGAGGTATATATATACATAATTATTGAGTATTTTTTATTAAGTGCATTTGTTATCTTTATATTTATATGTTTTCTATTGCGTTATTATTATTAAGTAAACTTGTTATAGTTATATTTATATGTCTTAAATTTCATATTACTTGTATAAAAATTCAGGTAAGTATAATCCGATAGATTTATTTTTATAACATTACTTTAAAAATTGTATATACAAAACTTACTTATATTTTAATGCAGGTCAATGTATTTCATTGGATTCGATTGACATCTTTTGGAGAAAGTTAGATTTTTCACCGGCAACATCTGTGGAAGATGGTGATGTTAGTTGTGGGAGTGTACTAGAACATTTTAAAGAAAACTACAACAAGCAGTCGAAAGTTGGAAGAAAGAGTTGGTTAAGAAAGTTGAAGAATATATTCAGTCCAAGTACAACCGACATTCAGGAACCGCGAGTTCAAAAAAATACCCGTGGACGACCAAAGAAATCGCAACAAAAAAGACGTGTCGAATTTTGCTCAACAAGACATAGTTGTTCAACCATTCCCAATTTTGTCAATTCGGGTAATAGTAGGTGTGAAAACTTGTATTAATATTGATTAAGAAAATGATATAAAATATTTTATTATCTATTATTATTTATATCTTCTACTATTATGTATAATTATATAAGGTGCGTGTGACGGATTTTATTATATTTTTAGTCTTTCAATTGCAATAAAAAGTAAAATGTATGATATTGTAAATAAAAATAATCAAATACAATAATATATTTAAAGAAAAAAGTAACAAGACATCATGATTACTATGTCATTATTATTATATTATTGATAACAAAAGTCAAATGTAAAAGGTAGTCTAAAAAGGAAAAGACATCATGATTAGTATATTATTATGTTAACTTTAGTTATTTTAGTGTGGATAATATAAAAAATTGGTGTCTATAATGAAAAAAAATGGTGTGAATAGTGATTCCCAAAAAAAAAAACAAAAAAAACGAAGCAAAATGGATCGATACGTATATAATTGCGTAGCGGGGACGGTGGAATCACGTGATTGGTTGTGGCACGTGTCAACATACTGGAGTAGCGAATAGCCGAATAAATGTATTTAGTAGTAGTGGGATATAAATACGGAACTACGGTCAAGGGGTACGTATTGGGCAGAAATTCGGTGATAAGCGGCACGCACATTAGATCATTTTTTTGTTTTTTTAAATAGGATGTGAGTATGGACGACAATGGATCGGATTTGGATAGCATGTAGTCATATCCATATCTATATCCATTTAGTTTTTTATCATCCACATTCATGTTCATATCCATTTAAAAAAAATTCATCCATCTATATCCATATGCAATGGATAAATGGATATCCGTTGGATGTCTTTAAAATATTTTCGTAACAAAATAACAGTTTGAAATGTGTAGTAAATATCGTTACCATCAATAAATATGTTGTTCCCAACTTTATGCAATCAAAATTCATGATTTTTCTATATTATACAACCAAAAGTCACTAGTTTCCTAACTTGTACAACCAAAAGACATAATGTGTTCTACACTTTTTGCAATCTAGTAGTCTAAAATATTGAATACGATGACAAAAGTACTTATACTATTAGCTTAATTCTGTTTGCACACTTTTTGGTTGCAACATCGAGGTTCATGAACACACTACCTCAAAAATTACAAGTCATATATATATTTAACAAAAATGAAAAATATGTTAAACACATATACATTTATATATGTAATAATATAAATAAAAATAACAAATTTAATTAATTTCGAGTTAATGGATAATATACATGGATGATAAACTTTCATCCATATCCACTTCATTAAACATCCATATCCGTTCTACATCTAATATTCATCCACTTAACATCATCTATATCCACCAATAGTGTATCGGATCGGATAGATGTTCATTAGATCGAATTACTGTTGTCATCCCTATATTTTTTTTAAGGGAGTACATTTAAACCCAATTAATCTTTAGTGCTTAACATGGTTTCGACTATCTATACTCTTATAAAATATTTTCCCTTTTCAAAATTTTAAAATACTTGGAATGTCAATATTCTATAGTATATTATCTATCATTCATCTCTTAAAATATCTATAATATTATTTAGATAGACATACATTTATTTTTAGACCACAAACTATATCCACATCTCTGGTGGCAAAGCCGAGATTTTCATCTTTGGATTGTGATGATATACCCTATACGGAGACCTACCTCCGTATGTAAATCTGCTATTACGAAGGCTGCTTAAGGATGTTTTCTACCAGAAATACGGAGCTCACCTCCGTCAGAACGGACCACCTCGGTATAAATAACGGATCTCACCTCGTGATGAGCGTCCATTTTGTGATAAAAACCCCTATCGAAAGGCCTCATTTCAATGTCTAAAATGAGTTAATATTCTGGAACTATTTGTACTTAATGAGTCGTATGTTTATGCAGGTTCACGGAAGATGCGAGAGAGGGTAAATGACATCAAGTAACTCAAGATGAAGGCCTATGAAGTTACAAGACACAAGGAGGTGATTCGGGAGCCGAACGAAGAAGAACGAACTGCAGCAGGAGCTACCAGCGCCGCTGGCAGCCATGCCAGCGCCGCTGGCCAACATCAAGCGCCGCTCCCATCAGCCCAGCGCCGCTGGCAAGCCCAGCCAGCGTCGCTGGGCGGCCCTAGATCAGCAACCGACTTATTTCACTATTTAAGTCGAACTAACCCTCAAAACCCTAAGAGAGAGCCGATTCAGCAGCCCTAGCCGCCTACATTCAACCCTAGGTCATAGTTGCAGATTTCCAGAAGGTTTTGGAGCTTCTAACACCTCCCGATCTTCATCCTCAGCCTAGATCTACTTTTCTATTTTACTTTCAGTTGGTAAACAATGTCTTTCATCTTTTCAGACTTTGTTATTCCTTTAATAATGTCAGGCTAGTAGGCTGAATACTTGTTTGGATCGATGTGATCATGTAGTCGTTTATTGTTTTACTTTATTTGTTAGAATCTGTTGGAGTGTGCTTTACTGTTTATCGTAGATCCATGTTTTACTAGTTCTTCATATTATTATCGGTTCTATATCTGAATATATTAGTTTAATTCTGATGGTTGTCTATGATCATACACTAGGATTAATATACTAGGATGGAAAATACTAGCCGGTCTATAACTAGTTGTAAAAAGTGATTCACTTGTAACCGAAGGATCCAAAACCGTAGTAATTAGGATGAATAGAACATGATGCTTAACAATGTCAGACGCGATCCTTTGACTTGGAAACGAGCACTATGGTCACCGGAGATAATTACTATCTGGTCATGGCTTAAGAGCCGGGAAACTAAAAGATGAACTAGTAACACAAACTTTAGGTCATTAATGCTTAATCAATGAATCTAACGAGAATTTGTTTATAGGGCAGTGTGAGTCTAGCGACAGCACTAGTAATTAGGCAAAGTGAATCTAACGAGAATCTGAGCCGTGATTAAGTTTCCAACAGACTAGCAAATGGGTAGGATAGTATTTGGTCGTACCATGAGATCGGAGATGCCAAACAAGTATTTTAATTTAATTACTGTTATTTGCTTTTTCAAACTATTTTCAGACTAAGCCTCTCGCTGAATAAGCGGTTGCGGCTTCTATTTACTTTTCAGTATTTTAATTAGTTTAATAGGAAATCGTGACAACCCCACAACCGCTAGAATTACACATATTATTAGATTAGGTAGTGCAAGCGTCCCTGCGAACGATCCTGTAACTTATCACTTAGACTATACTACACTGATCGGGTTCTATGCTCGTAAGTGTGTGTGTTTTCAGATAATTACTTGTACAACTTATAAATTTAAAAGCATAAAAATAAAACAGACCATCAAGCTTTTTGGCGCCGCTGCCGGGGACGCGACGCATTCTTAGTTTAGTAGTGTAATTCGATCCTATTTTGTGTTTCGGCACGAAATAGTTACTTTCAGTAATTAGGTTTAAGTCATTTAGGTTAAAAGTTAAATTAGGTCAAATTAGGTTTTTAGGTCAAAATTAGGGTTTAGTTAATTTAGCTAGTAATTTTCATTTTCTTGAAATTTCAAAAATCAAAAAATATTTTTATTTTATCGTTTCTAGTTATTAAGTCTAGATTGTTTGCATTTAGGTTAATTTAGATTTTATTTCGTTCTTGAAGTTACTAATCGTTTTCGTGTTTTCGTTTTTATTCTTGTTTTCTTTTTCTTTAGTTTTCGTTTAGTTTGTTTTAGCTTAAGATAGGTACAATGCATTGGAAAGGACTTGAGGAATCTGATTCAGGAATGGAGGAGGACGTCAAAGTGGAAAAAGACGGAAACAAATTCTACACAGCTAAAGCCAGCGCCGCTGGGGACCTCTGTCGGATCCGAATATTACCGTAATCTCCACTCAAAGGCGAAACCCAAGCTTCCAGAGATATTCATAGGTCAGGAAAGGCTAATGGAAGAAATCAAGGCATTCGACCAACTTGATTACTCAGATTGGGAGAAAGCATGGGACAAGGCAATGAGGTTACATTGGAAATTCATTAGTTCATTAAGAGAAATGGTAGATCACCTTAAGGAAGGAACGTTTGGGGAGAAAGGATACGAAAAGTACATCTATGACCATTTCTTTGCAAAAGCTGAGGACATGCAAACCTTGTTACATAAAAAAGCAGACGGAGTTTGGGAAAGAACAGAAAAAAAGTTGAGAAGCGTGACTGACTCATTAACGGATCTGAGGATCAAGCAAACGCAAGAACTTGGAGATGATCAACGAAGATGGCTACCGGAGGAAGCAGATTTGCATACAACTTTAACTCGAGTCCGGTGGGCCTTGGAAAGCTTCAGAAGGGTGAAAGATAAAGCACAAGAACTGAAACGAATGATTCCTGATCTCATCAGACTCTACCAGCGCCGCTGGGGACCACACCAGCGCCGCTGGGGACCTCTGTCGGATCCGAATATTACCGTAATCTCCACTCAAAGGCGAAACCCAAGCTTCCAGAGATATTCATAGGTCAGGAAAGGCTAATGGAAGAAATCAAGGCATTCGACCAACTTGATTACTCAGATTGGGAGAAAGCATGGGACAAGGCAATGAGGTTACATTGGAAATTCATTAGTTCATTAAGAGAAATGGTAGATCACCTTAAGGAAGGAACGTTTGGGGAGAAAGGATACGAAAAGTACATCTATGACCATTTCTTTGCAAAAGCTGAGGACATGCAAACCTTGTTACATAAAAAAGCAGACGGAGTTTGGGAAAGAACAGAAAAAAAGTTGAGAAGCGTGACTGACTCATTAACGGATCTGAGGATCAAGCAAACGCAAGAACTTGGAGATGATCAACGAAGATGGCTACCGGAGGAAGCAGATTTGCATACAACTTTAACTCGAGTCTGGTGGGCCTTGGAAAGCTTCAGAAGGGTGAAAGATAAAGCACAAGAACTGAAACGAATGATTCCTGATCTCATCAGACTCTACCAGCGCCGCTGGGGACCATCCAGCGCCGCTGGACACTTACCAGCGCCGCTGGGGACCTCTGTCGGATCCGAATATTACCGTAATCTCCACTCAAAGGCGAAACCCAAGCTTCCAGAGATATTCATAGGTCAGGAAAGGCTAATGGAAGAAATCAAGGCATTCGACCAACTTGATTACTCAGATTGGGAGAAAGCATGGGACAAGGCAATGAGGTTACATTGGAAATTCATTAGTTCATTAAGAGAAATGGTAGATCACCTTAAGGAAGGAACGTTTGGGGAGAAAGGATACGAAAAGTACATCTATGACCATTTCTTTGCAAAAGCTGAGGACATGCAAACCTTGTTACATAAAAAAGCAGACGGAGTTTGGGAAAGAACAGAAAAAAAGTTGAGAAGCGTGACTGACTCATTAACGGATCTGAGGATCAAGCAAACGCAAGAACTTGGAGATGATCAACGAAGATGGCTACCGGAGGAAGCAGATTTGCATACAACTTTAACTCGAGTCTGGTGGGCCTTGGAAAGCTTCAGAAGGGTGAAAGATAAAGCACAAGAACTGAAACGAATGATTCCTGATCTCATCAGACTCTACCAGCGCCGCTGGGGACCATCCAGCGCCGCTGGGGACCTCTGTCGGATCCGAATATTACCGTAATCTCCACTCAAAGGCGAAACCCAAGCTTCCAGAGATATTCATAGGTCAGGAAAGGCTAATGGAAGAAATCAAGGCATTCGACCAACTTGATTACTCAGATTGGGAGAAAGCATGGGACAAGGCAATGAGGTTACATTGGAAATTCATTAGTTCATTAAGAGAAATGGTAGATCACCTTAAGGAAGGAACGTTTGGGGAGAAAGGATACGAAAAGTACATCTATGACCATTTCTTTGCAAAAGCTGAGGACATGCAAACCTTGTTACATAAAAAAGCAGACGGAGTTTGGGAAAGAACAGAAAAAAAGTTGAGAAGCGTGACTGACTCATTAACGGATCTGAGGATCAAGCAAACGCAAGAACTTGGAGATGATCAACGAAGATGGCTACCGGAGGAAGCAGATTTGCATACAACTTTAACTCGAGTCCGGTGGGCCTTGGAAAGCTTCAGAAGGGTGAAAGATAAAGCACAAGACCTGAAACGAATGATTCCTGATCTCATCAGACTCTACCAGCGCCGCTGGGGACCTCTGTCGGATCCGAATATTACCGTAATCTCCACTCAAAGGCGAAACCCAAGCTTCCAGAGATATTCATAGGTCAGGAAAGGCTAATGGAAGAAATCAAGGCATTCGACCAACTTGATTACTCAGATTGGGAGAAAGCATGGGACAAGGCAATGAGGTTACATTGGAAATTCATTAGTTCATTAAGAGAAATGGTAGATCACCTTAAGGAAGGAACGTTTGGGGAGAAAGGATACGAAAAGTACATCTATGACCATTTCTTTGCAAAAGCTGAGGACATGCAAACCTTGTTACATAAAAAAGCAGACGGAGTTTGGGAAAGAACAGAAAAAAAGTTGAGAAGCGTGACTGACTCATTAACGGATCTGAGGATCAAGCAAACGCAAGAACTTGGAGATGATCAACGAAGATGGCTACCGGAGGAAGCAGATTTGCATACAACTTTAACTCGAGTCTGGTGGGCCTTGGAAAGCTTCAGAAGGGTGAAAGATAAAGCACAAGAACTGAAACGAATGATTCCTGATCTCATCAGACTCTACCAGCGCCGCTGGGGACCATCCAGCGCCGCTGGACACTCCAGGGCTGACATCCAGCGCCGCTGGACACTTGCCAGCGCCGCTGGACACTTGCCAGCGCCGCTGGACACTTGCCAGCGCCGCTGGACACTTGCCAGCGCCGCTGGACACTTGCCAGCGCCGCTGGACACTTGCCAGCTCCGCTGGGGACCTCTGTCGGATCCGAATATTACCGTAATCTCCACTCAAAGGCGAAACCCAAGCTTCCAGAGATATTCATAGGTCAGGAAAGGCTAATGGAAGAAATCAAGGCATTCGACCAACTTGATTACTCAGATTGGGAGAAAGCATGGGACAAGGCAATGAGGTTACATTGGAAATTCATTAGTTCATTAAGAGAAATGGTAGATCACCTTAAGGAAGGAACGTTTGGGGAGAAAGGATACGAAAAGTACATCTATGACCATTTCTTTGCAAAAGCTGAGGACATGCAAACCTTGTTAAATAAAACACAAGGTTGTTGCGGAATCAAGATAATACAAATAAGTATGTATCCTAACAACCTATGAGTTACAAATGATCTATATTTGTCAAATAACTCTTTGGATCGAGATACTTAAAGTTGTGAAGTATCCCAGTTTAAGATCGAGAGTATTTGGACAATTCACTTTCATGCAAAGTGTATGCTTAAAAGTATTTATGTCAAGGAAATGACTTTGTATTTATAGGCAACAAAATTCACCAGTGAATTTTGTGCCGTACAAATATGGTTGCATATATTTAATGATCCGACAAGAACATTAAATGTATTGGATAAGGAATAAGGATAAAGTCACATCAAATGACTTTGTGTCCTTTTATCCAACCACCTTTACACACACAAACTTTGGTAAAGAACAAGTGGATTGTTCTTTGGAAAGTGTGTAAAGGGAAAAGTCAATCCTCGATATCAGTGTTCAGACTTGTAGGGTCTAGAACACTGACAATCCTCCAGTGTACAGATCTGGTAAGACTTTCCAGTGGACTCCGCCATTTGTCAGTCTTCTTTCTTCAGACTTCAGTCTTTGACTTCAGTCAGAATGTCTTCAGTAAAGTTTATCTGGACTGGGGTGAAGTCCAGTGAGCTGGAGTAGGTCCAGTAGAACACGTTTCTGGTCAGATCTTCAGTGAGGCTCCAGTAGTCGAGTCTGGAGCGAGTCCAGTAAATCTGGACTAATAAATCTGGACTAAATCTGGACCTAACACTTATACTCTGCAAGGGCAACAATGGACTTCGACAAAGGAGAAATGATATTGAGACAAAAATCCAAGTGCGTGTTGCTAAAGGCAAGCGACGAAGATGAAGAAGCAAATGTTACTTGCTACCGAGTTGAAGCAGGAAACGACACCATGAGAGAATTAGAAGAATTGGTGGAAGTTAGGAGTAATCCTTGGAGATCAGAAACTGAGAGTGATGACGAATCCACGGAAGAAGAAGGTGAGTTTGATGAGTTTAGTATAGATAGCTCGGTTATTTTTGATTTCAAACAAAACGAGGACGAGTCGATTGAAGAAGCCTGGGATCGTATAATCGAATTGGTTGATTGTTTCCCACCGGGAACGTTTTGGGACGACGACATTGTCGACTCGTTTTACTATGGCTTAGGGGATGTAGAAAAGAGCATACTGGACGAAGCAGCAGAAGGAGACTTCCTAGCTACATCAATGATCGAGCAATATCGAATCTTGGAAGAAGAAGATTATAAGAGAATAGATCCGAAGGAAAAGATGGAGCTAGCCAAAAAGCTAGAACCAATTTTTAAAGTAAAGAGATTCGAGCAAAAGGAAGGAGAAGGCCTTGGAGAGGCATGGAAGAGGATGGAAGAACTGATCAAGAATTGCCCGGAAGGTGCAATAGATGATGAAGCACGCCTTGAAGTCTTCTATCTCGGGCTTACTGTGGAAACAAAGCAAGAATTGGACAAAAAAGCCAAGATCGACTTACGTTCTTCACCATCACAAGAGTGCATAGCAACAATTTATAAGATTGAAATCGAGGAAAAGGCTGATCGAGATAAAGATCAGAAAATCAGATACTGCCACGGAGTCACCAGCGTCGTTGGGCACACCAGCCAGCGCCGCTGGCAACCCTACAGGTGATGTCCAGCGCCGCTGGCACCTAACCAGCGCCGCTGGCACCCTTCCAAGTGAGATCCAGCGCCGCTCGGGAACTCCCAGCGCTGCTGGAACCCCCTGCAGCTCCGATTTTGGCGAAATCAAATCCGTCACCACCCGAACTAGCCCTGGGAATCAAACACCGATCAACGTGGAGATGGTTGAAGCTACTGAAGCACGAAGGAACTCAGAAAACTTGGAGGAGAGAAAGTGAACGAACGTCAAAGAAGCCATAAGTCACTTCGAACGTTACCCAACGGGTACCGGCCCTCGGCCTACCCCGTATTCTTCCTCAACCTAGTTCCTAGGCCGAGTCCGGCTGAAGACTCGTTAAACTTAGCGCTTCTTGAGAGGCAACCCAAGCCGTTTTTAGTTTTATTTTTATTTTTAGGAATATGTGACTAATTGCAATTGATGATTGTTTTAAATATTATCATTTGTGATCTATTTTATGAGTATGTTTTGAGATTCACAGATGCAAGCTTTCAATGGATCAAGGAAACAAGTAACTTATTGCAATCGTATTTTGTTTTTATTTTTATTTTTATTTTTATGTTTTAGCTTGTTATTTTCCGTTTTGATAGTATGATTGAAGTGTGCAGGAGTATATTGCTTTGTAGTCTGAAGGAAACCATGCAATTGGCCAAAAGCTAAGTGTGGGGGAGTTCGAGAATTGGTCAATCAAAACTAAAAGCTAACTTTTTATTCGTGTTAATACCTCTAAAACAGTTCTATACTTCCACATGTCTTACAGCTCAATTTTACTTCTTTCTGCTGACTAGTTAAGCACTTAATTAAGGTTTGTATAGCAATCAGAACTACTAGCTACTAGCAAGGCATTAATATTTCATTTGTTTGTGTACTCGTGAGTCACTACTTAGACATACTCTCACACTACAGTCATGCTCGCTAGCTAAACACTAAAGCAGTTATACGATATTATCATCTTTAATAGTTGAGACATCGGTGATAGGTCGGTGGTTCCCCACTCGCAGAGCGACATAACTCAACTAATGGTTAGAGTTTATACCTTACATCAAGACAGCGGTGACAGGTCGGTGGTTCCCCACGCGCAAAGCGACATAACTTGATGCGTTTAGATTTTACTTGTTAATAGTTCTTTGAACTCTTTTTATTAATCTACTGATTGCCTTTTCTTAAGATTACTACATTATTCATGCAATAGACATTTATCAGAGATCCCAGATGACTCATACTCCTACTCCGCATGCAACTAGTTCACATTAAATAGTGTAAGAATTAAGGTGAACCATACATCTAAACTAGTTCCTACACAAGCACGTATAATTAAGTCCAATTAATACACATATACTAATGACTATAAAGCTCTAATTGCTAAGCATATTAAAGTCCGGTTAAATGTGCTATGGCAACATAATCGCATACAGTTTCAGTCTAAGCTCTAATCCAGTTGGAAGCATGAACAACCACAAATCTATAGTTAAGTTAAAAGTCCTAACTAACCGTTCATCTACCAAGGCTAATATTGCTTAGTTATCGTCATCTTTTGTCTACTTGCAAAGCTTATATTCTCAAAATAGTTTTCAGACACAAAAAAACTAAAAATTTGCATGAAATAAGTAGTAGAAAACTTGTGATAAATCAAACAATTAGACCAAGGGTTTTTCCTATTCCATCCCCCCACACTTAAATTGTACAACGTCCTCGTTGTACTAGACATAGAAACAAAGGGAAATAGGAAAAACACGTAAAAAGTAAAAGGATTAACGAAACTTCTCGGGTCTAAGTTGCATGATAGTTGTTGAAGATGGCATTTGCGGAGCGACTTGAATGATATTGAATCTTCAAAGACTTGAGTCGTCTCCATTTGATGGTGATCCATTGATGCGTCTCCACCTTCTTTTCTTTTTGGTATTTTTCTGATTTTTTGTTTTTTTTGGATTTTTTGGGTTTTACTGATTTTTTTGGATTTTTCGCGATATGGTGTACAGAACGGAGCTGGGAGCGGCGCTGGACTGGTGGTGAGCGGCGCTGGCTGGTGCCTGAGCGGCGTTGGGAGCTGGGAGCGGCGCTGGACTGGTGGTGAGCGGCGCTGGCTGGTGCTTGAGCGGCGTTGGATAGTAGGGAGCGGCACTGGATCTGCACAGGTGCAGGTCCAGCAGCGGCGCTGGGAGGTGTGGAGCGGCGCTGGGTTGCCCAGATGCATTCCCAGCGGTGCTGGAGGTCTCCTAGCGGCACTTTTGACTCCTGTACGTGTTCCGACGTCTGATTTCTTCAGCGATTTGATTCTCGAACTCCCCCACACTTAGCTTTTGGCCAATTGCATGGTTTCCTTCAGACTACAAAGCAATATACTCCTGCACACTTCAATCATACTATCAAAACGGAAAATAACAAGCTAAAACAAAAATAAAAATAAAAATAAAAACAAAATACGATTGCAATAAGTTACTTGTTTCCTTGATCCATTGAAAGCTTCCATCTGTGAATCTCAAAACATACTCATAAAATAGATCACAAATGATAATATTTAAAACAATCATCAATTGCAATTAGTCACATATTCCTAAAAATAAAAATAAAACTAAAAACGGCTTGGGTTGCCTCTCAAGAAGCGCTAAGTTTAACGAGTCTTCAGCCGGACTCGGCCTAGGAACTAGGTTGAGGAAGAATACGGGGTAGGCCGAGGGCCGGTACCCGTTGGGTAACGTTCGAAGTGACTTATGGCTTCTTTGACGTTCGTTCACTTTCTCTCCTCCAAGTTTTCTGAGTTCCTTCGTGCTTCAGTAGCTTCAACCATCTCCACGTTGATCGGTGTTTGATTCCCAGGGCTAGTTCGGGTGGTGACGGATTTGATTTCGCCAAAATCGGAGCTGCAGGGGGTTCCAGCAGCGCTGGGAGTTCCCGAGCGGCGCTGGATCTCACTTGGAAGGGTGCCAGCGGCGCTGGTTAGGTGCCAGCGGCGCTGGACATCACCTGTAGGGTTGCCAGCGGCGCTGGCTGGTGTGCCCAACGACGCTGGTGACTCCGTGGCAGTATCTGATTTTCTGATCTTCATCCTCAGCCTAGATCTACTTTTCTATTTTACTTTCAGTTGGTAAACAATGTCTTTCATCTTTTCAGACTTTGTTATTCCTTTAATAATGTCAGGCTAGTAGGCTGAATACTGGTTTGGATCAATGTGATCATGTAGACGTTTATTGTTTTACTTTATTTGTTAGAATCTGTTGGACTGTGCTTTACTGTCTATCGTAGATCCATGTTTTACTAGTTCTTCATATTATTATCGGTTCTATATCTGAATATATTAGTTTAATTCTGATGGTTGTCTATGATCATACACTAGGACTAATATGTTAGGATGGAAAACACTAGTCGGTCTATAACTAGTTGTAAAAAGTGATTCACTTGTAACCGAGGGATCCAGAACCGTAGTAATTAGGATGAATAGAACATGATGCTTAACAATGTCAGACGCGATCCTTTGACTTGGAAACGAGCACTGTGGTCACCGGAGATAATTACTATCTGGTCATGGCTTAAGAGCCGGGTAACTAAAAGATGAACTAGTAACACAAACTTTAGGTCATTAATGCTTTAAACAATGAATCTAACGAGAATCTGAGCCGTGATTAAGTTTCCAACAGACTAGCAAATGGGTAGGATAGTATTTGGTCGTACCATGAGATCGGAGATTCCAAACAAGTATTTTAATTAGTTTAATAGGAAATCGTGACAACCCCACAACCGCTAGAATTACACATATTATTAGATTAGGTAGTGCAAGCGTCCCTGCGAACGATCCTGTAACTTATCACTTAGACTATATACTACACTGATCGGGTTCTCTGCTCGTAAGTGTGTGTGTTTTCAGATAATTACTTGTACAACTTATAAATTTAAAAGCATAAAAATAAAAACAAAATACGATTGCAATAAGTTACTTGTTTCCTTGATCCATTGAAAGCTTCCATCTGTGAATCTCAAAACATACTCATAAAATAGATCACAAATGATAATATTTAAAACAATCATCAATTGCAATTAGTCACATATTCCTAAAAATAAAAATAAAACTAAAAACGGCTTGGGTTGCCTCTCAAGAAGCGCTAAGTTTAACGAGTCTTCAGCCGGACTCGGCCTAGGAACTAGGTTGAGGAAGAATACGGGGTAGGCCGAGGGCCGGTACCCGTTGGGTAACGTTCGAAGTGACTTATGGCTTCTTTGACGTTCGTTCACTTTCTCTCCTCCAAGTTTTCTGAGTTCCTTCGTGCTTCAGTAGCTTCAACCATCTCCACGTTGATCGGTGTTTGATTCCCAGGGCTAGTTCGGGTGGTGACGGATTTGATTTCGCCAAAATCGGAGCTGCAGGGGGTTCCAGCAGCGCTGGGAGTTCCCGAGCGGCGCTGGACTGTAGGGTGCCAGCGGCGCTGGCTGGTGTGCCCAACGACGCTGGTGACTCCGTGGCAGTATCTGATTTTCTGATCTTCATCCTCAGCCTAGATCTACTTTTCTATTTTACTTTCAGTTGGTAAACAATGTCTTTCATCTTTTCAGACTTTGTTATTCCTTTAATAATGTCAGGCTAGTAGGCTGAATACTTGTTTGGATCAATGTGATCATGTAGACGTTTATTGTTTTACTTTATTTGTTAGAATCTGTTGGACTGTGCTTTACTGTCTATCGTAGATCCATGTTTTACTAGTTCTTCATATTATTATCGGTTCTATATCTGAATATATTAGTTTAATTCTGATGGTTGTCTATGATCATACACTAGGACTAATATGTTAGGATGGAAAACACTAGTCGGTCTATAACTAGTTGTAAAAAGTGATTCACTTGTAACCGAGGGATCCAGAACCGTAGTAATTAGGATGAATAGAACATGATGCTTAACAATGTCAGACGCGATCCTTTGACTTGGAAACGAGCACTGTGGTCACCGGAGATAATTACTATCTGGTCATGGCTTAAGAGCCGGGTAACTAAAAGATGAACTAGTAACACAAACTTTAGGTCATTAATGTTTAAACAATGAATCTAACGAGAATTTGTTTATAGGGTAGTGTGAGTCTAGCGACAGCACTAGTAATTAGGCAAAGTGAATCTAACGAGAATCTGAGCCGTGATTAAGTTTCCAACAGACTAGCAAATGGGTAGGATAGTATTTGGTCGTACCATGAGATCGGAGATTCCAAACAAGTATTTTAATTTAATTACTGTTATTTGCTTTTTCAAACTATTTTCAGACTAAGCCTCTCGCTGAATAAGCGGTTGCGGCTTCTATTTACTTTTCAGTATTTTAATTAGTTTAATAGGAAATCGTGACAACCCCACAACCGCTAGAATTACACATATTATTAGATTAGGTAGTGCAAGCGTCCCTGCGAACGATCCTGTAACTTATCACTTAGACTATATACTACACTGATCGGGTTCTCTGCTCGTAAGTGTGTGTGTTTTCAGATAATTACTTGTACAACTTATAAATTAAAAGCATAAAAATAAAACAGACCATCACCTCGTCAGAACGGAGCTCACCTCAGAATGTCCCAGATCCTATTACGGAGCTCACTCCGTCAGAACGGAGCTCCGCCAAATATGGAGGAAATCTCTTATTTCTTCCTAAAGAAAAGGTATGTGTCCATATCCCTTCACCATTATAATATATTTAATTATATGGCATGTAAATCCCCTAAACATGTCCGTCGTATCTTTTCCTAAACTCTAGTGTAAAACCCTAATGACCTAACTTATTCCCCAAGATGAGTTCCCTCTATAAATAGAGGTTCTCATCATTGGATGGAGATATGTTCTCTTCACCCTCAAAACACCTAAGGTGGCTGGTTTCTCTACTATGGGAAGTCCCCACTGCCAAACACAAACACCTCCGATACAATGGCGTAAAGCGGCCTCATCGCCCTCTGACCGGAAGAGAATCGCCAATAAATCGGTTTTAACCACCATAGACCTCCGATCAAGTATTCATGCGATTATTTGATCAAACAAATTGGCGCCATCCGTCGGACACTGTACTATTCGAACCCACCCCCCGCCACCGACTAGATCCACATCCATTGTCAATCATAAAACCGTCAAACCCTTTTCTTCCTTGTCTCGTAAAACTAAAAAATCAATCAAAAAATCTGGAAAAAAAATTAGCATATCTCCTCGTGTGTGTCTCCATATTGATTTATTAATCCCCACCATAACCAATCACTACTCACAAACATGATTTTGGATTGGTGGATTAATCATCAAACTTTGAATCTCTCTCTGATCAACTATCGATCAAAACAAAAAATTAATTTTCTTCTTTGATCACTCATGTAGTATTCTACAACCTTTTGAGATCCAAAATCAAAAATCCTCATCATCCAATACAAAAAAAAATATATATTACTCCGTAAAACTTTTTCCATCACATGCCTCCATGCTACCAGTTTCAAGTTTTCTTCCGTTTAACCCCAGAAATTAAAATCGCAACCCACCATTAGCTAACTTACACTAAATTCTTCCTTCAAATCTCAGATCCAAAACCCACGGCCAAGAATCGAGTGATATATCTGAATTTTTGATAAAACCGCAAACCGCAAAAAAAAATATAGTAGTTGTCCTATCTAAAACAGTCGCTACATGTGGCCATAACAACTATAATATCAAAGGGTTAGGGCTGGATAAAAAAGGATGAAACAACACCCATTAATTCAGATCTTAATCAAAGGTTTGGAATTCCGGCATGTCAAAATGAAAGTCCCAAGTTTGCAACGATTATGTAATTAAACAACTAATGTAAATTACACTAAGAAAGCAAGATAAGAAAGTAAACACGTTTAATCATAAGTAGTATTAATTAAACGGTGAATACATGGTTGGTTTATAACAGAAGAAAGAAAGAAATATTGTTAAGTTTTTGCACACACAAAAACTGAACAATTATACAATTCTACAATGAGAGAAAAAAACACACTAAGTGACTATTGTAGAATGAACCAACAACTTGGCGGCTAGGTCAAGTGATGCTTTATATAGGGGAGAAAAGGCATCACATGACAACCCAATAGATGTTGACATATGATGGTTGTCAACTATCTATTGGTGTGTAAGACTGGTCTTCAGACATCTCTGTTTGCCATCTTGTTTCTT
The DNA here is from genome assembly GCA_034093135.1 of Erigeron breviscapus. Lineage (NCBI taxonomy): Eukaryota > Viridiplantae > Streptophyta > Magnoliopsida > Asterales > Asteraceae > Erigeron > Erigeron breviscapus. The sequence goes on from CM067167.1 coordinate 261,744,359, forward strand.
TCCCAAAACGGCATGAGAGAGAAACACCTTAGTACCGTTTTGGTACAAGGTCACATGTCTTCATCTTGATCTATCAACACGTGTCCTTGGGGACCAGCCTTCTTATCTTCATTTTCCTGCCCATATTTGACTTACAAGACAGGGCGGTGAGTCATTGAACTTATCCTTTAACTCGAAGATAATGATGATCGCTGAAGGCTCGCTGATGAAATTTCTCGCTGAGGCTGTCAGCGACTACTTGACTCAGCAAGTAATCTTCAGCGAATCCATGACTCAACAATCTCCCCTATTCGCTGAGGAGACTTTGCTGAGTGTAAGTCGCTTGAACTTACAAGAATTTGAAATTGAAATGAGGGAATGCTGATTTTATATATATGACAAACACCTTTACAATGAGCAGCATTACAAAGATTACAAGACTACTTAATCCCATTGAGATTCTTGCTTGGCCTCGATAAATGCTCTATCTTGTTGTCTTTCAGGCTTCAACAACTCTTGATCAATCATCTTTATAAACGTGGGATCATTGGAAGTCTGAGCACAATACTTCCTTATTTTCAGAAGGAAAGCAGAGGAAGCAATTCCAATCTCATTGGTCCTGAAAAAGAGTTCATGACCATGGACATTGCAAAAACAGAAACCTCCCAGCTTCTCGTCATAGGTACCTTCCATAAAAAGGGTTCTGGAAGGCATCTTCAAATTTAGCAGCGGCTCCTCATCTATATCAGTCTTGGGAACCATTCTGAGTACAGTGGGGAGACGAGAAACTTGGGATCCAGACGCTGATCTCTTTGATCCAACTCTGGGTTGCTGAGGAGGAGGGAAGGGATGTCTTGCAGCGCTGAGCAGAGAGTCCTTGACTTTGTATTTTTGTTCCATTTTGCGAGTATGCTTTATCTGCTCACCTGCCATTTTGATCAACGGTTCATAACTTACAGCTGTCTTGTCCTTGATCAGCTTGTAAATTTCGATCCATTCAGTTGGCCCAAGTGTATCTTTAGTCACATTTTTCAGAGTATACAACTTGGGCACTCCTTTTCTTTGGAGATGAAGGTTCATCCCTTGATTGGTCAGAGTGACCCTGACTGACTGGATCTCCTCTTTCCTTTGCCTTATCTCCCTTGATTTAAGGTAGAGTTCTTTGCCTTCTTCAAAGTTTTTCCTTTTCTTAGCGAAGAACTCTTCCTCATTCTTTTTCAATACTTCCAAACCACCAGATTGCTGTGCTAACATTTGCACTTCATCATCAGCATCCTTCAGCTCTTCACTTACAATCTGCTCACTTATATATTTTCTAGAGAGTTCCTCTTCTCTTTTCTTTTGTTTCAGCTCCTCCTGACGTACAACCTCTTCAGGAGTGATTTCAGCAGTTGTCTTTTGAGGTGGTGAAGGCTTAGGGAAAGCTCCAGCCATTAACTTTTCTTGTTGTTCTCTTGCTGAAATGGGAACCTTTGGTGGCTCGCTTTGAGTAACCACTGCTGCTTTACCCTTATCAGCATATCGCTTTTCAAGGGCAGCGTGGAACTCAGCAGTAGGCTTGAAGATAGAAACATTTATTGGTTTTGCTTGGCACATTCTCAGCAACAACCTTCTCAGCTTGCTCCCCCTGAATACTTGCTGCCAGTTTAACAACCTTCTCAGCAATTGTTGTTTGCTCCCCCTCAACGTTTGCTGCCGGTTCATCAACCATCTCAGCGTTACCAATGTTTTTAGTGAGGGGAGCTTGGGGAAGATTAGATGCAGGATCCTTCTCAATATTTTTCTGTAACACCCGTCGTTTTAAAAATATGGGTTTTCAAAAACTTTTCACCTAACGGTGTCATATTGCGGAAGAAAGGACCTTAAAAGTCAAAACCAATAAAATATTTTGGTTTCTGCATTTAGTTGGTGTTACTTGCGACATCATAAAATAGTTCAAATGAAAACCCAACGGTTGCCCAACATAAAACAACCGCCCAAACGTCATTACATAAATTCGACATTAAGTACTGAATGTAACAAATGTCTAAACAAAGCGTCTATAGGGTAGCTAAGGCTCCTGCATTGCATCTACCCAAGCCTCACTCGTTCTGCATACAGTTCCTTCAAGCTAAACCTGAGGGAACAACCACATTAAAAGAAACAAGTGTTAGCTATTAAAATAGCTAAGTAAGATAACACTTAATTTATAAGCATTTGTCCAATTAAAACAATCTTCATTATTAGACAAGTTTTATTAGGCACAACACACATCACACGTTCACACATATACTGCATTTCAACTTCGTATCAATTAGGATAATCATCCTAAATGTGCCTATCCTGCATTAGTTCCCACATTATCACACATATCTTCGTTATCTACTTTATTAGTTCACACATTGTCACACGTATCTTCGTTAACTGCATATAAGTGTGCCCTGCATCACACCCGACTGGATGATTAGTCAAAAGACTACTCATCTTACGTCGTTAAGGAATGGCAAGCCAATCCTTGAGTAATCCGTATGTGGAGGTTGGTCAAACCCCTCGTATTACTCGCCCTGCGTTATAAAGACCATGTTGCGAGGAGCCACCCAAGCAACAACTGCATCTACGCACTCGCCCGGCTAAGGCTAGTACGGGTTAAGCTTAACACTGTTCCCTGCATCTGTTTTATGAGCTCAATTTCACACATATAGATTGGGTCCCTGCATTCCCAAACATTCACACACATATAGTCTAGGTAACACACATTCCTAGACAATCACACACTTTAACTTCATTACGTTTGGATCCTTAAACGTGCAAGTGACATAGCAACCTAGCAAGACTAGTGAACTAGGTGTACAGGTCAATCATGCATATCACACATCAACTTCATTTCTACATATATCATGCGTATCAACATACTTCGTTAAACTACATTAACTGCATAGCTACATACTACATTAAACATTACTGCAATACACTACAATAGGGACTGCATCTCAGGTCTCATGGTCAACTGCATAACCCATAATACCTCCCAAGTAACCCTTAAACCCACATACAATAATAAGGTACCGAATGGAAGTGTATATGATTTGAAACCAGCTTTTAGTTGATCCCCCAGCGTGACAAAGTAGTGTATCTTACCTGATTGTAGTACCCGCGCACAAACAAGTAGTTAATAATGCTTATCAGTACTTCCCGACACCTATCGCACATTAACATACAAAGTATAAGTCATTTAGGACCTTAAATGGACCCTCGTACGAACTTAACTTACGAAGTTATTCTTCGTACGAACTTAAACTTCGTTCGTTCTACTTTACGAAAATAGCTTCTTACGAACTTAGATTAGACCTTACGAATTTAGTCCTTAACTTCGTTTAACTTGTTCTTACGAACTTAACATTATCTTCGTTTATTTTCTTTTACGAATTTGCCAACGAATTTGACTTCAACGAATTTAAACAACGAACTTCATCTTCGTTAGGGCAAACGAATTTAGACTGTATAAACGAACTTGGCATCAGTTTACGAATTTAAGCATAATTTCGTCCAGAAATCTAAAACGGCTAACTTCAATCAATTTTTCCAGATTTTGATCGATCAAGGCTTCTTTCCAAACATGTTTTTGACCCCAGTAAACACATTTTGATCAACAAATCGGCTAAGGACTCGATTGACACCATTTTGAACGTTAATTTAATCAAAACACCATTAAACACTAATTCTTTGAAAACTCTTTTAAAAATCAGATTTGAATCCATCTAATTCGACCTTAGATCTCGAAAATACATTCAATGATTCAATAATTACCTGCTTGACTCGATGATTGATCAATTTCCAACACCAAAACGTTTGATCAAAACTCAATTAACGGCTTTAAGACTCCAGGAAGGGTTAATTACTTTGTTAATTGCTAATGGCTGCCAATTAACACTAGATTAGGGTAATTCTAACCTAAACCCGTTTTTCACTTTCCACCTATGTCAAAATCAGTCCTCGGACTTCTATATCCTTCATTATTGGTCACAAACTGCATTATTGACCATATACAACATTAGTCCTTCATTAAAAGGCACTACATAGCCTTAAAGCGACATTAAACACACTTTTATTCGTCATTAGTATTTAGGCTCTCAAACCTAACTACTTTATCTACGTTAATCACACATAGCTACATTCAAATATTAAGTAAAGACTTAACAACACCCCAAATTGACTTAACGGCATTAGTCAACCATTACATAAAAGTTCGGGATGTTACATTTTTCTCCCCCTTGGAAGTAGCTGAGGGACTAGCTACTTCCACTTTATCTTTTGTGAGGAGGCCCAGCATTTCAACCATCATACCCTTCAGATTTTCAACCTCTTTTTCAAGCTTCTTGGTACGATTGACAGATTCGTCAAGTAGCTTTTTGTCAACAGCTACTTGGAAAGGAGTTTGAGAGAAGAGTTTATTTTTGAGAGAGTGGATTTCTTGAGTGATGGAAGTGCGAAAGTTATCTTGGTGAGCGGAGAAGGATGAGACAGTGTGTTGTAGTTGATGGAGGTGGGCGGTGAAAAGAATGTTGGATTGAGAGAGTTGCTGAAGAGATGATAAGAGACCAGGCTGTTCGGTGACCTTCGCTGAATGGACTTCAGCTTTCAATTTGTCCAGCGAGGCGGAGATGGCGGAGTTAGAGGTGCTAACCCTCTTCATGCTTTCATTTAGCAAGGATTGATTTCTTTTAAACAACTGCTCATTGGACTTTGTGTGGGTGACTTGATTCTTGGTGATCCCAAACACCATACCTTTGAGCTCAGCCAACTCATCAGTCAAGTCAACATTTCCAGCTATCAACTTTAGAAAGTTTTCATGAGCCTCAATGTGAACCTTAGCTACTTGGTCTACCAGCCAAGCATACAAATACCCATGTCTATTGCCTTGGCTCTGGCAAATTTGTACCCTTCTCAACAATTCTTGCAGCTGACGAGTTTCAACATAGTCGAGGCCTGGCACATTTACAGCAGTACAAGCAGTGATGAGTTCTTCATCAGCAGAAGGAACCTTGAGATCTTTTAGAGAAACAGGATACTTAGAGCAAGGAACCCTAAAAAAGTCTGGATGGTGCAATGGGGGCACCTCCATGATGATTTCATCATCAATTTCTTCCACTTCAACATAAACACCTGGCCTTATTCTTTGAAGGTGACATAATTCCACCCTTCGCTGAAGCTCAGCATCATTCACTTCAGGCACATAGTCTTCATAAAAACCAACTTGTTCAAAGGCAGCTGTGGGCCTTGGAGAATAGCTTGGTGGAGGAGGCATATCAGCCAACGACTCTGGGATGTCCTCAAATTCAGTAGGAGGAGAGGAGATTAACAAATATCCCAAGTCTTCTGCCAAGAAGCCACTAACATTGGCCTCTTCTTCACTTTCTTCTGCGGTAGTGAGTGTGATTTCAGCATCATCATCTTGGATGTCAAACTCACTGCCCAGATCTTCATCAGTTTCCATTTCACTTGATAATATATTTGTCTCAGTCTCTGCACAGACAGTTTCCAAGACAATAGAAGAGGGAGGGGTAAGGGAACCTTGTGCCTCAGTCTCAGTGTGTTGTTCCACCAAGACATCATCGGCCGTAGAATGTGTTGACTCTAGCATCACCTGTGATCTGGATGCTGTCAACGACTCAGAGGGTAATTGAGAAGAAGGGGAATTATTTGGGGGTGGAGTTGGACTTTGACCTCTAGTGGGTTGGGGTGACCCAATATCTTCACCAACCTCTCCTACAGAAGTTTGAGGTGGCTGCCTGCTGTTCCCATTTAACTCGTCAACAGCCTGTTGGGAGGCTGCTGATGGGGTGGCTTGGGTACTAATGTCCATGGGCGTTGTGGACTTCCTAACCTTGGGGTTGCCCTTTGATACACTCCGCTTTACGTTTTGGGACGTCAGCGGAGGGTGAAGATTGTATATTTTGAGTTGAGGATGCTGCCTTGGATTTACTTTTGGTCTTTTTAGAGGCTTGGGAGGTCGCTGGGGGGTTTACCAGCGAACCAGCCTCAGAAGGCATTTGAGCATCCACAGCGACTGTATCAGCCACTTCATTAGAAAGAAGTGCTGCCTCCCAGTCGCTGTCTTTCGGGTATAAAGAAGAATTTAAGGAGAAGAGTACCTCTTTCATGTGCGAAGTGAGGCGAGCCACCAAATTTTCAGCTGGTGGCTTGTAAATATTGTTTCCAACCCTCGCTGTTGGAATTGTTGACGCAGTTGGCAACACATATTCATCACCCAGCGCCTCCTTGAAAATAAGGGAGAAGAATCTTGTAAAAGGCACTGTGTGAGACCTATTATTCATGTTGATCTTGTTCTTCATATCATTGAAGATCAACTGAGCATAATCCACAAATCGTCCTTCAGCAAGAGCGTGGATTATGGGCATCGATGTAGATGACGCCTGGTTGTAAGATCCAGAATTTCCACCCATGCATTGAATCACATGAGTGAACAGAACTCTCCAGATCCCAGGAAGATTGTGCTTTAAGGGATTGCTTGGGATCGCTGGAGGGTTCCTCAAGTTATAATTATATCCAATGGAGGGCAACCATGCCTTCCATTCACTTTCAGTTGCTGGATCCACAAACTTATTATCATTGGTTTCTTGTGGAAACCCAAGAGTGAGACAAAGAGAAGCAGGAGTGATGGTGATTGTCTTCTCCCCCTGGCGGATAGTCCCAGTGATGGACTTGTTTGAATCATCATAATCACAAGTCCACCAGAATTCTCTAAGGAGATGGACAAAAATCTTTTCTGGGTCCGCCAAGATGCAACGATTTGCAGGAGATGCATGGATGAAATCCAGCATTGGCTTATACCCTTTTGTACCTTTTGGTACGTCAAGCGAGCCAAGATGATTGTTAGGTTTAACAATCATCTTCGAGGGAGAAAAAGAAACTTTTGAAGATTTAGTTACATTAACCGGAGTATAGATTGGAGAATTTAAATAGGTAATAGGAGTTTGTTCCTGAACTTGTGGTTCAGGAACAGGTGGATTTTGTGCAGCGGGGGAAGAAGAAGAAGGGATCTCAACTTTTCTTGTTGTTGAGGGATTTGAGATGAAGAAGCCATTGATTTGCTTGAGAAGAAGATGAAAGAGATTTATGAAGGAAGATGAACAGATGAAGAGAGATATTTGGTTTGAGAGAAGGTGAATAGTTATATGAAAGCGTGAAAATAGAGTTGTGAGAGAGAGGATGTATATATAGGGTATGGTGGTGGGCCACGATTTTACAATGTAATTTCTCTCTCCTCTTTTTCAATCTGTGGAACAGTTGTAACCAACAACTGTTTCGTACATATGTATAATATATAAAAAGATTTTGAGAGTAACGTTTAAATAAAAGAAAAGAAATTTTATCCCATAAAAATACTTGAGTGTGCGCCGTATTGAGCAGTCGTAACCTGTCAGTCAGACTGTCACATACAGACAAATGACGTGATCAGAGCAAAAATCGAGGTGACTTTTCAGTTTGAATATATAAAACATGTGGTTCAAGATTTTGCCACGTCACCCACATAGTTACTTTGAAAACACTTAGTTTTGAAAATATCCTATGTTTTATTAAATGAGAATTTTTAATTTCTTAAGAAGGATATTTGGAAAGATTACATGCTGAAGGGTGCTCAGCATGTTTAAAGTTTTTGTCAGCGACTTCACAACTAACGTTGGTCGCTGACTACAGTTTTTGACAAACTGTCAGTCATCAACGGATTTGATAAGTCTTTACCACTAGCCGTTTGCTAGTGGACTAGATGAAGACTTTTAGCTCTCCATTGCTTTTATTTTGCTTTTTCCCAAAGCAACAGGGATCAACGGATTTTATAAGTCTTTACCAATAACCGTTTGCTATTGGACTAGATGAAGACTTTTAGCTCTTCATTGCTATTATTTGCTTTTTCCCAAAGCAACAGGGATCAACGGATTTTATAAGTCTTTACCAATAACCGTTTGCTATTGGACTAGATGAAGACTTTTAGCTCTTCATTGCTATTAGATCAGCGAGTAAGACTGACTTAAGCTCGCTGAATTGGCATACATGACAAGTCATGTCGCTGATTCCCCATTCAACATTCCTAACTTGCTAACAAGCAGTTTAAATCTAGTTTCATCCAATGGTTTAGTAAAGATGTCAGCTAGTTGATCATCAGTTGGAATGAAGTAGATCTCGATGTCACCTTTCATGACATGATCACGAATAAAGTGATATCGAATATCAATATGCTTAGTTTTGGAATGTTGAACTGGGTTGTGTGTAATAGCAATAGCACTTGTATTATCACACATGATTGGAATTTTAGAGTATTCCAAATCATAGTCAGCAAGCTGATGTTTCATCCATAGCATTTGGGCACAACAGCTCGCTGCAGAGACATATTCTGCCTCAGCTGTGGAGATGGAAACTGTGTGTTGCTTTTTACTAGTCCAACTAGTCAGCTTCCCCCCCCCCAACAGTTGACATCCTCCACTGGTGCTTTTGCGATCAAGCATGCAACCAGCATAGTCGGAGTCAGAATATCCAACTAACTCAAAGTTGGAGTCTTTTGGGTACCAAAGACCCAACGTGGGTGTACCCTTGAGATATTTGAAGATACGCTTCACAGCGAGGAGATGAGATTCTCTAGGAGAAGCTTGATAGCGAGCACAGAGACATGTTGCAAACATGATGTCTGGGCGACTCGCTGTGAGATACATGAGTGACCCAATCATGCCACGATAGTAAGTAGGATTCACATACTTGCCATCAGGGTCAGCGTGAAGATTATTTGGAGGGGACATTGGAGTTCCCTTTGGAGTGACATGGGTGAAGTCAAATTTATGCAACATATCCCGAATATATTTTGTAGATAAAGAGGGTGCTGTCAATGGTTCCCCTACGAAAGCCATGGTCAAGAAGGAAGGTCGACAAAGTGTCATACCAAGCTCTAGGAGCTTGTTTAAGACCATATAAGGCTTTATTTAGCTTGTAGACATAGTGAGGATGCTTTGGATCCTCAAAGCCAGGAGGCTGCTTAACATAGACCTCTTCATCAAGATCACCATTTAAGAAGGCACTCTTGATGTCCATTTGATAGACAATGAAGCCTTTGTAAGCAGCATGAGCGAGAAAGAGACGAATGGCTTCAAGACGAGCGACTGGAGCAAAGGTCTCGTCATAATCAATGCCTTCAGCTTGAGTATAACCTTGAGCAACCAATCTTGCCTTATTTCTGATGACCACACCAGTTTCATCCATCTTATTCCTATAAACCCATCGAGTGCCAATGGGTTCTTTATAGGGAGGAGGAACAAGGAGCCAAACATGTTGTCTTTCAAATTGTGTTAGTTCTTCTTGCATGGCTTCCACCCATGAGGGATCAGCCATGGCTTCACCAATATTGGCAGGCACAATTTGAGATAGAAAATTGACATAGAGACAATTATTACTTGTCGCTGAGCGAGTTTGGACACCAGTGTGTGGATTACCAATCACATGGTCAAGAGGGTGATCAGCAGTCCATTTGAGTGCTGGTGTGTGAATAGAAGAGTGATTCATAGCGGATACTTTGGTGGTAGTCTCACTAGGAGTGGGAGTATAGGAAGAGAGATCAATGGTTAGCAGGGGTTCAGAGTTGCTGACAGGTGGGTCACTGAGAGCAGTGGGTACCTCTTGCTGAGGAGTGTCATCCTCGGTGTTTCCTGAAAGAGGATTCGCTGAGGCATCATGAAATGTTTCCTCAGCGGTACCATCAGCATCTTGAGGTTCAGTTGAGAGAGGAACATTAATGGAAGTAGCATTAACTGTTCGAAGAAGAGGCTCAACTGGATCTATAGAATAGATGTGAGCAGCAATGTACTCATCATTTGGTGAAGAACTTGGAGACTCAGCGATAGGTTGTTCAGCAACATCATGATGTGTCGCTGATACCTCAGACGAGTCAGATAGATCGCTGAGAATTACTTCAGCAGATGACTCATTTGAGAGATCGCCTAAAGCTGAACAGCTTTCATCAAAAGTAACATGAATTGATTCATCTACTTTTTGAGTGCGAGTATTGAAAACTCTGAAAGCTTTGCTTATAGAAGAATATCCCAGAAAGTAGCCATCATCAGCTTTGGGATCAAACTTTCCTAAATGATCCTTATCATTTAAGATGAAAACTGGGCAACCAAAAACATGGAAGTATCCAATTTGAGGTTTCTTGCCCTTGAGAATTTCATAGGCAGTCTTATCATGTCGCTTGACAATAAGACACCTATTTTGAGTGTGGCAAGCAGTACTGACTGCTTCAGCCCAGAATTTACTAGGAAGAGAGGACTCACTGAGCATGGTTCTTGCAGCTTCAATGAGAGTTCTATTTCTCCTTTCAGCTACCCCATTTTGCTCAGGAGTGCGAACAGAAGAGAAATTTTGTCTAATCCCTTGATCAGCACAAAAAGTCTCAAGAGTGTGGTTTCTGAACTCAGTGCCATGATCGCTTCTGAGTTCTTTAACACGTATGCTGTTGAGGTTTTCCATCTTTTTAATGAAATTAATTATTTCCTCAGCAACATCACTCTTAAATGAAGAAAGATTGTCCAAGTATATCGTGAATATTCATCCACAATAACTAAGGTGTATCTGCTACCCCTTAGACTTTGGACATTTACTGGACCAAAAAGGTCCATGTGAAGGAGATGGAAACAACCACTGATAGAGTTGGCCTGTTTGGTTTTGAAGGTGGCTCGGTGGCTTTTACCTTTTTCACAAGCACCAAAGAGCCTGTCCTTCTCATAAGTGAGAGGAGGAAGGCCTCGAACTAGATTTTTCTTGGACAAAGAGTTTATGGTTTTGAAGTTCACATGCGACATACGCTTGTGCCATAACCAGTTGATTTGAGAAGCAGATTTTGAGAAGAAGCAGGTCTCGCTGTCAGTTTTAACAGGAGTGAAATCTACCAAGTAGATATCCCTTTTTCTTGGAGCGACCAAGACCACTTCTTTATTGACATTGATTACTGTGCCTTGATGCTTATCAAGGATAACCTTGTAGTCTGCATCGCACAATTGACTGATGCTGATCAGATTGTGTTTCAATCCATTCACATAAGCAACCTTAGTGAATTTGATCAGCCCATGGGAGAGAGATCCATATCCTTCGGTTTGGCCAGTAGAATTGTCACCAAACACAACTGTGGGACCATCGGTCTCCACGAAGTTATCCAGCAGGTCCTTGGATCCAGTCATGTGTTTTGAACAGCCACTGTCCAAATACCACACTTCTTTTCCTAGCGAGGCCTGCAGGATAACATAAGAAGGATTTAGGAAGAATCATGAGCATCCTCGCTGATAGTATCGTCAGCAGAGGATGTGAGAGGAAGATGAGCAAAGTCATCATCATTTAAAACGAGAGGAAGAGGGGCTCTAGGATCAGCATTTGGATCAACTGGGAAATCAACTAGCTGAAGAGCAAGAAGCATATCATGTGTTATCTCTCGTGTGAAGAATTGATCTTCAGAGGTAAAAGTGACAGAGCTTCCAGTGTTTAGAACAACCATGTTAGTGACTTGGCTGTTTTCTCCATATTCAGCCAGTATACTATCACTACCATTGGTAATGATTTCATGAGACTGGGGAAAGGAGATTCGCTGAGCGGCAATGTATTCAGCAATGTTGTCATCAGTGAGAACAACATCTTCACCCAAGCTGATATCAGATTCAGCTGGGAGAGTTCGCTCAGCGATTTCAGAGGAGGGATGAGCGGCGGAAGCTGAGGGTAGATTTGGCTGAATGACTACTTCAGGAGGATTCCTGGAGTCTTTGTCATTGCAGTCAGCAGCGATGTGTCCTCTTTCGCTACATAAATAGCATTTTCTTCCAGCCTTCTGATTTTGAATCAGAAATTCTTTGAGTTGTGAGGATAAGTCGTTGACACGCTTATTCAACTCACAAATCTCATGATTGGAGGAAGAAGTTGATGCTACTGAAGGGCCCTTTTTCTTCCTGAACCGAACAGGAAGAGTTTTGGGAACAGGGCCAAGAATGGACTTGCCCTTAGATTGAGCATTTGAAGAACAAGGGGCATGATTATTCAGAACAACTCGCTGACCTCCTTGCTGAGGAGGTCTGACCTGTTGAATAGGTCTGGGTTGCTGAGAACTATGACGACTTAGAGCAACTTGCTGACCTCCTGGCTGAGGAGGTCTAACCTGCTGAAAAGGTTTTGTTTGTTGAGGGACAAAAGTTCCCTTTGGGACATAGACAAAATTAGGTTGCTGATAACGAGCATCAGCAAACTTAGCTCGTCTATTCATTAAGTGCTCATGCATAACAGCCTTTCTGCCAGCAGGAGAAGTATTAGAAGAAGATGAGGGCTGAGACGCATGGCGTTCAGCGACTGCTGAGGGAATGGAATTCTCAGCGGGTTGACTAATAGGCACAGCTCGCTGAGGGGTGCTGTAGTCATATGGGACAGCGACCTTGCTCCTTCTAAAGGGTTCAACAATGAACCCACCATTGGGCTTAACAATGAAAACCTTAGGAGCAAGAGGCTTGAAACCATCACTTGAGATATTCCCTTCAAATGTTTGGGAAGAGGAACATTGAACACGACCCTCATTTGGCATCATGTCAATAATGGGATGGTTTGGAAAGACAGTCTTAGCAAAGCTAGCTGATGAGCTAGTTTCTGCTTGTGACGAGGAAGTGAAAGTGCTGGGTGAGGGAGACTCATCATTCAGTTCAGAATGATAGTCATTCATGCCTTTAACAAAGTAGTTTTTAAGCAATTCCTCACGAGAAGTAAGAGCACTGGAAGGAATCCTCTCCTCAGCAACAGGTCTCTCGCTGAACATATTGGTGATGACAGCAGCAGTCTCATAATCACCACCGATTATCGCTTTCATTTGAGCAGGAACCTGCAAGCTGAAGATTTGGTCGTGAAGCCTAGAGGCTTTAGACCAGGAAGTGACTATCTTTTCAAGGTCAGTGACCTGATTTTTCAGCTTCTCATTTGAGATTTGAAGATTTTGGTTAAGAAGTTTTTGGGATTCAAGCTCAACATGGACATTTCTCAAGTCCTTGAGCTTGTCAGTCTTATCACTTAGCTCAGCACTTACTGAGTTAAGTTTAGACTGAAGATCAGCACGAATAGATTCGACGTACTGGATATCACAAGTAAGAGATTCAAGAATTTTAGGTTTATCCTCTTCAGAGGCAGAGGAAAAAGTGCATACCTTCTTGATTGTGACATTGACCCACTGACTGGAGCACACTTGATCTTTTTTCAGCGCCTGGTCATCAGCGAGTGCCATAAAACAGATGGCATCAACAAAGTCCTCGCTGTCAGAAACATCGGAATCAGCCCAGTCATGTTCTTCAGCAACAAGACCTTTGGCGGGAGTTTTGGCTTCTTCAACATCAGCCATTTTGGCACGAAGCTCATAATACTTCTTTTTGTATTCATCAGCAGGCTTGACTGAAGAGGGCCTTGCTGATGATGAAGAGGGGTCGCTGCCTGCAAAGAAGGAATAGAAACTTTGCATTCCTTTTGGTAATGGCCTTTACGACCACACCTCCAACATTCTTCTTGAGACTTGTCTACCACTGGTTTTTGGAAACGAGTCGACCTACGACCATTCCAATTTTTAGAATATCGTTTACCAGCGAGAAGTGCAAAGTTCATGAAGTCCGAGAACATCTCTTGTCTCTCCTCGAAATCGAGGTCATTGACAAGATCTTGGACGTTAGAGGGGTAGAATTGCTGATGTCCATGTCAAGATGAACAGGACTAACTTCAGCAGAGACCAGGGCAAGAGGGTCATGAACATTAGAGACACTAGATAAAGAAGAGGAAGAAGTTGAAGCATATGAACCAGCATGCCTCTTAGACTCAGCCTCAGCTCTCAAAGTTTGAGCGAGGGCTCTTTCTTCAAATTGAAGAGTGCCATAGAGTGACTCTAAGTCATGCTCCTTCAGTTGCTTAGTTGTTCTGAGAATTTGCCTTAAGCCTTGCCATTTGATGGGCAAGACGTCAATGAACTTGTAGCATATTTCAAGCGTATTATGCTCTATGCCCACATTTGTCATATCATTCAAAAGGCACTTAAAGCGATTATACATGCCATCCAGACTCTCATTAGGGAGAGAGAAGAATCCTTCATAGGCATGTTTCAGATCTATTTTCTTGGTAGCAAGAACATCTGCCGTACCATCGAATCTGGTACACAGATTATCCCACACCAATTTCGAAGAAGAAAGTTTGATGACAGATTTCATTATATCATCAGGAAGGGTAGTAATAATGAGATTTCTCAACCGAGCATCCAGATTGACAAGCCTACGCTCGTCATCTGTCCATTGTACTTCTGGTTTTATGAGCTCAGTGACAACTTCAGGAGCATCAGCAGTGGCTCCTGGCGTCCTGGTAACCAGAACCGGTACATATGGCCCTCTGGTAAGAATGGTCATAAGATAGGGTTCAACTCCTACAATGTGTAGGAGCATTCTCTCCTTCCAAGATCCGAAATCATGTGAATCGAATCTAGGTGGGATGGAGACATACCCAAAATCTCTGGTATTAACCAGAGAAGGAACAGAAGACATAATAGAAAGAAAATAAAAATAGACAGAAGTTTAAAGAGAAGTTTTTAGATGCAGAAAATTAAGTACAGAAAGAAAGAAATATTTTTAAGTTTTTGCACACACAAAAACTTAACAATTATACAATTCTACAATGAGAGAAAAAAACACACTAAGTGACTATTGTAGAATGAACCAACAACTTGGCGGCTAGGTCAAGTGATGCTTTATATAGGGGAGAAAAGGCATCACATGACAACCCAATAGATGTTGACATATGATGGTTGTCAACTATCTATTGGTGTGTAAGATTGGTCTTCAGACATCTCTGTTTGTCATCTTGTTTCTTTCCCAAAACGGCATGAAAGAGAAACATCTTAGTACCGTTTTGGTACAAGGTCACATGTCTTCATCTTGATCTATCAACACGTGTCCTTAGGGACCAGCCTTCTTATCTTCATTTTCCCGCCCATATTTGACTTACAAGACAGGGCGGTGAGTCATTGAACTTATCCTTTAACTCGAAGATAATGATGATCGCTGAAGGCTCGCTGATGAAATTTCTCGCTGAGGCTGTCAGCGACTACTTGACTCAGCAAGTAATCTTCAGCGAATCCATGACTCAACACAAAAAACACATCAAAAGCAAAGAGCCACAACGAAATAATATGGACAGCTAGCAATACAATGGCAAACTCCAGTTAGGGAGAGACGCACACAAGGTCAAATAAAGATGAAAATTTTCCCAGGAGCCACGAAGGAATTGCTGATGAGAAGGTAGTACAAGTGATCGTGTGGAAAATACGCAAAGCCGAGCCATCACTCGCCACCGCAAGATCCGCAATCAAAAAAAAAGACGTCGCATATTGTAATTTGAAACCACTAAAGATAAACAATTACTGAAGATTCATTGGAAAAAGATTTGAAACCAAAAAAAAAAGACGTCGCATATTGTAATTTGAAACCACTAAAGATAAACAATTACTGAAGATTCATTGGAAAAAGATTTGAAGACCGAAAAAAAAAAGACGTTGCATGGTGCAATTTGAAACCACTAAAGATAAACAATTACTGAAGATTCATTGGAAAAAGATTTGAAGACCGAAAAAAAAAAGACGTTGCATGGTGCAATTTGAAACCACTAAAGATAAACAATTACTAAGATTCATTGGAAAAAGATTTGAAGACCGAAAAAAAAAAGAAAAAAACACACTAAGTGACTATTGTAGAATGAACCAACAACTTGGCGGCTAGGTCAAGTGATGCTTTATATAGAGGAGAAAAGGCATCACATGACAACCCAATAGATGTTGACATATGATGGTTGTCAACTATCTATTGGTGTGTAAGATTGGTCTTCAGACATCTCTGTTTGTCATCTTGTTTCTTTCCCAAAACGGCATGAAAGAGAAACATCTTAGTACCGTTTTGGTACAAGGTCACATGTCTTCATCTTGATCTATCAACACGTGTCCTTAGGGACCAGCCTTCTTATCTTCATTTTCCCGCCCATATTTGACTTACAAGACAGGGCGGTGAGTCATTGAACTTATCCTTTAACTCGAAGATAATGATGATCGCTGAAGGCTCGCTGATGAAATTTCTCGCTGAGGCTGTCAGCGACTACTTGACTCAGCAAGTAATCTTCAGCGAATCCATGACTCAACACAAAAAACACATCAAAAGCAAAGAGCCACAACGAAATAATATGGACAGCTAGCAATACAATGGCAAACTCCAGTTAGGGAGAGACGCACACAAGGTCAAATAAAGATGAAAATTTTCCCAGGAGCCACGAAGGAATTGCTGATGAGAAGGTAGTACAAGTGATCGTGTGGAAAATACGCAAAGCCGAGCCATCACTCGCCACCGCAAGATCCGCAATCAAAAAAAAAAGACGTCGCATATTGTAATTTGAAACCACTAAAGATAAACAATTACTGAAGATTCATTGGAAAAAGATTTGAAGACCGAAAAAAAAAAGAAAAAAAAGAGGATGGCGAAAAACCCGATATCGCGTGCCACCATGAAGCCGCTACAAGCAGCCTCCGCAGGCATGACTTCTAACCATGAAGAATTCCCCAACAAGACAACTGGAGCAGGTGTGATGACCTCGGGTTCTGATCTTGGACAGAAACAAGGTCCAAACAACCCGGAAACGAGTTTCTTGAACACGCCGTCAGAAACGATGGGACAGCCGCCACTCGCAAAGGTCGAACTCACGAAAAACATCTGATCTTTAATCATGAAATAAATGCTACAAGCCTCAGAACGTGAGAGTTCCCGAAAAAAGACGAAGACGGTTCAGTTTGAAAACAATGAATTACTGTTGTTTGATCCAAGAATCGTCGACCTGGGGTTCGTAAGTGATTTAGGTGTTTTGGTAGGCGATTCCCTTCCGGTCAAAAAAAAAAAGAAAAAAAAGAGGATGGCGAAAAACCCGATATCGCGTGCCACCATGAAGCCGCTACAAGCAGCCTCCGCAGGCATGACTTCTAACCATGAAGAATTCCCCAACAAGACAACTGGAGCAGGTGTGATGACCTCGGGTTCTGATCTTGGACAGAAACAAGGTCCAAACGACTCGGAAACGAGTTTCTTGAACACGCCGTCAAAAACATGGGACAGCCACCACTCGCAACAGAGGTCGAACTCACGAAAAACATCTGATCTTTAATCATGAAATAAATGCTACAAGCCTCAGAACGTGAGAGTTCCCGAAAAAAGACGAAGACGGTTCAGTTTGAAAACAATGAATTACTGTTGTTTGATCCAAGAATCGTCGACCTGGGGTTCGTAAGTGATTTAGGTGTTTTGGTAGGCGATTCCCTTCCGGTCAAAGGGCTGTAGGCCGCTTTACGCCTTAATGTGTAGGGTTTTTCTCAAGAGGTGAATGAATCCCCTTGGATGTAAAGCCATCCCTATATATAGGGGTTAAGAGACTTGGAGGGGAGGAAAAGGAGTTAGGTAAATCTTTTCCTCCTTAAGGATATCTTTTATCTTTTTAGAAGATTCGTGATAGTCTCATATCCGAATTGTTCGGGTGTTTGATATATCATCCCTTTATAGGAGATTTAGATGAATACGGAAGGTTCCGGTCATATCCGGAGCTTTGAGATGATTCTGGTTACGGAGCTCCTTTCCTGCGAAGGCTGTTGCTCCGTGCCTATTAGACGAATATTATTACGAAATACGGAGGTCCTCTGGTATCGGAGGTAAAGCTCCGTACACGGTACATCATCAACTGTAATAGAAGACGTGCATGGAGGTGACCAAATAGCAAATTACAATTTGCATGTTGTTGCTGATTTAGAACGTGAATGGATTCCAAAAAAAAAAAAGAGTAGGCTTAACTCCCGTCAACGCACTAACGCAGCTCCTAATTAAGCAGAACTTTAATAGTTCATCGAAAACCCCGAAGAAAGTCCCGAATAAGACACCACTGCCATGGTTTCACCACTGAACACCTACAGTCCCGGAACCAACCTACCACCAAGGAGAAGACTCCCGACCACGGGGAGACACCACATGGAGTGAACAAAACATTCGATGCGCCCAAAATTGCTAAAGAATCGCTAGAAAAAGATTTGAAGACGGAGAAAAGCGAAAAAGATGACGAAAAATAGATTTTTCGCCTAACCGCCACCACCGGCCGCCATAGGGCCATCAAAGACCAACAACCAATACCCGGGGGAACTGGAGATAATATGAATCATAAAGATACATGAAATGATTCGACCCTGGGATCCCAATTAGTTTGTTGGTTCGAATGGCAACACTTGAGAGGAGAGCCTCGCTACCTCCACAAAAAGAAAAAAGATTACTCAAGGAAAATCAATTATGGACGAACCGTTAATCAAACTCTTCCGATTCGGTATTGCTCATAGACCGCAAGAGGTGGACAATGATCCCTGATTCGGAGATCATGATATAAACAAGGATGTGGAGATTTTAAAGCACAAGTTGATGAGAAGATTTCATGGCCACGTACATATTGGATTCAATATTATCAAAGGGGTATTATTCCAAATGCATATGCATGGGATGACATAGATATATTGCATAGCAATATACGGGGTATATATTAATGCAAGACTGCATGATAAATAGCTAAAAGGACTCGGCAAATATCAACGACAAAAATTCGATGAATACGAGATTGTCAAATCTCCAGGATAATGAGATATAAAAGGATTAAATACGCGAAGATATCGGTCAATGATAATCTTGAAATCTATTTTTGACGGCACACCAAGAAGAAAAAGAAGTGGCGGGCGGTCCATGGAATGTTAGATTAGTGGATCAAGTTTCAACGAAAGACGGTATCACAACCTCTCGTGCACGACAAACAAATATACAAGATGCCAATATTTATTTTGGACAGGGAACTTAATTCATGTTCCCTAAAGTGATGGTTAAATCTCCACATGAGCACGGGGAAAGCAATATGTAAAATATGTAGCCCACAAAGCATTGTTCTTGTATGACGACAAGACAGCAGGTGACGAATATTCATATACCACAAAGGAGCTACGAACTACATGATTTCCTCGTCCCTCTATGAGCAACGCTTGCTTTCTGAACACACCAAAAGAGACGCATTTCACCAGCAGGTATTAGGGAGGCGCAAAAAAGCAACCTCCTCAAACGAAGATGCTCGCAAGACGCGCATATGGAATTATTAAAACGCGCATTGGGACCTCCAAGCCCTAGAGTCCTGTCCCTGATGGCATCGCTAGATAATATATCGCGATGATTAAAATAAAAGATCGTTGGAGAAATTGATATATTCAACATATCCAAGCTTGCCAGAGATAACGGAAAAATGAGAGAAAGTGATTATCTACTATGAAGCAAACGGAAGATACTGTCGACATAATAAGAAGAATGGATATTCGATGACGCACATACGATCCATCGCAAGCACACTACAGCATCCAGAAGACCACAATATTTATCTTGATCTCCTACCTCCGGCCGAAATATATTATATCTGCAAGAAAGACATTATCTTCAAAGGCACGGACTGAAGCCAATACGCTTACAAAGGCGGTCGTAACACCAAAGGCGGATGACCACATCACACTTACTCTCCGATATTATGGCATAGCTCTACACATAACGGAGGCTATATTATGATCACCGAGGCTCCTAGAAGAATATATCAAGCAATTGGTGCAACATTTGCAAAGCACACCAAAGCAGGAGCATTCAATCAGCGGATAGCCACAATAACCGCAACCAACGATCATAAAACGAAGATATCAAAGGACGACGGAGCTGAAACCTTCTGACCACAAAGCTGCCTGAAAGGTA
Source organism: Erigeron breviscapus (assembly GCA_034093135.1). Lineage (NCBI taxonomy): Eukaryota > Viridiplantae > Streptophyta > Magnoliopsida > Asterales > Asteraceae > Erigeron > Erigeron breviscapus. The sequence goes on from CM067167.1 coordinate 261,764,206, forward strand.
CAAATCTTTGTCACAACTTGTAAGTTCCTAGCAGGATCACAATTGCGAGATCTATATGAATAAAAGTGTGCGGAATCCACAATTATTCATTGATAATGAGGCAGTAAAATACACACATGATTATACAGAATTGAGATATAAAAGATTAAATACGCGAAGATATCGGTCAATGATAATCTTGAAATCTATTTTTGACGGCACACCAAGAAGAAAAAGAAGTGGCGGGCGGTCCATGGAATGTTAGATTAGTGGATCAAGTTTCAACGAAAGACGGTATCACAACCTCTCGTGCACGACAAACAAATATACAAGATGCCAATATTTATTTTGGACAGGGAACTTAATTCATGTTCCCTAAAGTGATGGTTAAATCTCCACATGAGCACGGGGAAAGCAATATGTAAAATATGTAGCCCACAAAGCATTGTTCTTGTATGACGACAAGACAGCAGGTGACGAATATTCATATACCACAAAGGAGCTACGAACTACATGATTTCCTCGTCCCTCTATGAGCAACGCTTGCTTTCTGAACACACCAAAAGAGACGCATTTCACCAGCAGGTATTAGGGAGGCGCAAAAAAGCAACCTCCTCAAACGAAGATGCTCGCAAGACGCGCATATGGAATTATTAAAACGCGCATTGGGACCTCCAAGCCCTAGAGTCCTGTCCCTGATGGCATCGCTAGATAATATATCGCGATGATTAAAATAAAAGATCGTTGGAGAAATTGATATATTCAACATATCCAAGCTTGCCAGAGATAACGGAAAAATGAGAGAAAGTGATTATCTACTATGAAGCAAACGGAAGATACTGTCGACATAATAAGAAGAATGGATATTCGATGACGCACATACGATCCATCGCAAGCACACTACAGCATCCAGAAGACCACAATATTTATCTTGATCTCCTACCTCCGGCCGAAATATATTATATCTGCAAGAAAGACATTATCTTCAAAGGCACGGACTGAAGCCAATACGCTTACAAAGGCGGTCGTAACACCAAAGGCGGATGACCACATCACACTTACTCTCCGATATTATGGCATAGCTCTACACATAACGGAGGCTATATTATGATCACCGAGGCTCCTAGAAGAATATATCAAGCAATTGGTGCAACATTTGCAAAGCACACCAAAGCAGGAGCATTCAATCAGCGGATAGCCACAATAACCGCAACCAACGATCATAAAACGAAGATATCAAAGGACGACGGAGCTGAAACCTTCTGACCACAAAGCTGCCTGAAAGGTACAAATCTTTGTCACAACTTGTAAGTTCCTAGCAGGATCACAATTGCGAGATCTATATGAATAAAAGTGTGCGGAATCCACAATTATTCATTGATAATGAGGCAGTAAAATACACACATGATTATACAGAATTGAGATATAAAATATACAACAACATACTAGAACCTTGAGGTTGAATGCTACCTCATAGATCTAGGAACAACCTAAACTATGTGTTTTCGTTGTTATCTCTAAAGCTAGGACCTTTACATGTATTTATAATGACAAGACACAAAACCCTACTAACAATACGGGCTGGGCTTCTTCAATCCGTGGGCTTTCATGCACTTACGACCTCGCAACTCTGTGCAGGTCGTATTCTGCATGTTAATTACGACCTCGCAAATCCTTGAGGTCGTATTTTAGCCCTAACAGAATTCATATAGCAACGACCATAAACTGTACACCAAAACGTGCACTTACACAACTATAAGACCCTACGTGGGCACCAAGCAGATAACTCAGTGCCAGATGCTTACTGAGCTCTGCTAACATAAGCGAAGTTGGGTCGCTACCCTTCGCAAATATTATAAATAAGTACGTACAATTAACTAATTAAGTTGGAGTAAGAGGATGCCCATAAAATCTAACGAAACTGTGGATAAATCTTAAATTAAGATAAAAGCCCAGTATATATCACAGATAAAGCCCTGGCGACAAAAAATCAATAGGGCAAATCTGGTACAAATTTATGCATTGTGGAATAGTCTTGAAAAGGCAAAAGCCAACAGATAGCTTGATCAGCATCTTGAAAAGGCAAAAGCCAATAGATAATCCCAAAACAAATCAATACATATGATGGGAAAAATTCAAGAAGAAGGTTACTCATCGGAGCTACCAAGGAAGACACAACTCACTAGTAAAGACACGGACCTCCAGAGATACAGATAAGGGAGACATATAACCCACAACAGAATCCGATTTGAAGTAACCGATTATGACGAATGAGCGCCTTTTAAATCTTAGCCGATCCAAATCGACAGCTCTTAGAAACTCTGTAAAAAAAATTCGTAATGGCTATATGCGAAGCTGTCGAGGTGTGAAAAGCAAAAGATAGAGAGCCATTTGAACAAAAATACAAGACCATGCTGAAACTTTCTAGCACGACATTTATTACGAAACAGTTGCAGAGAGAATATAGCATGTTAATCGAAGGAATATTTTTAAAACCTTCCTGAAGGCTGAATGACAAGCATCAAAGACTTCAACAGACGAAGACGGTTTCAGTTCAGCCCTTACACATCAACACATTGAAGAATCTGAAGGGCCCAAGTTTGTCTTCCCATCCTACGCCAACAAAACAAGGCCCACCAAGCACTAAGAGACTCCCGGAACCTACGATGGTCAGATTACACAGTCTACACATGGCGAAAATAACAAGAAATATGCACAAACAGTTTTATTGTGCATTAAAAGATAATGGTGGAGTAAAATTCAAACATATTTTGGACGACGATTCAACATTGATATGTTGCCTAAACAAATTTTATGCGAAGGAGAACGCAGTCACAAGAAGACCACTAAGAGCAATACTACCTTCAAGAATAAGAGCCCGGATCAACCCTGCCTCAACATCCACCCTACTAGCGTCACAAAAGCCAGATATCTTCGCAAAAATCCTTAATAAGCACACAGATCAAGAACCGACTATCCATCCACAACATTGAAGACCTTTTTCACCAACAGCGGAGCCGAAGCTATATACTACATCACAGCATCACCGACCCACCATCATAGCCTTCTCAAAGTGACGCAACATTGAGTTCATATATGAGGTTAAAAGCTTCTTCATCACCTACGGATATAGCATACAACAGATACTTGAGCGACATAAAGAAGCGTCCTATTTTGATCCCAACGAGTTATAAATAAAATAGCTTTATAACCGGCTTAGACCCACTATAAGGGAAATAAGTTTGGAAATAGCTATAAAAGGGATACATAGATTTTGAAGTGACCTAAGAAGCTCCGGGAGAAGTATGGTAGAAGGAACCTGATGTGCAAAATCGAGTTTTAAATTTATAAACAAGAAATACCAATTTTACTACCTAATGCACACTCTCGGGCAGTGGACTCGTTCGTGTATAGTATAGATAAATGGTAAGTCAGGATCGAACACAAGGACTTTGAAAGCAATTATTAAAATTAAGTAATTCAAATAAATAGGGGGTTTTGTGACCGAATTGTCACTTTGCAAAAAGTAAATAATTAAATCCGGTGTTACCGGGGCAAGGATCGTCCTAAAACGATAGTAAAAATTGATTTAAAACAATAATTTAAAGGATCATCTACCTCGACTCCATGACACATTTCATTTTGGTTGCATTAGGTTAATACCAATTCAAATATGTTGATTTTAATAACTAAGTTTAGGCAAGGAACTCACTAGTTGACCACCTAGCTTATTACCCTATCCGAACCCATTAACCAATTAATTCAATCCTAAAGATCCGGCTACCACCTTCTCTATTAAGATCTACCTAATTGACCAATTTGTTTTGTTATTGTTAAACAATTTCATCTATCGATTCTACCAAACCGTTAACACGTTGAATTCTCTTACCTATTGTTGTTTATCAACTCGCTACCACGAATTAACACCTATTGATTCTACCAAATCAACTAGAACAATGAATTCCTGGACTTAGCTACCACTAAAACTATTCATACATCATCAACAAACAATAGAATAAATAATAAGAATTCAATATATTAAGATCTCGATGAAACGTTTAATTATCAACTTGAATTCAAAATAATATGCAACCAATATTCATTGTGTCACTTCATCTTAGTAGATGATGACGTGTTTAACTACGCATGTCAAGACAATTATAACTAACAATTATAAAATAAATAGAATTCATAATGATAATTATATAGTATATAGTCTCACAATAGCAACTAATAATAGTCAAAGAGTGAAAAGAAATTCGAACGAGAATTGGACTGCGGCTGATGAAATTTAACTTCTGCTGCCTGCTCGAATTCTAAAGCAAAAGGAAAAGAATCCTGTATGTCTTTTGCAGCTGGGAACTCACGAACAAAAACAAAACAAAAGCCAAAAGGCTTTTGCGGCTGCTACTCCTGCGCCCCTCACCAACAGACCTCCAAATTGGCGGCTCCCACTTGCACCGACTCCAAAAACTCTACTGCCAATTCTCTCCGTCCAAATTATGATAGATTGATAGATTATATATTTGTTTGCTTGACTTGAGGCCCACACATAGTAAAGTCGGTTTGGAGCAGCCAACTTCTAGCCCACATCAACCAAAGTTGTGGGCTTCTTTTATTCCTTCCTTTCCTTGTTTGTTGCTAGCCCATATGACTAAATCCATATTAATTTGTCCATTATACTAATGCTCATCAAATATATACTCCAGCCGATTCCAACTTCACCATAATTGTAACAATAACATATATATTGCTATATATTTTATTGCTGTTGTTAGTTTAATGATAACGTGAGAGTTGAATGCATAGCCAAATTGATAAAGCCACTTGATTTCTTTAGTCCAAGTATGCGATTTTTGTTATTTCAACTCCAATCTTCATTTTCTTCATTAATTGTCTTAATTCAACCCATTCTTGTTATAGACCTATAATCATATAAATCACAAATTAAGTATAAAAGTCTATGAAAATGATAATAATTCAAACATAAAAGAGACGATATCGCGTAAAATAAATATGTGTAAATATACGATATCAGAACCTCAGAGTATCACGAGTTTAAAGACGCAAGCCGACGATGACAAACATCAACTCCGATGGACATGAAAGTCTCATCTGCAGATCATCATGCCGACAGAAGTTTCCAGCAGTCCAACCATAACATCGAGGTAATTCCCCTAATTATTAGAGATGAAAAAGCCGGATAAACAAATGTTTTAATGACCAAAGGACAAAGACGGAACGGTTAATACCAGACGAAAAATCATGGAGAACTTATTCGGATCTACAGCCAGTTGATATTTTCTTGGAGTCTAATACGACAGCCTTTTGCCAGTCTCTCCTATTAGACTGGGGGCTTGATGATATACCCTATACGGAGACCTACCTCCGTATGTAAATCTGCTATTACGAAGGCTGCTTAAGGATGTTTTCTACCAGAAATACGGAGCTCACCTCCGTCAGAACGGACCACCTCGGTATAAATAACGGAGCTCACCTCGTCAGAACGGAGCTCACCTCAGAATGTCCCAGATCCTATTACGGAGCTCACTCCGTCAGAACGGAGCTCCGCCAAATATGGAGGAAATCTCTTATTTCTTCCTCAAAGAAAAGGTATGTGTCCATATCCCTTCACCATTATAATATATTTAATTATATGGCATGTAAATCCCCTAAACATGTCGTCGTATCTTTTCCTAAACTCTAGGGTAAAACCCTAATGACCTAACTTATTCCCCAAGATGAGTTCCCTCTATAAATAGAGGTTCTCATCATTGGATGGAGATATGTTCTCTTCACCCTCAAAACACCTAAGGTGGCTGGCTTCTCTACTATGGGAAGTCCCCACCGCCAAACACAACACCTCCGATACAATGGCCTAAAGCGGCCCCATCGCCCTCTGACCGGAAGGGAATCGCCAATAAATCGGTTTAAACCACCATAGACCTCCGATCAAGTATTCATGCGATTATTTGATCAAACAGGTCGCATAACAACTTTTTGATACTAATAAACGTAAAATTAAACCACAACATTAAATTATATCAGTCTCAGGTTGTCAACTACCTTTAAAACTAAGTATATACATAAAAATATGACCAACACATTGCACATCTTATTGCCACTTTCATCACCACCATCACTATCCACTATTACCTTGCTGCATTCGCTACCATGGCCCACCACATTACACGGACAACTTGCTAGTTAACGGAATTGGCATTTGGTCGCTTAAAGGAAGCATGACATTTCGATCAAATGACACCTTTTAATTAAATATATAAACAAGCATATTGATTACGTGAATAAACTCGAAGACTGTTACAAAAGTTCAATTACATCCGACGTTAATGATATGTTTTATGTATTTAACTAATCTTTAGATTATGTTTCACCGTCTTAACTTATATCTATTAAATAAAAGTAAGGCACAACACCATCGTATCTATGCTTATTGTTTTTTATTATTTTGGTAAATATATATATAACTTTTAGGCGTGTTTTTGTTGACCAATTATGTGAAGACACTGTTCACACGAATTTCATTTAAATAGGTAGTAATGGGCAATAAGTTATCATATGACCAAATAAATAAAAATAGCAAAAAAATTTATTATAAAACATAAACATATATATGTATATGGTAAAGTTCATGTGAGAACTATTCACATATGAACATATGTAATTTCAGTATAATTTGATTTGTTTAAAGGTTATCATGGTTCTTTCAAATGGTTCACATATGAACATCAAGTTATAATTTAAAGGTTATCATAGTTCTTTCAAATGGTTCACACATGAACCTTTTCATATATCTTTGAGTTTTATATATATGTATGAATATATGTTTTATTAGTTAATGATAATAGCTTTTTTATTGTAAGCAAAACTTTAAAGTAATGATATATCATTCATTAGTTATGGACCGTATTTTTCTTAAACCAAACTGAAATAATTCAGTTTTGAAAACTATCCCATATGTATGCTTATTGTTTTTTATTATTTTGGTAAATATATATATAACTTTTAGGCGTGTTTTTGTTGACCAATTATGTGAAGACACTGTTCACACGAATTTCATTTAAATAGGTAGTAATGGGCAATAAGTTATCATATGACCAAATAAATAAAAATAGCAAAAAAATTTATTATAAAACATAAACATATATATGTATATGGTAAAGTTCATGTGAGAACTATTCACATATGAACATATGTAATTTCAGTATAATTTGATTTGTTTAAAGGTTATCATGGTTCTTTCAAATGGTTCACATATGAACATCAAGTTATAATTTAAAGGTTATCATAGTTCTTTCAAATGGTTCACACATGAACCTTTTCATATATCTTTGAGTTTTATATATATGTATGAATATATGTTTTATTAGTTAATGATAATAGCTTTTTTATTGTAAGCAAAACTTTAAAGTAATGATATATCATTCATTAGTTATGGACCGTATTTTTCTTAAACCAAACTGAAATAATTCAGTTTTGAAAACTATCCCATATGTATGAATGATGACGAAACGTTATCGCATACTTTGCTTCTCGTTCCATATCAAACTAGATTATGTCGCGTGCGATGCACAGTTGCACTAATCACCACATTAAACTAAATTGGTTATAATTATAGTTTTTTAAGTAATATTACTTGAAAACAATTATTAACATATATAAGCCAAGAGTATAAATTAATTTACGTTAATAATTTAAATGTCAATTTTAATAACATATTGGTAAATATATATATAACTTTTAGGCGTGTTTTTGTTGACCAATTATGTGAAGACACTGTTCACACGAATTTCATTTAAATAGGTAGTAATGGGCAATAAGTTATCATATGACCAAATAAATAAAAATAGCAAAAAAATTTATTATAAAACATAAACATATATATGTATATGGTAAAGTTCATGTGAGAACTATTCACATATGAACATATGTAATTTCAGTATAATTTGATTTGTTTAAAGGTTATCATGGTTCTTCAAATGTTCACATATGAACATCAAGTTATAATTTAAAGGTTATCATGGTTCTTTCAAATGGTTCACATATGAACATCAAGTTATAATTTAAAGGTTATCATAGTTCTTTCAAATGGTTCACACATGAACCTTTTCATATATCTTTGAGTTTTATATATATGTATGAATATATGTTTTATTAGTTAATGATAATAGCTTTTTTATTGTAAGCAAAACTTTAAAGTAATGATATATCATTCATTAGTTATGGACCGTATTTTTCTTAAACCAAACTGAAATAATTCAGTTTTGAAAACTATCCCATATGTATGAATGATGACGAAACGTTATCGCATACTTTGCTTCTCGTTCCATATCAAACTAGATTATGTCGCGTGCGATGCACAGTTGCACTAATCACCACATTAACTAAATTGTTAAATTATATTTTAAGTAATATTACTTGAAAACAATTATTAACATATATAACGCAAGAGTATAAATTTATTTACGTTAATAATTTAAATGTCAATTTTAAAAATAACATATTTGTAAATAATTTATTTAAAAAAACCATGGATACATAGTATATATTTGAATTATATTAATTATATCTTTGCTTAGTATACATTTTTTTTTAAATGAACACACATTAGAATTAAAACCGATACATAAACCTTATGTATATACATATAGATCCACATGTGAGAGTGGATTGATAGGAGATTTTTCAAAAGTCCTGTGTTTATAATTTAGTAAAAAGATGTAGATTACAATGTCGTTGAAATGAAAAAAATACGCATAGATCTTTTAAAAAATCGGTATATAAATCTTTGCATAGTAAATTGATACATTTCGGTACACATTCCATTCCTAATATTAATTAAATATTAGAAATAAATATTAAAATTAAAATAAGCAAAATTAAGCAAAATTTTAACAACTTGACATATAAGCAAAAAAGTCAAACTTGTTATCCAAATACTAGCCTGGTGCCCGCGCGTTGCGGCGGCTAGAAGGCAGGTTACAATATAAAACATGAGCGATATGAGATGATGACGATAATTGCAAACCATGCACTTGTACTAAGTTCTAAAAATTACCATGATATGTTGACAACAAACAAAAGAAACATGAAAGTTGATTAGAATAGTAGTTTCAAAACGAAGTAAATAATCACATAAGACGGCGTAATTACCAACGTTGTGCTGTTAATAAAAAGAAACTGTTATTATAACGTAAACACATGACAAAGGAAAATTGCAGAAAATAAAAAATACTTGTTTCTTAGATAACAGATCCTCAAGGGGTCCAATTATATCGTCTAAAGAAAAGGTTTGGTTGGCTGCTGAAGCAAAGGAAGGCTAGAAACATCAACGACTTTGGCATTGTTCATCTCTACAAAGCGAAGGAAACATAGTAACCTGAAAATAAGCAGGTGGATTGAACTGTTATAGACGTAGTGCACAAAATAAAAACCATTATGTATGCAAACAGTAAGCACTACAATTTCCGTAAGAATGAAAGATGAAGCTAACCTGAACAAAATGATCCTGAAGTCGTAGATGGGCCAAGTGAAGAAATGGACATAAAACCTTGGAATCGGAAAAATGAAAAACTAAACATTAAATTAAGATTAGAAAACTGTATTGTATATATAAATTACTTGGTATATAAATCCACGCACCTTATATGAGCTATGCATCTTGTAAAACTTCTCTATACACCACATTTGAGGTGTATACGCCGGGTTGAGGGAAAAGTTGGGTAGGTCTAACCAACACCTTCACCCTTTCACGTGATATCCCTCTAGATAGTGCCACGTAAAGTTGGCCGTGTGAGAATACCGATTCAAGTAGATAGACACCGACGTGTGGCAACGTTTGGCCTTGGGCTTTGTTTATTGTCATCGCAAAGCTAAGTCGAACCGGAAACTGTTTTCTTTTCAACTTTGTCTGAGGGACACAGGGGTATTCTCGGTAAAAAAACTCTTTTCCCGGCATTCTGACCAACGGCTATTTCCGCATCGATGACATTTCGTTGAAAACCTTTGCATATCAACCGTGTGCCGTTACAAAGTCCGTTGGATGGGTCGATGTTACGTAATAGTATAATCGGGCACCCAACTTTGAGTCGTAGACAATGAGGGGGGAAACCAGCAATATTAAGAGAATTTAAGAATTCAACCGGATAGTAGCTGTTAACGTCGTCTTCCGCCTCATCAAAGCTGTAATATATTTGCTCCTGGCCAATAAATCTATCAATCAGCTCCTCATTTATCTCCTCGACATTTTCATTTTTAGTTGACAGTATTGCCCTGGAAATTTTGGAGGGGAATATGGCACTTATTAAGTCCTCTTTCGATCCTGACTCGATGTTGTATGGGATGGTCATATCATCAGGTATGCGAATAAAGTTGTCGTCAATCACCTCTTCTTCTCCGTCACCGACTCTTAAAAGGAAATCCGAAAACCATGGATCTGTCCTCGCTCTCATATTTATAGTTAAACGAATCTTTTTAGTCACGGACCAAAGTGGCGACATACGAAGGCTCAAGTCGACATAAGATGGAAATTAAAATAAGTACATAATAATATTTATTATTATAATTAAATGAAGTAAAAGTAAATGAAGATAATTATTGATATATTGATATAAGTCTAATAAAGTTCAAACATGAAACCAAACATATGAAATAAAAGCAATTAAATTAAAGTTTTTGTCCTCAGAAACCCATGTATTAAAAAAAAGGTGCGTATTCCTCTCCAGGGTCGGTTTCGTAACCTTCAGCCCAGCTTGGAATTTGTTGTGTCGGACGTTCGTACTCCTCCACGGGGTCGATTTCATATAAGGCAGCCCAAACCTCCTCAGGTGTCGGATGTGCGTATTCATCCACACGGTGAGTTTTGTAACCTTCATTCCAACCCGGAAGTTGCTGTGACAGACGTGGCTTTTTCGCTGGAGACGTGTTTGGTAGTGGATGCTTATGTGCAGCATTAGGTTTTCCATCATTCAGCACGTGGGTATCCCCAATTAGCTGGCCTTCTTGGATTAGTTGATCATAAACAGATTAAGCTCTTCATCAGTAGGATCGTCAAACAGGGGGTTAGTGAGAGTCGGAGGTTCTGACCGTGGTGTGGGAGGTATAAAGACAGATGCATGATTTGGAACAGTAGGGCTTGAATGGCCTGCTGGTTTTATTGGAAATGGATTTCCACAATTGATGGTCTGAGAAGTGACAAACGTAATATTAAAAACAATAATACATTTTGGTGTGGAATTTGGTTATTATGTGAGCTGTTTGTTTTCAGCCTCGATTGAATATAGTTCATGTATATGTGATTATGAATTATATAGTTCATGTAAATGTAACCACACGGTGTGCATTCATGGTAGATAAAGTTAACAAAAGCGAAGGATTTATAAAATGAAGATTGTAAATAAATCATTTAATCAAATGCACGAACACAGAAGTATATTAATAAAAGGTGGGAGATAAACGAAATCAGTTCAACGTACAGACAAATTTCACGAAAAGAAAAAACGAAACGGTTTATTACACAACGTAAACGGGGCAAACCATGAAGGTTTATCATTAAAACAGCACGATACCATAGTAGCTAGTCCTCATCATACAACCTAAACCTCCTGTGCCGACTATAAACGGAAACCCAATCACGTTTCTTACGTTTGACCCTAGACATATCCAAAATGTCATCATCTGATGAGCTGTCACTGCTTATGACAATAAAATGTCGCTGTAATACAAAACCGTTTATGTTTTAGATGTTAGAAAAAGGTACATTTAGGGGCATGTAATGTTGTTGTACTAAGTTTTGTATCAATATGAACTTGTTATTAGCAGCATCAATTATTAAAATGCAAAAACTTTCACCCTTTGATGGTCATTATGTGTCTAAAGATGATTTTAGTGAATATGGATGCGATAATTGAAATATACACCAGACTCTATGTTGAAAAGCATAAAATTACATCAACTCAATGGTTAAGATGTTACAGAATTACCTCGACTTCGGATTCAGGCTGAGATGGATGAATTTGCAAGGATGAAGTGGCAACAGCAGGACCAGCATTGGGAGTGACAGCAACAACATAACCAGGGGTCGCAGCAGGGACAGCAGGGGGATCATCAGCGGGGTTCACGGGGACAGAAGGTGTTCCGATAACAGTGGAAGGTGAAGAAAGTGGCGAAATGTCATCCGAAACAACGACAGAGGGGGTTGTATTTGCAGTAGCCACAGGCGAAGGCGGAACAATTGTAACACCCCAAGCCGAGGCTCGGAATATCACGGAAATCACATAGCACCAGGTGGAATTACAATAGAACAAACTAAATGCAATTAGAGGATTCAGTGAATCCATACAAACGATAAACAAGTACCAAAATACAACAGGAGCAAGTAAACATCAAGAATACACCCGACAACAAAAGAAGGCTAACAATCCTAAATACAATGCAACATAAGGTAAATGGATCCTTGATCCATATCAGTCCAGTCCGGGTTCAACAGTAAGCAAACAGTCAACTCCACGTCCTGGATAACCTGGTTACCTGAAAAGTGTACTAAGCATAGTCAACACAAGGTTGGTGAGTTCGTAGTAATGGTTCGTAATGAACCAACATCAATAATCACAATATAAGAATAGAGGCTAGACATGACTTACAGTGAGCCTCTACATAACACAACATCGCCCAACAACAAGATTACACAAGACAAGTAAATGTGTAAATAAGGAATGCATAAATGATATGAGTATCAATGCAAATGCCGGAATGCATGAATAAGCCAATATGCCTATCCTGAGCGTGACCTTCAGTCACCTATGCAACGATACCCTTCTGCCATCGCAATGGACAAGGCTGTATCTCAAAATCATCGAGATATATATGTCTATATACTCGGGGTCAAGACTACATCCAAAATGGGTGCATACATCTATGCACCAGGATGCCGGCAAATCCCCTGCCGAGGGTCCAACAATAATGTATGCAATGCTTACAATCAAATGTAAATGCATAAATCATAAACCAACGATCGATATACGATGAATATGAATCAATAATCAATATTCGCCAATCCTGAGTCATCAATCAATAAACGTCAATCATAAACCAATAATCACCATTCATCAACATCGGCCATTAATACTTAACCAAAATATTAACCAAGTCAATCAACCTATGATGAACCATAAACTAATAATCAATAATCGTCAATCTTAACCCATTAATCAACATTCGACAACCATAAGCCACCAACCACAATTTAAACCAACTATACGTACATATACTTCAGAGGATTGTACTTCCTTCGAGTCTCAGATGCTTATATATAGGGTCACCCGCAGCCTTCCCACCACATCTAAAACCCGACGAAGGCATAACCGACTTTCATGTATGTACATTGTAACACCCCAAGCCAAGGCTCGAAATATTACGGAAATCATATAGCACAAGGTGGAATTAATGTAGAATATGAACTATATGCAAGCAAAGGATTCAGTGAATCCATACATTAAAATAACAAGTACCAAAATACATAAGGAGCAAGTCACCACCAGGGTTTGCAAAAGAACATTTAAGAGATGGCTAACGGTCCTAAGTACAATGCAAAAGAAGGCCAATGGATCCTTGATCCATATAAGTCCAAGTCCGGGTTCAACAGCAAGCAAACAATCAAACTCCTTGCCTTGGAATAACTTGGTTACCTGAAAAGTGTACTAAGCATAGTCAACACAAGGTTGGTGAGTTCGTAGGAATGGTTCACAAGAAACCATTGTCCTAAATCACAACAAGTATAAGTAAAGGCAAAACAAAACATAAGAATAGCCTTTATGTGTCTCAATCTCAAATCACAACAAAACACAATATAAGTAATGCGTATGATAAATAAGCACAAGTGATGTCTATATCAAGATATGTACTACACACATAATCATGTCCGAATGCATAAAAGGTATGTCCAACAATTAGGCATCAGATAACGCATCCCTAGTGTACCATGACAACAACAAAACCACTACAAACACAATATTCTCAAGTCTAACAACTTGGTAGTACATCGTACATTGCGCGATCTCAAGTGTATGACACTTGGAAGTACATGGAACCATTCATCAAGTAAGTATACTTGGAAGTACATCAACCACAATTTCAACCAACTATACGTACATACACTTAGGAGGATTCTACTTTCCTCGGATCCTAGATGCTTATATATAGGGTCACCCGCAGCCTTCCCACCACATCTAAAACCCAATGAAGGCATAACCGACTTCCATGTATGCACGTCTATCCTAGCAGTAATAATATTAATAACAATAACCATAATAATAATGCCTAAGTGTACCATGACAACAACAAAACCACTACAAACACAATATTCTCAAGTCTAACAACTTGGTAGTACATCGTACATTGCGCGATCTCAAGTGTATGACACTTGGAAGTACATGGAATCCATTCATCAAGTAAGTATACTTGGAAGTACATCAACCAAACCTCAAGTACGAACCTAACCACAAATTCAATCACCAAAACCATCATAACACAAATCAATCAAACTGCAATGCACATACATTTCATACGACTTTACATTTAAGGAATCATAGATGTTTATATATAGGGTCACCCGCAGCCTTCCCACCACATCTACAACTTTACCGTGTATGAAACAAGACACTTAGACTCGACATTTTTAGAAATGTAGGAAGATTTATACAAAATGAAGGTTACTATAAGAAACTAGACTCTCTCACGATTCCAACGATAGGTCATATGACTCAATTGGACTTACGGATCAAAAGTTATGCACGTTTGAAAATCTGACATGAAAACAATACAAACTCGCGGCGCGAGTTTCTTGGCTCGCGGCGCGAGCTGCACAACTCCTCGCGGCGCGAGGTCTAACGCGAGAAAAGATTCTGCTCGCGGCGCGAGTTTCTCGGCTCGCGGCGCGAGTTTCTCGGCTCGCGGCGCGAGTTTCTCGGCTCGCGGCGCGAGTTTCTCGGCTCGCGGCGCGAGTTTCTCGGCTCGCGGCGCGAGTTTCTCGGCTCGCGGCGCGAGTTTCTCGGCTCGCGGCGCGAGTTTCTCGGCTCGCGGCGCGAGTTTCTCGGCTCGCGGCGCGAGTTTCTCGGCTCGCGGCGCGAGTTTCTCGGCTCGCGGCGCGAGTTTCTCGGCTCGCGGCGCGAGTTTCTCGGCTCGCGGCGCGAGTTTCTCGGCTCGCGGCGCGAGTTTCTCGGCTCGCGGCGCGAGTTTCTCGGCTCGCGGCGCGAGTTTCTCGGCTCGCGGCGCGAGTTTCTCGGCTCGCGGCGCGAGTTTCTCGGCTCGCGGCGCGAGTTTCTCGGCTCGCGGCGCGAGTTTCTCGGCTCGCGGCGCGAGTTTCTCGGCTCGCGGCGCGAGTTTCTCGGCTCGCGGCGCGAGTTTCTCGGCTCGCGGCGCGAGTTTCTCGGCTCGCGGCGCGAGTTTCTCGGCTCGCGGCGCGAGTTTCTCGGCTCGCGGCGCGAGTTTCTCGGCTCGCGGCGCGAGTTTCTCGGCTCGCGGCGCGAGTTTCTCGGCTCGCGGCGCGAGTTTCTCGGCTCGCGGCGCGAGTTTCTCGGCTCGCGGCGCGAGTTTCTCGGCTCGCGGCGCGAGTTTCTCGGCTCGCGGCGCGAGTTTCTCGGCTCGCGGCGCGAGTTTCTCGGCTCGCGGCGCGAGTTTCTCGGCTCGCGGCGCGAGTTTCTCGGCTCGCGGCGCGAGTTTCTCGGCTCGCGGCGCGAGTTTCTCGGCTCGCGGCGCGAGTTTCTCGGCTCGCGGCGCGAGTTTCTCGGCTCGCGGCGCGAGTTTCTCGGCTCGCGGCGCGAGTTTCTCGGCTCGCGGCGCGAGTTTCTCGGCTCGCGGCGCGAGTTTCTCGGCTCGCGGCGCGAGTTTCTCGGCTCGCGGCGCGAGTTTCTCGGCTCGCGGCGCGAGTTTCTCGGCTCGCGGCGCGAGTTTCTCGGCTCGCGGCGCGAGTTTCTCGGCTCGCGGCGCGAGTTTCTCGGCTCGCGGCGCGAGTTTCTCGGCTCGCGGCGCGAGTTTCTCGGCTCGCGGCGCGAGTTTCTCGGCTCGCGGCGCGAGTTTCTCGGCTCGCGGCGCGAGTTTCTCGGCTCGCGGCGCGAGTTTCTCGGCTCGCGGCGCGAGTTTCTCGGCTCGCGGCGCGAGTTTCTCGGCTCGCGGCGCGAGTTTCTCGGCTCGCGGCGCGAGTTTCTCGGCTCGCGGCGCGAGTTTCTCGGCTCGCGGCGCGAGTTTCTCGGCTCGCGGCGCGAGTTTCTCGGCTCGCGGCGCGAGTTTCTCGGCTCGCGGCGCGAGTTTCTCGGCTCGCGGCGCGAGTTTCTCGGCTCGCGGCGCGAGTTTCTCGGCTCGCGGCGCGAGTTTCTCGGCTCGCGGCGCGAGTTTCTCGGCTCGCGGCGCGAGTTTCTCGGCTCGCGGCGCGAGTTTCTCGGCTCGCGGCGCGAGTTTCTCGGCTCGCGGCGCGAGTTTCTCGGCTCGCGGCGCGAGTTTCTCGGCTCGCGGCGCGAGTTTCTCGGCTCGCGGCGCGAGTTTCTCGGCTCGCGGCGCGAGTTTCTCGGCTCGCGGCGCGAGTTTCTCGGCTCGCGGCGCGAGTTTCTCGGCTCGCGGCGCGAGTTTCTCGGCTCGCGGCGCGAGTTTCTCGGCTCGCGGCGCGAGCTGCACAACTCCTCGCGGCGCGAGTCTATCCTAACAGTAATAATAATGCCTAAGTGTACCATGACAACGACAATCATTACGAACACAATATTCTCAAGTCTAACAACTTGGTAGTACATCGTACATTGCGCGATCTCAAGTGTATGACACTTGGAAGTACATGGAATCCATTCATCAAGTAAGTATACTTGGAAGTACATCAACCAAACCTCAAGTACGAACCTAACCACAAATTCAATCACCAAAACCATCATAACACAAATCAATCAAACTGCAATGCACATACATTTCATACGACTTTACATTTAAGGAATCATAGATGTTTATATATAGGGTCACCCGCAGCCTTCCCACCACATCTACAACTCATTAAAGGTATCATCGTCTTCCATGTATATACAACTATCCTAATCACAATATCAAATCATTTCAATCATAGTGGTAAGGTAATCGCGTATAATAGATGAGCACGCGAAACATTAACATCAAATCATGTGTCGTACGTAAGTAAGACCACAACGTATACCAAATGCGTGGCAAAGACGTCATCAATGCAACAATAAAAGTATGCTTGAGTGTGTACCGTACAAGTCAAGTATAACAAGGCGTATATGTCCATTCCAAACACATTCCCAATATCCATCAATTTCTCTAAAAAGCGTACATGCACTTCGGAGGATTTTACTTTCATCGAGTTCTAGATGCTTATGTATAGGGTCATCCGCAGCCTTCCCACCACATCTAAAACCTTTTGAAAGTAAAACCGACCTCTATGTATACACCACTATCCTAATTTATTTAACAATTAACCCAATCATATATGAAATCAATCAATAGTGCCAATATAATCATCAATTGACAAACAACAATTTAAGCAATAAGACCAAAGGTAACTCAAGCCCATCAACAGGTCACTCAACAATTAACACGTATGGTTACACCTTTCAGCCCGAATCTCAATTGAGTAGGGAGCTACGAAACTCACCTTGATCGGCAAAGAAGCTTAAGTCGAGTAAATGAAAGATTAATAGCGAGTGTTGGGCCCCACACGTCCACAACCTATCAAAGCATGTCATATATCATAATGTCAACTCTATAATCATAATTAAGTTGGTTTAGTAAGTTTAAGTCGAGTCACGAACCCACAAACGCTTCTACAACTTTACCGTGTATGAAACAAGACACTTAGACTCGACATTTTTAGAAATGTAGGAAGATTTATACAAAATGAAGGTTACTATAAGAAACTAGACTCTCTCACGATTCCAACGATAGGTCATATGACTCAATTGGACTTACGGATCAAAAGTTATGCACGTTTGAAAATCTGACATGAAAACAATACAAACTCGCGGCGCGAGTTTCTTGGCTCGCGGCGCGAGCTGCACAACTCCTCGCGGCGCGAGGTCTAACGCGAGAAAATTCACTGATCAATGAAACACAAAACTCGCGGCGCGAGCTATGCTCCTCGCGGCGCGAGGTTCTGCAGGTCTGCACAAAACAGCCCCAAACACGAGTTTTGACACATCCAAACACCTATTTGACTTCCAAGATCGACCAAGGAACCTTTATAACTCATTTTTGAACATAACTAAGTGTAAATGAACATAATTAAACACATCCCACTTCCCAAATCGATTTCATTTTATCAATTTGATGCCAAAAACGATTTTGACCTAAAATGAACCACCAAAACCCTAATTCGCATTTTGACCCAATTTAAGACTTGCAAATGCACTAAATCGACTAAAAACATGTAAACAAGCATAAATAAGTAGAGATGGGATGAATTTGACTTACCAAAACTTCTTCTTGAGCTCAAACCCGAATTTAGGTCAAAATGGGTAAAACCTTGCACTAAGACTTTTGATCCTTCGATATGGTGACAAGGAGATGAAGACGATGATGATTCTCGAGTTAAGCTAGTTCCTAAACGCCAAATGATGCTAGAGAAATGAAAGAAATGATGGGGATGGAGTTCTTGCTAGAGAGAAAAGAGAAGAGAAAGAAAATAGATAGGTAAGAAATGAGAGGGGGAAAGGAAGAGATAAGGAGGGGAAATGGGTCAAAAAGGGCTGATGGGTCGCGGGTACGGGTATGGTGGGTATGGGTCGACCCGTTTCTCTTTTCAAGCCAAATTACAACCGTTACTTAGTTAAACACCGAGCAAAACACATTATTGACCCGAATACTGCACAATACCATTTAATTTGCAAAATGACCCAAATAACTTTCACATTGTCATTTAATCATCAAAACGACCCAAATACTTTATTAACTTACATTGTTAGTCGTATTACACGTAAGGTCAACGGGTCAAAATTCGCGGATGTTACATACATCTATCCTAATATTACTAGATACTTAACAAATATAAACTAAGTCATTCGAACGTGAAAATCATCTCAACAATTCAATACTCAAACCAATTTAACCAATCAAACGAAAGGAAACATCACACCAATCCAACAACTAAAACAATCAATCAATCAATCAATAAATGCAAGTAAACACACCAGGTTTACACTTTTCAGCCCGGATCTCAAGTGAGTAGGGAGATACGAAACTCACCTTGATCGGAAAAGAAGCTTATATCAAGTTAATAAAGATTAGTAGCGAGTATAAGGCCCCACGCGTCCACAACCTATCAAAGCATGTCATGTAACATAAAGTCAACTTTATAATCATAAATAAGTTGGTTCCTTAGGTTTAGGTCGAGTCGCAAACCCACAATTACTTCCTTAACATTACCGAGTGTGAAACATAACACTTTGACCCTACATTTTTAGAAATGGAGGAAGATTCATACAAAATGAAGGTTACTACAAGAAACTAGACTCTCTCACGATTCCAACGATAGGTCATACGTCTAAAACAGACTTACGGTTCAAAAGTTATTGACGTTTGAAAATGTTCGACAAAACTAGTCCCTAACGGGCGTCATAAAAGTGACGGCCGTTAACTCCATCACCACCCAAGCTACTGTAACGGCCATGTAACGGCCGTTACACTATGTAACGGGCGTTACAAGGTGTAACGGGCGTTACAAGGTGTAACGGGCGTTACATTCTGGACCAGACCTGCACAATTGTTTACTGTAACGGCCATGTAACGGGCGTTACAATGTAACGGGCGTTACAATGTAACGGGCGTTACAATGTAACGGGCGTTACAATGTAACGGGCGTTACAATGTAACGGGCGTTACAATGTAACGGGCGTTACAATGTAACGGGCGTTACAATGTAACGGGCGTTACAATGTAACGGGCGTTACAATGTAACGGGCGTTACAATGTAACGGGCGTTACAATGTAACGGGCGTTACAATGTAACGGGCGTTACAATGTAACGGGCGTTACAATGTAACGGGCGTTACAATGTAACGGGCGTTACAATGTAACGGGCGTTACAATGTAACGGGCGTTACAATGTAACGGGCGTTACAAGGTGTAACGGGCGTTACAATGTAACGGGCGTTACAATGTAACGGGCGTTACAATGTAACGGGCGTTACAATGTAACGGGCGTTACAATGTAACGGGCGTTACAATGTAACGGGCGTTACAATGTAACGGGCGTTACAATGTAACGGGCGTTACAATGTAACGGGCGTTACAATGTAACGGGCGTTACAATGTAACGGGCGTTACAATGTAACGGGCGTTACAATGTAACGGGCGTTACAATGTAACGGGCGTTACAATGTAACGGGCGTTACAATGTAACGGGCGTTACAATGTAACGGGCGTTACAATGTAACGGGCGTTACAATGTAACGGGCGTTACAATGTAACGGGCGTTACAATGTAACGGGCGTTACAATGTAACGGGCGTTACAATGTAACGGGCGTTACAATGTAACGGGCGTTACAATGTAACGGGCGTTACAATGTAACGGGCGTTACAATGTAACGGGCGTTACAATGTAACGGGCGTTACAATGTAACGGGCGTTACAATGTAACGGGCGTTACAATGTAACGGGCGTTACAAGTGTAACGGGCGTTACAATGTAACGGGCGTTACAATGTAACGGGCGTTACAATGTAACGGGCGTTACAATGTAACGGGCGTTACAATGTAACGGGCGTTACAATGTAACGGGCGTTACAATGTAACGGGCGTTACAATGTAACGGGCGTTACAATGTAACGGGCGTTACAATGTAACGGGCGTTACAAGGTGTAACGGGCGTTACAATGTAACGGGCGTTACAATGTAACGGGCGTTACAAGGTGTAACGGGCGTTACAATGTAACGGGCGTTACAATGTAACGGGCGTTACAATGTAACGGGCGTTACAATGTAACGGGCGTTACAATGTAACGGGCGTTACAATGTAACGGGCGTTACAATGTAACGGGCGTTACAATGTAACGGGCGTTACAATGTAACGGGCGTTACAATGTAACGGGCGTTACAATGTAACGGGCGTTACAATGTAACGGGCGTTACAATGTAACGGGCGTTACAATGTAACGGGCGTTACAATGTAACGGGCGTTACAATGTAACGGGCGTTACAATGTAACGGGCGTTACAATGTAACGGGCGTTACAATGTAACGGGCGTTACAATGTAACGGGCGTTACAATGTAACGGGCGTTACAATGTAACGGGCGTTACAATGTAACGGGCGTTACAATGTAACGGGCGTTACAATGTAACGGGCGTTACAATGTAACGGGCGTTACAATGTAACGGGCGTTACAAGTGTAACGGGCGTTACAATGTAACGGGCGTTACAATGTAACGGGCGTTACAATGTAACGGGCGTTACAATGTAACGGGCGTTACAATGTAACGGGCGTTACAATGTAACGGGCGTTACAATGTAACGGGCGTTACAATGTAACGGGCGTTACAATGTAACGGGCGTTACAATGTAACGGGCGTTACAATGTAACGGGCGTTACAAGGTGTAACGGGCGTTACAATGTAACGGGCGTTACAATGTAACGGGCGTTACAATGTAACGGGCGTTACAATGTAACGGGCGTTACAATGTAACGGGCGTTACAATGTAACGGGCGTTACAATGTAACGGGCGTTACAATGTAACGGGCGTTACAATGTAACGGGCGTTACAATGTAACGGGCGTTACAATGTAACGGGCGTTACAATGTAACGGGCGTTACAATGTAACGGGCGTTACAATGTAACGGGCGTTACAATGTAACGGGCGTTACAATGTAACGGGCGTTACAATGTAACGGGCGTTACAATGTAACGGGCGTTACAATGTAACGGGCGTTACAATGTAACGGGCGTTACAATGTAACGGGCGTTACAATGTAACGGGCGTTACAATGTAACGGGCGTTACAATGTAACGGGCGTTACAATGTAACGGGCGTTACAATGTAACGGGCGTTACAATGTAACGGGCGTTACAATGTAACGGGCGTTACAATGTAACGGGCGTTACAATGTAACGGGCGTTACAATGTAACGGGCGTTACAATGTAACGGGCGTTACAATGTAACGGGCGTTACAATGTAACGGGCGTTACAATGTAACGGGCGTTACAATGTAACGGGCGTTACAATGTAACGGGCGTTACAATGTAACGGGCGTTACAATGTAACGGGCGTTACAATGTAACGGGCGTTACAAGGTGTAACGGGCGTTACAATGTAACGGGCGTTACAATGTAACGGGCGTTACAATGTAACGGGCGTTACAATGTAACGGGCGTTACAATGTAACGGGCGTTACAATGTAACGGGCGTTACAATGTAACGGGCGTTACAATGTAACGGGCGTTACAATGTAACGGGCGTTACAATGTAACGGGCGTTACAATGTAACGGGCGTTACAATGTAACGGGCGTTACAATGTAACGGGCGTTACAATGTAACGGGCGTTACAATGTAACGGGCGTTACAATGTAACGGGCGTTACAATGTAACGGGCGTTACAATGTAACGGGCGTTACAATGTAACGGGCGTTACAATGTAACGGGCGTTACAATGTAACGGGCGTTACAATGTAACGGGCGTTACAATGTAACGGGCGTTACAATGTAACGGGCGTTACAATGTAACGGGCGTTACAATGTAACGGGCGTTACAATGTAACGGGCGTTACAATGTAACGGGCGTTACAATGTAACGGGCGTTACAATGTAACGGGCGTTACAATGTAACGGGCGTTACAATGTAACGGGCGTTACAATGTAACGGGCGTTACAATGTAACGGGCGTTACAATGTAACGGGCGTTACAATGTAACGGGCGTTACAATGTAACGGGCGTTACAATGTAACGGGCGTTACAATGTAACGGGCGTTACAAGTGTAACGGGCGTTACAATGTAACGGGCGTTACAATGTAACGGGCGTTACAATGTAACGGGCGTTACAATGTAACGGGCGTTACAATGTAACGGGCGTTACAATGTAACGGGCGTTACAATGTAACGGGCGTTACAATGTAACGGGCGTTACAATGTAACGGGCGTTACAATGTAACGGGCGTTACAATGTAACGGGCGTTACAATGTAACGGGCGTTACAATGTAACGGGCGTTACAATGTAACGGGCGTTACAATGTAACGGGCGTTACAATGTAACGGGCGTTACAATGTAACGGGCGTTACAATGTAACGGGCGTTACAATGTAACGGGCGTTACAATGTAACGGGCGTTACAATGTAACGGGCGTTACAATGTAACGGGCGTTACAATGTAACGGGCGTTACAATGTAACGGGCGTTACAAGGTGTAACGGGCGTTACAAGGTGTAACGGGCGTGACATCGGGAGAGTGAGAATCTGAATTCGACATTTGTAGTTGAAAGGGGATAGTATGTGATTATTTGAGGTGGTGTGAAATATGAGTGGAGAGTTTTTTGTTTAGATCACCTTATATAGAGATTTGTGGGGTAGGTGGTCAAAGGGGTGGTATGAATGTTGTGTATGCAAATCTTATATTTTTTTTCCAAGATTGTGGTGGAATGAATTATAGCAACACTGTCATATAGTAACTTTACAATTGTTTAGGAAAACCATTGACCTCCATCATCGATTAGGCAACAATTACTATGGCTTAGCCAAATGGTTAAATAGTCAAATGGTGTAAATTAGGAAAACCATTGTATCGATTGTTTTCATATACTATGACCTCCGTCATCGATTAGGCAAACCATTGCCAGCCAATTATTATGTAATTAGGAATAGATTACATTTAGTTATTTAGAGATAATCATTGTATTGATTGTGTATATCCTTTCCTTATTTCATGATAAATAACCTTTCGTATATATACAGTCATTGTTTATCAATAGGATCATTCAAAACATTAAAACCTCTATTGCTTTATTATTTAGAAAAAATAGACTAAGTTTCAAAGTTGCTAAAATTACCAAAGGTTATTTATAGTTTTTATAGTCAATAAATTAAATGGAGGTCAATGGTTTGATATAATGTTTATTTATAAAACATGAGTCAATATTATGAAGTTGCTAAAATTACTAAAGGTTATTTATAGCTTTTATAATCAATAAATAAGTAAAAAATAACCATTTAGGAAAGAATTCATCCATTTGAGCAATTGTGTCTAAAGTTTGATTTTAAAAAATAGTCAAGAATGACAATTAAATAATTGCATGATTTATAAAATGATAATTATTGTATCTTATTGTATTGTAATTGCGAGATGTGTTATATGTCGAATGTACTTTGCTTAATAAACTGTGTAACAAATCATAACCAAATCAACAAATTGTAAAACTTCTACATTAGGTTTTAGGCGATAGCAATAAAGCAAACAATATAACCTGGACAGAATTCGATAGATATGTATAACCTGGACAGGAATCGACATGGTATTGGAATTCTATATATAACCTGCACAATATATATATATAACCTGCTGTGCAGAAGTCTAATATCCAAATATAGCAAATAATAAGCAAACAGAAACACTCAAAATAACCAAACATAGTAATCAATAACCAAACATAGTTTATTTAAATCCCGACAGGGTATAAAAGACAATCACCAAACAGAGGAATCAATAACCAAACATAGTTTATTTAAATCCCGACAGGGTATAAAAGACAATCACCAAACAGAAACACTCAAAAGAACTATATCAATCATATAAGTTGACATATGACTTATGACTTGAGATAGACATGGTCAAGGTGCTCCTTCTGACGACGAATCCTTAGGAAAATTGAGTTCAACTCATTGATCTGAAAGTATAGCTCGTCAAAAACCCTTGCCCGACCAGGACGACGATCAGACCCCTACATTGGTACATACATTTCCAAAAAAGTAACAACACACATTAATCATATTAGTCTTACAACCTTAAAACATAGATAACTGATGTGTGTTTGTTTAAAACCATGAAAAGATGTCCAATAATGTATAAATTATCTTTTAACATTTGCATAACAAAAGAATATATATCTATCTATGATTCACATAACCATAGTATTTGCCTACTTGGTTTGGCAGATCCCTTTCCATTATTATAGATTATCATTGGCAAGAATCGCACTATTGATTGAAAATCATCAAAGGAAAACTTAGGTTGAGCATGTTAATAGATGACATACAACATCATAATCGAATTAGTTAATTTATGTTGAGCATTTTAATAGTGAAAGGGATACATATAAGGCGAAAATTTACCAACAAAGTCTCCTCAGGCGGTGGAGAAGGTGCAACAACCGGGTTCAAAGCGGCATTGGGGGCTGGAACAGGCGGGACTGGAGCGGCATTGGGGGCTGCAGATGGCGGGACTGGAGCGACATTGGGGGCTGCAGATGGCGGGACTGGAGCTGCATTGGGGGCTGCAGATGGCGGAGCGCGTCCGTTGGATGCATTGATGGCATGAGCAGGTGTTGGAGGGGTTCCGTACTTCCAACGAATTTGAGACTGGTTGTGTGAGCGTCGGAAGCGTCTCCTATTGCGAGACGAAGAAGCATCATTATACGGACCTGTGTTAGCCATTTGAGCAAACAATTAGTAGAGATAGAAAGGTTTTTTTGTGTGGATATAGAATGAAAGCCTTGTGATGATTGAAAGGGGTTTATATAGAGTATTGGTATTGTGAATTTTATTTATGGAAGTTATATTATATATTTCTCATGATTATCAAAACAATAATTAATTATTAAAAATATATATATATAGAAAAACATATTTACCAAATATAGATATATATATATATATATATATATATATATATATATATATATATATATATATATATATATATATATATATATATATATATATATATATATATATATATATATATATATATATATATATATATATATATATATATATATATATATATATATATATATATATATATATATATATATATATATATATATATATATATATATATATATATATATATATATATATATATATATATATATATATATATATATATATATATATATATATATATATATATATATATATATATATATATATATATATATATATATATATATATATATATATATATATATATATATATATATATATATATATATATATATATATATATATATATATATATATATATATATATATATATATATATATATATATATATATATATATATATATATATATATATATATATATATATATATATATATATATATATATATATATATATATATATATATATATATATATATATATATATATATATATATATATATATATATATATATATATATATATATATATATATATATATATATATATATATATATATATATATATATATATATATATATATATATATATATATATATATATATATATATATATATATATATATATATATATATATATATATATATATATATATATATATATATATATATATATATATATATATATATATATATATATATATATATATATATATATATATATATATATATATATATATATATATATATATATATATATATATATATATATATATATATATATATATATATATATATATATATATATATATATATATATATATATATATATATATATATATATATATATATATATATATATATATATATATATATATATATATATATATATATATATATATATATATATATATATATATATATATATATATATATATATATATATATATATATATATATATATATATATATATATATATATATATATATATATATATATATATATGGCGGGACTGGAGCTGCATTGGGGGCTGCAGATGGCGGAGCGCGTCCGTTGGATGCATTGATGGCATGAGCAGGTGTTGGAGGGGTTCCGTACTTCCAACGAATTTGAGACTGGTTGTGTGAGCGTCGGAAGCGTCTCCTATTGCGAGACGAAGAAGCATCATTATACGGACCTGTGTTAGCCATTTGAGCAAACAATTAGTAGAGATAGAAAGGTTTTTTTGTGTGGATATAGAATGAAAGCCTTGTGATGATTGAAAGGGGTTTATATAGAGTATTGGTATTGTGAATTTTATTTATGGAAGTTATATTATATATTTCTCATGATTATCAAAACAATAATTAATTATTAAAAATAGTTAATTAGAAAAAAATATTTACCAAATATAGATATCAATAAAAAAGGATGTAATAAATAAGAAAATAACAATCAGAAAAGATGCTGCTTAAAATCGTTATACAAAATTATTAACAAAAATGAAAGATTTCCCTAATCATAATCTGAATTATTGATTCGTTGAAAACCAATATAGTGGCAAACAGTATATCCTTTAATGTTGCAAGAGAGTATCTATAATCTTAACATCAAGAATCAAACTTTATCCTTTAATATTGCAAGAATATATAATTCAAAATGAATACCGAAAACTATTAGTGAGAAAACTAAAAAAATTTACCGTAACCAATTAGTCAGATTCCGGCGAACGGTGGTTGGTGGTGATGTTTAAGGCGGTGGCGAGCGAAAAAACCCCTGAAGATCAATACATATGAATTGGTAAAATAAAATTAAAATAGTAGTAGTAAAAATTATCAGAAATTAATAATAATAACAGAAAGAAAAACCCTTGTTGATGGTGATGAATCCGGCGGCGGTGGTTGGTGGCGATGAATCCGGCGAGAGAGAGAGAGGGGTTGTGATTTAGTGGTTGATGGTGATGAATTGAAAATCAACCCATTAAATAAAAAACCCAACTCTATCACAAATCTGCAAAAAGAAAAAACAAAATACAACATTTAGCAACAAATAATTGAAAATTAAACAAAAGATAAGAAGAAAATTAATCTAGATACTTATTAATCTAGATAGTAAATGGCGACGGTAAATTAAACAAAAGATAATAAACAAAATAATAAGATCAAATAAAGAAAAACCCTTGTGACAAAATAAAATTGAAGATTGCGGCGGAAAGAATCCGGCGGCGGTGGTTGGTGGCGATGAATCCGGAGAGAGAGAGGGGTTGTGATTTAGTTGATGATGGTGATGAATCCGGCGGCGGTGGTTGGGGGAGATGAATCCGGCGAGAGTGAGGCGAGAGAGAGGGGTTGCGACAGCGAGAATGAGATATGATTTAGATCGGCTGATTGTTTTTTTTTTGGGGTTTTATTTTTTGGTAAGGGTAAATTCGGTAGTTTTGAGGAGGAGGTGTAAAATACAATGTAAGTAAGGAGGGTATTATGGGAATGGAAAAAGTGCTTAAATCTTAATCCCAATACCCTTTATAAGGGTTTATAGATAAATATGACACATAATTTGTTCCACAGTCCACACCCTCCCTTAGTTATATATAATATAAAGATGACATTTGGACTTATATTATGAATTGGCCGGACTTAGACCATCTTTAACGGGCGGCGTGGCAGCAACGTATTGCCTCTAATACGCCGAGATTCTGGCGTGGCGGGTTAAAGCCGTCAGCGTATTGGTCGATGTATTTCTTCAAAGCGGTGGCCAACACACTGTTCGTTTGGGCGTATTGACTTGTTATATATTTTTGTTAATTATTATTTTATTTTTTTTATTTTGCTGGGGAATTAAATGATGAAATTATAAAAACGAAATTGTTGGCCATGTGTTTCAATGGGTTGTAGACTTGCAGACAACGAAGAAGATGATACATTGGGATAAACATAATTTTTACTTTTAATAATAGTGTTGTTTATGTCCCTCATAGTTTATCATCAATTACCAAAAGCCCCATATATATATAGAGAGAGAGTTTTCTTATTTTGAGAACCATTTTTTTTGTAAGAAACCATGAGAACTCTTAAGTTATATATTTGTTCACATGTTTTTTTTGTTCATTCACATGTGAAATGATATAAAAATGTATTTTGTAGAAGAAACTTTTTTATGAAACCTTCCAAATAGCCTTTTATGAACTTGTGAATGAATTTGTTCACGTTTTTTGTTCACATGTGACAAACGACTACATATAAGGTTTTGAAAAAAAATTTCTTCTGCAACATATATTTTTATAACGTTTCACATGTGAATGAACAAAAAAAACATGTGATCCAATATGAAATTTAAGAGTTCTCACGGTTCTTACAAAAAAATGGGTTCTCAAAATAAGGGTCCCCTATATATATATACTGTTTTGCATATTTCATATTTGTACTTTTATGTTTAATTTATATTATATAACATATTGTGTTTTTATTTAATAAAACCTTTTTATTATCAACAAAATTTGTTTTTTTGAATCTAATAAATAATGTTTTTGAATTTAATATAAATGATGTGTCACCAATAAACTGAGATTCCAATGTGATGGTTAATGATAAAAATGGTTCAGCGTGTTGAATCAGCATATTGATGATGTGTCACCAATACACTGAGTTTTAGTGTATTGGGTTAAAGATAGTCTTACATTCCTTTTTATTTCTCGTACCGGCTAACTAGTTACAAAGATTGGAGTATACAAGAATGCGCTTAGAAAAAAAGAAAATTGTTAAAACTCATAAATGGTGGGTGATTTGGAAATTCAGGAACGAGGAAGTCGTCACTCAAAGGAATCGAAAAAATAAGCCTTATTTAATTCAGTTGTTTCTTATTCATATCTATGGTTTTCAAATAAATGTAGTAAAAGTAGTATTTCATGAATTTAGTGGTTTAAACACCCTGACATCTGCAGTCAGAGGTCATGGGTTCGATCCTCATCCCATGCAAAGGTTGGAGGGCCTTTTCTATCATTTAGTTAGAAAATGAAAGCAGCCTCTCTACTTAGGTAGAGGTAAGGTATGCCTACATCTTAACCTCCCCCATACACCGTCGAGGTATTGGGGCTCAAAACTCGAGGAAGGCGACACTCAGCAATTTCTTTCTTTAGTGGCTTAAAAACCCAATCCTAACTATGTAAATGTACACTTTTACTTAATAGTTGAATCCTATTCAACCTGTTAGTTGTTATATTAATAAATTGTCGTTTCCAAAAAAATAAGTTTTCAGTTTTAAACGGTTTGGATTTTTACGGTTCAGAACTTTTTCGGTTTGATTATTAGTTATTAATCAGGTTTAACCATTGGGAAAACTTGGGCTATAAACGTATAGAGTTTATAATGTATCATTACATTACAACTTTACTAACTTTTCTATACAATACGAGTAACACAATACATACAACATTGACAATAAATCCATAAATTTAAGTTGAACAAACTTGATATATAGGTTTCAAACAAATTTCATATATATCAAAGTGAATATATCCGGATGTATATTTCATCTAAATTGTGTAATTGAAATTGTTTTTTTATACTGAAAACGCAAATATATATACATATCTACTAAACATAAGTAATAGAATTATATAAATACTCCATATAAAATAAGTTAAACATTAGAGTTAAGTACTTTTTTCGTCCCTGTGGTTTATCAGAGCAGAAGGCTAATAAACTTGCCTAGATCTGCTAAGATGAACACTACTGAAGGTGGAGATGGTTCTGGTCAAGGTGAAATCCCTTTAAATAATAATGCCCAACCTTTTCAAAATGTTAATACTAACCCTCCTCCTACTACTACCCCAAACCACGTCCATGTACACTACTCTAACACTCCTGTTCCCAAATTCGATGGAAACAGTGAGACTTTCGGTACATGGAAGGCTAGAATGCTTTTGCATTTTGGTGGTATTGAGAGGTATATGTTGAAAATCCTTAAGGATGAACCATATATACCCATGTCTCTTGGGGTGAGTCCTCTTCTAGATCCAACTGGAAGAAGAGGTTCAAGAGAAAAGCCTGAAGACCATTGGTCTGATAAGGATCGTAGACTTGTTGATCTGGACACCAGACTCAAGAACATGATCCTTGGGCTGTTCCTGAAGATCTAATTCCAACACTTGTGCTGTTCCCCAGTGCAAAATCAATGTGGGACGGATTAGTTATTCAGTTTGAAGGAGGTGATGACACTATTGTCACTAGAAAAGTTGCCTTGAACAAGAAGTATGAATCCTTCTTTGTCTTGCCCAATGAAAGTCTAACTGGTAGATACACCAGATTTTCTAGCCTCATCAATCAGTTGAGAGGTTTGGGTGTAGAGAAGGATAAGGATATTCTTCTTGAGAAGTTTTGTGATATTCTTCCTTCCAAATGGGAAAACATGGTTCTTGTCTTGAGACAAGGTAAAACCTTGCACACCCATATTCTTGCATCGCTCTATGGAGCCTTCAGATTCACTGAAGATAATAATGCTGCAAGACTGGTGGCTGAGCAAGATGCCATGAACCATGCTTAGAGTTCCAAGGTTGCTAGTGTACCTGAGCGACCTTGTGCTGCTTTAATGTCTGCAGAGAGTGTCCAGGTACACTCAATGAAGGAGATGTTAAACAGTTTCTTGAACTCTGGCCTGACCACTGAAAACAGTGATGGTTGTAATGAAACTGACGATGATGATCTGGTCGCCATGATTGCTAAAACCTTTAACAGGTTTAAGCATAAATCTAAAAGATTTAATGGCCCAACAATGCTTCCAGCTCCAGCTCTCTGGATAAGACCAATCTTACATGCTATAAGTGTGGCAAGAAGGGTCACTTTATGAAGGAATGCATATCTAGTCAGTTGAACAACCAAACTGGCCCCCCTGTCCCTAATTTCAATCGGCCTGATGATAGCTACAAAGCTAAATACAAGAAGCTTAAGGCCCAGATTGCCCTCCTGTCCATGGAAAAGAAAAAGGATCAGTGCTTAATGGCACAAACTGAGGGAAAATGGGAGTACTCTGATGACTCATCAGTTGATGAAGAAGAGGAAAGGGACATGTGTTTCATGGCCTTGGAAGACCAACAGCAACATGTGGCAAAAGAAGATGTCATCACTGGAAGATGGGTGGACATCATCTTGAAAAAGGTATGTGATTATGATCACCAGATTGACCCTGAACTAAAACTGGACCTAGCTGAATCATTAAGTGGTGATTTAGCTTTTGTGGAAACTGTAAGAGCTGATAGTGAAAGATATCTTGACACTATCTTAATTGAACTGAACATTGTTAAACCACAGCTGAATGATTTGCAAAGTGTCCAGTTGGCTCTCAAGGAGTCAGTTTTAAAGATTGAGGCTTTAGAACTTGATAATCAAAAACTATTTTCTGATCTTGAAAAAGAACAAAAGATTATCAAGTCATGGGTAAAAGCATCTGGTAAAAACTATGATGCATTTTCAAGAACTATCGATGCCCAGAAGAATGCATGAAAATCTGGAGATCTGGAGATGGCAGCTCTCATACCAGATCTTCATGCATTGCCTCCAGCTCTCAAGGTTGAAACACCTTATGATCAACCTGAAGCTGTTGAAACTGAAACCTCTGAGACCACCCCCATTGAGGTTAAAACTGGAGCCAAACAGGCTAAAGCTCCAGTCAAAAAGGCCACTGGTAACAAGCCTTTACCTCAAAAGTCTAAGGTGCCCAAGACCCGACAGACTAAAGCACCAGTTGAACCAAGGTCCAAGGTTCAACTGCCTGAAGAAAATAATATTTTGGTTAATCTGGAAAGTCAACTCCAACTTTTGTCTCGGCAGGTTCAGAGTTGTACTGCCCGGATTAACAATCTGGAAGGAGGTTTATTACCTCCAGTTTTCAAACAAAATATTAAACCACTCCCTTCAATACCTAAACTAAAGAATGTTCCATCTGGAACAAAATCTGGTAAAAATAAGGGGAGTAAGTATCAAATACCAATCGTTTTTACTCCTGCACCTGGAGCTGGTGATAAAGCTCCAGATGCAGCCTCCAGTTCAACACCTCAACAATCAACTGAGACTTCTGTAGAGAAGTCCAGCGAACCCATCAAGAAAAGATGGGTTCACAAAAAGAACTAATGATTTTTTGTGTGTGTGTAGGGCGATCGAAAGAAGAATATCTGGTATCTGGACAGCGCTGCTGGCCGGACTATGACCGGATGTAAGCCCCTACTGGAAGAGTTCACTGTCCAAGATGGACCGACAGTGACGTTTGGTAACGATCAATCTGGAAAGACTGAAGGATATGGTGTGCTCAATAATGGACAAGTCAAATTCAAAAGAGTTGCATTTGTGAATGGTTTGAAATACAACCTGATCAGTGTCAGCCAACTTTGTGATGATGGCTTCAGAGTTTTGTTCGATATTGCTCAAGGTACCATATTTAACAAGGATTGGAAAGTGGTGATGATTGCACCAAGAAAAGGAAATGTGTACATCATGGATATGGAACCAGCTCCAAAAGAGCAATGTTTCTATACCAAAGCTGATGAGGACACCAACTGGCTATGGCATAAAAGATTATCCCATCTTAATTTTAAGAATATCAACAAGTTGTCTCGCAAACAACTGGTTGATGGGATACCTCAAATTTCTTTCAATAAAGAAAAACCATGTCCAGGGTGTGAGATGGGCAAGCAGAAAAGAGCTAGTTTCAAAACTAGGCAAAATTTTAGCATCACTGAACCTCTTCACATGCTACATATGGATCTCTTTGGTCCAGTGAATGTTCAAACTAGAGCTGGAAAGAAGTACACTCTAGTTGTGGTTGATGAATTCACCAGATACTGCTGGGTGGTATTCATCAGATCCAAAAGTAATGCACCTGCTGAACTTATCTCTCTCATTAAAAGAATTGAGCTCAAGTATACTCGAAAAGTTTGTCAGTTGTGAAGTGATAATGGTACTGAATTCCAAAATAAGGTACTTGAAACATTTTGCAATGACACTGGCATCTCTCAAAACTTCTCATCAGTTCACTCTCCAGAGCAAAATGGAGTTGTTGAAAGAAAGAATCGTACACTGATAGAAGCAGCCAGAAGTATGCTATCTGAATCTGGTCTTCCCACCAGT
The DNA here is from genome assembly GCA_034093135.1 of Erigeron breviscapus. NCBI lineage: Eukaryota > Viridiplantae > Streptophyta > Magnoliopsida > Asterales > Asteraceae > Erigeron > Erigeron breviscapus. Next base: position 261,798,159 of record CM067167.1, read on the forward strand.
TTTTGGGCTGAGACAGTTGCAACTGCTTGTCACACCCAAAACCGGTCAGTCTACATCAAGAGACATAAGAAGACTGCCTATGAAGTACTCAGGAATCATAAACCAAATATTGGATATTTTCATGTATTTGGTTGTCCAGTTTATATCTTAAACGATTCCAGTCAGCTTGGAAAGTTTGATGCAAAAGCTGATGAAGGGGTATTTTTAGGTTATTCAGATATTCGAAAGGCCTTTAGATTTTATAATTATAGACTCCAAAAGGTTCATGAGACAATTCATGTCACATTCGATGAATCAACTGAAGCAATCAACAAGAGACCAAGCCTTGATATTACTCCAGTCGTTCCAATCAACTTTGGTGAAACTGACCAAGTTCATCGGTCAGTTGTTTCACCAGAAGATGTTTCCAGTTACAACAAATTGGAACCAGTTAAGAAGAAGAAAAGCACCAGTGACACATCATTCTATCCCTCCATTAATTTCAACTTACCACAAGAATTGGTGATTGGATCTGATGTTCGTGCCACTCCAATATCAGCACCAGTTCAAACACCTACTTCTCCAGTTCTTCATGAAATGCCTTCTAATGAGGAATTTCATGATGCTAATCGAGACCTCATTGACTCTGATAAGGATATAGAAGTTGTTTGGACTGATCCTTCTCCAGAAGCTGTTGCAACTGAAGAAGATCGCCAGGTGACTTGCACTGATATTGTAGTTCACCAGCCTAGTCAATACACTAGATGGACTCGAGCCCATCCAATTGAACAAATTGTGGGTGATCCAACTAGTGGGGTTCAGACTAGAAGAGCCACCAGTGAGCAATGCTTAAACGTCACCTTCTTATCTCTAATTGAACCAAAGAAGATTGACGAGGCTATGGCAGACCCAAGCTGGGTGGAAGCTATGCAAGAAGAGCTCCTCCAGTTTGAAAGGAACAATGTTTGGGAGCTTGTTCCTTGTCCACCAGGGTTAAAGAAAGAACCTATTGGTACCAGATGGGTCTACCGAAACAAAATGGATGAAGATGGCCATGTTGTAAGAAACAAGGCCAGACTAGTTGCCCAGGGTTATTGTCAAGCAGAGGGCGTTGACTTTGATGAAACTTTTGCTCCAGTTGCAAGACTTGAAGCCATAAAAATATTTCTGGCTTATGCAGCCCATCTGCAGTTCAAGGTCTTCCAGATGGATGTCAAAAGTGCGTTCCTTAATGGAACATTGGAAGAAGAAGTTTATGTTAAGCAGACTCCAGGTTTCATCGATGAGAAGCATCCTCATTGGGTTTATAGACTGAACAAAGCATTGTATGGTCTAAGACAAGCCCCAAGAGCTTGGTATGATACTTTAACTAAACATCTTCTTAAAAATGGCTTTCAAAGAGGTGCAATAGATAATACCTTGTTTATCTTGAAAGAAAGAGGTAATATCTTATTGGTACAAATTTATGTTGATTACATTATTTTTGGTTCAACTGATGATGCAATGTGTAAAAAATTTTCTAAAATCATGTCATCTGAGTATGAGATGAGTTTAATGGGTGAATTAACATTTTTCTTAGGTCTTCAGATTAAGCAAACTGAAAATGGAATTTTCATAAACCAAGGAAAATATGTCAGAGATTTGTTAAGAAAATACAAATATGATTCAATCCCATCGAAAAACACACCTATTGCAGCACCATTGAATTTGGACTCTGACCCAACTGGCAAACCAGTTAACATAACTGACTATAGAGGTATGGTTGGTTCACTGATGTACTTAACTGCCAGTCGACCAGATATATGTTTGCAACATGTTTATGTGCCAGGTTTCAGGCTAACCTTAAAGAATCACATTTGCACGCTGTAAAGCGTATCTTTAGATACATGAAAGGGTGTCCTAATCTTGGTCTTTGGTACCCCAAAGGCTCAGGATTAGATCTAATGGGTTATTCAGATTCTGATCATGCAGGTTGTAAGATAGATAGAAAATCAACAACTGGTGGTTGTCATTTCCTTGGAGGAAAACTGGTGAGTTGGACCAGCAAGAAGCAGACTTCAGTCTCTATGTCCACTGCTGAGGCAGAGTACATTTCTGCGGCCAGTTGTTGTGCCCAGATTCTCTGGATCAAGAACCAGTTACTAGATTATGGTCAAAAGTATACAAGGACCCCAATCTTTTGTGACAACACCAGTGCAATTGCTATATCTCACAACCCAGTGATGCACTCCAAAACAAAGCATATTGACATCAGGTATCATTTCATTTGAGATCATGTTATGAAAGGAGATATTGAAATTCATTTCATCCCCACTGACAAACAGTTAGCTGATGTTTTTACAAAACCTCTCGATGAGAAAACCTTTAAACATCTTATCAGCGAACTGGAATGTTAAATCCTTAAAACTGGAGCTTTCTTTGTTATTGAACGCGTCAGTGACACTGATGAAGTTCTCCAGTTGAGGAGGTCCAGATAATCTTTGCTCGCCAAGCTATCGAACGCCTTTGTGATACTATCTTGGCACTAATTGATTTCTGGATCATCATTTTAGGGGGAAAGACTCAAAATAATTTTCTGACTAAAATTCGTTTTTGTTTGAAAATGCAACTGGAGAACTCTTCAGTTGGAAACTGGTACTGGACTGATCCTCCAGTTACCAGATTCAGTCTTGTCTAATTTTATAACGTTAGAAATACTTGGTCAATATGTGTGACACGTGATGATACTCGAGTGTTTTAAACCACTTGATATCGTGATCTGACGTGTTCAAAGCTATTTTAGTACTTGACAACTGTTTGTATTGGGAAAACAAAAAGTGAGTGGGCGAATGGGTAAGATAAGCCGTCGTAGCATTTAATGCTGACATGGTAGCATTTAATGTTGACATGGCAAATTATTATTTTATTTCAAAATTCAAACCAACTTTGTGAAAATATCTACAAAAGGATTTTGGTTATTAAAATATAATTTTGGTGTTTCATTGGGATCTTGAATCCCTTTATAAATACCATTATTTACTCCGAACTCATTTACTTCTTTTTCTTACATTCCTTCATTTACTTCTCAATCATCAAATTTGCTTCATTTTTCTCTCTGCTTCACAAATCAAGAACCCTAAATCCCAAATTTCATTTTCATTTTCCTATGGCTCCTAGATCATCTCGTTCAAGAGATGTAAATCTCTTGACTGTTCCATATGCTCCTTCACCAGATGTCAAACCGGCATCTGGTGCTCCTAGTAATGCTTCGGCCATCAAATTAAATCCAAACAATCCGATGGCAAGCTTACGAGGATCTCAAGGGTCCGATACCCTTATTGGTAGAATCCAAAAGTTTTTAAAGGATTCTCCAATAGGACCCTCATTCTCTCTAAACCCACGCAAGTTGTTTCACAACTACTTGTGTGAGTTTTGGTACACTGCCGTTCTTTCTTCTGATTGTTCCTCCATCAGTTTCACATTAAAGGATGGAACAATCCAATGTATCTTGACCTCTGACGTATTGAGGGATGCCTTACGCCTCAATTACTGGAGAGAGGATGAATCTCCAGTCGTCTTGCCCCCAAACATAAATTTTCGTCAAGTACTTCTTGAAATGGGACACAAGGAGTGCTTGGACAATGGGGTGCTGAAAACGAAAGGTGCGATGACCATGAAGGGCCTTACACCTTCATGGAGGTATTTTTTCATCCACCTGGTGGAGAGCATGGGTGGGAGTTCTGGTGGACTTGACCAGATTAACTCCTCACAAGCAAAAATGGCTTACTGCTTGTGGAACGGATTGAGAGTGGACTTTGCAGATATCTTGTATAGAAGCCTGGTCCAAAAGCTGAAGGGCACAAGGGGTGTATGTATCCCCTTTTCAAGGTTCCTCTCACTTTGTTTTAAGCATATTCTGGGCAGAGAAGCATATAATAGTACAGATTCACCGTACACTGCTCCAGATATGCTAAGGAATTTAGACTCTCTAGTATCTGAAGCTAGAGAGGTCGAAATTCCTGAACGAATGCAACTGGCATTCGCTTCAACTGATGCACCTATTGAAGGTGAGTCAGAAAGGCAACTGGGCGGGCCTCAAAATATTGAGGGACCCTCCAGTTCGTCTAATGTTGTGGTTGAGGATAGAGCAACCATAACTGAAGCAACCCAATCACATCTATCCCTGGTGAAGATACTTTGGTATCTGATCCTCCAACAGATGCACCCATCCAGGAAACTGGGGAAGGTCATCTGGAGACTGACCAGGAAACTGGTCAGCCCTCAGTTACATTCATGGATCTGGACATGAGTGTTAATGACGAGGAAATCTTTATAGAATCTTCGGATTCTGAAGGTACTGAAACAGACTTGGAGATTCTTGATGCTTCTGTACAAGCTCAAGACCCTTCATCTCCAGTCTCCCTTCCAGACGCATCAATTTCACTTTCACCCCCCAAGAAAATGTGCCTACTGATATATCTTTACCAACATTAACTCCTCACAAGCATAAATGGCTTACTGCTTGTGGAACGGATTGAGAGTGGACTTTGCAGATATCTTGTATAGAAGCCTGGTCCAAAAGCTGAAGGGCACAAGGGGTGTATGTATCCCCTTTTCAAGGTTCCTCTCACTTTGTTTTAAGCATATTCTGGGCAGAGAAGCATATAATAGTACAGATTCACCGTACACTGCTCCAGATATGCTAAGGAATTTAGACTCTCTAGTATCTGAAGCTAGAGAGGTCGAAATTCCTGAACGAATGCAACTGGCATTCGCTTCAACTGATGCACCTATTGAAGGTGAGTCAGAAAGGCAACTGGGCGGGCCTCAAAATATTGAGGGACCCTCCAGTTCGTCTAATGTTGTGGTTGAGGATAGAGCAACCATAACTGAAGCAACCTCAATCACATCTATCCCTGGTGAAGATACTTTGGTATCTGATCCTCCAACAGATGCACCCATCCAGGAAACTGGGGAAGGTCATCTGGAGACTGACCAGGAAACTGGTCAGCCCTCAGTTACATTCATGGATCTGGACATGAGTGTTAATGACGAGGAAATCTTTATAGAATCTTCGGATTCTGAAGGTACTGAAACAGACTTGGAGATTCTTGATGCTTCTGTACAAGCTCAAGACCCTTCATCTCCAGTCTCCCTTCCAGACGCATCAATTTCACTTTCACCCCCCAAGAAAATGTGCCTACTGATATATCTTTACCAACATATACCGCTCCTTCACCAACTGGGCAATTCTCATTTGCTCGAGAAATGCCACCACCACCGTCTCCGTTGTTCACACCTGAGCATTCTCAGCATGAACAACACTTTGATTTTCCATTCCTTTCTTCATCCACCACTCCTATTATATCTTCAACTTCTGGTTTGACAACTGGGGAGACTTCCTTAAGTTTGCCTCCTCCAGTTGCTCCAGTAGTAACTGCTGCTGGTCCAGTGACACCTTCTCCTTTGTCACTGGACAGTCAAGTTGTCTCACTTCAAGCCGATCTCCAAAACCTTCTAACCAGGGTGGAGGAGATTCAGAAGACACTTGACAAAAACACCAAGTCATTCTCCAGATACTACAAAGATCATTTGACAAATATTAAGGTGGTTGATCTGGGGATAAACAAGTTTTCATCTAATGAAGACTTGGTGTTTAAAAAGCTCAATGAGTTGGTCACTGGCTGCAACAATCTGGCTGGTACTTTAAAGGAAGCCTTTGACCTAACTCACTCCAAGGTTACATCTTCAATCTCTAACTTGCTAGGAAATACTGCCAGAACTTCAGAAGTTGATTTGAAAGAGATTGAAAGGCAGGTGAAGGAACTTATTGAAAAACCTGGCCTAGATGTAACTGGACTTGGAGAGCAGTTGATGACTTCGGTTGGTCAGAAAATTGAGGATACGCTGAGTGCTAGGGAAGCACAATTGGTTGAAAGGGTGATATCTGATATCACCAAGCTGGCCACTCCTCAGGTTGATCTGGCCCCACTCACCAGTGAGATCAACCAGTTGAGAGGCAGCATTGAAAGTTTGAACACCCAGGTATCTCTACATGCTCAATCCTTAGAGAAAATCTGAAGAAGAAAGATGATGAAGTGAAGGATAAGGTTGTCTCTGGTTTGGACGAAGACTCCAAGATCCTAAATGAATTGAAAACTGGCCAAGAACAAGTTAGTGCAAATGTCTTGATTCAGTCAAAGGAGACGAACCATTTATGGAGGTCCTTCAGGATGATGTGTGGGATCTTTAAGGAGTGTAAGGACATGCAGTCATGGCAGCCTCTTGACCGGTTGCCATCTCACCCCTCTGAATGGGAAGCTATTCGGGCAGGTCTAGATGCTGCCAAGGGGGAAAGAAGTTTAGTCCTTACACCAGTTGCACCTGGAAGGACTCCATCTGGAAGAGAATTAAGTGTGGCTACCAGTACTGAAGCTGGTGAGCAAAGAGTTGGTGGATCTGGTGATGATGGTGATAGGGGGAATGTTGTTTTGGATAAGGGTAAAGGTTTGGCTGTTGAAGCATCTGCCCAGCCGGCCACTGATGTAATGCTTGAAACTGGTAATGCTGATGTACTTTCTCCAGTTTCAGATAGTGATAGCAGAAGACTGGCCAGACTTGGAAATGATATCA
>CM067167.1:261805749-261808249 GCA_034093135.1 Erigeron breviscapus
ACTGGGGAAGGTCATCTGGAGACTGTCCAGGTAACTGAACAGCCCTCTGTCACATTCATGGATCTAGACATGAGTGTTAATGACGAGGAAATCCTTATAGAATCTTCGGATTTTGAAGGTACTGAAATAGACTTGGAGATTCTTGATGCTTCTGTACAAGCTCAAGACCCTTCATCTCCAGTCTTACCTTCCAGACGCATCAATTTCACTTTCACCCTCCCAAGAAAATGTGCCTACTGATATATCTTTACCAACATATACCGCTCCTTCACCAACTGGGCAATTCTCGTTTGCTCGAGAAATGCCACCCCCACCGACGCCGTTGTTCACACCTGAGCATTCTCAGCATGAACAACACTTTGATTTTCCAGTCCTTTCTTCATCCACCACTCCTATTATATCTTCAACTGCTGGTTTGACAACTGGGGAGACTTCCTTAAGTTTGCCTCCTCCAGTTGCTCTAGTAGTAACTGCTGCTGGTCCAGTGACACCTTCTCCTTTGTCACTGGACAGTCAAGTTGTCTCACTTCAAGCCGATCTCCAAAACCTTCTAACCAGGGTGGAGGAGATTCAGAAGACACTTGACAAAAACACCAAGTCATTCTCCAGATACTACAAAGATCATTTGACAAATATTAAGGTGGTTGATCTAGGGATAAACAAGTTTTCATCTAATGAAGACTTGGTGTTTAAAAAGCTCAATGAGTTGGTCACTGGCTGCAACAATCTGGCTGGTACTTTAAAGGAAGCCCTTGACCTAACTCACTCCAAGGTTACATCTTCAATCTCCAACTTGCTAGGAAATACTGCCAGAACTTCAGAAGTTGATTTGAAAGAGATTGAAAGGCAGGTGAAGGAACTTATTGAAAAACCTGGCCTAGATGTAACTGGACTTGGAGAGCAGTTGATGACTTCGGTTGGTCAGAAAATTGAGGATACGCTGAGTGCTAGGGAAGCACAATTGGTTGAAAGGGTGATATCTGATATCACCAAGCTGGCCACTCCTCAGGTTGATCTGGCCCCACTCACCAGTGAGATCAACCAGTTGAGAGGCAGCATTGAAAGTTTGAACACCCAGGTATCTCTACATGCTCAATCCTTAGAGAAAATCTGAAGAAGAAAGATGATGAAGTGAAGGATAAGGTTGTCTCTGGTTTGGACGAAGACTCCAAGATCCTAAATGAATTGAAAACTGGCCAAGAACAAGTTAGTGCAAATGTCTTGATTCAGTCAAAGGAGACGAACCATTTATGGAGGTCCTTCAGGATGATGTGTGGATCTTTAAGGAGTGTAAGGACATGCAGTCATGGCAGCCTCTTGACCGGTTGCCATCTCACCCCTCTGAATGGGTAGCTATTCGGGCAGGTCTAGATGCTGCCAAGGGGAAAGAAGTTCAGTCCTTACACCAGTTGCACCTGGAAGGACTCCATCTGGAAGAGAATTAAGTGTGGCTACCAGTACTGAAGCTGGTGAGCAAAAGAGTTGGTGGATCTGGTGATGATGGTGATAGGGGGAATGTTGTTTTGGATAAGGGTAAAGATTTGGCTGTTGAAGCATCTGCCCAGCCGGCCACTGATGTAATGCTTGAAACTGGTAATGCTGATGTACTTCCTCCAGTTTCAGATAGTGATAGCAGAAGACTGGCCAAACTTGGAAATGATATCAAAGAAAGAAAGAAAATGAAACAAAGAAACCAAGCTGAAGACAGGGCACATCTTGCACAAATCAAGTTACTTGATATGAGTGATGCCAATCTTTTGGGTATCACTAAGGAGGAGTATGTTAGGATCAAGAATGATCCCAGGATAGTTGACCAGTTGAAATAAATGCTGGATGTAGAACTGGACAGACACTATCCTGAGGATGAAGCAGAATTTGATGCCAGGAGTTTAAACATTTCAGTGGAGAAGGCTAAGGAGATAAGGGCCAATGGGATTCTTAAACGAATTGAAAATGTTAAGAAGGTTGTGAAGAAGGTTTTGAATCCACCAAAAAGGATTCCACAACCAAGAAGACCACTGTCTAGAGATGCTGACCTTAGCACATTTGTTGAACCAACTTGCGAGGTTTCAAATGAAGACATCAAGTCCGCTGTACTGGCTGCTGGTGCTGGGAGTATAAGAATTACAAATGAATCTGAAGCTAGAAACTACTACTCCCAGATCATGTCAACCTGAAGACATAGTGGCACTATTAATGGTGTAAATGTAATAATCAAGCCAGGCACCAAAGTTTTTCAAGTCGAAGTTAGTTATACCAGGGGGCCACTGGTTAAAACTGACAATCCTGGTGCTATGCAATATGGGTTCAGCGAATGGGTGGAGATGGTGAATGTGCTAGATGCGAAGGCATAAAAGAATAGGTTTGAGAAAGCATGGGTAAACTTTCTAAAGGGGAAAATTCAATATAAAGAAAATCTTGAGCAAAAGTTGAATATTGATCCTGAAGATACTCAGCCTATCTCTTCAGTTGCCAAGAGAAGAAGAACTGGCGAAGGGCC
>CM067167.1:261813249-261828249 GCA_034093135.1 Erigeron breviscapus
TAAGTTAAGTTATGTTATTGGATGGAAGGACAAAAGTTGTAAAATTGATCAAAATGTAGGGACTTAATTGCAAATTTCGGTCATAACATCCTAATAAGGATTCAAGAACCAAAATATATTCATTTTCCAACTTTTTCTAGGGTTCTTGAGTGTGTGTTAGTGTGTGTACCGAAAATCAAAGAGAACAGAGAAGAAAATACATCAAATAAATAATATAATCAAAGAGATAACAATAATCTTTGAAGAAAACCCATTTTTATGGTGGTGGTGTGGTGATGGCCGAATTTAATCAAGGAAAAAGAGGACAAAGAGGTTGATTTTAGGTCTTGCATGGATGATTTAGTGTTTGAATTACATATCTACTTGAAGGTATAATCTTTATTTCAATTTCTTATGAATTAGGGTTTTATTGTTATAGATATTTGGGGATTTATGAAATAAATAATGAACCTAGTTTGAAAGTTGAATAATAAAGTTAGAATCTCATAATACATTGTTGGTAGTGATATATAAAAGTATGTATGTGTATTTTCAAGAAGAAACCAATATTCATTTACATGTGTGATAGGAACTTGGTTAGTGATTGAATTGAGATGAGTTTTGGTATAATAATACTATACTACTTGATGTTAAAATTATGTTGAAAACAACCCATATTATGTATATTAAGTTAAGGTTATCAAATGGAAGTGTCATGAACTTGTTTGAGTTGTTTAAGAGTGTTTTTGTGCAAACTCGGATTTGGATCAACAACTTTCATGGAAAATGTGTCATTTTAAAATGCTCATAACTTTCAATTCGTAAATCCGTAGGAGTTGTGTAAGCTGTCGTTTGAAAGGTATACGAGTAAAGTTTCATATGAAGTTTGTTTCAGGTCCTAGTTCAAATTTTAAGTAAGTCAAATATGCTAAAACTTACAGCTGGTCAAATCTGACTTTACAGTGAAAAACAGATTCTGTAACTGTTTTTAAAACGAGTAGAACTCACTTGTAACGGATAATTCATGTGTTGGTCACTAAAGATAAAATGTAGATATATGTGTAAACTTTAAGTGGCCACTAGAATCACGTAAAAAGATTAAGTATAACTCAAGTTATGCTTGTTTGAAGTCAGCCTGGTCAAATATGTAAATGATGATTTTGGTATGAAAATGAGTTTGGCCATATGATAATGATATAGGAGATACATGTTTTATGAATCAACCCAAGAATAATGTGAGATTGTAAAAGATGGGTTGGGTGTTGAAATGCTAGTGATTATGGCTAGGTGGCCTAGTATGTGATTGATGATCTTATATGCGTTTGTGATTTATTGCTAGGTTGAAAGCTTTATATTGTGTTCTTGCGGTCATCTTGATTTATGATTTTGGTTGTCGCGAAGGAGGTGAGTTTTCTTGCATACTTTTATATATGCGTCGTGTCGATTACCATATGATGGTGGATTCCGTGTGTGGTAATCGATTTGGCATTGAGCCTAAGTAGTGGCCATAGCCCATGTGGGACATTTGAGATATAGCTCATGTGGAGCATTGATATTGTTTATTGAGATTGTAATCATTTGCTTATATGAATCCATGTAATGCGTTAGTACAAATGTGAGTATATGTATGGTACGACGATGCCATAGGCTATATGCAATAGACCTTTGTGAATTGCCCTCCTTCGTGTGTATAAACGTATGCAAGATTATTCACTAAGCTTTGCTTATATTTTAGTTGTTTACCCTTTTTATAGGTTGTCCCGGTTGTGGAAACAAGATTTAGTGCTTTGAAGATTATTGAAGTTGAATTGTAAAACTTGGAGTATTTGGCTAATTACGGAAAAATGGTATTGATGTTAGAACCCTTAGGGCCCTCCTGATCTTGGCTCATGATATGTCATATTGGTAAAGTTATTGATATGTCAAGTTTTATATTCAAGGAGTTTTTGATTATTTATAATGGGTCATTTTGTAATAGTAATGTAATTATCATGATTAAATGTATTTTGAAAACTCATTATCCGTAACAGGTTTTTGATGTAGATTTTACGAAAAGGTCATGCCGAAATTTCTAATTTTTGTGAGTTGTCTTTTATAACGAGTTTTGGAAAATGTATATATCGAGATTTATAATTGAGCTACATTCTTTAAAATAAAAAAAAATCTTATAAAATGGTCGAGTCGAGTTTGGTCCTTTCACAACACTAGTAATGCATAAAGGTGTTTATATATATCTTGTTTGCTTTTATGAAACTAGGAATTTCTGGCCCGCGTTGCGGGGCATTAATTGTCGTGTTGAAACGATTGTGTTATTTAGTATTACTTGCATTGAATGAACAAACATTCTGTCATGGATAGGTTTGTTTAAAAGTTTATCATATCAAATATATATTTAATATATTTATTTAAAGGCAAAAGCACAATAGTTTCCGTCTGCGTGTTGCGTGGTTTCAATTAGTTCGATTGGTTTTGTTATTGATGATTTATGTTTCTAAAAACTTTGACATATAAAATATATACTTATTCAAAGACAATACCAAAAAAATTAATAAAAGTTTTTAATATATTGTTTGGAAACCTGAAAACGATTATGTTTTGTTATTGATGATGTGTCGCTATATATGTTTGTTAAAATATTTGACATATGAAATGATATTTATTCAAAGGCAATAGCACAAAAAAGTAATTTTGATATATTATTTGAAACCCAAAAGAAAAAAAAAGTAAGAAACCAAGAAGTAACCCATAATTTTAAACCTCAAAGGGATCTAATGTGGTAAAATCTGAATATTGTTACAAAAAAGAATAAACGTTTTCAATATAATTACAAAAAAGTAGTTTTGATATATTATTTGAAAACCCAAAAAAAAAAAAATGTATGGAACCAAGAAGTAACCCGTAATTTTAAACCTGAAAGGGATCTAATAAAATCTGAATATTGTTACAAAAAAGAATAAACGTTTTCAATATAATTACAAAAAAGTAGTTTTGATATATTATTTGAAAACCCGAAAGGAAAAACATATGAAAAAAACCAGGAAGTAACTCATATTAGAAAACACGAACCGGATGCGATTTGGCAAAATCCGAATAATGGTGCGGGTTGTAACATGGACGAATAGTAACTTGCCACGCAGGCGAGTTACTATTCACATGCTATTCAATTATTAGAGTATATAAGGTCAGTATCAAGTTAACGTCGTACTTTCACTAATGTGTATTAAATGTAATGTTATGTGATATACTAAGTAAGCTTTGATCTGGACAATTATGATTCCACCAAAATAAAATGAAGATGTTATACTTTGAGAAAACTAGACGCATGTCCGCGTAATGTAACGATGATGGGTGGCAGCTGTGAAAACACGTTATGAACGTGTGTTGATCGTAAATCGTGATCTATCCTAAACTAGAAGTGCGAAATCCATCTAGATTAGTTATTAGGGTTCTTGTACAATACAAAGATAAGAAAACAATTACAATGGGAGAAATAATAAACATTATCATTAGTCATATGATTACAATACAAAACGAATTCGTATGATTACATCTTGAAGACTACGAATCACAATCAACAAGACGACTAACAATAATGAATATGGTGGACTTACGACTGAGGGTTTGCGCGATCCCTCAGCCAGCCATGGACGAATTACATAGCTATTAAATCATCACTAAAATCTGAAACCTAAGTCCTATATTTATAGGTACAAATGGGCTGGACTGTCAAATTCGTACAAAATGGGCTTGGCCTTACGAACTTATTAGTTCTTACGAACTTAAAGTTCGTAAGGCATATATGTACGAACTTATTAGTTCTTACGAACTTAAAGTTCGTAAGGCATATATGTACAGTTCTTACGAAAGTTCGTAAGGCATATATGTACGAATTTCTCAGCCTTTTAGAATTATTGCATCGGACAACAATTTGTGCACTTTATGTGCACCAACATCTCATATATGTTGTTCTCACTTGATCCCTTCACTATATAAATATATATATATATATATAGAAAAGTTATTTTGAGCCGAGTCTTAATTTGAGTCCAAAGGGTCCATTGATTTTCTTCCCTCTCCTCAAATCCAACCACCTCCTCCCACCACCACCATCATCTCCGACCACCATTATGATCGTCCGGTGACGGCGACCACCGCCACCACGACTTACGCATGTATAAGTAACTTACACATGTGTAAGTTAACTTACACATGTGTAAGTTATACACACCACCACCATCATCTCCGACCATCACCATGATCTTCCGGCGACGGCGACCACCGCCAGCACGACTTACGCATGTGTAAGTTAACTTACACATGTGTAAGTAACTTACACATGTGTAAGTTAACTTACACATGTGTAAGTTAACTTACACATGTGTAAGTTAACTTACACATGTGTAAGTTAACTTACACATGTGTAAGTTAACTTACACATGTGTAAGTTAACTTACACATGTGTAAGTTAACTTACACATGTGTAAGTTAACTTACACATGTGTAAGTTAACTTACACATGTGTAGTTAACTTACACATGTGTAAGAAAACTTACACATATGTAAGTTAACTTACACATGTGTAAGTTAACTTACACATGTGTAAGTTAACTTACACATGTGTAAGTTAACTTACACATGTGTAAGTTAACTTACACATGTGTAAGTTAACTTACACATGTGTAAGTTAACTTACACATGTGTAAGTTAACTTACACATGTGTAAGTTAACTTACACATGTGTAAGTTAACTTACACATGTGTAAGTTAACTTACACATGTGTAAGTTAACTTACACATGTGTAAGTTAATTACAATGTGTAAGTTAACTTACACATGTGTAATGTAACTTACACATGTGTAAGTTAACTTACACAGTGTAAGTTAACTTACACATGTGTAAGTTAACTTACACATGTGTAAGTTAACTTACACATGTGTAAGTTAACTTACACATGTGTAAGTTAACTTACACATGTGTAAGTTAACTTACACATGTGTAAGTTAACTTACACATGTGTAAGTTAACTTACACATGTGTAAGTTAACTTACACATGTGTAAGTTAACTTACACATGTGTAAGTTAACTTACACATGTGTAAGTTAACTTACACATGTGTAAGTTAACTTACACATGTGTAAGTTAATACCATGTGTAAGTTAACTTACACATGTGTAAGTTAACTTACACATGTGTAAGTTAACTTACACATGTGTAAGTTAACTTACACATGTGTAAGTTAACTTACACATGTGTAAGTTAACTTACACATGTGTAAGTTAACTTACACATGTGTAAGTTAACTTACACATGTGTAAGTTAACTTACACATGTGTAAGTTAACTTACCCATGTGTAAGTTAACTTACACATGTGTAAGTTAACTTACACATGTGTAAGTTAACTTACACATGTGTAAGTTAACTTACACATGTGTAAGTTAACTTACACATGTGTAAGTTAACTTACACATGTGTAAGTTAACTTACACATGTGTAAGTTAACTTACACATGTGTAAGTTAACTTACACATGTGTAAGTTAACTTACACATGTGTAAGTTAACTTACACATGTATAAGTTAACTTACACATGTGTAAGTTAACTTACACATGTGTAAGTTAACTTACACATGTGTAAGTTAACTTACACTTGTAAGTTAACTTACACATGTGTAAGTTAACTTACACATGTGTAAGTTAACTTACACATGTGTAAGTTAACTTACACATGTGTAAGTTAACTTACACATGTGTAAGTTAACTTACACATGTGTAAGTTAACTTACACATGTGTAAGTTAACTTACACATGTGTAAGTTAACTTACACATGTGTAAGTTAACTTACACATGTGTAAGTTAACTTACACATGTGTAAGTTAACTTACACATGTGTAAGTTAACTTACACATGTGTAAGTTAACTTACACATGTGTAAGTTAACTTACACATTTGTAATTACAACTTACACATGTGTAAGTTAACTTACACATGTGTAAGTTAACTTACACATGTGTAAGTTAACTTACATATGTGTAAGTTTTACAACTTACCCATGTGTAAGTTAACTTATATATATAAAAGAGAAACCTTAATTCATAATTGGAGAAGTATGGACCCTTAGATGAAGTTCAACTTTTAATTAGAGCCATTAGATCAAATGATGATGTCATATACCTTATTTAACTTTTTTAGATTTAATTTTATTTTAATAAATTTAAATTATTTTTATTTCCCTATTTAAGTTTGTAGACATTAATAATTAATGTTTTTAACGATATAATTATGGAAACTAATATTTTTATATTTTACATCATTTTTTATCTTTAAAATTAATTTTTAATGTAATACGTTTTATTAAATTATATTTTTGTATAGGAATTTTATCATATAACGAATAAAATTTGGTTATAAGGATTTTTGTATAGAATTTTTATCATATAACGTTTTTATTAAATCAATGTTTTGAAAACCGGACCGGATGTCAAACCGGCCTTTTTAATAAAGAACTAAAAAACAAATATGGAGTCTATAGTAAGATATCACAATTATATATCAGAAAAATAATTGTAGAAAATTGCAATGATATTATGCATAATTTTAAGTTAGATTAACACAACATGTGATATATAGATTGATAATTAAATTGCTTAGTAATTTTGGTGTATAACTAAATTATCTGAGCAAAACGTTAAAGCACGAGTACAATGACAATGCAGACATATCCGGATGAAAAAAAGACATCCAAAGAAATGAAAACCTTACTTATCGAGACCTCTCATAGATGATGTATCCATTTTTCAACTGTCTGGTCACTGTTAACCGGAATCTAAATGTAACACCCCGAACTAGGCTCAGGATCTCACTGAAAAGATATAGTGTATGCATGGAATTATCATAGAACATGAACTATATGACATAAAAGGGATTCGGTGAATCCAACATCAAACATTCAAGATGCAATATACATAAAGAACAAGAAACCATAAAAGGGCGAATGAATCACGGATCCACGTAAGTCCAAGCCCTAGCAATTGCAACAGTCAACCAACACGTCTTGGATTCACTTGATTACCTGAAAAGTGTACTAAACAAAGTCAACACTAGGTTGGTGAGTTCGTAGTAATGGATCACGAGGAACCATCGTCAAATAATCACAATATGAACAAGATAAGGGCAAGTAATAACTTACATGTAGCCCTTATACAACCATGACACGTAATATAGGTTTGCTCATAGCAAAACCTCGTCACACACAAGTAATCATACAAATATCTATACAAGATAGTTAGTAAACGTATAATGAACATGCACGAGTAATATCAACAACAAAAAGTGCACCAATGTGTGTCAACATCAATAAATGTACCAAATGTATGCCAATGTCAATGGTCCTTCATAAGCATGTAATGTATACAAGTGATGTCAATATCAAGATATGTGTCGTATGCATGTCAATGTCATAATGCATATCATAAGTGTGACCATCAAGTCATCAATGCAACGATACTCACATGTCATCCCAATGAACAATGTGGCATCTCAAAATCATCGGTGTATATATGTCTATATACCCGGAGTCATGTACGTCTCATCAAATCAACACAAGTGTATACATCTATACACTTGGATGTACATATCTATCTCACCAATATCCATATCATACCATATGCGTGTTTACCTCAATCACAAATCCATCAATCATCGACCATCAAACCAACCAAACTATACGTACATACACTTAGGAGGATTCTATTTTCAACGAGTCCTAGATGCTTATATATAGGGTCACCCGCAGCCTTCCCACCACATCTAAAACCCCTTGAAGGCATAACCAACTTCCATGTATGTACGTCTTTCCTAAATAAATCACAACATCACAATCGTATGCGTAAATCCATCAAACGATAAATCAAACCATTCCATCAATCAACAATCAATCGAAACCGTAACTCAATTCAAACATTCAATCAAACAATCAATAAGTCGTCAATCATATCAACCAAACAATCAAACAAGCACGTATGTGTACACTTTTCAGCCCGAATCTCAATTGAGTAGGGAGTTACGGAACTCACCTTGATCGGCAATGAGAAAGTAAGATTGATTTATAGTCGAGTTACAACCGTTCAACGTTCACTTCACGTCCACCACCTATAATTATAATATACATATTTATTAGTATTTAAGTACAAGTTAAAACCCTAATTCGAGTTTTATTGGTGACTCAAGTCATTTGAAGGTTCCCGGGACTCGTATGCACTTAAGAGTGTTCAAGAAATGGTTAAAACGAGTTAAAGTCGCCTAAATATCGTCTCGTGTTCAAAACCTAACATTGTATAATACACGTTATTGGTTTTAGGTCAAAACCTTAATTAAGTTCCAACATTTGCATTATTAAGTTTAGCCAAAACCTACTTTGAGTTTTAGGGTGGAACCTCAACTTTGTACGACCCTTGCAAATCATATGTGGCACGATAGAAGTTGGGGGAGGACTCATTTGGAAGTTTAGATTGACCCTAGTACGAGCAACAAGCGGCTAGAAACCAAAACAGAAAAGTGAAGGATGGGGAGGGCCGTAAGCTACGGTGGGAACCACCGTAACCTACGGGGGTCAGTGACGATGTACCCCTTCGAGTTGCTATACGAAGGAGACATAACGAAGCATATCTATGAAGGACATAACCCCGAAGGCGGTCAACTCGATCAAACAAGCAAAAAGATTAACACAAATCATTTCTAAAGATAAATACAATATTTGCCTAGTCCGGAATATTCTAGGATAACCTCCTAAGGAAACTAGATCGGATAAACATGGCAATAAGAGTTTGATTTAAAGAAGGAAAGGGGAAAACCCTAACCTTCCCCTCCAAGAAACCTCCTCCTATAAAAGGAGGAGGATTTCTCCACATTCAGGGGCATGTTCACCACACGATATACAATATCAACACACACAAACCATACGATCACTGATCGACTAGAACCCTAACTAAAGTCGAACACGATTCGACAACTATTCAATCACCCTTCGTTGGCGTAAAGGAACACCGTTCCTACCTTCGGGGAATCGCCAACAAACCCTAAAAAACCCTTTAGGGTTCTTTCCATAAAACATCTTTTCCATCCACTATCCTCATTCACAAGGCTTACGCGGTTCGGTGCACAATCATTTGGCGCCATCCGTGGGACCAACGAAACAAAAGACAACCCACCGAATTACCACGACTTTGATTCCCAAAACGTAGCACAACCATGACAGACGAATCTCATCACAGATCTGGGCGTCCGAGTGAAGAAACACCCAACAAAAGAAAAGAATTGGCCCAATGGACACCACTGGCTTTCCACTTCCCGGTGCTAAAAATACCCCCGTCTGAAAACCCAATCGTGATACAAATATCAATATTTAACACGAAAGTTTACAGGGTTTACGTAGATGGAGGGAGCGAATGTGACATCATCTATGAGCATTGCTTCGTATAACTCCCGAAGGGAATAAAAGCTCGCCTAAGTCCCCCACGAACCCCGTTAATAGGGTTCGCGGGCGAAAGGGTTAGTCCATTAGGAGAAATAGATCTAGATGTAACCATTGGCGAACCACCCTACGTAAGGACAGAAACGTTAGATTTCATAGTGGTCAGATCTAGTTCTCCATATAACATATTGATAGGAAGACCGACAATGCGCCGATTAGAGATGATTGTTTCCACCATTCACTCTATGATCAAACACCTGACACCAGCAGGAGTAGGGACTGTCCATTCAGAATCTGACCAAGCGAAGGTACACAAGGTTAAGAAAGCCCAGGAGATCACTAAGTCCCCAGAAGACCTTACGAAGGTACCAGATCATCAGGATAAGGTTATCGTTAACCCAGGATACCCAGACCAACCTATATCGATAGGAAAACAACTTCCCGAAGGTCTAAAGAAGAAGTTGCTTAAGTTGTTGCAACGAAACTTGGACGTATTCGCTTGGGAGTATTCAGATATGACAGGGATACCTCGAATAATTGAGGTCGAAGGAGAAAAATTCATAACGGAGCATAGACTCCCGACCTTTCACTTCTACAAGTTCTCGGCGAAGACAGGCCCACTCATATCTCAAATCGTGATATGACGCCTTATCTACTTCAGAGTCAGAATCAGAATCAGTAAAGACAACTGGATGCTTACTTTTCACAACCGATCTTTTCCGACGACCTTGGAAATACGTCGGCATCGGAGTTCTACCAGAAGATGTGCCAGCCTGAGTAGATGCAGGTTGGTTACCACTAACAGTTCTTTTTGCTTTAGCGCGAGCCATTCAAAATCCAGAAAGGATAAATGAAGAAATTTGAGAGATTGATAAAGAAGAAGATGATAATCTCGAAAAAATGAAACGGCAGAAGCTTTAAATAGCCCTTACCTACCACTTCGATTTCCGCGCAAAGAAGACAAAAGGATTCCATTATCTTTCTGAAACTGCCAAGAACGGTCCCTACACATACGGTCACCGCTCTTTACCCCCTGGAAGACGAATATAAGTTCTCCTTTGATCCTTCGTAATAAGATTCAGAATTTCTAAAACACGGGAAGAAAAGATTAGTCTAAAATTAGAGTCTTTAGAGCCTCTAACATTAGACTAGGGGGCTTGACGATGTACCCCTTCGAGTTGCTATACGAAGGAGACATAACGAAGCATATCTATGAAGGACATAACCTCGAAGGCGGTCAACTCGATCAAACAAGCAAAAAGATTAACACAAATCATTTCTAAAGATAAATACAATATTTGCCTAGTCCGGAATATTCTAGGATAACCTCCTAAGGAAACTAGATCGGATAAACATGGCAATAAGAGTTTGATTTAAAGAAGGAAAGGGGAAAACCCTAACCTTCCCCTCCAAGAAACCTCCTCCTATAAAAGGAGGAGGATTTCTCCACATTCAGGGGCATGTTCACCACACGATATACAATATCAACACACACAAACCATACGATCACTGATCGACTAGAACCCTAACTAAAGTCGAACACGATTCGACAACTATTCAATCACCCTTCGTTGGCGTAAAGGAACACCGTTCCTACCTTCGGGAATCGCCAACAAACCCTAAAAAACCCTTTAGGGTTCTTTCCATAAAACATCTTTTCCATCCAATATCTCATTCACAAGGCTTACGCGGTTCGGTGCACAATCATTTGGCGCCATCCGTGGGACCACACGAAACAAAAGACAACCCACCGAATTACCACGACTTTGATTCCCAAAACGTAGCACAGCCATGACAGACGAATCTCATCACAGATCTGGGCGTCCGAGTGAAGAAACACCCAACAAAAGAAAAGAATTGGCCCAATGGACACCACTGGCTTTCCACTTCCCGGTGCTAAAAATACCCCCGTCTGAAAACCCAATCGTGATACAAATATCAATATTTAACACGAAAGTTTACAGGGTTTACGTAGATGGAGGGAGCGAATGTGACATCATCTATGAGCATTGCTTCGTATAACTCCCGAAGGGAATAAAAGCTCGCCTAAGTCCCCCACGAACCCCGTTAATAGGGTTCGCGGGCGAAAGGGTTAGTCCATTAGGAGAAATAGATCTAGATGTAACCATTGGCGAACCACCCTACGTAAGGACAGAAACGTTAGATTTCATAGTGGTCAGATCTAGTTCTCCATATAACATATTGATAGGAAGACCGACAATGCGCCGATTAGAGATGATTGTTTCCACCATTCACTCTATGATCAAACACCTGACACCAGCAGGAGTAGGGACTGTCCATTCAGAATCTGACCAAGCGAAGGTACACAAGGTTAAGAAAGCCCAGGAGATCACTAAGTCCCCAGAAGACCTTACGAAGGTACCAGATCATCAGGATAAGGTTATCGTTAACCCAGGATACCCAGACCAACCTATATCGATAGGAAAACAACTTCCCGAAGGTCTAAAGAAGAAGTTGCTTAAGTTGTTGCAACGAAACTTGGACGTATTCGCTTGGGAGTATTCAGATATGACAGGGATACCTCGAATAATTGAGGTCGAAGGAGAAAAATTCATAACGGAGCATAGACTCCCGACCTTTCACTTCTACAAGTTCTCGGCGAAGACAGGCCCACTCATATCTCAAATCGTGATATGACGCCTTATCTACTTCAGAGTCAGAATCAGAATCAGTAAAGACAACTGGATGCTTACTTTTCACAACCGATCTTTTCCGACGACCTTGGAAATACGTCGGCATCGGAGTTCTACCAGAAGATGTGCCAGCCTGAGTAGATGCAGGTTGGTTACCACTAACAGTTCTTTTTGCTTTAGCGCGAGCCATTCAAAATCCAGAAAGGATAAATGAAGAAATTTGAGAGATTGATAAAAAGAAGATGATAATCTCGAAAAAATGAAACGGCAGAAGCTTTAAATAGCCCTTACCTACCACTTCGATTTTCGCGCAAAGAAGACAAAAGGATTCCATTATCTTTCTGAAACTGCCAAGAACGGTCCCTACACATACGGTCACCGCTCTTTACCCCCTGGAAGACGAATATAAGTTCTCCTTTGATCCTTCGTAATAAGATTCAGAATTTCTAAAACACGGGAAGAAAAGATTAGTCTAAAATTAGAGTCTTTAGAGCCTCTAACATTAGACTAGGGGGCTTGACGATGTACCCCTTCGAGTTGCTATACGAAGGAGACATAACAAAGCATATCTACGAAGGACATAACCCCGAAGGCGGTCAACTCGATCGAACAAGTAAAAGGATTAACATAAATCCTTTCTAAAGATAAATACAATATTTGCCTAGTCCGGAATATTCTAGGATAACCTCCTAAGGAAACTAAATCAGATAAACATGGCAATAAGAGTTTGATTTAAAGAAGGAAAGGGGAAAACCACTAACTTTCCCCTCCAAGAAACCTCCTCCTATAAAAGGAGGAGGATTTCTCCACATTCGGGGGCATGTTCACCACACGATATACAATATCAACACACACAAACCATACGATCACTGATCGACTAGAACCCTAACTAAAGTCGAACACGATTCGACAACTATTCAATCGCCCTTCGTTGGCGTAAAGGAACCTACCTTCGGGGAATCGCCAACAAACCCTAAAAAACCCTTTTCCATAAAACATATTTTCCATCTACTATCTCATTCACAAGGCTTACGCGTAGACAGACAAGTTTTAACGTATGGAAAAACTAGGGCACCATAAGGTACAGCGGTTCTACCGTACCAGACGCCAACCTACAGATAAATGGCGTAGCTTACGCCCCAAGCAACGTAAGGGACGTCCATCCAGCAAGTAACCAGCGTAGGTTACGCCCAGCAAGGGCGTATGAGACGCCAAAACAGAAAGGGACGAGCAGCAGCAGCTACAAAGCATAAAAACGACCCAAACACACACCAAGACCCCATTTTGACTTCAAAAATGATTATGAACGGTTTATGACTCCCTTTGGCACACATTTACCCTAAAATAAACATAACCCACCTCGAATCCACGACCTAAAACACCAACCCAAGAGAATTTCGACCAAGATTGACAACCAAAACTCAAACCCTAATTTTTGACCTAAATCCGTTTTTAAACCCATTTGACCAAGAATTCGTTTAGCCTGACCAAAAACTAGTTTATTAACAAGTGAAATTATGAGTTTAAACGAGATTTGACTTACCAAGCTTCCACAAATGTGTCAAATCCGAAATTGACCCGGTTGAAGAGTTTCCTTGCACCTTTAAAGCCAAAATTTTGATATGTTGTTCAAATGATGGTGTAGATGATGTTTCTATCACTAATCTAACCCAAATGAAATATGAGGTTGGATTTCCATGTCCTGTGATTGGGCTACTGTGATTAGACATTATTTGGAGGAAACGTATATAAGAAGCTTTAGTATAATGTACAGTTTCAGACAGTGTCGGTGGATAAATAATAATGGTACAAATAAGACAAAGGCCGACACAATTATATGAAAAGTATGAATACCCGTGAATTTATCACAGACCATGTTTGGTTCATTAGCTGAATAATGCTACTAGTGGGCACCCGACATAACTTTATGTAAAGAAATAATACCCGTGATCCCTTTTGTTTGTTTACTTGACTATGAATCAACAATACATCTTACTTTATAAATCTGATAAAAGATAACTAATGAAGGATAAAAAAAATTATAAGGTATTATGTCTAAAGCCTTAGTAGGATCACATTTAAAGTTTGACAATATAACGTCAACTATTTAGATAAAATCACGGATTAAACATTTAGCAAAACAATGATTATTTACGTGTGTCGACAAATACACAAATAATTCCAAATGACAATTCATCCGTGATTCTTTCAATTATCATAAACTCGGTGCTTATGTTCTGTATTCAATCAAATTCTGTATTGCTGAATCATTACGCTTGTCTCTTCTATCACTAATCTAACCCAAATAACATTTAATGATGATAAGAATTTAGAGAGAGAGAGAGAGAGAGAGAGAGAGAGAGAGAGAGAGAGAGAGAGAGAGAGGAGAGAGAGAGAAGGGAGAGAGAGAGAGAGAGAGAGAGAGAGAGAGAGAGAGAGAGAGAGAGAGAGAGAGAGAGAGAGAGAGAGAACAGAGAGAGAGAGAGAGAGACAGAGAGAGAGAGAGAGAGAGAGAGAGAGAGAGAGAGAGAGAGAGAGAGAGAGATAGAGAGAGAGAGAGAGAGAGAGAGAGAGAGAGAGAGAGAGAGAGAGAGAGAGAGAGAGAGAGAGAGAGAGAGAGAGAGAGAGAGAGAGAGAGAGAGAGAGAGAGAGAGAGAGAGAGAGAGAGAGAGAGAGAGAGAGAGAGAGAGAGAGAGAGAGAGAGAGAGAGAGAGAGAGAGAGAGAGAGAGAGAGAGAGAGAGAGAGAGAGAGAGAGAGAGAGAGAGAGAGAGAGAGAGAGAGAGAGAGAGAGAGAGAGAGAGAGAGAGAGAGAGAGAGAGAGAGAGAGAGAGAGAGAGAGAGAGAGAGAGAGAGAGAGAGAGAGAGAGAGAGAGAGAGAGAGAGAGAGAGAGAGA
>CM067167.1:261830749-261897364 GCA_034093135.1 Erigeron breviscapus
AAGCTACATCCAATCACTCTCTTCTCGGCTTGATCCTACCATCACCACCATACTGCTCGTTTTTAACCATAACCATAAGCTACTGCTTGCACTACTGCTACTCCTGCTCGGTTGTTACTACTGCTAAGTTGCCGCTGTTTTGTTGATGTTGCTGATCACGACCACCAGACCACCTTTATACTACTTTTGTTGGGTCCAGCTGCTGCTGCTACTCGTTACATGTTATTGCCACGACCACCACCAAGCAAACACTACCATCTTTACACTCCTGCTACTTGTAAACTACCACTGCTGCTACTTACAAACCGAGAAGCCATCATGATCACGATCACCATGACAACCTGCTGCTTGTTGCCTTAAGCCACCCTCTTTTACGGTCTTCATCACCACGAACCACTACTGCTGTTGCTATTCTTGATTGTTGCTGCTGCTTTGTTTTGCTTGTCGTCTTCACCACCGAAGTAGCCCCCCACTGCACCACCCTCGCTGCTACTTGTTTGGTTGCTAAAATTCGCTGCTTTGCTCTTAAATTTCCTTCTACAACCGAGAACCTTCATCTTCAAGCCTACATGTATATATATATACATCCGAACATACATACATAATATATATATATAGACGTGATCAATATCATCAAATCACCCAAAATCATCACTAAACAGATTGTTTAGCTAATTATTATCATACCAAGAGGATTAACTGCTGTTGCTATCTGCCAAGAACTCACCATCACGAAACCACCATCACCATTGTTACTATTCATCGTCACCTTCGTTGCTACCGTTACTGTTTAATGATCAAGAAGCAAAACAACACGTTATAGCATCATTAAAACAGGTTAGTTAGTCCCTTATAAGCCTTCTATAATAAATTTGAATCATGAAATACAAAGTTAAAATCTGTCCGTTAACACCGTTAAATTTCTGACAGTTTCAGTCCTAAACCGTTAGTTTTTCTGACAATTTCAGTCCTGAACCGTTAAACTGTTTACAGTTTTAGTCCTTCGTCCGTCAGTTTCTTACTAAACTGATGACTCTATAAAAATGGATTATTCTATACAGTTTCCTTTACAGAAGGTTAATACGTTTGGGCTATACGGGTACATTTCAGACTGTTACATACCTCCTACTGTCTGACAGGCGTTTCAGGTGAGTTTCGTAAACCCTCCCTACTCAATTGAGATTCGGGCTGAAAAGTGTACATGTTTGTTTAACTGTTGATTGTTGATTTGATTGATTGTATGATTGAATTGTTGATGTGGACATGTTAGCGCATTGTTTACGATGTAAGTCGCACCGTTAGCGCATTATTTACGATGTAAGTCGCACCGTTAGCGCATTATTCATTATATAAGTCGCACCGTTAGCGCATTATTCATTATATAAGTCGCACCGTTAGCGCATTATTCATTATATAAGTCGCACCGTTAGCGCATTGTTAATTATTAACTATGTAAGCCGCACCGTTGTTGAATGTTATTGATTGTTATGGAACGTTGTTGAACGTTATATGGAATCGTTGTTGTTGAACGTTATATGGAATCGTTGTTGTTGAACGTTGACTTGTATTGAATTGTGATAATGTGAAACCTTATAGGTTTTCCTTGGATGTGATTAGTTCTCCTAATCCTCACTTATTGTTAACGGTTGTTATCCGACATACTAGTTTCCTGTTACTTGTCCCTACGAACTCACCAACTTTATGTTGACGCTCTTTAGTACACTTTTCAGGTAACCAAGTTAATCAGAGACAAAATGGATGATTGCATGCTTACTTGCTAGGATTGGACTAGCTTTGGACTTTCTGGATCCATGATCCTTACTTCCCTTTTATGGGTTACTTTTAGGATCAACTACTATCGATTGAATTGCCTTCTATTATTGATTGAACATGTATTTCGTTGAATGTTGATGATTGTATACGTTTGTACAAGTTTAAGGATTGTTTCAATCCTATGTTTTCATATAGTTTGACTCTACATAATTTCCATGTCGTGCTGTGCTTTTCTAAGTGATACCCCATGATTCCGCCATGTTGGGGTGTTACAGAATGGTATCAGAGCCGTGGTTGTAGAGAATTAGGTGGATTGACCTAGTCTATAGCCATTGCACCCACATTTCATATTAGCATGCATGATAGGAAATTTTGTGTGCAACGTGAACGCATTATTCATTATATAAGTCGCACCGTTAGCGCATTATTCATTATATAAGTCGCACCGTTAGCGCATTGTTTACGATGTAAGTCGCACCGTTAGCGCATTGTTTACGATGTAAGTCGCACCGTTAGCGCATTATTCATTATATAAGTCGCACCGTTAGCGCATTGTTTACGATGTAAGTCGCACCGTTAGCGCATTATTCATTATATAAGTCGCACCGTTAGCGCATTATTCATTATATAAGTCGCACCGTTAGCGCATTGTTTACGATGTAAGTCGCACCGTTAGCGCATTATTCATTATATAAGTCGCACCGTTAGCGCATTGTTTACGATGTAAGTCGCACCGTTAGCGCATTGTTTACGATGTAAGTCGCACCGTTAGCGCATTGTTTACGATGTAAGTCGCACCGTTAGCGCATTGTTTACGATGTAAGTCGCACCGTTAGCGCATTGTTTACGATGTAAGTCGCACCGTTAGCGCATTGTTTACGATGTAAGTCGCACCGTTAGCGCATTGTTTACGATGTAAGTCGCACCGTTAGCGCATTATTCATTATATAAGTCGCACCGTTAGCGCATTGTTTACGATGTAAGTCGCACCGTTAGCGCATTATTCATTATATAAGTCGCACCGTTAGCGCATTGTTTACGATGTAAGTCGCACCGTTAGCGCATTATTCATTATATAAGTCGCACCGTTAGCGCATTGTTTACGATGTAAGTCGCACCGTTAGCGCATTGTTTACGATGTAAGTCGCACCGTTAGCGCATTATTCATTATATAAGTCGCACCGTTAGCGCATTGTTTACGATGTAAGTCGCACCGTTAGCGCATTGTTTACGATGTAAGTCGCACCGTTAGCGCATTGTTTACGATGTAAGTCGCACCGTTAGCGCATTGTTTACGATGTAAGTCGCACCGTTAGCGCATTGTTTACGATGTAAGTCGCACCGTTAGCGCATTATTCATTATATAAGTCGCACCGTTAGCGCATTGTTTACGATGTAAGTCGCACCGTTAGCGCATTATTCATTATATAAGTCGCACCGTTAGCGCATTATTCATTATATAAGTCGCACCGTTAGCGCATTGTTTACGATGTAAGTCGCACCGTTAGCGCATTGTTTACGATGTAAGTCGCACCGTTAGCGCATTGTTTACGATGTAAGTCGCACCGTTAGCGCATTATTCATTATATAAGTCGCACCGTTAGCGCATTGTTTACGATGTAAGTCGCACCGTTAGCGCATTGTTTACGATGTAAGTCGCACCGTTAGCGCATTGTTTACGATGTAAGTCGCACCGTTAGCGCATTGTTTACGATGTAAGTCGCACCGTTAGCGCATTGTTTACGATGTAAGTCGCACCGTTAGCGCATTATTCATTATATAAGTCGCACCGTTAGCGCATTGTTTACGATGTAAGTCGCACCGTTAGCGCATTGTTTACGATGTAAGTCGCACCGTTAGCGCATTGTTTACGATGTAAGTCGCACCGTTAGCGCATTGTTTACGATGTAAGTCGCACCGTTAGCGCATTGTTTACGATGTAAGTCGCACCGTTAGCGCATTATTCATTATATAAGTCGCACCGTTAGCGCATTATTCATTATATAAGTCGCACCGTTAGCGCATTATTCATTATATAAGTCGCACCGTTAGCGCATTGTTTACGATGTAAGTCGCACCGTTAGCGCATTATTCATTATATAAGTCGCACCGTTAGCGCATTATTCATTATATAAGTCGCACCGTTAGCGCATTGTTTACGATGTAAGTCGCACCGTTAGCGCATTATTCATTATATAAGTCGCACCGTTAGCGCATTGTTTACGATGTAAGTCGCACCGTTAGCGCATTGTTTACGATGTAAGTCGCACCGTTAGCGCATTGTTTACGATGTAAGTCGCACCGTTAGCGCATTGTTTACGATGTAAGTCGCACCGTTAGCGCATTGTTTACGATGTAAGTCGCACCGTTAGCGCATTATTCATTATATAAGTCGCACCGTTAGCGCATTGTTTACGATGTAAGTCGCACCGTTAGCGCATTATTCATTATATAAGTCGCACCGTTAGCGCATTGTTTACGATGTAAGTCGCACCGTTAGCGCATTATTCATTATATAAGTCGCACCGTTAGCGCATTATTCATTATATAAGTCGCACCGTTAGCGCATTGTTTACGATGTAAGTCGCACCGTTAGCGCATTGTTTACGATGTAAGTCGCACCGTTAGCGCATTGTTTACGATGTAAGTCGCACCGTTAGCGCATTGTTTACGATGTAAGTCGCACCGTTAGCGCATTATTCATTATATAAGTCGCACCGTTAGCGCATTGTTTACGATGTAAGTCGCACCGTTAGCGCATTATTCATTATATAAGTCGCACCGTTAGCGCATTATTCATTATATAAGTCGCACCGTTAGCGCATTATTCATTATATAAGTCGCACCGTTAGCGCATTGTTTACGATGTAAGTCGCACCGTTAGCGCATTATTCATTATATAAGTCGCACCGTTAGCGCATTATTCATTATATAAGTCGCACCGTTAGCGCATTGTTTACGATGTAAGTCGCACCGTTAGCGCATTGTTTACGATGTAAGTCGCACCGTTAGCGCATTATTCATTATATAAGTCGCACCGTTAGCGCATTGTTTACGATGTAAGTCGCACCGTTAGCGCATTGTTTACGATGTAAGTCGCACCGTTAGCGCATTGTTTACGATGTAAGTCGCACCGTTAGCGCATTGTTTACGATGTAAGTCGCACCGTTAGCGCATTGTTTACGATGTAAGTCGCACCGTTAGCGCATTGTTTACGATGTAAGTCGCACCGTTAGCGCATTGTTTACGATGTAAGTCGCACCGTTAGCGCATTGTTTACGATGTAAGTCGCACCGTTAGCGCATTGTTTACGATGTAAGTCGCACCGTTAGCGCATTGTTTACGATGTAAGTCGCACCGTTAGCGCATTATTCATTATATAAGTCGCACCGTTAGCGCATTGTTTACGATGTAAGTCGCACCGTTAGCGCATTATTCATTATATAAGTCGCACCGTTAGCGCATTATTCATTATATAAGTCGCACCGTTAGCGCATTGTTTACGATGTAAGTCGCACCGTTAGCGCATTGTTTACGATGTAAGTCGCACCGTTAGCGCATTATTCATTATATAAGTCGCACCGTTAGCGCATTATTCATTATATAAGTCGCACCGTTAGCGCATTGTTTACGATGTAAGTCGCACCGTTAGCGCATTATTCATTATATAAGTCGCACCGTTAGCGCATTATTCATTATATAAGTCGCACCGTTAGCGCATTGTTTACGATGTAAGTCGCACCGTTAGCGCATTGTTTACGATGTAAGTCGCACCGTTAGCGCATTATTCATTATATAAGTCGCACCGTTAGCGCATTATTCATTATATAAGTCGCACCGTTAGCGCATTGTTTACGATGTAAGTCGCACCGTTAGCGCATTGTTTACGATGTAAGTCGCACCGTTAGCGCATTGTTTACGATGTAAGTCGCACCGTTAGCGCATTGTTTACGATGTAAGTCGCACCGTTAGCGCATTATTCATTATATAAGTCGCACCGTTAGCGCATTGTTTACGATGTAAGTCGCACCGTTAGCGCATTGTTTACGATGTAAGTCGCACCGTTAGCGCATTATTCATTATATAAGTCGCACCGTTAGCGCATTATTCATTATATAAGTCGCACCGTTAGCGCATTATTCATTATATAAGTCGCACCGTTAGCGCATTGTTTACGATGTAAGTCGCACCGTTAGCGCATTATTCATTATATAAGTCGCACCGTTAGCGCATTATTCATTATATAAGTCGCACCGTTAGCGCATTGTTTACGATGTAAGTCGCACCGTTAGCGCATTGTTTACGATGTAAGTCGCACCGTTAGCGCATTATTCATTATATAAGTCGCACCGTTAGCGCATTATTCATTATATAAGTCGCACCGTTAGCGCATTGTTTACGATGTAAGTCGCACCGTTAGCGCATTATTCATTATATAAGTCGCACCGTTAGCGCATTGTTTACGATGTAAGTCGCACCGTTAGCGCATTATTCATTATATAAGTCGCACCGTTAGCAGTCATTGTTGGAATAACAGTATGAGAATAAGATCTAGAATACATGCTTATTAAGGTCTTAGATACTTATAATCTATAATTGTAGACCAATGATTTATTATGAACTATAGACTAAGTTCAAACTTATAGTTACGATTGACTGATAGAATGAGCTAAGATTTTTGGAGACTATAATGTTCAATTAAAGTGAGATACTATGAAATATTAGGAGACCTAGTGTGTTAAGAGGCATTTTTACGAACATGAGGTTTGAGTTGGTAATTTAACGAATGTGTTCAAGAAATGACTAGAATAAGAGCAAACACGATGGTCGTAGAAGATTATGAACTTAAATGATTATATGCAGGAATAAAGTCTTGTAGTTTTCACTCTTAAATGATTTGTACTTTAAGGTAAGAATACATGATTTTACTATGAGGTACTATTCACTTATATAACGTAAGCAATGATGTCAGATGACAATAATTTTCGAAATGGCCGACAAAGAATAACTCTGCAATAATAAAGCCAATTATTTAGCGTTATTATATCTATATCCTGATTGAACGAGATAAAGTTGAATAACTTTATTAAATTGTCTTGACTTTAACAATAATAGAGTACTGACTACAAACAGGAATAAAGCGAGGAGTTGGAATGAGAGGTAGAAATCTGATCATGTATCACAATGATTTTAACATATTCTAATCAATACATAATAATAATTCCTTTCATCCGTGTTTAGGCTATGTAAGACTTAGCTATATTAATGAACTAAATCGATAGAAATTAATGACGTTCGTTCTATCTCATAGACTTATTATTATTATGCTTAAATTGAGGGCGACTAGTAGACGCATGAGCTTACCTTGTCAATCGAGAAGAATATTGCTTCAGTTGGTAGCTGCAAATGGAAGCGTCGTACTACTGACTCTATGTCATTTCTTACATAACCTTACTAACAGAAACATAGCATCCTCAATCACTAGTTTCTAATAGTAATGATATCTTGGTCTTTAGATAAATCATATGTATGAGTTTGGATGCCTATAACTCTGTCTCTAATTCACGCATATATTGTAAGTTCATATCAAGTTTCTTTCCTAAACAACATTTCTCAAGGAAGGAGAACAAATGAGAAAGATTTAACTACAAGCTGTTTAAGTAATTAAACTTGGAGAAGTTGAATGGAAAAAGTTGTAGGAGTGTTCTTTAAGATAGAGGATATTGAAGCAGTCATCCCCACTAGTGAGCATGAAGTCGATCGTCAAGATAAAAAAAATGTTACTAGAACTTTTAACTGGGGAATAGTTCGAGTAAGAGTCGTAATAGAATCGTAGTGCATATGGAAAAGTTATTAAGATTATGAAGCTGAATAGACTATAAGACTTGAACAAAAGTAAGAACTTTATTTGGTAAAACATAACAAGCTACTATTACAAACATTAATAATACATTCGCTCTCAACTGGAACATACACTGGACTAAGTGGCTCGGTGTGGCTTGGCTAACTCTTGCTCAATCTGCCTTAAGAAGTTGGTATTACTGGGATCCTTGGAACAAATCTTCCAAGTGTTTGTTAAGAAATGAGTGGGAGCCTTATCGATCTCGCTTAAACGAAAGAACTTCTCATCCCCATCCTCTGAAGTGTAGAAGATCCCAGCAGGCCTACTTAAGACCCTTCCTTCCACAAACACTATGCCCTTTGGAAGCTGAAGATTTAACAAGGCATCATCGTCAGCTGGTGGAAGCATATCGGGAGCGGATGATGAGGCGCCAACAGTTCTTAGTCTTTTCATGGGTCTTTGAGAAAGTAGAGGAGTGCTACTTTTGTCGCCTCTAAGAGTAGTGTCCTCTTCTCCCATAGTTTCCTGTAGATACTTCCTTAGACTTACTTCACCTTTAGCCATTTTGGCATACCACTCAGCTTCTCTTTTACTAGCAAGTTCTAATATGTTGACATGTTGACTTGCTGGTGTTTGCACCTCAGAACCTATTTCTCCTGCTTCTGCAAGCAGTAGTTCCTTAGCTAACTTCAGAGAAGCCTCTTCCTCCATCGCTTGTATTTTCTGACGTTCTATAATCTCTTTGAGGATCACGTCTTGAGAACTACTTCGGAGTGTTTCAAAATTTTCATGAAATATAACAGGAGAAGGTGATGACATAGGTCTCTTTCCCTTGAAAACAATTGGGTCAACTGTTGCTTCAACTTCTTCAGATTGTGAGAAATCAGCAAGTTGATACAACAACCCTTTAATTTCTTTAATTTCTGTTTCAAGTTTTGTTTGTTTATCGATAGATTTTCTCAATAGTGCTCTATCAGCTGCTAGGAGAAAAGGAGTGCTATAGTGTATTTGGTCAATTTGGGAAGTAAGAGACTTAAACGAGGTGGTTTGTTCAGTAGCAAGTGATACTATAGTACTGTTAAGTTGTTCAATTTGCGTTGACAAAAGCTCGATTGAATGTTCAAGTGCAATAAATGTGTGAGTGGCCATGGCTTAGTTGAGAAAGAACGATGGTTGATTTGGATGTGTGGAAATATAGTTTCACACAAAGG
The DNA here is from genome assembly GCA_034093135.1 of Erigeron breviscapus. Classification (NCBI taxonomy): domain Eukaryota; kingdom Viridiplantae; phylum Streptophyta; class Magnoliopsida; order Asterales; family Asteraceae; genus Erigeron; species Erigeron breviscapus. Next base: position 261,839,576 of record CM067167.1, read on the forward strand.
AAAATGTAAAAGAGAGAAGGAAATTTCAGAATGCCTATTATCTTTAAAAGTGCCTTTCTTATATAGAGAATGAAAGACGAAGTGTGACCTTGGAAAACGGACAGGTGTCCATAAACTACAGAAATTTTAATCATTGCTACTGTAATTAGTAACTACCGAATTATATATATATATATTTTTTAATATATAAATTTCTAATTTATCATCCCTTTAACCAATTAATATATATATATATATATATATATATATATATATATATATATATATATATATATATATATATATATATATATATATATATATATATATATATATATATATATATATATATATATATATATATATATATATATATATATATATATATATATATATATATATATATATATATATATATATATATATATATATATATATATATATATATATATATATATATATATATATATATATATATATATATATATATATATATATATATATATATATATATATATATATATATATATATATATATATATATATATATATATATATATATATATATATATATATATATATATATATATATATATATATATATATATATATATATATATATATATATATATATATATATATATATATATATATATATATATATATATATATATATATATATATATATATATATATATATATATATATATATATATATATATATATATATATATATATATATATATATATATATATATATATATATATATATATATATATATATATATATATATATATATATATATATATATATATATATATATATATATATATATATATATATATATATATATATATATATATATATATATATATATATATATATATATATATATATATATATATATATATATATATATATATATATATATATATATATATATATATATATATATATATATATATATATATATATATATATATATATATATATATATATATATATATATATATATATATATATATATATATATATATATATATATATATATATATATATATATATATATATATATATATATATATATATATATATATATATATATATATATATATATATATATATATATATATATATATATATATATATATATATATATATATATATATATATATATATATATATATATATATATATATATATATATATATATATATATATATATATATATATATATATATATATATATATATATATATATATATATATATATATATATATATATATATATATATATATATATATATATATATATATATATATATATATATATATATATATATATATATATATATATATATATATATATATATATATATATATATATATATATATATATATATATATATATATATATATATATATATATATATATATATATATATATATATATATATATATATATATATATATATATATATATATATATATATATATATATATATATATATATATATATATATATATATATATATATATATATATATATATATATATATATATATATATATATATATATATATATATATATATATATATATATATATATATATATATATATATATATATATATATATATATATATATATATATATAGTTTATATATGAACCATATATATGTATATATTATGCTATATATATATATATATAGTCTATACTATATGAGTATAATATATATATTTTTTTAAATTACTCGATACGGTCTAGATTTCGAGGTCGAAATCCTTTTAACTGGGGAATAATGTAACAATTGTCATTTTTGGCCCACTAATTGTTGGAAATAATGAAAACAAACTTTTTGAATTTATATTGCCGATATGATTTTGTTCACATTCTGTTCATATTATTGAGCCAAATGAAATATGAGGTTGGATTTCCATGTCCTGTGATTGGGCTACTGTGATTAGACATTATTTGGAGGAAACGTATATAAGAAGCTTTAGTATAATGTACAGTTTCAGACAGTGTCGGTGGATAAATAATAATGGTACAAATAAGACAAAGGCCGACACAATTATATGAAAAGTATGAATACCCGTGAATTTATCACAGACCATGTTTGGTTCATTAGCTGAATAATGCTACTAGTGGGCACCCGACATAACTTTATGTAAAGAAATAATACCCGTGATCCCTTTTGTTTGTTTACTTGACTATGAATCAACAATACATCTTACTTTATAAATCTGATAAAAGATAACTAATGAAGGATAAAAAAAATTTATAAGGTATTATGTCTAAAGCCTTAGTAGGATCACATTTAAAGTTTGACAATATAACGTCAACTATTTAGATAAAATCACGGATTAAACATTTAGCAAAACAATGATTATTTACGTGTGTCGACAAATACACAAATAATTCCAAATGACAATTCATCCGTGATTCTTTCAATTATCATAAACTCGGTGCTTATGTTCTGTATTCAATCAAATTCTGTATTGCTGAATCATTACGCTTGTCTCTTTCTATTCTGTCTTCTCTCATTACTTTCAATTAACAGAAAGCAACACCACCTTTTTGTCTCTGTCGGCCTTCAATTATGTACTAAGATATATTATATATATATATATATATATAGCATAGATATATATGTATATATATAAATATTATATATATATATATATGCATTCATAGATATAGATATTAACATATATAGATATAGAGAAGTTAATATACATCATTCTTCTCGTCTCTCCCTCTCCAAAACCTCCAGCCCCTTTCACGACCACCACCTTCCCACGGCTACCACCATCACTCTCGACTCACACACACAGATACAACATAAATATATATATATATATATATATATATATATATAGACGTGATCAATATCATCAAATCACCCAAAATCATCACTAAACAGATTGTTTAGCTAATTATTATCATACCAAGAGGATTAACTGCTGTTGCTATCTGCCAAGAACTCACCATCACGAAACCACCATCACCATTGTTACTATTCATCGTCACCTTCGTTGCTACCGTTACTGTTTAATGATCAAGAAGCAAAACAACACGTTATAGCATCATTAAAACAGGTTAGTTAGTCCCTTATAAGCCTTCTATAATAAATTTGAATCATGAAATACAAAGTTAAAATCTGTCCGTTAACACCGTTAAATTTCTGACAGTTTCAGTCCTAAACCGTTAGTTTTTCTGACAATTTCAGTCCTGAACCGTTAGTTTTTCTGACATTTCAGTCCTAAACCGTTAGTTTTTCTGACAATTTCAGTCCTAAACCGTTAGATTTTCTGACATTTCAGTCCTAAACCGTTAGATTTTCTGACAATTTCAGTCCTAAACCGTTAGTTTTCTGACATTTCAGTCCTAAACCGTTAGTTTTCTGACAATTTCAGTCCTAAACCGTTAGATTTTCTGACAGTTTCAGTCCTAAACCGTTAGTTTTTCTGACAGTTTCAGTCCTGAACCGTTAAACTTTCTGACAATTTCAGTCCTAAACCGTTAGTTTTCTGACAATTTCAGTCCTAAACCGTTATTTTCTGACAATTTCAGTCCTAAACCGTTAGTTTTTCTGACAATTTCAGTCCTAAACCGTTATTTTCTGACATTTCAGTCCTAAACCGTTAGTTTTTCTGACAATTTCAGTCCTAAACCGTTAGTTTTCTGACAGTTTCAGTCCTAAACCGTTAGATTTTCTGACAATTTCAGTCCTAAACCGTTAGATTTTCTGACAGTTTCAGTCCTAAACCGTTAGATTTTCTGACAGTTTCAGTCCTAAACCGTTAAATTTTCTGACAATTTCAGTCCTAAACCGTTAGATTTTCTGACAGTTTCAGTCCTAAACCGTTAGATTTTCTGACAATTTCAGTCCTAAACCGTTAGATTTTCTGACAGTTTCAGTCCTGAACCGTTAATTTCTGACATTTCAGTCCTAAACCGTTAGTTTTTCTGACAATTTCAGTCCTAAACCGTTAGTTTTCTGACATTTCAGTCCTAAACCGTTAGTTTTTCTGACAATTTCAGTCCTAAACCGTTATTTTCTGACATTTCAGTCCTAAACCGTTAGTTTTTCTGACAATTTCAGTCCAACCGTTAGCCGCATTATTCATTATATAAGTCGCACCGTTAGCGCATTGTTAATTATTAACTATGTAAGCCGCACCGTTGTTGAATGTTATTGATTGTTATGGAACGTTGTTGAACGTTATATGGAATCGTTGTTGTTGAACGTTGACTTGTATTGAATTGTGATAATGTGAAACCTTATAGGTTTTCCTTGGATGTGATTAGTTCTCCTAATCCTCACTTATTGTTAACGGTTGTTATCCGACATACTAGTTTCCTGTTACTTGTCCCTACGAACTCACCAACTTTATGTTGACGCTCTTTAGTACACTTTTCAGGTAACCAAGTTAATCAGAGACAAAATGGATGATTGCATGCTTACTTGCTAGGATTGGACTAGCTTTGGACTTTCTGGATCCATGATCCTTACTTCCCTTTTATGGGTTACTTTTAGGATCAACTACTATCGATTGAATTGCCTTCTATTATTGATTGAACATGTATTTCGTTGAATGTTGATGATTGTATACGTTTGTACAAGTTTAAGGATTGTTTCAATCCTATGTTTTCATATAGTTTGACTCTACATAATTTCCATGTCGTGCTGTGCTTTTCTAAGTGATACCCCATGATTCCGCCATGTTGGGGTGTTAAATAAATATTTGTCAACTTATGATATTATAAAATTTTAACATGTCACTAATTTTATATGTTTCCCGCGTATTACGCGGGTAATAATCTAGTTATATGGTTAAATTGATTTTTAGGCCTATCAATTAGATTGATTTATCATTATCCACCATTAAAAACACATGATTTAGGCACTCAAAAAAAAAGGATGAGGATTCCTTAAAGTTGGGGAACTTGACTAGTCAAATTAAGAGAATCATGACCCTTGATTTTAATCCAAGGGCCATGATTCTCTTAACTTTACCCCTCAAGTTGTTTTCAACTTTAGGGGATCTCCATCCAAAACGAATAGTAACAAATACACCACGTGATATAAATATCCACTTGCAAAAAATCAAGAGTACACCACCTATTCCCACCACTATTCAAGATTTACAAGGTACAATGAAACCTCATATGACATCTTATATTTAATCCTCCAAAATCATATGAATATTTTACTTAATTTATTTCCTAATTTTATTTCTTGATTTTTCACATGTGATTATCCTATGATTTAATAAGATTTTTAGACTTATGAATAAGGATTAATCATTACCCGTATGGGTAAATATAGTAAAGTAAAAATTAAAAGTGTGTATTGCACCGTACTGCCGTAGCCCGTAATTCATTTGGTAAACCCATAAACAAAAGGAAAATAGCCTACATGCTTTATTTCTCTCTGATCAAGTAATCATATATCAAGCGAATACACAAAAGTCACGACTCAAACCAAAAACCCAATAGAATGTTTATACATAGCAAAAAAGTTCCAAGTTCTTACACATTATTGAATGTCTTTCTTTCTCACGATTGACACTTTAATTTTCGCTATTATTAGCATATAAAAGTTTTTTTTGGTTGTTGTCATTGTCTTTTCGCTATTAGCTATTTGGTAGCTTGGTGAGGTTTAACGGATACAAATTTATGGAAATAAAGTGGATGAGGTTGATGATGCTTCAATGCCAAAAAGCTTCTTTAAAAATGAAACAATGTTACGATCATATTAATTGATAGAACCAACCAAACCTTTCTTACATTAGATAATTGATTGTAGAACATCTATTAGATTTATTTGTAGCATCATGAGTGATAAAAGGACACACTTTGATTAGACGTCTTTAATTAAAGAAAAACCTTCTTCATCGTCATTGTTATATCATGCTTAACAGTTAACACTGCAACGATTTCTAAATATTGGTAAGTGACTTATCATAGATTTGTAATATAATTATTTTAGTCATCAAGATGTCCTTATGAGTATAATATGTACTCCAAATCATAGCATTTGTGAATGTTATGTACTATATTTATTTTATTTTATTTCCAGAACTATATCCTGATACGATAAGTCGATAAGCATCAAAAATAATATTGGCTTTACACTAAATGGGTATCAGTTGTTTCAACAAACTCGTTTTGATAGATATTTGGGTGGCATTGATGTTTGTGCACCGAATCGAGGTTAGAACAATGTGAGGTAGGGGGTGATTTTGGTTGTGTGTTGGCGATTCCCAAAAGGTAGAGTTGATCTCTTTACGTCAATTGAGTTCTTATGCGATCAACGTGTGATCGTCTATTTAGTTGAAATTGAATGCCCTTTTAAGGGTCTTACGATCCTCCTTTTATAGGGGGAAGTATTCTTGGAGAACAAGTAGGCCGCCTAGGGTTTCCTAAGTTTTAGGTCTGGGATCTAATTTCCGTAATTATCAGTTTTGGAAATGATAAGGGGAAATCCCGATCTTTTATGGGAGCAATTCTTATCCTTTTTTATCTATGTGCAGAAGCCTTCGTAACGAACGGACCTTCGTATCACAACGTTACTATGTCATGCGTGCCGCTGGAGGGGTATGTCATCAAGCCCCCCAGTCCAAGGTGATAATTTTTGCTAAACAAGCATTACGTTGGACTATTACTGGCTTCTCTATAATCTCCAGGGGTATTTCTTGTAAATTCTCTAAACCGCCTTAATTAAATTGATTTGAAAGGTAATTAAGGGTGGTAGATGGGCGCGTATCTCTAGGCGACTTATGGACGGGTGTGATCTTCATGCAGCCGGGTATATAAATCCTTTTTCCGTCTTTTTTCTTTTTATTATATCTCTCCAAAAATAATCCTGTTTTCTTCTTAGGGTTTCTGCTCCTCATATCCTCCGATCATACCATTAGGTACGCGATTTCTTTCCTGTTTCTTCTATTTTGTCTTTCGATTTGTGATTTCTGATGTCGAAGGGAGGCATTGAAACTACCGAATCGACCGTTATTTGGTCGAAGTTAAATAAGTTTGTAGATAAGTATTTTCCTGGAAAAATATCGTCATTTGAAATCCCTTCCGACGGTGACACTGTTCTGACTCCCCCGGATGGGTATGTCAGTTTTTATATCAAATCCATGACTGAGGGTAATGTTAGATACCCTTTTTCATCTTTTATGCTTAGCGTCCTTGATTATTTTGATGTCCATATTTCCACTGTCACACCACTTGGTTTATCAAGAATAGTTTCCTTCGAGGTTATGTGTAGGGCATATGGCGGTGAACCGTCGTTAGATCTGTTTCGGTATTTTGTTCAAACCTGTCCTTCTGGTGATTGGGTTACAGTGGGTAACCGTTCAAAAGTTGGGTGCTTTAGAAGGGGTGGTCTGGATATCCGTGAATGGAAGAGCGACTTTGTTTTTATGAAAGCTTCTCTGATCCCTGATGGTTATGAGTCAGTAACCAATAGGAAGTTATTGTGTATTCATAAGAAGTACGAGAATCCCTTTCCTGAATATGTTATTGGTGATTTGTGTCGGGAGATTCGGTCTAATCCCATTAAGGTTGTCTTGTACCCTGATGTTGTGTTGTATAAAGCAAGAGTGATAAGTGTCTTGCCTGGTGGTGTAGACATTGATGGTAAGAACTAGCTGTATATATGTTGTATTTTCGCCTTTGTATCGACTTTGTTGTTGACATTTGCCTTTGCAGATATGACTTTCAGGAAATTTGTTAAGAAGGGTGTGAAGGAGGTGACTGAAGTACCTCGTATTGAGGGGCAGGGGATCCTTGTTGCTGATGTTGGTTCTTCTGGTGTTCAGAACGAAAATCCAGAGGTGTCAAGTGCTGTTAATCCTCCTGTGCTAAATGTGGATACATCTGAAGTTGAAGTTATTGGAGCCTCTGCTGCTAGTAGAGGGAGAAAAAAGAAGGAGGTCCCTGGTTCTAACATCCCTCAATCTGTTGCAGGCCGTGTTGTGAAGAGAAGAAAAGTTGGTGATGATTCTAAAGCTGCTGAGTTCCGCAAACCTTCTGCCACGAAGACAGGTTCAATTTCTTTCTCTTTTCATATATTCTTGATGTTTTTCTTTTTCACAAAATATTATGTATCATTCATCTATTGCAGATGCTCATGACCAGGAGATTCTCTCCTGGTTGGAAGGTGAGGATATGAATGCTGAGGATGTCAAAAAAATAGACAACATGGATAACGAGACATTCCTTCGGGTCTTTAAGAAGGATCGCCAATTTCATACTTATCTTGATGCTGTTGTTGCTAGGCGTTTTTCCCGAATGTCTGTTGATATTAGGTCTAAGAGTTTAGAGGTGCAGTCTTTGGTAGCCACTGTGGAAGATCTTAAGGCTAGGGGGCCAGGTTTGTTACCACCGTCGAGTCATCCGATATTGTTCAAGATTTGAAGCAACAGGTAAATATGTTGAAAGCGGACGCAGTCGTTCATGATGAAGCTGTCTTGAAGTTGCAGCAGGAGTTTGATGCACAACGTGAGGGTAGTAAGCTTTTGCGTAAGCAGGTTGATGTGTTAAAGCAGGATCGGGTTAGATTGATTACGGAGGTAGTTCCTCATGTGAGCAGGTCCTTGCTATACAGTGATGAAGTTGGGCAGCTTTTGGGGGATGTAACTACAGCTGAAAGGGCAGAAGAAAGGTCTACTGTTTTGGAGGAATTTTCTGCAGAGGGCAAGTGTGATTTGCAATGTCGGGCAGATTTTATTGCAAATGCCTCCCATGACCTTGGAATTGCCGACCAAAAGTGGAGAGAAGTAGTCTTTCCTTACCTGGACAAAGTTGTGGCTGATCCCAATGCTGCCATTGATGACCTGCTCCAGATTGTTCCCGATGTAATCCAACCTGAAGATGCTGCCAACCCTCAGTGACATTCTCATGGCCTGCGTGCCTCTGATATGGCGTTTGTGCCACTTTTAAACAATTTATCTTTTGGTAACAGCCTATGATGTGTTTTGAACAATTTACTTTTATGTTTGAGCTGTCTGTGGTATTTTGAACTGCAGTTTGCTAACTGTAGTTTGGTAACTTTTTATAATTGCAGCCTAGTAAGCTGCTTTGTGAATACTATATGCAATTTAGCATTTGTGTTTTAATATTTTGCAGCTTAAGAGCTGTCTTTTTAATTGCAGCTTGGGAGCTGTCTCGTAGTTGCAGTCTTATTTTGCTGCTTTGTAAGTGATATGCAATTTTAGCAGTTGCTTTTGCAGCTTAAGAGCTGTCTTTTGGAGCAGTTATGACTGTTTTTAGTTGTCTCGTTTGGACTATAGGTCCTTTTAACCTCCAGAGTTTGAGTATATGGGCGTCTTTATTTTAATGCATATAGCATTTTGTTTATTTTGCGCATATTTGCGTCTTTCTCTCTTTTTTTATAGAAAATTAATTGAAAGAAATAAGAAGCCTTTATTTAGTAATATAAGTGAGGTTACATACCATATCCTCTAGGCTTTAAATAATAAAGACTAATAGATCTTGTGAATGGGGCTTGCTTTTGGACGGATCATCATCCATCTAAGCGCCCGCAGTAGGGTCCTTCGCTCCATGAGAGCCAATGGGGGCCGTCCTGACCTTCTTCAGATAGCTTCTTTGCCTTTGTCACCAAGGTCCCTACTCCTCCGTTAGATTCGTACTTGATCATGCCATGTACTACAGACGGAATCATTTCAAACTTCTGGATTCCAGGTCTCCCTAGGATTGCTTGGAAGGGTGATGTTCCGCTGACCACTAAGAAAGTAACCTTCTCTTTCCGCTCCCAGCTTCCTCTTTCAATTGTCATTTTTACCGACAATTTTCCCATTGGTGTAGCAGTATCCCCGGAGTACCCTTGTACCGAAGCTTCTGTCTTCCTGAAGTTCATTCGTGACACAGGATGTAACATCCAGAATGCCTTTTCGTATAGGACGTTGCATTCGCTTCCCGTATCTATAACAATTTGCTTGACTTTTGATATTTCCAAGAGTGCCGAAATCACCAAGGGGTCTCTGAAGGCCTTATAGGTTGAGGGAAATGTAATCCTCGTCATATCTCCCCTGTAGGTCTTCGGGAGCGAACGTCCTATCCCCGGTTTGCTTTTTATGATGGTATAAATAGTTCTCTCGGGGCCTTTTTTCTTCTCATCCATGTCATCCTCCTTTTTAGCACTCTGTTGCTGTCTGACGCTTTTCACCAAATGTGACAGCTTCCCTTCGTTAATCGCTTCTTCTATTGCTTTTCGGAGTTGCCAACACGCATTCGTATCATGGCCATGATCTCTATGGAACTCACAGTACTTCTCTAGATCTTTCCTATTTTTACCGCTCAGCCTGGGTGGAGTGGGGAAAGTCTTTGCGATACTTTCGGTGAACAGTATTTCTTTTGGGCTTTTGTGTAGCTCTGGGAGGTTAATTTTGAGGTACCCTTTGTCATCTTTGAGATACAGGCTATATCTTGTTTTTTCTTTTTCGTTGCTCCATTTCCCTTTTCTACTTACCTGGGCCTTCTTCTCTCGTGGGGGACTGGTGTCTCCCTTTAAGACGGTGTCCCTAGCATCTAGGTATACATAAGCTCTCTTCTGAACTGCTACATATGTCTTCGGAAGGTCACTGTATAGGAACTCAACTAGCCCTCTGCTCCGGAGGCCATGTAACAGTCCGGATATCCTTTGTGACTCAGGAAGGTCCATGATATCCTCTGTTTCGGTGGTGAATCGGTCAATAAATGCCCTGCAACCCTCCGTGTCCCTTTGTTTTATTCCATGGGCCGCCACGTGGATCTTCTTGTGTTTCTTTTGCTGGCTGAAACGGGCTCTAAACTTTTCTTTGAGGTCATCGAAACTGGTGATGGATCCTTTCGCTACACTCTTTAGCCATTCCCTGGCGTCTCCTTCGAGTGCATATCTGAACATTCGGCACGCAACTGGTACGTTCCATACCTTCATTTCCGCTGCTCCTTCAAATGCTTCCAAGAAGTCGTCTGGGTCGCTCTTTCCCTTGTATGTCCCTAAGTGAGAGGGATATTTCAGGTCCTTCGGGAGAGGATAGTTCTGTATCCAGGCGACGAACGGTGAACTCTCGACGCTTCCCCCGACAATTTGCAATTCCAGCGCGTTTTGGTATACTGGAGCCCCCAGTTCTAAGGGCCATACGCTCCTGGAATGGGTGTGGACCCAGGGATTAGTGTGGCATACTGCGGTCCTCTGGTACCCGACGGGACCCCCTGAGTTGACGCGGTGTATTGTGAAGCATGATACTGATGAGGCTGCGCTTGCCCTCCTGGTTGGGTGCCGTATGTTCCTCCCGCAGGTTGAGTACCATATTGCTGGGAGGAGTATTGCTGTGTTCCGGACCCATACATGTTTTCGTAGCTTTGACCCGTAGGTCCTTGATAGCTCTGGCCCGAAGGTCCTTGATAGCTCTGGCCCGAAGGTCCTTGATAGCTCTGGCCCGAAGGTCCTTGATAGCTCTGGCCCGAAGGTCCTTGATAGCTCTGGCCCGAAGGTCCTTGATAGCTCTGGCCCGAAGGTCCTTGATAGCTCTGGCCCGAAGGTCCTTGATAGCTCTGGCCCGAAGGTCCTTGATAGCTCTGGCCCGAAGGTCCTTGATAGCTCTGGCCCGAAGGTCCTTGATAGCTCTGGCCCGAAGGTCCTTGATAGCTCTGGCCCGAAGGTCCTTGATAGCTCTGGCCCGAAGGTCCTTGATAGCTCTGGCCCGAAGGTCCTTGATAGCTCTGGCCCGAAGGTCCTTGATAGCTCTGGCCCGAAGGTCCTTGATAGCTCTGGCCCGAAGGTCCTTGATAGCTCTGGCCCGAAGGTCCTTGATAGCTCTGGCCCGAAGGTCCTTGATAGCTCTGGCCCGAAGGTCCTTGATAGCTCTGGCCCGAAGGTCCTTGATAGCTCTGGCCCGAAGGTCCTTGATAGCTCTGGCCCGAAGGTCCTTGATAGCTCTGGCCCGAAGGTCCTTGATAGCTCTGGCCCGAAGGTCCTTGATAGCTCTGGCCCGAAGGTCCTTGATAGCTCTGGCCCGAAGGTCCTTGATAGCTCTGGCCCGAAGGTCCTTGATAGCTCTGGCCCGAAGGTCCTTGATAGCTCTGGCCCGAAGGTCCTTGATAGCTCTGGCCCGAAGGTCCTTGATAGCTCTGGCCCGAAGGTCCTTGATAGCTCTGGCCCGAAGGTCCTTGATAGCTCTGGCCCGAAGGTCCTTGATAGCTCTGGCCCGAAGGTCCTTGATAGCTCTGGCCCGAAGGTCCTTGATAGCTCTGGCCCGAAGGTCCTTGATAGCTCTGGCCCGAAGGTCCTTGATAGCTCTGGCCCGAAGGTCCTTGATAGCTCTGGCCCGAAGGTCCTTGATAGCTCTGGCCCGAAGGTCCTTGATAGCTCTGGCCCGAAGGTCCTTGATAGCTCTGGCCCGAAGGTCCTTGATAGCTCTGGCCCGAAGGTCCTTGATAGCTCTGGCCCGAAGGTCCTTGATAGCTCTGGCCCGAAGGTCCTTGATAGCTCTGGCCCGAAGGTCCTTGATAGCTCTGGCCCGAAGGTCCTTGATAGCTCTGGCCCGAAGGTCCTTGATAGCTCTGGCCCGAAGGTCCTTGATAGCTCTGGCCCGAAGGTCCTTGATAGCTCTGGCCCGAAGGTCCTTGATAGCTCTGGCCCGAAGGTCCTTGATAGCTCTGGCCCGAAGGTCCTTGATAGCTCTGGCCCGAAGGTCCTTGATAGCTCTGGCCCGAAGGTCCTTGATAGCTCTGGCCCGAAGGTCCTTGATAGCTCTGGCCCGAAGGTCCTTGATAGCTCTGGCCCGAAGGTCCTTGATAGCTCTGGCCCGAAGGTCCTTGATAGCTCTGGCCCGAAGGTCCTTGATAGCTCTGGCCCGAAGGTCCTTGATAGCTCTGGCCCGAAGGTCCTTGATAGCTCTGGCCCGAAGGTCCTTGATAGCTCTGGCCCGAAGGTCCTTGATAGCTCTGGCCCGAAGGTCCTTGATAGCTCTGGCCCGAAGGTCCTTGATAGCTCTGGCCCGAAGGTCCTTGATAGCTCTGGCCCGAAGGTCCTTGATAGCTCTGGCCCGAAGGTCCTTGATAGCTCTGGCCCGAAGGTCCTTGATAGCTCTGGCCCGAAGGTCCTTGATAGCTCTGGCCCGAAGGTCCTTGATAGCTCTGGCCCGAAGGTCCTTGATAGCTCTGGCCCGAAGGTCCTTGATAGCTCTGGCCCGAAGGTCCTTGATAGCTCTGGCCCGAAGGTCCTTGATAGCTCTGGCCCGAAGGTCCTTGATAGCTCTGGCCCGAAGGTCCTTGATAGCTCTGGCCCGAAGGTCCTTGATAGCTCTGGCCCGAAGGTCCTTGATAGCTCTGGCCCGAAGGTCCTTGATAGCTCTGGCCCGAAGGTCCTTGATAGCTCTGGCCCGAAGGTCCTTGATAGCTCTGGCCCGAAGGTCCTTGATAGCTCTGGCCCGAAGGTCCTTGATAGCTCTGGCCCGAAGGTCCTTGATAGCTCTGGCCCGAAGGTCCTTGATAGCTCTGGCCCGAAGGTCCTTGATAGCTCTGGTCCGAAGGTCCTTGATAGCTCTGGCCCGAAGGTCCTTGATAGCTCTGGCCCGAAGGTCCTTGATAGCTCTGGCCCGAAGGTCCTTGATAGCTCTGGCCCGAAGGTCCTTGATAGCTCTGGCCCGAAGGTCCTTGATAGCTCTGGCCCGAAGGTCCTTGATAGCTCTGGCCCGAAGGTCCTTGATAGCTCTGGCCCGAAGGTCCTTGATAGCTCTGGCCCGAAGGTCCTTGATAGCTCTGGCCCGAAGGTCCTTGATAGCCTTGGCCCAAAGGTCCTTGATAGCTCTGGCCCGAAGGTCCTTGATAGCTCTGGCCCGAAGGTCCTTGATAGCTCTGGCCCGAAGGTCCTTGATAGCTCTGGCCCGAAGGTCCTTGATAGCTCTGGCCCGAAGGTCCTTGATAGCTCTGGCCCGAAGGTCCTTGATAGCTCTGGCCCGAAGGTCCTTGATAGCTCTGGCCCGAAGGTCCTTGATAGCTCTGGCCCGAAGGTCCTTGATAGCTCTGGCCCGAAGGTCCTTGATAGCTCTGGCCCGAAGGTCCTTGATAGCTCTGGCCCGAAGGTCCTTGATAGCTCTGGCCCGAAGGTCCTTGATAGCTCTGGCCCGAAGGTCCTTGATAGCTCTGGCCCGAAGGTCCTTGATAGCTCTGGCCCGAAGGTCCTTGATAGCTCTGGCCCGAAGGTCCTTGATAGCTCTGGCCCGAAGGTCCTTGATAGCCCTGGCCCGAAGGTCCTGAATATGGGGTCCCACGGATGGCGCCAAATGTTTGTGCACCGAACCGAGGTTAGAACAATGTGAGGTAGGGGGTGATTTTGGTTGTGTGTTGGCGATTCCCAAAAGGTAGAGTTGATCTCTTTACGCCAATTGAGTTCTTATGCGATCAACGTGTGATCGTCTATTTAGTTGAAATTGAATGCCCTTTTAAGGGTCTTACGATCCTCCTTTTATAGGGGGAGTATTCTTGGAGAACAAGTAGGCCGCCTAGGGTTTCCTAAGTTTTAGGTCTGGGATCTAATTTCCGTAATTATCAGTTTTGGAAATGATAAGGGGAAATCCCGATCTTTTATGGGAGCCTTATCCTTTTTTATCTATCTGCAGAAGCCTTCGTAACGAACGGACCTTCGTATCACAACGTTACTATGTCAGGGTCTGCGTGCCGCTGGAGGGGTATGTCATCAAGCCCCCCAGTCCAAGGTGATGATTTTTGCTAAACAAGCATTACGTTGGACTATTACTGGCTTCTCTATAATCTCCAGGGGTATTTCTTGTAAATTCTCTAAACCGCCTTAATTAAATTGATTTGAAAGGTAATTAAGGGTGGTAGATGGGCGCGTATCTCTAGGCGACTTATGGACGGGTGTGATCTTCATGCAGCCGGGTATATAAATCCTTTTTCCGTCTTTTTTCTTTTTATTATATCTCTCCAAAAATAATCCTGTTTTCTTCTTAGGGTTTCTGCTCCTCATATCCTCCGATCATACCATTAGGTACGCGATTTCTTTCCTGTTTCTTCTATTTTGTCTTTCGATTTGTGATTTCTGATGTCGAAGGGAGGCATTGAAACTACCGAATCGACCGTTATTTGGTCGAAGTTAAATAAGTTTGTAGATAAGTATTTTCCTGGAAAAATATCGTCATTTGAAATCCCTTCCGACGGTGACACTGTTCTGACTCCCCCGGATGGGTATGTCGGTTTTTATATCAAATCCATGACTGAGGGTAATGTTAGATACCCTTTTTCATCTTTTATGCTTAGCGTTCTTGATTATTTTGATGTCCATATTTCCACTGTCACACCACTTGGTTTATCAAGAATAGTTGCCTTCGAGGTTATGTGTAGGGCATATGGCGGTGAACCGTCGTTAGATCTGTTTCGGTATTTTGTTCAAACCTGTCCTTCTGGTGATTGGGTTACAGTGGGTAACCGTTCAAAAGTTGGGTGCTTTAGAAGGGGTGGTCTGGATATCCGTGAATGGAAGAGCGACTTTGTTTTTATGAAAGCTTCTCTGATCCCTGATGGTTATGAGTCAGTAACCAATAGGAAGTTATTGTGTATTCATAAGAAGTACGAGAATCCCTTTCCTGAATATGTTATTGGTGATTTGTGTCGGGAGATTCGGTCTAATCCCATTAAGGTTGTCTTGTACCCTGATGTTGTGTTGTATAAAGCAAGAGTGATAAGTGTCTTGCCTGGTGGTGTAGACATTGATGGTAAGAACTAGCTGTGTATTTTATCTGTTGTATTTTCGCCTTTGTATCGACTTTGTTGTTGACATTTGCCTTTGCAGATATGACTTTCAGGAAATTTGTTAAGAAGGGTGTGAAGGAGGTGACTGAAGTACCTCGTATTGAGGGGCAGGGGATCCTTGTTGCTGATGTTGGTTCTTCTGGTGTTCAGAACGAAAATCCAGAGGTGTCAAGTGCTGTTAATCCTCCTGTGCTAAATGTGGATACATCTGAAGTTGAAGTTATTGGAGCCTCTGCTGCTAGTAGAGGGGGAAAAAAGAAGGAGGTCCCTGGTTCTAACATCCCTCAATCTGTTGCAGGCCGTGTTGTGAAGAGAAGAAAAGTTGGTGATGATTCTAAAGCTGCTGAGTTCCGCAAACCTTCTGCCCCGAAGACAGGTTCAATTTCTTTCTCTTTTCATATATTCTTGATGTTTTTCTTTTTCACAAAATATTATGTATCATTCATCTATTGCAGATGCTCATGACCAGGAGATTCTCTCCTGGTTGGAAGGTGAGGATATGAATGCTGAGGATGTCAAAAAAATAGACAACATGGATAACGAGACATTCCTTCGGGTCTTTAAGAAGGATCGCCAATTTCATACTTATCTTGATGCTGTTGTTGCTAGGCGTTTTTCCCGAATGTCTGTTGATATTAGGTCTAAGAGTTTAGAGGTGCAGTCTTTGGTAGCCACTGTGGAAGATCTTAAGGCTAGGGGGCCAGGTTTGTTACCACCGTCGAGTCATCCGATATTGTTCAAGATTTGAAGCAACAGGTAAATATGTTGAAAGCGGACGCAGTCGTTCATGATGAAGCTGTCTTGAAGTTGCAGCAGGAGTTTGATGCAGAACGTGAGGGTAGAAAGCTTTTGCGTAAGCAGGTTGATGTGTTGAAGCAGGATCGGGTTAGATTGATTACGGAGGTAGTTCCTCATGTGAGCAGGTCCTTGCTATACAGTGATGAAGTTGGGCAGCTTTTGGGGGATGTAACTACAACTGAAAGCAGAAGAAAGGTCTACTGTTTTGGAGGAATTTTCTGCAGAGGGCAAGTGTGATTTGCAATGTCGGGCAGATTTTATTGCAAATGCCTCCCATGACCTTGAAATTGCCGACCAGAAGTGGAGAGAAGCAGTCTTTCCTTACCTGGACAAAGTTGTGGCTGATCCCAATGCTGCCATTGATGACCTGCTCCAGATTGTTCCTGATGTAATCCAACCTGAAGATGCTGCCAACCCTCAGTGACATTCTCATGGCCTGCGTGCCTCTGATATGGCGTTTGTGCCACTTTTAAACAATTTATCTTTTGGTAACAGCCTATGATGTGTTTTGAACAATTTACTTTTATGTTTGAGCTGTCTGTGGTATTTTGAACTGCAGTTTGCTAACTGTAGTTTGGTAACTTTTTATAATTGCAGCCTAGTAAGCTGCTTTGTGAATACTATATGCAATTTAGCATTTGTGTTTTAATATTTTGCAGCTTAAGAGCTGTCTTTTTAATTGCAGCTTGGGAGCTGTCTCGTAGTTGCAGTCTTATTTTGCTGCTTTGTAAGTGATATGCAATTTTAGCAGTTGCTTTTGCAGCTTAAGAGCTGTCTTTTGGAGCAGTTATGACTGTTTTTAGTTGTCTCGTTTGGACTATAGGTCCTTTTAACCTCCAGAGTTTGAGTATATGGGCGTCTTTATTTTAATGCATATAGCATTTTGTTTATTTTGCGCATATTTGCGTCTTTCTCTCTTTTTTTATAGAAAATTAATTGAAAGAAATAAGAAGCCTTTATTTAGTAAATATAAGTGAGGTTACATACCATATCCTCTAGGCTTTAAATAATATAAGACTAATAGATCTTGTGAATGGGGCTTGCTTTTGGACGGATCATCATCCATCTAAGCGCCCGCAGTAGGGTCCTTCGCTCCATGAGAGCCAATGGGGGCCGTCCTGACCTTCTTCAGATAGCTTCTTTGCCTTTGTCACCAAGGTCCCTACTCCTCCGTTAGATTCGTACTTGATCATGCCATGTACTACAGACGGAATCATTTCAAACTTCTGGATTCCAGGTCTCCCTAGGATTGCTTGGAAGGGTGATGTTCCGCTGACCACTAAGAAAGTAACCTTCTCTTTCCGCTCCCAGCTTCCTCTTTCAATTGTCATTTTTACCGACAATTTTCCCATTGGTGTAGCAGTATCCCCGGAGTACCCTTGTACCGAAGCTTCTGTCTTCCTGAAGTTCATTCGTGACACAGGATGTAACATCCAGAATGCCTTTTCGTATAGGACGTTGCATTCGCTTCCCGTATCTATAACAATTTGCTTGACTTTTGATATTTCCAAGAGTGCCGAAATCACCAAGGGGTCTCTGAAGGCCTTATAGGTTGAGGGAAATGTAATCCTCGTCATATCTCCCCTGTAGGTCTTCGGGAGCGAACGTCCTATCCCCGGTTTGCTTTTTATGATGGTATAAATAGTTCTCTCGGGGCCTTTTTTCTTCTCATCCATGTCATCCTCCTTTTTAGCACTCTGTTGCTGTCTGACGCTTTTCACCAAATGTGACAGCTTCCCTTCGTTAATCGCTTCTTCTATTGCTTTTCGGAGTTGCCAACACGCATTCGTATCATGGCCATGATCTCTATGGAACTCACAGTACTTCTCTAGATCTTTCCTATTTTTACCGCTCAACCTGGGTGGAGTGGGGAAAGTCTTTGCGATACTTTCGGTGAGCAGTATTTCTTTTGGGCTTTTGTGTAGCTCTGGGAGGTTAATTTTGAGGTACCCTTTGTCATCTTTGAGATACAGGCTATATCTTGTTTTTTCTTTTTCGTTGCTCCATTTCCCTTTTCTACTTACCTGGGCCTTCTTCTCTCGTGGGGGACTGGTGTCTCCCTTTAAGACGGTGTCCCTAGCATCTAGGTATACATAAGCTCTCTTCTGAACTGCTACATATGTCTTCGGAAGGTCACTGTATAGGAACTCAACTAGCCCTCTGCTCCGGAGGCCATGTAACAGTCCGGATATCCTTTGTGACTCAGGAAGGTCCATTATCCTCTGTTTCGGTGGTGAATCGGTCAATAAATGCCCTGCAACCTCCGTGTCCCTTTGTTTTATTCCATGGGCCGCCACGTGGATCTTCTTGTGTTTCTTTTGCTGGCTGAAACGGGCTCTAAACTTTTCTTTGAGGTCATCGAAACTGGTGATGGATCCTTTCGCTACACTCTTTAGCCATTCCCTGGCGTCTCCTTCGAGTGCATATCTGAACATTCGGCACGCAACTGGTACGTTCCATACCTTCATTTCCGCTGCTCCTTCAAATGCTTCCAAGAAGTCGTCTGGGTCGCTCTTTCCCTTGTATGTCCCTAAGTGAGAGGGATATTTCAGGTCCTTCGGGAGAGGATAGTTCTGTATCCAGGCGACGAACGGTGAACTCTCGACGCTTCCCCCGACAATTTGCAATTCCAGCGCGTTTTGGTATACTGGAGCCCCCAGTTCTGAGGGCCATACGCTCCTGGAATGGGTGTGGACCCAGGGATTAGTGTGGCATACTGCGGTCCTCTGGTACCCGACGGGAACCCCCCCCCCCCCCCCCCCCCCCCCCCCCCCCCCCCCCCCCCCCCCCCCCCCCCCCCCCCCCCCCCCCCCCCCCCCCCCCCCCCCCCCCCCCCCCCCCCCCCCCGCTTTGTTTTTTTTTTTTTTTTTTTTTTTTTTTTTTTTTTTTTGTTTTTTGGGGGGGGGGGGGGGGGGGGGGGGGGGGGGGGGGGGGGGGGGGGGGGGGGGGGGGGGGGGGGGGGGGGGGGGGGGGGGGGGGGGGGGGGGGGGGGGGGGGGGGGGGGGGGGGGGGGGGGGGGGGGGGGGGGGGGGGGGGGGGGGGGGGGGGGGGGGGGGGGGGGGGGGGGGGGGGGGGGGGGGGGGGGGGGGGGGGGGGGGGGGGGGGGGGGGGGGGGGGGGGGGGGGGGGGGGGGGGGGGGGGGGGGGGGGGGGGGGGGGGGGGGGGGGGGGGGGGGGGGGGGGGGGGGGGGGGGGGGGGGGGGGGGGGGGGGGGGGGGGGGGGGGGGGGGGGGGGGGGGGGGGGGGGGGGGGGGGGGGGGGGGGGGGGGGGGGGGGGGGGGGGGGGGGGGGGGGGGGGGGGGGGGGGGGGGGGGGGGGGGGGGGGGGGGGGGGGGGGGGGGGGGGGGGGGGGGGGGGGGGGGGGGGGGGGGGGGGGGGGGGGGGGGGGGGGGGGGGGGGGGGGGGGGGGGGGGGGGGGGGGGGGGGGGGGGGGGGGGGGGGGGGGGGGGGGGGGGGGGGGGGGGGGGGGGGGGGGGGGGGGGGGGGGGGGGGGGGGGGGGGGGGGGGGGGGGGGGGGGGGGGGGGGGGGGGGGGGGGGGGGGGGGGGGGGGGGGGGGGGGGGGGGGGGGGGGGGGGGGGGGGGGGGGGGGGGGGGGGGGGGGGGGGGGGGGGGGGGGGGGGGGGGGGGGGGGGGGGGGGGGGGGGGGGGGGGGGGGGGGGGGGGGGGGGGGGGGGGGGGGGGGGGGGGGGGGGGGGGGGGGGGGGGGGGGGGGGGGGGGGGGGGGGGGGGGGGGGGGGGGGGGGGGGGGGGGGGGGGGGGGGGGGGGGGGGGGGGGGGGGGGGGGGGGGGGGGGGGGGGGGGGGGGGGGGGGGGGGGGGGGGGGGGGGGGGGGGGGGGGGGGGGGGGGGGGGGGGGGGGGGGGGGGTGGAGGCTTCGGTATCTTCCGGCTGTGTCTGATGCGGAGGTGTTCGGGGCCGGAGGCCTTCACTATTCAGTCCGAAGCCATAATCGCTTCTGACCCTGGATCTCGGGATCCGCGGGTATCACCGGAGTCCCCTTGGGGGTATCTCCGCATCATAGTCATCCTCCGTTTCATCATCAAAGTTTAATACCCTGGTGATGCCATCAAGTGCTCCGACCCTTCGGAGATGCCTTATGGTGTGCTGGATGTGACCATAGTTTCGAATAATATAGTCTGGATCAAATAATTGCGGGGTCCTGGATGGGGATCCCTGAGTGAACCCACCTTGTCCCCCCGGTGTCTGGGCTGGGCGCTCAGTGTCTTCACCAGTTCGACGATTCGTTTGTTGATCGCCACTGGTCGGCGCTTCAGTCGCTGGCCCAGATCTGGGTGGAGAGTTTCCACTGGGCTCGTTCCCGGTCATCTGCTGGGAGCTTTGCCCGAATCCTGGTGGAACGTCGGCCATTTTTTCTGATTCGATACAAAAAACAGGTTTTTAGAGTGGTTATGGGATCTGAATATGGGGTCCCACGGATGGCGCCAAATGTTTGTGCACCGAACCGAGGTTAGAACAATGTGAGGTAGGGGGTGATTTTGGTTGTGTGTTGGCGATTCCCAAAAGGTAGAGTTGATCTCTTTACGCCAATTGAGTTCTTATGCGATCAACGTGTGATCGTCTATTTAGTTGAAATTGAATGCCCTTTTAAGGGTCTTACGATCCTCCTTTTATAGGGGGAAGGTCCTTGATAGCTCTGGCCCGAAGGTCCTTGATAGCTCTGGCCCGAAGGTCCTTGATAGCTCTGGCCCGAAGGTCCTTGATAGCTCTGGCCCGAAGGTCCTTGATAGCTCTGGCCCGAAGGTCCTTGATAGCTCTGGCCCGAAGGTCCTTGATAGCTCTGGCCCGAAGGTCCTTGATAGCTCTGGCCCGAAGGTCCTTGATAGCTCTGGCCCGAAGGTCCTTGATAGCTCTGGCCCGAAGGTCCTTGATAGCTCTGGCCCGAAGGTCCTTGATAGCTCTGGCCCGAAGGTCCTTGATAGCTCTGGCCCGAAGGTCCTTGATAGCTCTGGCCCGAAGGTCCTTGATAGCTCTGGCCCGAAGGTCCTTGATAGCTCTGGCCCGAAGGTCCTTGATAGCTCTGGCCCGAAGGTCCTTGATAGCTCTGGCCCGAAGGTCCTTGATAGCTCTGGCCCGAAGGTCCTTGATAGCTCTGGCCCGAAGGTCCTTGATAGCTCTGGCCCGAAGGTCCTTGATAGCTCTGGCCCGAAGGTCCTTGATAGCTCTGGCCCGAAGGTCCTTGATAGCTCTGGCCCGAAGGTCCTTGATAGCTCTGGTCCGAAGGTCCTTGATAGCTCTGGCCCGAAGGTCCTTGATAGCTCTGGCCCGAAGGTCCTTGATAGCCCTGGCCCGAAGGTCCTTGATAGCTCTGGCCCGAAGGTCCTTGATAGCTCTGGCCCGAAGGTCCTTGATAGCTCTGGCCCGAAGGTCCTTGATAGCTCTGGCCCGAAGGTCCTTGATAGCTCTGGCCCGAAGGTCCTTGATAGCTCTGGCCCGAAGGTCCTTGATAGCTCTGGCCCGAAGGTCCTTGATAGCTCTGGCCCGAAGGTCCTTGATAGCTCTGGCCCGAAGGTCCTTGATAGCTCTGGCCCGAAGGTCCTTGATAGCTCTGGCCCGAAGGTCCTTGATAGCTCTGGCCCGAAGGTCCTTGATAGCTCTGGCCCGAAGGTCCTTGATAGCTCTGGCCCGAAGGTCCTTGATAGCTCTGGCCCGAAGGTCCTTGATAGCTCTGGCCCGAAGGTCCTTGATAGCTCTGGCCCGAAGGTCCTTGATAGCTCTGGCCCGAAGGTCCTTGATAGCTCTGGCCCGAAGGTCCTTGATAGCTCTGGCCCGAAGGTCCTTGATAGCTCTGGCCCGAAGGTCCTTGATAGCTCTGGCCCGAAGGTCCTTGATAGCTCTGGCCCGAAGGTCCTTGATAGCTCTGGCCCGAAGGTCCTTGATAGCTCTGGCCCGAAGGTCCTTGATAGCTCTGGCCCGAAGGTCCTTGATAGCTCTGGCCCGAAGGTCCTTGATAGCTCTGGCCCGAAGGTCCTTGATAGCTCTGGCCCGAAGGTCCTTGATAGCTCTGGCCCGAAGGTCCTTGATAGCTCTGGCCCGAAGGTCCTTGATAGCTCTGGCCCGAAGGTCCTTGATAGCTCTGGCCCGAAGGTCCTTGATAGCTCTGGCCCGAAGGTCCTTGATAGCTCTGGCCCGAAGGTCCTTGATAGCTCTGGCCCGAAGGTCCTTGATAGCTCTGGCCCGAAGGTCCTTGATAGCTCTGGCCCGAAGGTCCTTGATAGCTCTGGCCCGAAGGTCCTTGATAGCTCTGGCCCGAAGGTCCTTGATAGCTCTGGCCCGAAGGTCCTTGATAGCTCTGGCCCGAAGGTCCTTGATAGCTCTGGCCCGAAGGTCCTTGATAGCTCTGGCCCGAAGGTCCTTGATAGCTCTGGCCCGAAGGTCCTTGATAGCTCTGGCCCGAAGGTCCTTGATAGCTCTGGCCCGAAGGTCCTTGATAGCTCTGGCCCGAAGGTCCTTGATAGCTCTGGCCCGAAGGTCCTTGATAGCTCTGGCCCGAAGGTCCTTGATAGCTCTGGCCCGAAGGTCCTTGATAGCTCTGGCCCGAAGGTCCTTGATAGCTCTGGCCCGAAGGTCCTTGATAGCTCTGGCCCGAAGGTCCTTGATAGCTCTGGCCCGAAGGTCCTTGATAGCTCTGGCCCGAAGGTCCTTGATAGCTCTGGCCCGAAGGTCCTTGATAGCTCTGGCCCGAAGGTCCTTGATAGCTCTGGCCCGAAGGTCCTTGATAGCTCTGGCCCGAAGGTCCTTGATAGCTCTGGCCCGAAGGTCCTTGATAGCTCTGGCCCGAAGGTCCTTGATAGCTCTGGCCCGAAGGTCCTTGATAGCTCTGGCCCGAAGGTCCTTGATAGCTCTGGCCCGAAGGTCCTTGATAGCTCTGGCCCGAAGGTCCTTGATAGCTCTGGCCCGAAGGTCCTTGATAGCTCTGGCCCGAAGGTCCTTGATAGCTCTGGCCCGAAGGTCCTTGATAGCTCTGGCCCGAAGGTCCTTGATAGCTCTGGTCCGAAGGTCCTTGATAGGTCTGGGATCTAATTTCCGTAATTATCAGTTTTGGAAATGATAAGGGGAAATCCCGATCTTTTATGGGAGCCTTATCCTTTTTTATCTATCTGCAGAAGCCTTCGTAACGAACGGACCTTCGTATCACAACGTTACTATGTCAGGGTCTGCGTGCCGCTGGAGGGGTATGTCATCAATTGAAGACCGCCAACTAATACAATCTTATACTTAAAAAATAAGTTTCGAAAGAGGTTACCAAAAATGAAATGTGGTTCAAATTTGGTCAAAATACACTATGGTTTGGTCCTGTTAAGCTTTTTTTACTTACAGAACTCCGTTTTGGAGATATGCCTTATCTCCAACCTTGTATTAATCCTAAGTTACTCTAAATAATAATGATGTCAACTCTTAATTTTATTTTATACATTGAAAAGTAATCGTTTAGCTAGTCAATCCAACCACACTGAGCTCTTAGGCAACATAAGCTACTCGAGATCCGGGAAAACCAAATAGCCTATATGTTCGTAAGCACGACGACAAATACTAGTAAAACTCGCTTGACTCAAAGATCGAACATTGATCTTCGAAAGACAGGGTCGCTTATAATTTTATCATTGGCCTTCATACCAATCGAACACTATCTCCTTATTGATTACTTTATACGGAGTATTTATATTTCGGGTTTTTAATATCAGGTAAAAAGCACGTGAAAAATGTAAATGTTTGTTTTAGGAGAAAATTTCATTACATACCCCTGAGGTATGTCATATTATTAAGTTTTGCCCCTCTCGTTTTTTTTATCATTACATACCCCTATCGTTATTTTTCGTATCAATACAATCGTTATCTTTATTTTATACGCCATATTCGTTATCTTTGCCAATAAAGATAAACTAAAGTCATTAAAGTCAGAGCCCAAGATGCCATCTACAAATTCTAACAAAACGTAAACTTTTGGTGGCTTTTTGTCGTGTAGATCTAGACAAAACTCATTAACATTATTAATTTATTATCCCAATCATCTCAAGACTTTATCATCCCAATTTCAATCTATCAAATATTCTATTATTCTTCTTCCATCAATAATAAGAAATCCTTGCCTCAGATAGATATAGCAACAAAAAGCAAAACAAAACAAACCCATCTTCACCCAATCCGGATCTGAAACTTGAGATGGCAGTGAAAGAGAAAGATATGGATCTGAAAACGGAACCTGTGAAGATCCAACACAATGAGTTTGTTCTTGTTTGTGCTTTATTTTCTTTTTTTGCTAAGATCACACGATGATGATGGTGGTGGCATCGGATATCGGAAAAATACGGAAATTGGTTTATGGATGAAAGTAATTACTTGTAATAATCGATGTGTTGTTTTTGGATCTGATTTGTGAAAGTAATTAGTTGTAATAACGATCGGTGGTTGTACCCGAGGGATGTGGCATATGGTGGTTTTCGTTGTGAGAGGCTTTGTGTCTCTTTAGGAGTTCTCATGATTTTTCATTGTATTTTTATTGTTATTTGGTATTGTATGTAAATGAGATTTAGAATGATTTGTTGTTAGATCTGAGAAACAAGACGAAGAAGAAGAAAGGAGTGTTATGGAAGTCAAAAAGACTAAAATACCCTCACATGGTATGCACATGAGAGGGTTGACGGAGAGTAACAAACGTCCGTTAGAGTAAAGGGTATGTAATGATACGAAAAATCACCATAAGGGTATGTAAAGATAAAAAAAACGAGAGGGGCAAAACTTAATAATATGACATACCCCAGGGTATGTAATGAAATTTTCTCTTGTTTTAGTGGAACACGGTGCAACTTGTAATAGATAAAATGACGGTTGTTTCAACCTATAACTATCAATGCAAGATGTACATTATACTATAGCCATCGGAAGTAGGTCCGTTCCCTCCAGAGCTAGAAAAGTATTTTGGACCAAAAACTTTCATCCAACAACGTACACCACCTATCAAGTACAAGTACTGCTCATTTAGAAGCTAGTTAGTGTGGGAGTAAAAAAATGCCAGAATATTGTGTGACAGGCGGTACCGGATTCATAGCAGCACACCTCATCAAATCATTGCTAGAACAAGGTCATACGGTTCGGGCTACCGTCAGGGATCCAGGTACACCATTAATATTTATGACCAACTTTTATTTCCCAAAAGATAATCCAAAATAGGTTAGCCTAGCCTAGCCTAGTTGTCAATAAGTTCCTGCAAAAGGAGATATTGAGTTCAAACCCCGATAAGTCTTTATAGATTCATTTGGATGCCCGCCGTCAAATAAGGTTATTTTGATTTTTCCCCAAGAGAAAGACAAGCAAACTAGAATTTTTAGCCAACAATTTCTAATGAACAATTTACCTTATAAGAATAAGTGCATATATAGTAAAGATATAAATAAGACTGATACTCTTTTGTTCAAATATGCAAGTGAAGAGAAACCGAAAGTCGAGCAACATTTTTTATATATTATTCCATCAGAATAAAAAGATGGGCATAATGCAAATATTACAGCCATGTGATGACTTGTTCTATACCTTTTTGTTCTCATTTTTTTGCCAGAAAATGTAGAAAAAGTAGGATACCTGTTGCAGTTGCAAGGCGCGCAAGATAGATTAAAACTTATGAAAGCTGACCTCATGATAGAAGGAAGTTTTGACGAGGCTATTAACGGTGTAGAAGGAGTCTTCCATACCGCATCTCCAGTAAACATCCCAGATGACAAAAATCTGATCCAGGCATATATACCTTTAAAATTTCATCAAATTTTACTATTATATTAGATTACTGGTTTACTCCATCCATTCCAGTATAATAGGTACATTTGACTTTCAAGATCAAAGCTATGTACCCACATATAAAGTTTTAGAACAACCAGGATCCTTAACTTGTAGAACATTCATTTACAGGAAGAATTGATTGACCCAAGCATAAAGGGCGCCAAGAATGTGCTAAGCTCATGCAAGAAAGCAAAGAGTGTAAAACGGGTAGTGCTCACCTCGTCCTGCTCTGCAATTAGATACCGTTATGATGTCCAACAAGTTTCTCCTCTTAATGAATCACATTGGAGCGATACTGAATACTGCAAACAATACAACGTAAGGGAACACTTGCTACTTTAGCATTACCATAATGTTAGAATTCATGGTCAAAACTTGAGCTATTTAAGTTTTTGGATACATTCAGCTTTGGTACGCATATGCAAAGACAATAGCAGAGAAAGATGCTTGGAGGATTGCGGAAGAAAGTGGGATTAATCTAGTTGCTGTGAACCCATCGTACGTGGTCGGCCCGTTGCTTGCACCACAACCAACAAGCACAATCAAAATCATACTTGATTATGTTACAGGTACTAAAAAACAACCATGTGTTAGTACATCGAGTAAATGGCATTTCAAAGTAGTTGTGGCAGAATGAAAGCCGCAATCAGGTTGGGTATCTGTCAAAACTGGTAATCCTGGCTGGCTGCTGATAGGCTTGAGCCTAAAGACTTTTTGCCCCCATTTATTACAAAAAGCATAGGGGTATATTACCTCAATAAGAATCTGAATTTTCTAGTGAAATGATTTAGGAAGTTTTTGCATTAGTGGATGAACTCATTAGCGACTTTCAACCCATTTCCTTTTTAAGCTTTTTTTCCCAGCAGAGATAAAACATACCCAAAGTGAGTTAAAATTATCACCTTTATTTTGAGTTATCATGAATGGATTTGGCCATTTGGGTTGAAAACTAATCATCATTGCTACAACAAAGTGATAAAGAACACAACCATCTGGTTGACCAAGTTATAGAAATGTAAATGAGTAAATGGCTTTTCAAACTATTAAATCTCCTTTGGTTTATCCAAAATCACAAAAATCACTTTGAATTGCAAACACAAGCCTGGATTTAGAAAATGAATTAGATTTAAATGCAAAGAGAACCAACAAAAAATATTGTAGCTCAAAATTTTAGTCCATAATTTCCCAGTCTCCAGAAATGTAATATTCTTGCAAAATTTTGCAATTAAAAGCCGAATTCTACTATATTGACTTATTGAGTTTCTCATACACACTTCCATCAGGGGCGATAGAAGAATGCCCGAACATGGTAATAGGATTTGTGCACATTGATGACGTGGTGGCTGCTCATATATTAGCAATGGAGAAAAACGAGGCTGCAGGCAGACTCATATGTTCAAACACAGTAGCACATTGGGCCGAAATCCATCAGATGCTTAAATCAAGATACCCATCTTACCCTTATGCAAAAAAGTAAGCAGATGTATATATTTCTGTTCTCTAAGAATCAAGTATCTAGATTTTCAATAAGAATACTTACTTACCAAATATGTGAATGCCACTCATTAGGTTCGGCAGCCAAAAGGGGAACGACAACCCACATAGCATGGATAGCAGCAAGATATTACAACTGGGACTACCTCCATTGAAAACACTTGAGCAAATGTTTGATGACTGCATCAAAAGTTTCCAAGAGAAAGGATTTCTGTGAGGTTCACATATAATTAAAAAAGGTAATAAAGTTTATACTGTCTTTGGCATATAATTGCCACAGGATCTTTTTCCCATAAACTATCAAAAGGATTTATATATACGGTTTGATGTAATTGATCTTTATATCAAATAATTAAGTTCTCCTTTAAACATACTTTCTTAGATTCTTTTATGTATTACGTTACATGTTTTCATTTAATCGGGCAAGGGTGATTGTTTTCAAGGGGGAATAAGTTACAAAATTTTTTATACTAAACCACGAATGGTGAGTCAGATTGGTTAACAACTTTGAGTGGGTTCATCAAACCATGTGATAGGTCGGACCTCATGGATTTAGTTGGTCACCACAGTTGCCAAAAAGAAATTGGTTAATGTAATGTAATGTTTTATTAAACAAAGGCCAAGGTTATCAGGCAAAACTACCTAGCTTATTTCTAAGTTTAGAAAACAATGGTTTGTTTTACTACCAAAATCGCTTAATTGGCTTACTTTAGTGTTTAATAAGATTTTGCAATAAGCATAAAACTACCAAAGAAAGCAATCGGTGGATTTGCACATCGAAATAGAAACTGCTTCTGAGAGTAAAATCTGAACGAAATAACCATACATACAAACTTATGAAGCCATTTAGCATACTATTGAGTATTGATTGCTAAAGAATAAGAACCAAAATACATCAGAATCGAATCTACTCCTAACCCAAACAATAAGGGAGCTAGCAACCTGTTTAGACTTTCTTAGGTCATCAATGCAACCCCAAAGGAAGTATCTGGAGACCTCTTTTTATAAATCTGCAAACCTGACACCCTATAGAGACTTTCAAAAACCAAAAGATAAGACCAAATAACATGAATTCTTTACTAACCAGTTAATTGTCGTCAAATTAAAAGTCAAATGTTTGTGATTGTCCAACACTTTGACGTTCCTACCAATGGGACAGGAAGTTGCCTCAGGACCTGCATCGTTTCCTACACTTACTTTTAGTTTCAATTGATTTGGGACTCCCACGATCAGTTTCTAAGCTTTATTCGTTTCAAATTGATTACTTCAGGAACTCTCGTTATATTTATCTTTTTCTGTATCACGTGGCCTAAGAATAGCACAATACCTTAACTATTACTCAAACCATTCCGGCAACAATTTCTATAATGCATATTAATAAACTTATGAATCAATACAATCACAAAAATGACTTTCAAACTTGATTTATAAAGTAATTGAGATTTTTATGATCACTGGTCAATATGAAGGGTATTAGCAGAAAATCAAAATGACAATCTTACAGTTCTAATAAACAATGCACAGCCTCAAGGAACCATTCTTCTTTAGCCAACACAATTAGTGCTCTCCTTGATAGGGTCATCAACTATTTCAATTCTAATCAAGCTAGCTTATACAGTTCCACTCAATTCAGAGTTCTCGTCACTGCTATATATTTTCTAGTCACATTCTATACTTTCTTGATTCTTTTAAAAGGTAACGAACATTCCTCAAGTCATACAATTAAATTATCAAATGAAGAATTTTTAACAGCATTCATTAGGTATCAATCCTTCATTCACTTCCCTCGCAGAAAAATCGACAGACCTATGTGGTACACAAATTTCATTCTAAGGGAATAACGGCCATTTGGCCAAATTGGAGTCACAAACCTTCCTTTTTCTCAGTTCCTTTAAAGCTAATGTTCCTGTCTTATGTTTATCTATAGAATGCAATAACTATCAATTGATGTGAAGAAAGGATTAGATTGACCGCACGTTGCATCAAGGTTAAATTTAGATCCCACGTTCTTCTTCGTAAAACAAGATAGATTGGGTCAATTGCAGAGAAGAACACGTGACAAACTAGAAAAGAAATGTTGGTCCTGCAAATAAACATAAATCAAGAGACTGTGTATGCAGTTCACCCATTTGAGATCATCCAAAGCATCATCAGATTTTTGGATGGCAAAATTTTAATATAAATAGAGGAATGCATCCCACATGACGCTCACACCAACTGCTTTTTTTTGTATTTAACTTGCTAAACACCAAACACCCACCTGCCCACCACCAAACACGAAATATAGCCACTCTTTCCGTATGACTACCAATGCACAAGATACAAGTATCAAGATGACATCTAGTGTGACAACTTCAGTGTACTGCTACGACTGCATGATGTACAAGTAAATTTATCCTCTTTTCGGGGCTTCTACAAGGTCCTTCTAACATACAAGTATTAATGAATAACGTATTACAGCATGAAAGCGTGTGTTTCCACCTACAGCTAGAAAATAATTTTTCCGAAACAACTTTCTCAGAATCACTTAATATAAAGGGCAAACTGCATATGCACACACAACAGACTAAAAAATGCCAGAATATTGTGTTACAGGAGGCACTGGATTCATAGCAGCATACCTCATTAAATCGTTGCTTGAACAAGGTCACACTGTTCGAACCACCGTCCGAGATCCAGGTACATCATATGATCAAGAACACAAACTTACAAAGGAAGAGATAAATAATTACGTTCACTAGCATTCATAAGCACTGTGTATTTGAAATTTGTGATAATAGTCACATAAATTCAAGATTGACACTGAGATTTTCAAAAATATATTCATGTTGGCACGTTTAGCTTAAAGCAGGGAATCTAGTCACCTTTTCAACAGTTCATTTTTGTTCTTTACAATCTATCAAACACTTGGACCATGCAAATTATTATGATCTCAAAAGTTACTAAACTAAGGGAATTTACTCAAACTTGTAAATATATTGTTGGGTCTCAAACAGTAATTAATATTAGGGATAAGCATTATTACTATATTTATAGGTTGGGGTTAGTCTCCCCATACCCCTCCCACTGGCGGGATTGAGCATGTTATTGTAATAGATTCGGGTTGGTATTGGTATTTTTCTCGAGTCAAAATCCTTGTTTGGGGAGTTGCATAAAGAGAGATTAGATCAGGGATGACAAATTCTCATCTTACCATTTTGCCACCTAGTTTTCCTCTTACAAAAAGACTACCTACTTGCTATCAATGTGCAGGAAAATTCAAGATCAATAAAAATTCTAGTATCTATAGATTAGATCACATGAATATTGTGCTTGACTTATTTCTTTTCCTGTCACTATCATTTAATTGTAATTATCAATTCTAGCAGAAGATACGATTGTTATTCTCCACAATTGACGATCAAATAGAGATCGACATCTGCTAAGCAACTTTGACATGATGTTCAACTCTAAGCTCCACTCGTAATTGGATGATTTGTTGAGCATTTGTTACATCTACTACTTGCTCTCCAGTCCCACTAATTACAAAATTTAACACATCATTAATTGTCCACATCTTATGATCTGCAGATACTGTATATGCTGTGATCGATAATTACATATAAATGATACAATGCTGGCCCCTTAGGAAATGGGGAGAAAAGCGCAATGTTCGCTAGACAATATCTTTGAAGTTACTTGTGGGGGTGGTGTGTGTGTGTGTGTGGGGGGGGGGGGGGGTGGTTTTACACGTAACATTAATTATAAATGCAGTTCAACCTAAGTACCCAACCAAGATATATCCATAAAGACATGTAAAGATTATCATTGAAAATGGATAGAAGAAAAATGTTAACTTAAGATTATTCTCAATTCTTTTCCAGTTACAGAGTATATTAATAATGTACAGTTTTTCCAACTACAATGAAACTGCAAAACTATTAACATTTGTAGGCAATGAAACTAGTCTTTGTGTTATCCTCTAACTAGCAGACATGCTCAATTTGTGATGAGAACGATGGAACGAACAACTTGAAAGCCAAAATGTTAATCATTGAAGACCCATTAACGATTTTATGATGCAATTTCATCAGATACCATATATAGTTATTATGAGTTCTAGAATGTGTTTGACAAAAGTGCTTTTCTTAAGTTATAACTTAACCTTTAGTATAAGTAGTTTGACATTTGTATCTATTTTGCCTTCAAGATGGTAAGATTCTTGATTGTGTAAGAACACATGCATAATGGCATAGCAATGAAATGTATACATTCTTAATATTCTTAATTTTGCCAGAAAATGCAGAAAAAGTAAGGTACCTCTTGGAGCTGAAAGGAGCACGCGATAGACTAAAGCTGATGAAGGCAGATCTCATGGTAGAAGGAAGTTTTGACCAGGCTGTAGATGGTGTTGATGGAGTTTTCCACACCGCATCCCCAGTGGTCGTTCCATATGATAACAATATCCAGGCAAATTTACCTTCAAAATAGCAATAATACTCGTTAAATCCAGCATGTTATTTTTCAAAACATTTTGTACTTCGCTCATCCAGTCCAATATACCAGTTACCCTTTGGATTACAAGTTACTACTACTTCTAAAATTGGAAAGTGAGCTAAATCCCTCTTATAACTTTTAACAACTGCAAATCCCACCTGTAATGTCTTGAGAAGTTAAAGCCACTTCATATACTTTTTTAAAACATTTCCTTACACGTAACACTTACAAGTTACAAGTCAGAAAATAAATCTGCCGAAGTCAGTCACCAGAATATTAAAAATATTACAATCGTATCATTTGCAGGAAACATTAATTGATCCATGCATAAAGGGTACCATGAATGTTTTGAGCTCGTGCAAGAAAACAAAGAGTGTAAAAAGGGTAGTGCTAACCTCGTCCTGCTCTTCAATTAGATACCGTTATGACGTCCAACGAGATTCTCCGCTTAATGAATCCCATTGGAGTGATACAGAATACTGCAAAGAATACAACGTAATGGAACTTCCAATGTTAATTATAACAAAAGGTTCAAGTCTTCATTTTCATTATCTTATCTCTTCCATGTTCTTAAATTCATCCAGCTT
Source organism: Erigeron breviscapus (assembly GCA_034093135.1). Taxonomy (NCBI): domain Eukaryota; kingdom Viridiplantae; phylum Streptophyta; class Magnoliopsida; order Asterales; family Asteraceae; genus Erigeron; species Erigeron breviscapus. Next base: position 261,872,491 of record CM067167.1, read on the forward strand.
TGGTATGCATATGCAAAGACAGTAGCAGAGAAAGATGCATGGAGAGTAGCGAAGGAATGTGGGATTGATTTAGTGGTTGTAAACCCTGCTTATGTGGTCGGACCATTGCTTGCACCACAGCCAACAAGTACACTTCTAATGATACTTGCTTATATAACAGGTATTTAAATAAAAAATGTTGGATTAGTACACGTACATGGGGAGCATACTCAGCCTTACCTTCCAAACTAATCATCATTGCTGTGAAAATAGCAATAACCCGCGAAATTCCAAAAGTTTATTTAATGTAATACTACAGTGTGCAGTCAGCAAATAAAAATGCTGATATGGCAGACATTATGCTGTTACCTTATTTTACACGACAATGGACGCCTCGTAACTCTTGTCAAGGATAAAGATTACCTTAAATCGGAAGTTTTACAAAGTTTAACAGGTTTTACAGGTCAAAACGAAGTCGGTTACTAGCAAAATAAATGTATCAAAACTAGTTACCTTGTCGGTATTAACATGTTTGAAGAATATAAAGTAATGTGAAATGTGAATAGTAATGAACTTTTCAAATCATTTATATTCCAGCTATATCAGAGTTGAATGTAAGAAAAAACAAGAACAAAAACATTGTACTCACCTACTCAGCAATGTTTGTCCATGGTTATTCGGTCTTGCAGATTTTGCAACATAAAGCTAAAAACATTTAGTAAATTAGATATTCAGTTTAACCTATGATTTCCTATCAGGGGCAGTAGGGGAATACCCGAACACTACAGTAGGATTTGTGCACATAGATGACGTAGTGGCTGCTCATATATTAGCAATGGAAGAAAAAGGGGCTGCAGGCAGACTCATATGTTCAAGCACAGTGGCTCACTGGTCGGAGGTCCTTCAAATGCTTAAAGCAAAATACCCATCTTATAACTATGCAAAAAAGTAAGCATACATATAACTCCTATAATTCTCGAGATATCTAGTATTAGATTCTGAATGCTGCTTACCAAATATATATGAAGAATGCTGCTTACCAGATATATATGAAATCATGCTTAATTAGGTGTAGCAGCCACAAAGGGGATGACAACCCACATAGTATGGATAGCAGCAAGATATTACAACTGGGATTACCTCCAATGAAAACACTAGAGCAAATGTTTGACGACTGCATCTTATGTTTCCAAAAGAAGGGGTTTCTATGAGGCTCATCATAATTATTGGAGTGATAACTTCCTGCAAGGTCATATTGTCCCTGGTTTATCTAGTCACAAAATCTTTTCTCGTTTGATATAAGAAGGCTTTTGTACCCAAGGATATAAAAGACAGACATTAGCGATCTTACTAGTTACTAGAACTGCCACATTTTAGATCATAAGAGATTTTCCTATCCGACTGCATTTCTTAAGCATTCCATAAGACTGTCAAATTCCAAAGACATAATTTATTGTGAACATCTATCATTAAATATAACGCCGACAACTTGTGACAAGCAAATTGTCTTCCTTGCCATCAAAAGAAAAAAAATTATGACGACTTACAAAGGCATTAAATCCACAATGTAGTGCTCCCGTGTATAATCATAAGTAAGCAACGTATCCAACAGACAATGACATTGTTAGAAATATCAAATATAACAAAGAAACAAGCCAAAGCCGTATGAGAAATATAACAGAAAAATTTAACAATCATATCAATGGTCAACTGAAACCGCAGCATTTATTATCTTTCAATGTATAAAGAACACTAGATACAACAAGTCAAATACAATTTACCTTTCACAATGTTAAAAGAATGTAAATTTGCAATACCAGAACAAATAGGTAAAACAAACAATATCGAACCAATTAGAACAATAGTCATCATAGCATTTGACTACATGAAAGAAACATCAATTAAAAACAGAAAAAAACAATGTCATTAAAAAGAAAAAAAGACTCAACAAATAGTTCATGAACCAGCGACTGTTGCATCAGAAGGATTAAAAACATGTACAAATGCTCAGCCAGCAAATGGTTACTTCTACTTATTTGTTCATAATTCGAGTCATCAAAGCAAATAATTTTGAAAGAAGAAAAAAAAAAACCGTTTTTTCCGTCAATTTCCTAATCAGCCACAGATTCTGAGATCATCATCAAGCCTGCTAAACTGGCCCAAAAGTTTCCCATGGTTATCAATCCGTAACATATCAAGCCCTAAATCCATCCATGGTGGCTTATTTCCTTCTTCCCTTGACTCTTCACCAGAAGTTGTTGTGTTAGTTGTGGTGGACCCACTCAATGTTTCTGAAGGTTCAACCTTTGGTGATTTCAAAGATGACCCACTTTCCGAATCGTTCCCAAAACGTGACCCATTACCATTACCCGACCCATAACGCATACCCAACCCAAACCCATGTTTCATTGCCTGCAGAACCCTAGAAGCCTCTTCTTCTTCAGACTCACAAACCGTTTCAGGCACCCTAATAACTTCCTTTCTACTAACCAACTTGGGTCCGGATCCGGGTGCAGAATCCGACCAGGTACCCGATCCAGACCCGGACCCAGCAAATAACCTAGCTCGAAATTCCTCCTTTTTAGCCATGTAAACTCTAGAAGCTTCTTCAGCTGTAGCATAAGTCCCTAACCATATCCGTTTTTTGGTAAACGGGTCACGGATCTCGGAGGCCCATTTGCCCCATTTTCTTAACCTAACCCCCGTTAACTTTTTCCGCTCGGTTTGCGGATTATCACTGGGATGATTTTTTACAACCGGTTCGACCGCCGGTTCAACGCAATTACTATTACCATCCGGTTTCTTTCCATCAATCAAAATCTCGCACACAATTCGCCGAGTTGATGACGACCTGGTGATATCATCATCGGCTTCGTCAGATGATGAATCGGTGGCTTCAGGATCGGAACAGATGACGCGAATTTTGCGGAGGTTAGTTCCGGTGAGCTCCGATTGCTGATTGGTTGATGATGAATGGCACCTGAATCGCTTGCTAACACGTTGGGTTTCTGCCATGATTTCTGATGAGAAATTAGGGTTACAGTTTTCTGAATTTTGATCTTGATCAAGATGAGGTGGCTTGTTATGCAATACACGCACTAAAAACACGCACAAATGGATGGCGGTGAGAGACAAGGATATGTATATTGTAATATTTATATTTATATATTAATAATTTTTGTGTGTATACGGTGGATTGTATTGGATTTTAGGATTAAACGAGGAGTGTAACACCACCAGGCAAAAAAGTGTAACCCCACCAGAGGCATTATTAGCGGCGACGTCGCCGCTAATACTGCACCAGAGAGAGTATTAGCGGCGACGTCGCCGCTAATACTGCGGGCCCCCCATGTCTGTAATGGTAAATCTGGCAGAGAAATTAGCGGGCCCCCTGTCAGTGTCAGAGTATTAGCGGCGACGTCGCCGCTAATGCCTTGGTCGGGTTGACTTTTGCCTGGTGGTGTTACCCTGTGCCTTAAACTATTAAGACCAACCGAATATTCTTTGTTGGTTTCTGTCAAAGCCTAGTGAATTTCGGCCTTATCTTTGGGCTTTCTTCAATTGTTTTGGTAGATAGATAGAAAATAGAAAAAAGTAGATAAATTGTGGTTGGGCTTTGGGTTTGGGCTTAATGATAATTGAAGATTCCTAAAAAAGGTGGTGGTTTGGGACTTGGGTTGGAAATATTTTTTAGTTTTCTAAAATGACAGCAACAGATAAATGACTAACACCCCCTGACGGATGTGCCTCACGCCGGTTCGACTCCTGGAATGCCCTAAAATTTGCTCCCCGTGTATTATATGGGTATAGCATTGCTAAAGCCCCATCACCACATTTTCATGTGGCAGGATTCGAACATGAGACCCCTTCAGAAGGAAAGTTGTAATATCAATATATCATTACTTTCAAAAAGGCGATTAGGAGTAGTGACAGAGATGAGGGCGACGAGAAGTGTCGGTAATTAGGTAATTAATGCTAATATATTAAGGGAAGTTAAGTCAAATTTTATACCAATTCAATACTTTAATGAAGAAAAAAAATCTTATATCTTTACAAAGAAATATAGATAAATAGTTAAATATTATTCTTTTCTTATTTTTTAAGTTCCCAACTTATACAGATATTTGGGGGAAAACTCGTGACTTTCGACCCCCCCCCCCCCCCCCCCCCAAAACACACACACACCCACCCACCCACCCGATAATTAACTGAATTATGGCTTGAATTTTGATGGAACGCTTAAAGATCATAGACAATTAAGTTTGATTTAGTTTGTAAAAGTATGTCTAGTAAAATTAAGACTTATGTTTTCAACACTTACAAAGTTTCAACAGATACAGTTATATAGACACAAGTAGGGGTGGGAACGAGTCGAGTCGAGTCGAGTTTCAGAATATTTAGACTTGTTTGTTTACTCCCTCCGTCCCATATTAAGTGTCCTAGTTTGACTTTTTGAGTCTTTTTCTTTCAACTTTGACCGTAAATATTTTTGTTTGTGTTATATAACACTTGATAAAACATATATGAATTGATTGAGTTTTAAGTGTACTTTTCATTGATATAACTTTCATCAACTAATATATAACACAAACAAAGATATTTACGGTCAAAATCGGAAGAAAAAGACTTGACCAGTCAAAATAGGACAATTAAAATGGGACGGAGGGAGTATTTATTACTCGAATCGAGCTCGAGCTCGTATAAATATTCAAAATTGAGCTCGAGCTCGACTAGACTCATTAGTGTTCGAGCTTGAGCTTGAAGCTCGTATAGTTATTTGAATACTTGTAGGATTAACTTAGTTTGAGTTTCGTTTCCATGTTTAGGAGCTCGAGCTCGATTAGCTCGTGTTATAGAGCGGTACATGTTACCAATGGAGTTTGAGCCCACATGTGAAGTTGAGATAAGCGAGTCCAATCCTTAAGGACTCGGGTAAATCCTTTTAAGGTTTTCCCATTAGTTGGGTTTTGAGTTAATGGAGTTTCGGACAGGACATAGAAAAAAATATTCAAAACTACATTCATCATTTAAGCTCGATCCTTATTCGTGTATACTTAAACCGAATAACCCATCAATAGATAGAACGTTACATATTACCAACACAACTTGGTCTCACATGTGAAGCCTGATTTACTATATACATATAGTAAAATATGTTACCATTATAAAATAGACTATGGACAAAATCAACTATATGAATTTCATTTTATTACAATGTTAGGTCCAGATTTAGTCCAGACTTACTGGACTGGCTCCAGACTGGACTACTGGAACCTTAGTTAGGTTTGTTAGGAAAACTTGTTTTGCTGGTCTCGCTCCAGACCCGACTACTGGAGCTCACTGAAGATCTGACCAGAAAACATATTCTACTGGACCTACTCCAGACTTGGAATCTGGAGTCCCTCTAAAGATTTGTCCAGAAATAATTGAAGACTAGTGAGCATTTACTTGTACAGGTAATCTGGAGCATTCTCCAGATTAGCTCACTGAAGACTTCACCCCAGTCCAGATCTACTCTACTGAAGACATTCTGACTGAAGTCAAAGACTGAAGTCTGAAGAAAGAAGACTTACAAATGGCGGAGTCCACTGGAAGTCTTACCAGATCTGCACACTGGAGGATTGTTAGTGTTCTAGATCCTACAAGTCTGAACACTAATATCGAGGATTGACTTTAGCCTTTAACACACTTTCCAAAGAACAATCCACTTGTTCTTTAACAAAAGTATACGTGTGTTAAGGTGGTTGGGTAATAAGGATACACTTGCACTTGATGTGACTTTATCCTTATTCTTATCTAATGCATTTAATGTTCTTGTCGGATCATTAAATGCATACAACCATATTTGTACGACACAAATTCACTGGTGAATTTGTTGTCTATAAATACTAAGTCATTCCTTGAACAAAAATACTTTTAAGCATTACGTTTGCATATAAGTGAATTTGTCTAAAATACTCTCGATCTTAAACAGGGATTCTTCACAACTTTAAGTATCTCGATCCTAAAGAGCTATTTGACAAATATAGATCATTTGTAATCATAGGTTGTTAGGATACTCACTTAATCGTGTTATCTTGATTCCGCAACAACCTTGTATTTTATTTAAACATCAATAAATAAAATACCCATGAAACATACATAATGGTCCACTTTATTTGTTTATTGCTTTAAGTCTTGTATTACTTTGTTTATATATCTTGCATCTTTATTTACAAGTAATACTAGTCCATATCTAGTGATTATTAGACTTGTTGTATTTTACACTTTCTATTGGTTAACCATCTCGTAATTTAAGGGACTCACATACAATAAATGAGACTTTAATTCTAATAATGATAATTTTGGTATCGCGTTTCTATTCATGGTAAGGCTCGATAGGCTCGAGTAGCTCGTGAAGCTCGTTTGGCTCGGCTCGTTCAGATCGAAACAGTTAAACGATCTTTCGAACGAGCCGATCCCAAAAATAAAACTTTTAGCTCGGCTCGTCTAACTAATCGAGCTCGTTTTCTTGTTCGAGTTCGACTCGAACTCGAAAATGTTAAACTCAAACTCGGTTTAAACGAGCTTGAGCTCGAGTTGTTCGTGAACAGCTCGACTCGATTACCACCCCTATACACAAGCTAACAGAAACTTGTTAACATAAATTAAACCACCATTATGATGACGATTTATTAAAACTACACATAAATGGCCAATAAGTTGGTTGTTTCAATAATTAAATAAAAAATTACCCGATTATAACATCTTTCTAGATTCACACATGTTATGAAATAAATATAGTAAAAAGTCATCATTCATGATGGTGAGATATAAACAACTAGGAGGTTCTCGTCGCCCAATTGGCGGCATCCGTTTGTGCAAAGTCATATACGGTAATGGATTGGGTTTTTTTGTTGCCTAAGAAGCATAAAGAAAATGTAACATTTACCCTCAGGCCTCAACAGCCATTTGAAATAATACACTGCAATCATTGACCAAAGTCACAAAAGCTTTTTCCCAAAAAGTGAGTGTTTGACATACAATTTCTACATGTGCTTTAAGCCAAAAACCAAATACCAGTTTTCACACTCACACCTATCTCTTTGACCCAAAAACTAATACTGTAACATTTGTGTTGATAATATTGTAACAATAACTAATACTGCAACATTTGTTTTGCTATTCCATACAATAAATTAATAAACTTTAAAAGCTCATAGGATCAAAATCCTTTTTTGGAGCTTTCCAAACTTCAACACATTGTTCATCTTCACTAAAACTCAAATCTGTAACCCTATTATCTCCCACGTCCTTCGTTCTTCCCAAAGTGATTTTTTCTAAACACTTTCATATTTTCAATGGATTCCGGGTTTTAAGCCACACATCAAAACTTCAGATTGATCTACCAATTCACCTTTACTACAAAACAGTTAATTCGCGTGGCTTTCGATCTTGCAACCAAGCTCTTTTGTTTCCCTTCCGGTTTATCGTTTTGTTAGTGCAACCTACCATTATCAATGTGCCTGAAATCAATAGACACATCTCCTGAGTTTATACCAATCTTGAAAACGACCGCAAGGGTATCAGAAACTGTAATATTGAAAAAACGATCTTCTTTTTCATGTATATCCCACATGACACCTCCCTGTTATTTCCAATAAACCAAAACCCATGTACATTTCTGTTGGAATAATCACTTTCAATCTTGACATTCATTTTTAGAATTACTAAGGCAAAACAAAGTCAAAGTAGATCGTATGCAACCAACTGTCTCAATAATAGCCCTTTTAATTGAATTGAACGATAAACTATAAAAACAAAAGACAAACCTGAGATCATTCTCTGATGATGTTCTTCGACTAATCCCTTCAACCGAAACTCATTTAAAATTTGAAAATAACCTGTTAGATAGAATCACTCGGTTAAAGCAATCACTTTCCAATCCAAAACTTATAGTGTAGTTATTAATACCAAAACCAAAGAAGCACATTTAAGAGAGTACTTACTTTCTACAAATTTATACAGAAAAAATCATGGCTCGTGCAACCATTAAAATTTATAAGCACTAAACAATAACAAAACATCTTACTTGTTTAAGAGCAATATTTTATACCACCTATTTTAGATCGGGATCTACTAAAAAAAAGGGCAACTCAGGAGTTTGGAGATTTAGAAAGACGAACGCGCGTATAAACTTTTTGTTAACATGAGTGAGTTTTTCGATAATAAAATCTGAAATTAAATGCACATTGAAGAGATTAGGGTAGTTAATCTCACTAATGAAAAATAAAGAGACATTTTCTTCGTGATTGTGATAGAACTGTATTATCTCAGGACTTTCATCAAACACCTTAGAATGCACAAATTCTGGGCATCTTATTAAAATGACTAATCAAGAACTTTGATATCAAATCAAATATGACGATAAATTTAAAAGATAATTGGAACTTACCACTTACCGGTCAAGAATTATTCAAACAAAATTCACCGGGGTAAATCAACCCTTTAACCAAAAAAAGAATTACTCAGATAGAAGGTGTGCCCTTTTCAATCTACACAAAACCCACCACAATAATTTCAAAAGTTACAAAAAAAAACCAATTATGTTAAGAAACAAAGATAAACCCAAATAAATTATTATTATTATATGCCTTAACCCAATATATATATATATAACATCATAACATGAAGCATGAAGGAGAAAGAGTACCTATAAATACACCATTGTCATCAATAAAGTCACTTTTTCTGTCTTCCATTGTCATCAATAAAATTGAAAAGAATTCCTGTAAAGTGTTCACTTGAAACCTAAAAAAAAAAAATTCTTTGAGATCACAGCCGGTTGGAATAGGAGCAAAGAAAAGTGTTTTTCATTATTAAAATCTTTCTCTCTCTCAAAAAAGAACACGTAGCACTAATGCCACTAATCTGTTGTATTTTCCTGCCAGCAGAACTTTTAAAAGATTAAAGTTAATAAAACTAAAAAAGAAACCAAAAAAACTGGGCTATGTTTCGAACTCAGGTCAAACCTAAAAAAACAGGGTGCTTAAACCAACTCATCCAAAATTAACTTTGTTTACATTTATTTACGTTAAATATATATGTTAATCTGGCTTAATCACTGTTCACGTCCAATTACAATAGTAAATAAAGAAGTTAATAGTTTGACAATGAGTATTGTTTTGCACTATATAATTTTGAAATTTCAGATCGTAAGATATTTGTAAACTTCCGTAGCAAACTTTGTGTAACTTTCCGAAAAGTGTTTGATTTTTCTTCTAAACAATTGTTGTCCACGTGTTTAGGTTCTTTAGCTAAAATATATCTCTATATAATTAAGAGGGCACTTTTTTTTCCGTGTCAACTGAGTTTTTTGCTTATGTGACATTTTATGGTAATTGTAATGTTTTTTTAGATATATTGACATTTAAATCTATATTTTTTAGTGTTTATGTGACACTTCATTAAATCTATATTTTTTAGTGTTTATGTGACACTTCATTCATCATTTGTCTACGTGGACATTTGCTTTTTTTTATCAATTTTAAATATCAAATAAAAAAGCCAAATACAAGATTAGAACTCATGACCTCTAACTTTTAATATTATGCACAAACCACTTGATCTAACTTGATATTTGTTTATTTTTTGCAAATACGGTAGATATTTAGTGAATATTAAAACTAATTAAAAGACATTGATAATATAATTATCAATCTTTGTAACTTATCACTTTCTATTTTCCTTTTGTATTTAATTATCTGTGTACATGGAATATAATTTACTTTAATATAATATAAAACTAGATTATATTGATAATTTTATCTAATATTTTACTATCCGATTATAATATCAATGTTAAATTAGATATTTACTTTATCAATTTCACACACATATTTTTGATATTTGTTTTTATATTTGATTTAATTTCTTATCTTCGCCTTTATATCTTCTTTTTCCTCCTTTTTTTCTTTCTTTATTCTACTTTATATATGTTCCTTTCAGATTTTACATGCATAATAAAAATATAATATTATTAAAAATCCTTTTAGTTATTATTATTATATAACATTTATTAATACTTTTGACGTATATATGTTAATCATTGTTTTCAAGTAATATTACTTAAAATATTATATTTGTAATCAATTTAATGTAATGTGTATATTACCATGCATCGCATGGGGCATAATCTAGTTTGTTTACAAAATACTAGCATGGTGCTCGCGAATGTGACGACAATGACAGCAATGTGGTGGACGGTGGCGTGGCGACTGATGGTGGTGACGACGAGTATGTAGGCTATTGATGTAAATGTAATTGATATAATGGTTAGTACAGTTGTTTTATGAGTTAATGGACTTGTGGTGTAATTTATTTAATTAAGGGTATTTTAAGTATATTAATATAGATTATTAAATTAGTGAATAAAGAATAAGGTGATTTACACACAAAAAAGAATATTTATGTCATATAGCACAGTGTAACTTTCAAACAATTCTAAAAATAAAAAGGGTTATTTTTTTATAAGTGGATATAGATATAGATATTAGCTGAAATATTTGTTTTACAAAATATATTTTTAGATTTTGAAAGTATTTTTGTCAATAACTTTTTTCATAAGGATTTATATATTACACCGCAACAAAACATTTTACATAAAAATAATTTTCAAATGCGTATATAACAAATGATTACGATTTGAACAATTAAACATAGCCCCGAGGTGTTGTTTTTAAAGAAATCTTTTAATTGTGTGAGTTCATAACCAGGGCCGGCTCTAAGAAAACTTGGGTCTCGGACGAGCTTGAAGAAAGATCCCTAAGCTAAGAACAACGAATTTGACTTGGGAACCTAAAAACCAAAATATGTCTGTACCTAACGTCTTAACCATCACTCCAAATGCCAATAGTTTATTAATAAAGGTATATACACTATATAAAATATAATTTTTACACATATGAAATTTAAAAATATGGGCCCCTGAAAAATCGGACCTTAGACGGTTGTCCACTTTGCCCTATGCCTAAGTCCCCCATGTTCATAACTTAATTAAGAAGAGTCAAAATATATTTCACTTTTGTTTTTATCCTTACTCTTATAGTTATATATATAAAAAAAGCAAATCTTATCTTTTTTCTCAAATGCTGATTTGAAATATATTAATTATTATCCATCTCCTTTATTCACAAGTTTAAACATTTTCTATCTAAGAGGGTGTTTGGGATTGAGTTTTGAAGTGATTATATGATTATTACGCTTGTATAACACAATTAACGAAAAAAAGTGTTTAGCAAAAAAGGTGATTAACTGCTTTTTCATAGATACAAACCGCAATTTTGGAAAAGTAGGTTGAGACATGTTTTTTCAAAACGCAGTTTTTAAACACAAAATCTATTCTACAAAATCAATCCCAAACACCCCCTGATATACGTATAATATCTCTAATGAAATAATTCACACCATAAATACTTTACCCTGAAAAATAATATTATCCTTAACATCAATTACTATTACTTCAACCAACGAACTTAACACCTATTTTCGTTTATTGTTATCAAACGAATTTAAAGTCTATCTTCGTTCATTCCTAACTAACGAACTTAAAGTCTATCTTCGTACATTCTTAACTTACGAACTTAAAGACTAAATTTCGTACAGTCTCAACTTATGAAATTATTGATTAAGTTCATCTAAGCCTGCAATTCATTTCTTGTACTAATCCTATAATTTTTTTTAAATTATGATCTGTTTTGCAGAAATGGCTCTTGCTCCACGTCAGTTCTTTAAGAAGCACAATCTGGCCTTAAATCTGGATCCAGATCAGCATAATTGTGAACGCTATCATGAAATGTTTGATTTTATTGCTCGTTCTAGGCTTTCTTTTGCTTTCTGTGATTCACCTAGATTGGTTAGGCAGTATATTGATGATTTCTGGAGGACTGCTCATCAGGTCATGGTTAATGGTCGTAGTTTTGTTCGAGCAACTGTTGAAGGAATCACTTTTGATTTTAATGCTACGATGCTTCGTGAAATTCTACATTTGGGTGAAGAATCAGACGACGCAGTAGATGTAGCTTATGATTTTGACCTTATTCGTAGGTGTTTTCAAAGAATGGGATATGTTGGTCAAATAAAGCTTCCTTTTGATAAGAGTGGATTTCAAGGACGTTGGAGATACCTTGCTTACGTGTTGTTAGTAAGTCTGAGCAATCGTAAGGCTGGATTTGATCAGCTTTCTGCTCAGATTTCTTCGCAGATGGTTGCTTTGGTCTATAATCGACCTTATCCGTTTTCAACATACTTCTTTCATGAGTTTATTGGTCAAATCAATGCCAAGGCGAAGAATAGGTTTCTATTATATCCTCGTTTTGTTATGGCGATAGTTAGACATTTTTGTCCGAACTTGGTATTTGATCAAGGTCCTCGCTATGTACCACATGCTTGGCCTTTACGTATATTTGCTGATTTAGATGCCAATACTCGAAATGTAGCTGGTCTAAATAATCCACCTTTGTTTGGTCACTTAATTAATCCAAATTATCGATCTCGTTTTGAGAATGATATGTTAGTGGATGATGAAGACAATTCTGATCATGAGGATGAAGAGAGTTCAGATGATAGTTCGGCTGGTGATTCTGATGATTCTGATAGTGGGAATGATGGTGATGCTGATGTAGTTGAAGCAGACACAGATGAATATGATAGTGTCGCTGCTGACTCTGGTAATGAGCATCGAACTAAGATGGCTCATGATGTACCTGCTGCTTCAGGAAGTGATAATTCATATCACTTTTCTCGAGAAGATGTACCTGGTGTTTTACGCCGAGAGCGTCGGAGTAAGGCATGTCATTCTTCACCGGTTCTTTCTGAAACGAATCAATTTCGTACAGTCTCAACTTATGAAATTATTGATTAAGTTCATCTAAGCCTGCAATTCATTTCTTGTACTAATCCTATAATTTTTTTTAAATTATGATCTGTTTTGCAGAAAAAAAAAAAAAAAAAAAAAAAAAAAAAAAAAAAAAAAAAAAAAAAAAAAAAAAAAAAAAAAAAAAAAAAAAAAAAAAAAAAAAAAAAAAAAAAAAAAAAAAAAAAAAAAAAAAAAAAAAAAAAAAAAAAAAAAAAAAAAAAAAAAAAAAAAAAAAAAAAAAAAAAAAAAAAAAAAAAAAAAAAAAAAAAAAAAAAAAAAAAAAAAAAAAAAAAAAAAAAAAAAAAAAAAAAAAAAAAAAAAAAAAAAAAAAAAAAAAAAAAAAAAAAAAAAAAAAAAAAAAAAAAAAAAAAAAAAAAAAAAAAAAAAAAAAAAAAAAAAAAAAAAAAAAAAAAAAAAAAAAAAAAAAAAAAAAAAAAAAAAAAAAAAAAAAAAAAAAAAAAAAAAAAAAAAAAAAAAAAAAAAAAAAAAAAAAAAAAAAAAAAAAAAAAAAAAAAAAAAAAAAAAAAAAAAAAAAAAAAAAAAAAAAAAAAAAAAAAAAAAAAAAAAAAAAAAAAAAAAAAAAAAAAAAAAAAAAAAAAAAAAAAAAAAAAAAAAAAAAAAAAAAAAAAAAAAAAAAAAAAAAAAAAAAAAAAAAAAAAAAAAAAAAAAAAAAAAAAAAAAAAAAAAAAAAAAAAAAAAAAAAAAAAAAAAAAAAAAAAAAAAAAAAAAAAAAAAAAAAAAAAAAAAAAAAAAAAAAAAAAAAAAAAAAAAAAAAAAAAAAAAAAAAAAAAAAAAAAAAAAAAAAAAAAAAAAAAAAAAAAAAAAAAAAAAAAAAAAAAAAAAAAAAAAAAAAAAAAAAAAAAAAAAAAAAAAAAAAAAAAAAAAAAAAAAAAAAAAAAAAAAAAAAAAAAAAAAAAAAAAAAAAAAAAAAAAAAAAAAAAAAAAAAAAAAAAAAAAAAAAAAAAAAAAAAAAAAAAAAAAAAAAAAAAAAAAAAAAAAAAAAAAAAAAAAAAAAAAAAAAAAAAAAAAAAAAAAAAAAAAAAAAAAAAAAAAAAAAAAAAAAAAAAAAAAAAAAAAAAAAAAAAAAAAAAAAAAAAAAAAAAAAAAAAAAAAAAAAAAAAAAAAAAAAAAAAAAAAAAAAAAAAAAAAAAAAAAAAAAAAAAAAAAAAAAAAAAAAAAAAAAAAAAAAAAAAAAAAAAAAAAAAAAAAAAAAAAAAAAAAAAAAAAAAAAAAAAAAAAAAAAAAAAAAAAAAAAAAAAAAAAAAAAAAAAAAAAAAAAAAAAAAAAAAAAAAAAAAAAAAAAAAAAAAAAAAAAAAAAAAAAAAAAAAAAAAAAAAAAAAAAAAAAAAAAAAAAAAAAAAAAAAAAAAAAAAAAAAAAAAAAAAAAAAAAAAAAAAAAAAAAAAAAAAAAAAAAAAAAAAAAAAAAAAAAAAAAAAAAAAAAAAAAAAAAAAAAAAAAAAAAAAAAAAAAAAAAAAAAAAAAAAAAAAAAAAAAAAAAAAAAAAAAAAAAAAAAAAAAAAAAAAAAAAAAAAAAAAAAAAAAAAAAAAAAAAAAAAAAAAAAAAAAAAAAAAAAAAAAAAAAAAAAAAAAAAAAAAAAAAAAAAAAAAAAAAAAAAAAAAAAAAAAAAAAAAAAAAAAAAAAAAAAAAAAAAAAAAAAAAAAAAAAAAAAAAAAAAAAAAAAAAAAAAAAAAAAAAAAAAAAAAAAAAAAAAAAAAAAAAAAAAAAAAAAAAAAAAAAAAAAAAAAAAAAAAAAAAAAAAAAAAAAAAAAAAAAAAAAAAAAAAAAAAAAAAAAAAAAAAAAAAAAAAAAAAAAAAAAAAAAAAAAAAAAAAAAAAAAAAAAAAAAAAAAAAAAAAAAAAAAAAAAAAAAAAAAAAAAAAAAAAAAAAAAAAAAAAAAAAAAAAAAAAAAAAAAAAAAAAAAAAAAAATCATGAGGATGAAGAGAGTTCAGATGATAGTTCGGCTGGTGATTCTGATGATTCTGATAGTGGGAATGATGGTGATGCTGATGTAGTTGAAGCAGACACAGATGAATATGATAGTGTCGCTGCTGACTCTGGTAATGAGCATCGAACTAAGATGGCTCATGATGTACCTGCTGCTTCAGGAAGTGATAATTCATATCACTTTTCTCGAGAAGATGTACCTGGTGTTTTACGCCGAGAGCGTCGGAGTAAGGCATGTCATTCTTCACCGGTTCTTTCTGAAACGAATCAATCTGTTCAAGAAGAAGTTAATCTGGATGAGGATGTTGGTGCTGAACAAGAAGCTGTACTTGATTATCAAGAAGTATTGGAACATAGAAATATGCCATCAAGTCCATTTCATGAAGGTACAAGTACTGTTGGACCAAAGAGGACACTGGATGCTACTCTCACTTATCGCAGAGCTAAGCGTGCAAGAATTTCTGAGGATACTTCAGTATCTGCAGCTGCTGCTGATATTCCTGCTGTCTCAACAGCACCAGTTCCTACTGTTGCTGGCAGTGTACCGTTACGTCCACTTTTGCCTCCTGCCAGATCAATATTGCCCAGATTGCCTACTTTTCCTCCTATTCCTTCAGATTACTCCCTAGTTAGGCGTATAGATGTTCTTCAGACTCGTGTTGATACGTTAGAGTCTGATCTTACGAATGTTCGAGGTACTTTGACCTTTTTAATTAACTGGGTCAAGAATCAAGGGGGAGATGTTCCTGAAGAAGTTTGCAGATTATCAGCAGTTCATCCAAGACGTCAGAATGAAGATGATGATGCTGATAATGCTGGTAATAGGAGTGATTCTCGCCCAGTTTCTGACAAAGGAAAAGGGGTTGAAACTCAGGGGGAGACAGGAAGAGATACTACCCAGACTGGTACTTCTGGTGCGGGTGGATCAAGTGCTCCTCGAGAGACTGAAGTTATTGAAGCACTTGACTCAGGTAATTCTTCGAAATCGATTGATTATTTAAGTGATGATCAAGTTGAAGCTGAAACTGAACGATTAAAGCGTGAAGTTAAGGCAAAATTTGGACATGACTATAATACCGAAGAAAATGCTTTTCATTCTGTATTTGATAACTTATTAGATAAACAGCAAGAAGCAGAAACTGAAAGAGGAAAAGAATTACAGATTCAAAGGCAAACGGCCTTGGAATCTGATTCTGATTCTGATTCAACTTATGATTTTGATAAAGATTGATAAAGTGTATATTAGGTTGCATGTAATAAGTTTACGACATGTGAATGTAATCTATCTTATTTCAATGCAATTATATTTCATCTCTATTATTATTATTATCATGATTATTCATTTTATTCTGGTGTTCATTTTGTGTAATCTTAATAGATGATACAGATGATGCAGAATTACTCTTTGATGGTGATGAACTTGAGGAAGGTGAGTTTGTTCCTGAACCGGATATAAACATATTCAAGAAGCCTTATGGGTTTGATGATGTTTGGGACTCAACTTCTGAAGATCCATTCTTAGAAGAAAGAAAAGAGTTAGAGATTAAGAGGAAAGAAGTTAAGGAAAGAATGCTTCAAGCTTCAATTAGTAGTTCTGCTAAAGTTTTAAACTTTGTGGTATATGCTAAGATTGATGATGCATTGATTCCTTTTCACTGGGAAATCAACTTGACAAGACCTTTTGATCCAAATGATTATCCTGTACCTCTCAGAGAAGATGATCCACTACATGAGATTGATCGACTTGTGCCTGGGCAAAGAATTAATGAATATATAGTCACATGGGATACTATGAAGCCCATCATGTATTGGACTCACATCTCAGATAAAGATGCTGCAAAATATAAGACAATAATCTGGAGTTGGTTCTATGATGAAGAACTGAAGCTGTTCGTTCTTAAAAGACCAGAAGGTTGTCAGTATCTAGCATGGCGTAAGAGACATTTCAGAAGTTTGTGTGAAGAAGACTTACATGAACTTGGAAATAACAGGATTATCAATCCAAGTGGTTATGGTCTTGCAGATGTGGTTGGTAAGAACCTTCACGAAGATTTCAAGTTGAGATTGAATATGAAAGACTCTGAAAAATCAAAGTTTCATATTGAACCAAGACGAAAGAAGAAGGTGGTTAAGCCAGATAAAAATGTTGAGTATATTCAACGTGATATCAAATGTATGATCAAAGTCCCTGCTAAGAAATGGGCACAAGATGTCTTGGATAAGATGGATAATTGGGAGATTGATCAAAATTCTGGTGAAGCCAAGATGTATGCGGACTCGAAGAAGAAGATATTGTTGAGAAGAATGTATGATCCAATGCAGTTGGTTAACTTCTCAAGAAATGATCAGAGAAAATTATACGATACTGAATGCTCATTTTTACCATTTTGGAAGAATGAAGAAGATCGATATCAAAAGATTCTTCAAGTCTGCTTACATGAAAATATCCATGCAAATAGCAAACGATTGTTATTTGATGGATGATGAAGACTTTTTGAAGACTGAAGAAATCGAAGATGCTGCTGTCAAGGGGGAGTTTGTTGATGCATGTTGATGTGACAACAACAACTTAGATTTGATTAGTCTTTTAGATTAAGACATTATGTTGTTTTATGTTGTAACACCCGTCGTTTAAAAACTTGGATTTTGAAAAATCTTTGCCAAACGGCGTTTAAAATAAGCGGAAAGGATCACATATAAAATCTGCCCCATCCGTAACGGATGGTACCTTTAAAATTGGTGTTACTTCTAGCATCGTCAAAATAATAAAAGTAAATCCAAGCTTTGGCACCTACATAAATGCCCATCATTACAATTCTGAAACATGAACAAAATAGCCAAACATAAGGCTAAAGGAAGTCTAAGCATTTAATGTCTTTGCTAAACTTCTTTATTCATTCTACCCAACTCTCACCAAGCTAATCCTCGCATAGCTCAAACTTGATTATCCTGAAGGCACAACATTTTCAAAGAACAAGTGTTAGCTAATAAAATTAGCTAAGTAAGATAACATAGATTTGAAAATGTTTGCCAATTACATATATTAACAAAATCTGCATTTTATGTTAATATCACACACATTCATAACATCATAAGATACACATTAGGTTCATCATGTCCTAAGGTGTGCCTATACTTTCTTTCTTCATCTTTCTTTCTGTATTTCTTTGCCAAGATGTAGGCTAAGTGACTTATGCCACTTACATAGGGATGTGGGGTTGTGTGTAGGCGGTCATAAACCATACTTGGAGTCCTCACACCCGACATGATGGGTAAACCATAAGGTGGTCCATCGGCGTCATTAAGGAATGACAAAGTCAATCCAACTGAATAAACCGTTTATGCCTTTACGCATTGGTGGTTAGTTACTCCACCCGGAATACTCAAACGTAACTATGCCACAAGGAGCAACTCAAGTGACCACGTACGCACCAGCCCCGAAGAGCTAGCACGGGTTAAGCTTAACACAAGACTTTACATAATGCTCGAGACTTTAATCGTTTAATTAGTTTAGGCTACGCTTTCACCTATACTAATCACATATCATCTTTTACTTTAGGGCCCTTAACGTGCACGTGAACATGGCAATCCTAATCAAGGACTAGTGACTAGGTTATCAAGCCACACATGCAAACATATATCATATCATTTCGACATTTTCATACATATATAATCATTCCATCATTTCATGCATATATACTTACCTCATACCATTGCAACCTGCATATGTATGTTAATCATCATTAATGGTAAGTAATACCTCCTTTGCAACCTCCCATAGTCACCCATGAACATAAAACGTGCATACATATTCAATTGGAAGGTTTAACTTATGAAAACGTATTTTGTTGTACCAACAGGTGACAAAAGATGTTATCTTACCTCGATACAGCTTACCAACAAGTTAAAAGTATATTAATGTGCTTGCTAAGTGCTCCCGACAACCTAGAATGAGTATAAGATCGAATATAAGCTAAACAAAATACTTTGTGCAACCTGGGCATCAGGTGCGTCGCACTTGACATGTGGTGCGTCGCACAATTTCATCAGAAAATTCTGAATAGATGCAGGTGCGCCGCACCTACCCATTGGTGCGCCGCATATCGGGCTTTTGGCTGAAATCCATTTTTCCAAATCTGGCTGTGGTGCGTCGCACCACCCTCCTGGTGCGTCGCACCTGGAGTGTCGACCAGAAACCTTAATTTTGTTCTTTGATCAAACGAATTCCATACGAACCCAAACCCCAAATCCGCCCTGGGGACATAAAATTAACCCTTTTTCCAATACTTTTCAAGCCTTTAATCCATCAATCAATCCTTTAATGCTTTACATCACAAATCAATCATTACAACACCCGAATAACAAGAATTCGGTAAACGTTTGATCAAATAACCCAACCCAAACCCTATGGCCTGGATCGAAATCACTTCTAAGACATACATGATCAGATTTAAGAGTAAGATCAGCCATATTACCTGTAGATGACTTTGAGGATTCGAAATCTTAATCAAACTTGATCGAAACGAAACGACACGAAACGATTGATTCTTGGAGGAAACTTGTTTTGAGAGGGAGGGGATCTGTTCCTAGGGCTTAATCACGAAAATTAGCAGCTATTGGAGTCTTACTAGACCTTAAACTCCTGACCATAAGTTTCCTTTAGTGCCCATAGGCCCCTCGACTTCCTAAACTTTACTTTCGTAGCTTAATTAACTTACCGGGAGACTTAACGATCTAACAAGCACTTAACTTTCATACTTTACTTTAAATTACTTTCATTTAATTCATTTTACTTCATTTCATATTAAACACATAAGCATTTAATCACATAATCCCTTATAGGGCACATAAACATAACGGACTTAACGTTAATTAACGGAAAGTCAAATAGTCAAACATAAAACGTTCGGGATGTTACAATTACCTCCCCCTTAAGAGGATTCTGTCCTCGGAATCGCCTCAGAAGCGAACAAATCTGGATATTTCTCTTTCATCACCGACTCGGTCTCCCAAGTTAAACTTTCACCGTGGTTATGCTTCCATTTAATCAACACGAGATCAATCAACTTTCGGCGAAGTTTCTTTTGCTTTCTTCCGAGTATCGCTACTGGTTCGTCCACTATTCTTTTCTGAGGATTTATGCTCACATCCTCAATTGGGATAACACTAGACTCATTGGCCAAACACTTCCTCAAATATGAAACATGAAATGTGTGGTGAATTCCATCCAATTCTGGAGGTAGTTCCAATTGATAAGCTACATCCTTGATACGTTTCAGAATTTTGAGAGGTCCAATGAAACGTGGACTTAGCTTTCTTTTCTTTCCAAAACGAATCACTCCTTTCCATGGAGAAACTTTCAAGCATTACCAAATCACCAACTTGAAACTCGATTGGCTTCCTTTTCTTGTCGGCATAGTTCTTTTGTCGTTCTCTAGCCACACGAAGTGCTTCTTTTGCTACATTGACTTTTTCAGCTGAGATTTCAATGATTTCAGGACCCGTACACTGTTTCTCACCGGGTTCCATCCAACAACTCGGGGTCCTACATCTCCTACCATAAAGCATTTCAAATGGTGGCATTCCAATACTTGCATGATGGCTGTTATTATAAGAGAATTCTATCAACTTCAAATGATCATCCCATGCTCCACCATACTCTAATACACAAGCCCTCAACATGTCTTCCAATGTTTGTATGGTTCTTTCACTTTGTCCATCCGTTTGAGGATGATAGGCGGTACTCAAATTTACTCTAGTACCTAATGCTCGTTGAAGACTTTTCCAAAACTAGATACATACCTCGTGTCTCGATCCGACACAATAGATAATGGAACACCATGCTTTGAGACAACTTCATCAATGTACATCTTTGCCATCTTGGTCAATGGCACATCTTGGCGCGTTGCTAGGAAATGAGCACTCTTCGTTAACCTATCAACAATCACCCATACCATATCATTTCCCTTCGGAGTTCTTGGTAGCTTGGTCACAAAATCCATAGTTATATGGTCCCATTTCCATTCCGGAATCTCTAATTGGTGCAACATTCCATACGGCTTTTTATGGTCAGCTTTCACACGTGCACAAGTCAAACATCTTTCAACAAAATGAGCAACTTCTCCCTTAATGTTTGGCCACCAATAGATAGGCTTCAAATCTGCATACATCTTGGTAATACCGGGATGGACTGAATATCTTGACCTATGAGCTTCTTCAAGGATCAATTCTCGGTTACCACCAAGCAATGGTACCCATATTCGACCCTTATAAGTCTTAAATCCACGGCTGTTCGTCTCCATCACAAGTTTTTTCTTCTTTCCAATACTTTCATTATCGATATTATCCTTCATTAAAGCCTTAACTTGGGCTTCCTTGATGCGGTCGAGTAACCCCGACTTGGCTTGAACAACCATGCTCATCAATCTACAAGAAAAATTCTGCACTTTCCTACTTAATGCATCCGCCACCACATTGGCTTTACCGGGATGATATTTAATCTCACAATCATAATCTTTCAGAAGTTCCATCCATCTCCTTTGCCTTACATTCATTTCCTTTTGTGAGAACACATATTGCAAACTCTTATGATTCGTATACAAGGTACATTTGGTGCCATATAAGTAATGCCTCCACAACTTCAAAGCAAACACTACTGCAGCCAATTCAAGATCATGGGTCGGGTAATTCTTTTCATGAGGCTTCAACTGACGTGAAGCATATGCAATGACTTTGTCCCTTTGCATAAGGACACAACCCAAACCTGAAATAGAAGCATCACTATACACAACAAGATCATCAGTACCTTCGGGTAAGGCTAGAACAGGAGCTTCACATAACTTTGTCTTAAGCGTTTGAAAGGCCTTTTCTTGAGCTTCCGTCCACACAAACTTTACTCCTTTCTTTGTCAATTCAGTCATTGGCTTAGCTATTCGGGAGAAATCTTGAATAAACCTTCTATAATAGCCAGCTAACCCGAGAAAACTCTTAATCTCCGTGGGTGTCTTTGGCTGTTCCCATTTAGATACAGCTTCAATCTTGGCAGGATCAACTTTAATACCTTCAGAAGAGATAACATGCCCGGGAAATTGAACTTCTCGGAGCCAGAATTCACACTTGGAGAACTTTGCATATAACTTTTTCTCCCTAAGAACCTCAAGAACGGCTCTTAAGTGCTCACGGTGCTCGCTTCAGACTTTGAATAAATTAGAATATCGTCAATGAAGACAATCACAAAATGATCTAAGAATGGGCGACATACCCGATTCATTAAATCCATGAAAGCGGTTGGAGCATTTGTCAACCCAAAAGGCATGACAAGAAACTCATAGTGCCCATAACGTGTACGAAAAGCTGTCTTGGCCACATCTTCCTTTTTGACTTTTAATTGATGGTAGCCAGACCGCAAATCAATCTTAGAGAAATAAGAAGCACCATGAAGCTGATCGAAAAGATCATCAATACGCGGGAGAGGATACTTGTTCTTAACCGTTCTCTTATTCAGCTCACGGTAGTCTATGCACATGCGCATAGAACCGTCTTTCTTTTTGACAAAAAGAACCGGAGCTCCCTAAGGCGAGGAACTTGGTTGTATGAAACCTTTGTCAAGTAGCTCTTGAAGCTGAGACATTAACTCTTTCATTTCTGTAGGAGCTAAGCGATATGGTGCTTTTGCAACAGGAGTAGCACCGGGTACAAGATCAATCTGAAAAGTGACATCTCGGTCGGGAGGAATACCGGGAAGATCATCCAGAAAGACATCAAAAAATTCAGAAACTATATCAACATTAGAGATCGGAGACTTCTCTTTTCGTGTATCGATAACATAAGCAAGAAAGTGATTCTTGTTGTGCCGAATGCAATTGAGAGCCTTCATCAAATTAATAATCTTTATGCTCCCTTTCTTCTTATCTCCATAAACGGAAATGACCTCACCATCCGGAGTGGCGAACCGCACGACCTTTTGAGAACATAAAATGGTAGCATCATTCTGAGACAACCAATCCATACCTATCACTATATCAAAACCGGCTAAAGTGGTAGGCAATAACTGAACCGGAAAAGAGCGACCTTCAATCTCAATAGAACAATCATCATAACCTACTTGAATGTCACTATGGTACCGTTAGCAATTTCAACCTCTATAGAGCAATCAAGAGGAGTAGTGACCCTATCAAGCTTAGGAGCAAATAAAGTGGACACAAAAGATCTATTTGCACCCGAATCAAAAAGTACAGAAGCAGGTTTTGAGTTAACAAGAAATGTACCACTTACTACCTCATTGTTATCCTTGGCAGCTTCGACTGTCAGCTGAAAGGCTCGAGCTTTAGGCTTTTGGACAGTCGTCTTCTTTCCATCATCTCTTCCTTGTGGGCAATCCTTGATGAAATGACCGGTTTGTTGGCACCGGTAACACTTTGGCTTGTCTTTGCATTCTGAAGTAGGATGACCCGTACCACCACAAGTATCACACCTTCGGGTCTTATCTGAACATGGACCCGAATGAGGCGCCTTACAAGTACCACACCAATTCTTAGGCTTGGCATAGTTGCTGCCCCCTCCTCTTGAAGATGAACCTTTCTTGAACTTCCTATTAGATCCATTTAACCCATCATGCTTCCTTTTTGAACCTGATTGCTTGTCATCATTAGCTTTTACTGCAACCTTTTCACCTTTGAAGTCATCATCCAGCCTCTTGGACTCCTTAATCGCAGCAGACAATGTAGTATGTTGCCTGCAAAGGCCACGATAGCTAGCGGGGAGACCATCACAATGTGCTTCAATCTGATCAATTTCCCTTGGCACCATACGACCTACAAACTGTAACTTTTCTGTAAACGAGCGAGCATACTCACCTATGGCACCGGGCTTAGCAGTCAAAGCTCTGAATTCCTTCTCAATCAGCCTCAACTCACGAGTACCCACATATTCTTCCAAAAACTTTTCCTTGAATGTATCCCAAGGCATAGCAGCAAGTACCTCGGGAGTCAATGAAACAGTAGCAGATCTCCACCAAATCCGGGCATTCTTTGTCAACACCCGTGTAGCACATAATACCTTCATATCATCAGGACAGTAGCATGAAGCAAACACCACTTCAGTGTCAGTAAGCCATTCCATGGCGCCCACTGCATCAAGAGTGCCATCAAACTCCTTGGCACCACACTTCTTAAAGCTTTCATATTTGAAGTTATGGACGCGAGGAGCACGAGGCGCCACTACATTTCCCTCACCATTCACTTGAGCAACAACATTTCCAGGAGCAACCTGTGACCTTACCATTGATGGCTCGCTACGGTTTGAGCGGTTAGAGTAATTCCCATCCGTATGCTCATCTCGTTGCAAGCTAGCTTCTCTCTCAGCCCTAAGTTGATTCAACTCTTCTTCATTCCTCAACAAGAGAGCTCGAATAGCCCTCAACTCTTCATGCATTTCAGCTTGGGTAGGAACTTGTTCAATCACTGGGTTAGCTCTATCAATCTCAGACCTTGTGGGTTGTGCACCCGGAATGGCCTTCGAGGAGGCCTTTGGTTAACACCATTCCAGCCCCATTTTGATTAGCCGGAGCATTGCTAGCATTAGCTCCATCTATTTGACTGCTGGCACGAGTATTAACCATCTTTCTACAATTTAGTGGCGAACGTTAGAGATGAATCGAATGAGAACAATGTAAGGTTAGGCCTACTTAATTACACAAGCATACCATAATCGTATATAAGCCATAAACCTACACTCACTCTCATCCCAACCCGTCCTAAACGTATTTTCATCATAAAGCTAAAGCATTACTACCTAAGCCAATCATTTCTCATACGGTTTAAGTCCAAAATCCTAAGGTCTTGGTCGAATTTTGGTTCACTTAAACCATTTCTCTGATACCAACTTGTAACACCCGTCGTTTATGATACAAAGGGCGTAAGATACGTTGTAAGGTGACGTAGGTTACGGTAGGAGAAATTGAACAGGCGTAAGATACGGCAGAGACAGCGTAGACTACGGTGGCTTGGAAAGCCTTGTTTTGGCGTCTGGTTTGATGTTTTGCAGCGTAAACAT
>CM067167.1:261898364-261900864 GCA_034093135.1 Erigeron breviscapus
TCGAGACTTTAATCGTTTAATTAGTTTAGGCTACGCTTTCACCTATACTAATCACATATCATCTTTTACTTTAGGGCCCTTAACGTGCACGTGAACATGGCAATCCTAATCAAGGACTAGTGACTAGGTGATCAAGCCACACATGCAAACATATATCATATCATTTCGACATTTTCATACATATATAATCATTCCATCATTTCATGCATATATACTTACCTCATACCATTGCAACCTACATATGTATGTTAATCATCATTAATGGTAAGTAATACCTCCTTTGCAACCTCCCATAGTCACCATGAACATAAAACGTGCATACATATTCAATTGGAAGGTTTAACTTATGAAAACGTATTTTGTTGTACCAACAGGTGACAAAAGATGTTATCTTACCTCGATACAGCTTACCAACAAGTTAAAAGTATATTAATGTGCTTGCTAAGTGCTCCCGACAACCTAGAATGAGTATAAGATCGAATATAAGCTAAACAAAATACTTTGTGCAACCTGGGCATCAGGTGCGTCGCACTTGACATGTGGTGCGTCGCACAATTTCATCAGAAAATTCTGAATAGATGCAGGTGCGCCGCATATCGGGCTTTTGGCTGAAATCCATTTTTCCAAATTTGGCTGTGGTGCGTCGCACCACCCTCCTGGTGCGTCGCACCTGGAGTGTCGACCAGAAACCTTAATTTTGTTCTTTGATCAAACGAATTCCATACGAACCCAAACCCCAAATCCGCCCCGGGGACATAAAATTAACCCTTTTTCTAATACTTTTCAAGCCTTTAATCCATCAATCAATCCTTTAATGCTTTACATCACAAATCAATCATTACAACACCCGAATAACAAGAATTCGGTAAACGTTTGATCAAATAACCCAACCCAAACCCTATGGCCTGGATCGAAATCACTTCTAAGACATACATGATCAGATTTAAGAGTAAGATCAGCCATATTACCTGTAGATGACTTTGAGGATTCGAAATCTTAATCAAACTTGATTAAAACGACACGAAACGATTGATTCTTGGAGGAAACTTGTTTTGAGAGGGAGGGGATCTGTTCCTAGGGCTTAATCACGAAAATTAGCAGCTATTGGAGTCTTACTAGACCTTAAACTCCTGACCATAAGTTTCCTTAGTGCCCATAGGCCCCTCGACTTCCTAAACTTTACTTTCGTAGCTTAATTAACTTACCGGGAGACTTAACGATCTAACAAGCACTTAACTTTCATACTTTACTTTAAATTACTTTCATTTAATTCATTTTACTTCATTTCATATTAAACACATAAGCATTTAATCACATAATCCCTTATAGGGCACATAAACATAACGGACTTAACGTTAATTAACGGAAAGTCAAATAGTCAAACATAAAACGTTCGGGATGTTACATATGTCTTATTCATTTATATGTAATTGATAGATTATGGACTTCGTGTTTTAGTAATGATCGATTACATGTTTTGGTGTTATTTATATGTTTATATATGATGTTTGTTATGTATGTTATACAAGTACAAACATAATATATGTTAGGTTTCTTGTACATAAAGTACTTGGAAAATAACTAAGCATAGATGTTGATGGTATTTAGTACTAACGAAGATAATCTTCGTTAGGAACTAACGAAGATAATCTTCGTTATATGGGCTGGGTTGCTAAGTTCGTAAGAACAAAGCCCAGCAGGCCCAATATCGAGTTGAAACATATATAAACGAATGGAAACCCTAAATTGAGGATTCCAGTTCATATTACACACACCAAGAGCGACTAAGTTCGTTTCTAGCTTATAGAAAACGAAGATAGATCACATAAGGCCGATTATATTGATATAATTAGCAATATACACGATAACTAATCAAACTAGTTATCTCGTGAGGATTCCGCACTCACGACATAACAATAGACGATCTCGAGAGCGATCAGTAGCTATCGAGGGACTCACAGAAGAGAACCGTGAGAACCACTAAAAAATCATCTCTAAGGGCTTTGCCCTTAGAGTTAAGGGCTACGCCCGTACCGTATCAAACCGCCACCATCTCTTGGTTCGTCGCCCATCAAATCCATACCATTCTCATATGCGTCCGGTGACAACCCATTTAGAACGGATGAGGGCAACGCCCGTACCGTATCAAACCGCCACCATCTCTTGGTTCGTCGCCCATCAAATCCATACCATTCTCATATGCGTCCGGTGACAACCCATTTAGAATGGATGAGGGCAACGCCCGTACCGTATCCATACGTTTTCAACACTTAAACCATATGATTTTTAAAAAAAAAAAAAAAAATTTATTTTTTTTGGAATGGGTTTTTGTTAAAAGAAAATAAAAAACAAAAAAAAAGTTCAAAAAATAAAAATTAAAAATTAAAAAATTAAAAAACCACCCAAAAAGAAGAAAGAGAGAGGAAAACTAGTGGTTCTCACGGTTCTCTCCATATTTGTTGTTCTCACGTTAACCCTACCCTATATATATATATATATA
>CM067167.1:261905864-262040864 GCA_034093135.1 Erigeron breviscapus
AAAGGACTAAAATACCCTCATGTGCAATGCACATGAGGAGGTTAACGGAGACTCACAAACGGACGTTAGGGTGAGGGATATGTAATGATACGAAAAATCACCACAGGGGTATGTAATGATACGAAAAAACGAGAGGGGCGAAACTTAATAATATGACATACCACAGGGGTATGTAATGAAATTTTCTCTAATATTAATTAACAAAGTAGAGAATTGAAAGTGTACCTCTTAGCGTAAGCTTCCAATAGATAAATAATAATGAGAATTATTATTATTTAGGGTTTAAAGTAAAACCCCTTCCGATCGCACACACGACACGTCGAACAATATTCGGAGATTGCTAGATCTTGAATCACCAAAAGCCAAATGGTTCTTACTTCTCGTCCGAAACGAAACCACAACAGTTAAAAGACTTCTTGTTTCGTCTATGTCACCAAATTCCACAAAACAATAAGAGTTTATTATTATTATTATTTAACTCATGTTGTCATGCCATAATCAATGGTTTCTTTGTTTCGTATATACGGTCGAGAGAAAACCGAATGAGAGGATTGATATTATATATTATTGTTAGGGTTAATTATTAGATATATATAGGGTATAAATATATCCCTAATAACTTAACCTTCAAGCTAACATCTTTTGACTTGGACTAGGGTTTAATTAATAATTACATTAATTATTAATTAATATTTAATATTTAATAATTCATATTTATTAATTAATAAATAATTCTAATTAACATATCTAGTTAATAATGTCCAATTATCATTTATCTCAATTTGGTGATTATAAATATGTAGATACAATATATACATATTACCGGATATCTAAGTGTCATCGCGTGTGACCTCGTAGGCTTAAACATTTTCGGACATGCGTTTATTTAACGTGATATTCCAACAGCTCCCACTTGAGCATGTTATAATAAAGGCAATAACATTGGTTAGCGTCTAGCAACACGCCAATGCTCCCGGAAATATTTAAGTATAGTTTCTTAAAGTATCTTTGAAACGGTTTCGGAGTTTATTATCCCTTTGTTTCAGATACCTTGTTAATTATGGATATGGATCGATGTCATTCCATAATTTAACGATTCTGTTTCTCATTTCTATAACTAATTAAGATTACCAAATTAATCGAGACCACATCTGGAGTTCATTTGGGTACGGCCGTACAATCATCTTAATTAATCAATAATTACATTAATTATTAATTAATATTTAATAATTCTTAATTATTAATTAATATTTAATAATTNATAACTCATATTTATTAATTAATAAATAATTCTAATTAACATATCTANTTAATAATGTCCAATTTATTATTAATATTTAATAATTCATATTTATTAATTAATATTTAATAATTCATATTTATTAATTAATATTAATAATTCATATTTATTAATTAATATTTAATAATTCATATTTATTAATTAATATTTAATAATTCATATTTATTAATTAATAAATAATTCATATTTATTAATTAATATTTAATAATTCATATTTATTAATTAATAAATAATTCATAACATCTTATTAATTTGACTTAACTAAGTTCCTTAAATTAATTAATTACATTAATTATTAATTAATATTTAATATTTAATAATTCATATTTATTAATTAATAAATAATTCTAATTAATTAATA
Organism: Erigeron breviscapus; assembly: GCA_034093135.1. Lineage (NCBI taxonomy): Eukaryota > Viridiplantae > Streptophyta > Magnoliopsida > Asterales > Asteraceae > Erigeron > Erigeron breviscapus. Next base: position 261,907,526 of record CM067167.1, read on the forward strand.
GTTAATAATTCATTAATTAATTAATATTTAATAATTCATATTTATTAATTAATAAATAATTCTAATTAACATATCTAGTTAATAATGTCCAATTATCATTTATCTCAATTTGGTGATTATAAATATGTAGATACAATATATACATATTACCGGATATCTAAGTGTCATCGCGTGTGACCTCGTAGGCTTAAACATTTTCGGACATGCGTTTATTTAACGTGATATAACTAGCTAATTTAAGTCCTCTGCCCTCGGCATGCTTATTGAGCTTTCCTTTTGACAATGCCTTTGTAAAAGGATTAGCTAAGTTATAATCTGTGTGAACTTTGAGTAACTTTATTTCACCTAGTTCGATTTGCTTACGAACATAGTGATATCGTCTAAAATAATATCTGGCACCTTTCTGAACTCAGGGTTCTTTGGCAATAAAGATTGCACCATTATTGTCACAATACAAATCTAAAGGTGTGTTATTTGAGGGCATCACGTTAAACCCAAAAATAATCTTTCTAATTCAGACGACTTTCATGGCGGCTTCTTGACGCGGCAATATACTCAGATTTTGTCGCATATATAACAACTGTGGTTTGCTTCTTGCAATCCACCGTGCCTCCATTTAAAATGAAGACGTATCAGTGTGAAATCCAACATCACAGTATCTAGTCACTTTGAGTTTTGTATCGGGATTTCTACCATACACCAGAAAATCTTTAGTAGCACACATGTACTTAAGAATATTCTTCACAGCAATCCAGTGATCCTCACCCGGATTCTGTTGATATCGGCTAACGATATTTTGCGCGAACGCAATGTCAGGTCTAGTGCATCTTACCGCATACATAATAGATCCCACAGCCGAAGCATAAGGAACTCTTTGCATACTCTCCACCTCATTAGGTGTAGAAGCACCGTTTTTGCTAGATAAATTAAGTCCTTCTTGCATAGGTACGAAACCACGCTTAGAATTCTCCATCTTGAATCGCTTCAAGATCTTATCAATATAAGCAGTTTAACTTAATCCAATCAACCGTTTACTTCTATCTCTATAGATTCTTGATCCCAAGTCTTTCATAGCAAAACACTTTCCAAGATGGGATTTTACATCTTGCAACATTGGAATGTGATTTCCTATTATCAATATGTCATCAACATACAAGACAAGGAAAGTAACATTACTTCCACTATCTTTGCGATATACACATGGCTCATCAGGATTTTGAGCAAAACCAAACTTTTTGATTTCCTCATCAAACCTTTTATTCCAATTTCTTGATGCTTGCTTTAGTCCATAAATGGACCTTTGAAGCTTGCACACTTTGTTGGGATATTTTAGATTGACAAAACCTTCTGGTTGAACCATATAAACTTCCTCGTCTAGATAACCATTCAAGAAAGCGGTTTTGACATCCATTTGCCATATCTCAAAGTCATAGTACGCTGCTATGGCTAAGATGATCCTAATAGCTTTAATGTCCGCTACGGGAGAGAAGGTTTCCTCATAGTCAACTCCGTAAAGTTGAGTATAGCCTTTCGCCACAAGATGAGCTTTATAGGTGTGTACATTTCCATCCATGTCGGTCTTCTTCTTGAAGATCCATTTACACCCAACGGTTCTACCATTAGGTGGAAGATCAACCAAGCTCCAAACTTGATTATCTTTCATGGATTTCATTTCCACATTCGCAGCTTCAAGCCATTATCAGATTCTGAATCGTGTTCTTCAGACTGAATATTAAGATTCAATCTTTCACGAGCACGTATTGTCCTTGAGGACCTACGAATTGGAATCGCATTATCTTCAACTTGAGGTTCATGAGATTCATCTCTTTGAACATTCCCCCCCCCCCCCAAGTTGATGATTGCTAGTATTTTCAGAAGTTGACACATCTTCTTCTTAAGTCTCATCAAGCTCGACAATCCTCCCACTGTTTTCTTGAGATATGAGATTCTTTTCAAAGAACTCAGCATATCGAGATACTTTAACATTGTTGTCGGTAGGAAAGTAGAAGTAGTAACTCATCGTTTCCTTTGGGTATCCTACAAAGATGCACTTAACAGATCTAGGTTCAAGTTTGTCAGGCGTATCTCGTTTCACAAGTGTCTCACAACCCCAGACCTTTAAGTAAGACAAATTAGGAACACTCCCATGCCACAATTCATGCGGTGTCTTGTCAACCTTCTTATTTGGAACCATATTGAGAATGCGTACAGCAGTCTCTAGAGCATAATCCCAAAACGAAAATGGGAGAGTCGTAAGGTTCATCATTGATCTCACCATGTCTAGCAAGGTTCAATTTCTCCTCTCAGATACACCATTATGCTGTGGAGTATATGGAGGAGTAAGCTGTTGAATAATTCCACAAGCTTTTAGATAATCCTTAAACTCTTGGCTTAAGTATTCCCACCTCTATCCGAACGAAGAATCTTGATGGTTTTACCGAGTTGATTTTCTACTTCATTTTTAAACTCTTTGAATGTTTTGAAGACTTCATGTTTATGTTTAAGCAAGTAAACATAACCATAACTACTGAAATCATTCATAAAAGTAATGAAGTAGCTAGCACCTTTCATTGACACATGTCTAAATGGGCCACATACATCGGTATGTATAAGTCCAAGTAGCTATTTAGCCCTCTTCTTTTTATGCGGAAAAGGTTTTCTTGTCATCTTGCCGGAAACACAAGACACGCATTTATCAAATGATTCATCATTTGATTGTAAGATCCCTTCACGTTGAAGTCTTTCAATGCGTTTCTTGCCAAAATAAACAAGACGACAATGCCAAAGATAGGTAGAGTCCAAGTCAGGTTTGACTCTTTTGCTATTGAATTATCATTTGAACAACACATATAATTCAATTGTGAAGATACTTGAAGAACTGGTTAAACCAACTTGCTTCTTCTTCTAATTCAACTCAGCTAGATACTTAGGACAATTCCTCTTCCAGTGTCTCACTTCAGCACAGTGATGACAAGCCTGGTCTTTTAGCCGGATGCTCGTTTTCTGCCGTAGGGGTCCTTTTAGGTTTTGAGAGTGAAGCACCTTGCTTTCCCTTACCAACGTTCTTGCCCTTAGCTTTCGGTTGTTTGGCTTTCTGAACCTTTCCCCCCTTGATCATAAGAACTTGGGGTGTCTCAGATTTCTTGGGAAGGTTTTTCTCATACTCAATCAACATGGCATGAAGTTCAGCTATGGTTTTGCTCATGCTGTGCATATTGTAATTGCGCACAAACTTCTCAAAATCCCTCGAAAGAGACTTAAGAATCATGCCAATAGCAATAGGCAGAGGATACAGATAGTTTAACCTTTCCAAATGCTCAAAGTAACTCTTCATCTTGAGTACATGAGCGCTCACCGGTTTCCCATACTCGTGTTAAAATTATGGAGTGATTCAACAAGTTCAAACAATTCAACTCCAGTTTGTTTTCTGTACATAGACTTGAGTTCTCTGATCATATCATACGGATTGTGCAATCCGAATTGCTTTTGAAGCTCGGGAGTCATGCTACCAGCATCAAATAAGCAACCTCAATATGTCTATTGTACTGAGTATTGTATGCTTCCAACTGCACAGCAGTGGCACTCGCATCAGGGATAGCGGGTATCTGATTTTCAAGGACATCAGTTTTCTCCTCAACTCTTAGAACGATTCTCAGCTGACGAAACCAGTCATTGAAGTTGGTTTCAGAAAGTTTTTATCTTCCTAGCATCGACCTGAAAGCCGATTAGTGTATGTTTTGTGAAGGATTTGTTGCCATTTACAAAACAGATTCAAGTTCAATTATCGGTATTTTCGATAATGAATCCTTAAGAAATATAATCTACCCATGTTAAATTCATTTAACAATTAATTTCATTAAGGCTAGGATCCAATTGACATACCATCATTTCATCAGTTGATCTGCTAGAAATGACGTACTCAAAAGGTAAGTGACGAGCAATAATTGCATTACAAGTGCAATTCCTAGATTTATGGGACTTACAACAACACTTTAAGTGTTTTGTAAACATGTTTTGTCCCATCTTATGCCACGGGTCAAGGTCTCACCGCTTAACTCGCTTTAAGTCGCCCAATTAAGAACATGTAAATAGTCTACCACCGGTCTCACGATGAGTAGTAATTTACCTTGTTAGATACAATTCACCTGCGGTCTCACGTAGAGCAAAAAGCACTTGCAAGTGTTCTTAGCAAAGTGGGTGGCAAAGACTTAACTTTGAATGGGTAATGCATTTGATGTGAATCAAAAGTTTATGTATGAAGACTCATGCAAATCTTCATAACATAATGTTTAATAAAATCATTTTTATTGTCTTAACAACACAAAAGAGCTCGGTATCTCCATTTGAACGCACAAAGAAGCACAGAAGCAAAGGTTTGCGATAGACGCAATTAAAAACCTGCTCCTTTAGGAGGCTAGCGCACTCCGACTTATACCTCTTTTAGAGTTTGTTCAAATGGGTGAGCCGATATCTCTTGGTTGTAAGACTCCAATTTTATTAAAACAAAATCATATTTCGATAATTCTTAGTCAAGTTTATTCTTTTCAACAAAACAATTTTGCATCACCATTTATATCACAATAAAAGAAGCAAAATAATAAACTTACTAACTATTAACTAATTAATCATGCAACGAGTTATGGTGGGCCACCTAAACATGGTCATTATGGTTAATGTATATGTCTAAGTCGGCTCCCCCTTCAAAGAAGAGGACCACATACATCAAGTTACCTTGATTGCGTAAGCCTTTAAACAAACAATTAGCAAGTAAATACATATAAACATGCTGACTGGAAAATTCCAGTAGCTTCACGACCAGTTTAGACCTGTTTCTGGTCCGAATCAAGCTTCGACCAGAACTACAAAGTTGTAGCCCTATGAGTTGGGCATCTACAGTCCAAAGGGAAACTCCTAACTCATTACGGTTGATTTTATATGAATTTTTTAGTGAACTGGTGTCAAGCAGAAAAATCACACGAAAAATTCACATTGTCACATAATTATCAAATAATTAACCCTAATTATTGGACCATTATGCTAAGCAATTTATATCTATATATCTAAGTAATAATCATAAAGAATTTTGCATGAATTCCTTATGATTTTTACTTCTATTTAACAACATTAAATATAAAAGATACAAACATGCAATTTATATCAAATCAACATGCCAATTTCACATAATCAAAACTTGCATAGAGGGTTTCAGTTAACCATTAATATAAAATAGGTTGAATTAATAATAAAAACAAAACCCTAATTTATTTTTATTAAAATCGAAATTAATTAAAAAATAAATAAAGAAAACGATTTTTAATATTTAATTATTAATTAAATCGAACCAACCCTAAACCCCCCTTCAAGTTTTGAACTTTGTAACTAATATATCACATATTAGGCTCGTGATACCACTGTTAGGATTCATGCACATAAATCATATAATCAAACTAAGCAATTTATATCTATATATCTAAGTAATAATCATAAAGAATTTTGCATGAATTCCTTATGATTTTTACTTCTATTTAACAACATTAAATATAAAAGATACAAACATGCAATTTATATCAATATATCTAAGTAATAATCATAAAGAATTTTGCATGAATTCCTTATGATTTTTACTTCTATTTAACAACATTAAATATAAAAGATACAAACATGCAATTTATATCTATATATCTAAGTAATAATCATAAAGAATTTTGCATGAATTCCTTATGATTTTTACTTCTATTTAACAACATTAAATATAAAAGATACAAACATGCAATTTATATCTATATATCTAAGTAATAATCATAAAGAATTTTGCATGAATTCCTTATGATTTTTACTTCTATTTAACAACATTAAATATAAAAGATACAAACATGCAATTTATATCAAATAAACATGCCAATTCACATAATCAAAACTTGCATAGAGGGTTTCAATTAACCATTAATATAAAATAGGTTGAATTAATAATAAAAACAAAACCCTAATTTATTTTTATTAAAATCGAAATTAATTAAAAATAAATAAAGAAAACGATTTTTAATATTTAATTATTAATTAATAAATAATTCTAATTAACATATCTAGTTAATAATGTCCAATTATCATTTCTCTCAATTTGGTGATTATAAATATGTAGATATAATATATACATATTACCGGATATCTAAGTGTCATCGCGTGTGACCCCGTAGGCTTAAACATTTTCGGACATGCGTTATTTAACGTGATCATATTCCAACAGAAGCTGAGGCCTTTCAACTCTTTGACAGCAAACCGGAGTGAGGGAGGTTTATTCAGAAAAATGCACTCATTTCGGGTCTTCCAAATCACCCAGCAGTATGTGAGTATCGTGAGCTGCACCATATTCCTTTTGTGATGATTTGTGCTGCAGCTATGATGAAGTTCCAGAAGTTCTCTTATCGTCTGGGGTTTTTGAACAGGGAGTCGACACTAAAGCATGAGTGTGGTCCATAAAGAGTCGGCAAAAGAACATTGCAGAAAGAGATGGCTTGCTGTTTCATCTCTCAGATTACATAGCGAGCAAGTAGGGGATGCTATGGGAATGTTTCTGGTGATAAGCTGATCCGAAGTGGCGGCCCGATTCATTTCAATTCTCCAACCAAGGATATTAACCTTTAGAGGAGCAAGTCTATTCCAGGGGAAAGCCCATTGTTTTGGCTCGTATGTGGAGTTTTGAAGCCTGGATCTCATTGCCTTTACTATGTAACTTTGAGAAGAGTCGAGCTTACATATCCAGGAGTCTTCATTGTCTGAGAGTCTGATGTTGAGAACTTGGGACAACAAGAGTTGTAGCTGATGAAGTTCCATTGATGTGGATGGAAAAAAAAAAAAAAAAAAAAAAAAAAAAAAAAAAAAAAAAAAAAAAAGTGAAAAATTGAAAAAACAGAAAACAAATAAAAAAAAAAAAAAAAAAAAAAAAAAAAAAAAAAAAAAAAAAAAAAAAAAAAAAAAAAAAAAAAAAAAAAAAAAAAAAAAAAAAAAAAAAAAAAAAAAAAAAAAAAAAAAAAAAAAAAAAAAAAAAAAAAAAAAAAAAAAAAAAAAAAAAAAAAAAAAAAAAAAAAAAAAAAAAAAAAAAAAAAAAAAAAAAAAAAAAAAAAAAAAAAAAAAAAAAAAAAAAAAAAAAAAAAAAAAAAAAAAAAAAAAAAAAAAAAAAAAAAAAAAAAAAAAAAAAAAAAAAAAAAAAAAAAAAAAAAAAAAAAAAAAAAAAAAAAAAAAAAAAAAAAAAAAAAAAAAAAAAAAAAAAAAAAAAAAAAAAAAAAAAAAAAAAAAAAAAAAAAAAAAAAAAAAAAAAAAAAAAAAAAAAAAAAAAAAAAAAAAAAAAAAAAAAAAAAAAAAAAAAAAAAAAAAAAAAAAAAAAAAAAAAAAAAAAAAAAAAAAAAAAAAAAAAAAAAAAAAAAAAAAAAAAAAAAAAAAAAAAAAAAAAAAAAAAAAAAAAAAAAAAAAAAAAAAAAAAAAAAAAAAAAAAAAAAAAAAAAAAAAAAAAAAAAAAAAAAAAAAAAAAAAAAAAAAAAAAAAAAAAAAAAAAAAAAAAAAAAAAAAAAAAAAAAAAAAAAAAAAAAAAAAAAAAAAAAAAAAAAAAAAAAAAAAAAAAAAAAAAAAAAAAAAAAAAAAAAAAAAAAAAAAAAAAAAAAAAAAAAAAAAAAAAAAAAAAAAAAAAAAAAAAAAAAAAAAAAAAAAAAAAAAAAAAAAAAAAAAAAAAAAAAAAAAAAAAAAAAAAAAAAAAAAAAAAAAAAAAAAAAAAAAAAAAAAAAAAAAAAAAAAAAAAAAAAAAAAAAAAAAAAAAAAAAAAAAAAAAAAAAAAAAAAAAAAAAAAAAAAAAAAAAAAAAAAAAAAAAAAAAAAAAAAAAAAAAAAAAAAAAAAAAAAAAAAAAAAAAAAAAAAAAAAAAAAAAAAAAAAAAAAAAAAAAAAAAAAAAAAAAAAAAAAAAAAAAAAAAAAAAAAAAAAAAAAAAAAAAAAAAAAAAAAAAAAAAAAAAAAAAAAAAAAAAAAAAAAAAAAAAAAAAAAAAAAAAAAAAAAAAAAAAAAAAAAAAAAAAAAAAAAAAAAAAAAAAAAAAAAAAAAAAAAAAAAAAAAAAAAAAAAAAAAAAAAAAAAAAAAAAAAAAAAAAAAAAAAAAAAAAAAAAAAAAAAAAAAAAAAAAAAAAAAAAAAAAAAAAAAAAAAAAAAAAAAAAAAAAAAAAAAAAAAAAAAAAAAAAAAAAAAAAAAAAAAAAAAAAAAAAAAAAAAAAAAAAAAAAAAAAAAAAAAAAAAAAAAAAAAAAAAAAAAAAAAAAAAAAAAAAAAAAAAAAAAAAAAAAAAAAAAAAAAAAAAAAAAAAAAAAAAAAAAAAAAAAAAAAAAAAAAAAAAAAAAAAAAAAAAAAAAAAAAAAAAAAAAAAAAAAAAAAAAAAAAAAAAAAAAAAAAAAAAAAAAAAAAAAAAAAAAAAAAAAAAAAAAAAAAGGTAAATAAATCTTTAAAAAGAAAAAATACCTTATATTACCTACCAGGTCGATCCGATCATTTCCCCAATCTGTGCATCTGTTCTGCCCTAATCTTTTATTCTTCAGGTCAGTCATCTTCCTATAATTTCTTCCTTTGTTGTTTATAGAAATGGCTAAGGTAGGTCGTAATGAACTTTCCTCTGTGGTCACACCCGAGGGGTTGGGATGGTTTTGCTCCACCTACCTTTCGTCGTTAGACAAGGCGGTTCGCTTACCATCCCCTGAGGAAACCGTTGCCAATCCTCCTCAGGGTTTTGTGGGTCTGTATATTGCCCATGTTACCCGAGGCAACTTAAGATTCCCTCTTTCCCCCTTTTTCCTTGACGTAATTAGCCATTATAATTGTCCATTCTCCTTTATGCATCCAAATGGTGTCGCCCGTATTATTGGTTTCGAGATCCTTTGTCGCGCATATGGTGGTGAGGCGACTGTTGATTTATTTTCTGCCTTCTTCGATTTGTGTGATGCTGGTGAATGGGTAACCATCCAGAAGAAACCCAAGGTTGATTGCTTTTTGCCGGGTAGTACTGACGTTTGGGGATGGAAAAATGAGTTTGTTTTTATTGAGAGCTCTGTGATTCCTGAGGCTTATTCATCGTTATTGACTGGTGAGAAGCCAACTAAGTTCAAAGAGTCGGCACCTATTCATGTCCTTGAGTTACCCCTGTAACACCGGATTATTGAGGATCCTGTCAAATTGGATCGTTATCCCGATGTTGTGTTGTATCAAGCTGGTGTTTTGAAAGCAGTGGCCTGAAGGAGTTGATTCCAGGATCCTTGTTGGAGGGAAAGGTAAGTATATTTGTCCCTTGGTAGATAGTTTTCTTTATCCTTATTAGCTTTTACTTTTTCTGAGATATTTCTTACTCTCCAGAGGTTACTTTGGCTGAGTTTGTGAAGGGCCCATTGTTAGAGTGTCAGCCCAAATTGTCTGTTATTTCTGCAAAGCTGCTTGCTGGGAAAACTGTGGAGCCTGAGGGTGTCAATACTGAGAAGGAGGTTGTTGCGGATGCTACCCCTTCAAAAAAGAGGAAGGCTCCCTCCAAGGCTTCATCCAAGGCTCCATCCAAGGCTCCAAAAGAAAAGGCGAAGCCCCAGTCCATTTTTGATATGATGCTACTAGGTGATCTGCAGCCTTCAGAAATGAATATGAGTGAGTATTTTTGGTGACATTCTTATCTTCATGGCACATGTCTTCATTGTTTTTTCCGTTATTGCAGATGTCCCTGATCCTGAAGTGGTAGAGGATATTCTTCTTCGTTTTGTTCCCGATGATTGGGTTCGGGAATTGGTGGCGTTGGATGCTGGAAATCTTCAGGCCTCCTATGATCAACTTATTTATATGAGCACTATTGTTGGAACAGTTGTGAATGCTCGATATCGGCTTTTGGTCCAGCAGTATGCAGATATGGAGGGACAGTTGGCTGGTTTGAGGAATCGTCGTCGTGGGGAGGGGTCTTCTGTCTGCGAGTTGTGTAATGGCGAGGAATTTTTTATTTCTCGCCTGCAGAATGAACTTCTTTGTCTTAAGAGGCAGATGGCTGAGCAGAGAGAGCAGTGTGCTGAGTTTGCTAGGCGGCTGCAGAGTGCCCAGGCAAATATTAATCAGATGGCATCTTTTTGTGAAACCAGTAAAAAGGCCATTGATGATAAAGATGCCCGGATAGCTGAGCTTGAGGCTCAATTGGAGGAGGCTCGCCAGAAGGCTGCTGCTGCTGAGGTAAAGTCCAGGAGGGTTGTTTCAGAAGTCATTCCCTTATGCTTGCACTGAGTTGATTAGAAGTGAGGAGGCTGGCATGCTATTGGCGGAGGTTGTGAATGCGAACCGTGCCCAGGAGAGGGCATCTGTTCTGAGCCAATTAGCAAGAGATGGGCTGATTACCCTTGCACCGAACTTTGTTGACCAAACCTCATAAAGAGTGTCAGAAGCTGAAGAATGCCCTTGCTCGTGCGGAGTTCCCATTTGTTAGGGATATCTCTGCTGATGACTCTGCCTCCGTTGAAGATCTGCTGCAGAAGAAACCCCGTACCTCCTTGTGATTTCCAGGAAACACATTTTATTTGTCGGACTTTTATTGTATTTAAACAATTTTATCCTTGTTTGTTATACTCTCTGCATTTTGATTATATTCTATCGGCGTGACGCCAAGACTTGTATCTTAAATGCTTGAGTTTGAACCGGGCTTACATCTTTGCTAAGATTTTGCCATGGTTTTGTTGGATTTAATGAGCGTCCCCTTACTCCAACTTTTAGTGTATATTTTGTTTTACTTGTACGTACTCATAATTATTTTGCGAAATGTTGCGACCCTGTTCGCTTAATTCTGATTTTATTAAAGGCAGCTCAAAAATGGTTGTATACATATATGAGAGCTTTTTCTTGCCTTTTAGTGGTAGAATCGGCGGAGGTTGGTTGCATTCCATGGTCTTCCAACTGATTTGTCTTTCATGTCAACCAAGTCGTACGCTCCGTTGCCATAAGCTTGAGCCACTTTATATGGTCCTTCCCATGTTTGGCTGAGCTTACCTCTGTTCTCTTCCTTGCTCTGACTATTGAGCCTTAGCACATAGTCTCCTGGTTTGAAGGTTGATTTCCGCACCCTTTTGTTATAGTAATTTTCTACTTTCTGTCTGTAGGATGCTGCTCTTATTGCTGCTATTTCCCTTCGTTCATCCAGGATATCTAAGTTTAGTCGAAGGTTTTCTTCGTTTTCTTCTGTCTCTAGGTTGGATACCCTGCATGTTGATACTTGGAGCTCCGTTGGCAGGACTGCTTCTGATCCATACACCAGGCTAAAGGGAGTCTCTTTTGTTCCCCTCTTCGGTGTGGTCCTGAGCCCCCAAAGTACCAATGGTATTTCGTCTACCCATCCTTTCCGGGTGGGGCCCAACCTTTTTTCTATTCCTTTCACGAGGTCTCTATTTGTGACTTCGACCATTCCGTTACCCTGTGGATGGTATACGGATGTGAAGTTCTGCTGAATTTTTAGCCAGTTGCAGAATTCGGGGAAGCTGCCCTCCGAGAATTGTTTCCCATTGTCAGAGATGATTATATGTGGTACTCCGAATCTACACACAATGTGTTCGAAGACGAACTTTTCGATGTTCTTCCCCGTTATCTCTGTCAATGGTTTTGCCTCTACCCATTTGGTGAAGTAATCTATTGCAACGACCAAAAATTTATGTCCCGATGCTGCTAATGGGAGTGGCCCGACTATGTTAATCCCTCATTGCGCAAATGGCCATGCTGAGATGACGGAGGTCATATCCTGTTTTGGCATCCTGCTAACATTTGCATGAAGCTGGCAATTTACGCATACTTGCAGTGTTGCTGAAGCGTCCTGGTGCATTGTTGGCCAGTAGTATCCAAGTCTTAGTATTTTTGCTACTACTGATTTTGGGCCAGCATGGTGTCCGCAGATTCCTCCGTGCATCTCGGTGATAATTGTATTGGCTTCGTTTGGCCCCACACATCTTAACCACGACGTTAGGAAGGCCTTTTTGTATAATATTCCATCCATGATTTTGAATTGTGGTGCCTTAATTCGTATTTTCCTGGCCTCATTTTTATCTTCCGGCAGGAGTCCACTTATTAGGTACTCTCTGATGGGTCTCATCCAATTGTTGGAATCTTCTTTTATTATGTCCAACATTTCTTTTTCGCTTATTGACTTGTCTTTGAGTACTTCAATCAAGACGTCCTTTGCTAGGTGGGAGAAGGTGAGGGATGCCAATTTGCTTAATGTATCTGTTTTTGGTTTTGGTTTCTCCTTATGTGTTCTATTTCAAATGATCCGAAGCAGTTTATAAGTTCATGGACTTTCTCCAGGTACTGTTTAATTGTTGGTTGCTTTGCTTCGAATTCCCCTTGAACTTGTTTTGCCACTAGCTGGGAATCTACATATGCGTGAATGTGGCGAACCTTCATTTCTTTTGCTATGCGGAGCCCTGCTAGCAGTGCTTCGTATTCTGCTTCGTTATTTGTTGTTTCGAATTCAAACCTTAGGGCATACGTATATTCTTTTTTTTCAGGGCTTATCAGCATCAGTCCGGCTCCGGAGCCGCTTTTGCTTGAGGCTCCGTCTGTATATAGCTGCCATTCATCACGGTCTTGATCTTCGGTGATGGTCAGTGTGCTTGAGTGACTTGTAGCTCCGGTTTCTTTCTTGTGCTGTGTTTGCAATGAAGTCTGCCAGCACATGTCCCTTCACCGAGTTTCGTGCTCTGAATTCAATGTCATGTTCTCCAAGCTCGATAGCCCATTTAGCCATTCTTCCAGACTTCTCTGGTTTTAGTAACACCTGTTTAATTGGCTTGTCCGTTAGGACAACTATGTTGTGAGCTTGAAAATACCTTCGTATTTTTTTTTTTTTTTTTTTTTTTTTTTTTTTTTTTTTTTTTTTTTTTTTTTTTTTTTTTTTTTTTTTTTTTTTTTTTTTTTTTTTTTTTTTTTTTTTTTTTTTTTTTTTTTTTTTTTTTTTTTTTTTTTTTTTTTTTTTTTTTTTTTTTTTTTTTTTTTTTTTTTTTTTTTTTTTTTTTTTTTTTTTTTTTTTTTTTTTTTTTTTTTTTTTTTTTTTTTTTTTTTTTTTTTTTTTTTTTTTTTTTTTTTTTTTTTTTTTTTTTTTTTTTTTTTTTTTTTTTTTTTTTTTTTTTTTTTTTTTTTTTTTTTTTTTTTTTTTTTTTTTTTTTTTTTTTTTTTTTTTTTTTTTTTTTTTTTTTTTTTTTTTTTTTTTTTTTTTTTTTTTTTTTTTTTTTTTTTTTTTTTTTTTTTTTTTTTTTTTTTTTTTTTTTTTTTTTTTTTTTTTTTTTTTTTTTTTTTTTTTTTTTTTTTTTTTTTTTTTTTTTTTTTTTTTTTTTTTTTTTTTTTTTTTTTTTTTTTTTTTTTTTTTTTTTTTTTTTTTTTTTTTTTTTTTTTTTTTTTTTTTTTTTTTTTTTTTTTTTTTTTTTTTTTTTTTTTTTTTTTTTTTTTTTTTTTTTTTTTTTTTTTTTTTTTTTTTTTTTTTTTTTTTTTTTTTTTTTTTTTTTTTTTTTTTTTTTTTTTTTTTTTTTTTTTTTTTTTTTTTTTTTTTTTTTTTTTTTTTTTTTTTTTTTTTTTTTTTTTTTTTTTTTTTTTTTTTTTTTTTTTTTTTTTTTTTTTTTTTTTTTTTTTTTTTTTTTTTTTTTTTTTTTTTTTTTTTTTTTTTTTTTTTTTTTTTTTTTTTTTTTTTTTTTTTTTTTTTTTTTTTTTTTTTTTTTTTTTTTTTTTTTTTTTTTTTTTTTTTTTTTTTTTTTTTTTTTTTTTTTTTTTTTTTTTTTTTTTTTTTTTTTTTTTTTTTTTTTTTTTTTTTTTTTTTTTTTTTTTTTTTTTTTTTTTTTTTTTTTTTTTTTTTTTTTTTTTTTTTTTTTTTTTTTTTTTTTTTTTTTTTTTTTTTTTTTTTTTTTTTTTTTTTTTTTTTTTTTTTTTTTTTTTTTTTTTTTTTTTTTTTTTTTTTTTTTTTTTTTTTTTTTTTTTTTTTTTTTTTTTTTTTTTTTTTTTTTTTTTTTTTTTTTTTTTTTTTTTTTTTTTTTTTTTTTTTTTTTTTTTTTTTTTTTTTTTTTTTTTTTTTTTTTTTTTTTTTTTTTTTTTTTTTTTTTTTTTTTTTTTTTTTTTTTTTTTTTTTTTTTTTTTTTTTTTTTTTTTTTTTTTTTTTTTTTTTTTTTTTTTTTTTTTTTTTTTTTTTTTTTTTTTTTTTTTTTTTTTTTTTTTTTTTTTTTTTTTTTTTTTTTTTTTTTTTTTTTTTTTTTTTTTTTTTTTTTTTTTTTTTTTTTTTTTTTTTTTTTTTTTTTTTTTTTTTTTTTTTTTTTTTTTTTTTTTTTTTTTTTTTTTTTTTTTTTTTTTTTTTTTTTTTTTTTTTTTTTTTTTTTTTTTTTTTTTTTTTTTTTTTTTTTTTTTTTTTTTTTTTTTTTTTTTTTTTTTTTTTTTTTTTTTTTTTTTTTTTTTTTTTTTTTTTTTTTTTTTTTTTTTTTTTTTTTTTTTTTTTTTTTTTTTTTTTTTTTTTTTTTTTTTTTTTTTTTTTTTTTTTTTTTTTTTTTTTTTTTTTTTTTTTTTTTTTTTTTTTTTTTTTTTTTTTTTTTTTTTTTTTTTTTTTTTTTTCATCGCCTTTAGCCATCTGTATCTGATGGTAGCCTTTATATGCATCCAAGAAGCACTTCAGCCTGAAATCCGCTACGGATTCGACCTTCCAGTCGATCTCTGGTAAGGGGTAGCAGTCTTTTGGCGTAGCTTTGTTTATGTTTGTGAAGTCTACGCACATTCGCCACCCCCCGTCGCTTTTCTTTACCATCACCGGGTTGGCTACCCATGTTGGATATACCGATTCTTTTACTATTCCTGCTCTTAAAAGTTCATCTACTTCTTTAAGTGCAGCCTGATCTCTTTCCGCTGCTAAGGATCTCTTTTTCTGATGGATCGGGGTCAAGTGTTTGTGTTCATTCAACCTGTGCTCCGTTGTGAATTCTTCGCCCTGTATTGATATCTTTCGTGGGACTCCTGTTATATCGGAGTATTCCCATGCGAAGACATCCATGTTCTCTTCTAATAGTTTTCGGAGCTTCAGCTTGAATTCCTTTGGTAATTGTTTCCCTATTGCGACCAACTGCTCCGGGAATGCTGGGTTTATCGCGATTCCTTCTTCTTTGTCTTGCTCCGCTGTTGCTGGGATTGTAACTTTCGTTTCTTCCTTGGCTCTTTTTACGCCATGGACATGTCTCCCAGTATCGCGTTTGGATTCTATCGTCCCTACCCCTTCTGGGGTCAGGAACTTGACCATTGAATGGATTGTTGATGCGACGATTCCCAGCTTCCTCATGGCGGGTCTGCCTAATAGCATGTTGTAGGGGGAGGGTGACCTTACTATAACGAAATCGAGCCCCTCTGTTCTGACAGTGGGCGGTTGTCCGATCTCGACAGCCAGGTTTATCTCTCCTATCGGCCAGATCCGTTATCCTGCGAATCCTATTAATGGTGTCTTGGCAGAAGTCATCAGGCTCCTTATCTGATCGGGGAGTTGCAAAAAGCAATGTTCATAAAGAACGTCGCATTCGCTACCCCCATCGATATACACCCTGTGAACCAAGATGTTGCAGACGGTAACTTGTATTACCAGCGGGTCCTCTGAGAACATGCTGGTTTCCTTAGAGTCGAAAACTATATCTTCTGCTGCAATACTATCTTCTACACTTTTCCTTTTAGTCCCTTTCTCGGAAAGACTCCGGGGTGATCTATAGCCACCGCCCCTTGTCTCTCCCGTTTCGGGATTGAGGTCGGCCATTTTACTTTTTTGATCAGGGGTGGGCTCGGTAGTTGTTGCATCCCACGGATGGCGCCAATTTGTTTGATCCTCCCCCCCCCCCCCCCCCCCCCCCCCCCCCCCCCCCCCCCCCCCCCCCCCCCCCCCCCCCCCCCCCCCCCCCCCCCCCCCCCCCCCCCCCCCCCCCCCCCCCCCCCCCCCCCCCCCCCCCCCCCCCCCCCCCCCCCCCCCCCCCCCCCCCCCCCCCCCCCCCCCCCCCCCCCCCCCCCCCCCCCCCCCCCCCCCCCCCCCCCCCCCCCCCCCCCCCCCCCCCCCCCCCCCCCCCCCCCCCCCCCCCCCCCCCCCCCCCCCCCCCCCCCCCCCCCCCCCCCCCCCCCCCCCCCCCCCCCCCCCCCCCCCCCCCCCCCCCCCCCCCCCCCCCCCCCCCCCCCCCCCCCCCCCCCCCCCCCCCCCCCCCCCCCCCCCCCCCCCCCCCCCCCCCCCCCCCCCCCCCCCCCCCCCCCCCCCCCCCCCCCCCCCCCCCCCCCCCCCCCCCCCCCCCCCCCCCCCCCCCCCCCCCCCCCCCCCCCCCCCCCCCCCCCCCCCCCCCCCCCCCCCCCCCCCCCCCCCCCCCCCCCCCCCCCCCCCCCCCCCCCCCCCCCCCCCCCCCCCCCCCCCCCCCCCCCCCCCCCCCCCCCCCCCCCCCCCCCCCCCCCCCCCCCCCCCCCCCCCCCCCCCCCCCCCCCCCCCCCCCCCCCCCCCCCCCCCCCCCCCCCCCCCCCCCCCCCCCCCCCCCCCCCCCCCCCCCCCCCCCCCCCCCCCCCCCCCCCCCCCCCCCCCCCCCCCCCCCCCCCCCCCCCCCCCCCCCCCCCCCCCCCCCCCCCCCCCCCCCCCCCCCCCCCCCCCCCCCCCCCCCCCCCCCCCCCCCCCCCCCCCCCCCCCCCCCCCCCCCCCCCCCCCCCCCCCCCCCCCCCCCCCCCCCCCCCCCCCCCCCCCCCCCCCCCCCCCCCCCCCCCCCCCCCCCCCCCCCCCCCCCCCCCCCCCCCCCCCCCCCCCCCCCCCCCCCCCCCCCCCCCCCCCCCCCCCCCCCCCCCCCCCCCCCCCCCCCCCCCCCCCCCCCCCCCCCCCCCCCCCCCCCCCCCCCCCCCCCCCCCCCCCCCCCCCCCCCCCCCCCCCCCCCCCCCCCCCCCCCCCCCCCCCCCCCCCCCCCCCCCCCCCCCCCCCCCCCCCCCCCCCCCCCCCCCCCCCCCCCCCCCCCCCCCCCCCCCCCCCCCCCCCCCCCCCCCCCCCCCCCCCCCCCCCCCCCCCCCCCCCCCCCCCCCCCCCCCCCCCCCCCCCCCCCCCCCCCCCCCCCCCCCCCCCCCCCCCCCCCCCCCCCCCCCCCCCCCCCCCCCCCCCCCCCCCCCCCCCCCCCCCCCCCCCCCCCCCCCCCCCCCCCCCCCCCCCCCCCCCCCCCCCCCCCCCCCCCCCCCCCCCCCCCCCCCCCCCCCCCCCCCCCCCCCCCCCCCCCCCCCCCCCCCCCCCCCCCCCCCCCCCCCCCCCCCCCCCCCCCCCCCCCCCCCCCCCCCCCCCCCCCCCCCCCCCCCCCCCCCCCCCCCCCCCCCCCCCCCCCCCCCCCCCCCCCCCCCCCCCCCCCCCCCCCCCCCCCCCCCCCCCCCCCCCCCCCCCCCCCCCCCCCCCCCCCCCCCCCCCCCCCCCCCCCCCCCCCCCCCCCCCCCCCCCCCCCCCCCCCCCCCCCCCCCCCCCCCCCCCCCCCCCCCCCCCCCCCCCCCCCCCCCCCCCCCCCCCCCCCCCCCCCCCCCCCCCCCCCCCCCCCCCCCCCCCCCCCCCCCCCCCCCCCCCCCCCCCCCCCCCCCCCCCCCCCCCCCCCCCCCCCCCCCCCCCCCCCCCCCCCCCCCCCCCCCCCCCCCCCCCCCCCCCCCCCCCCCCCCCCCCCCCCCCCCCCCCCCCCCCCCCCCCCCCCCCCCCCCCCCCCCCCCCCCCCCCCCCCCCCCCCCCCCCCCCCCCCCCCCCCCCCCCCCCCCCCCCCCCCAAAAAAAAAAAAAAAAGACATGCTAGTTTCCTTAGAGTCGAAAACTATATCTTCTGCAATACTATCTTTTACACTTTTCCTTTTAGTCCCTTTCTCGGAAAGACTCCGGGGTGATCTATAGCCACCGCCCCTTGTCTCTCCCGTTTCGGGATTGAGGTCGGCCATTTTACTTTTTTGATCAGGGGTGGGCTCGGTAGTTGTTGCATCCCACGGATGGCGCCAATTTGTTTGATCCAAGAATCGTTTAATGGCTCCGACCTGGGGGTTTGTGAGTGATTTGGGTGTTTTGGTAGGCGATTCCCTTCCGGTCAAAGGGCGAGGAGGCCGCTTTACGCCTTAGTGTATAGGGTTTTTCTTCAAGAGGTGAATGAATCCTCTTGGATGTAGAGCCGTCCCTATCTATAGGGGCCAGAAAGCTTGGAGATGAGGAAAAGGAGTTAGGGTCAATCTTTTCCTCCTTAAAGATATCTTTTATCTTTTGAGAAGATTCGTGATAATCTCATGTCCGAGTTATTCGGGGAGTTGCAAAAAGCAATGTTCATAAAGAACGTCGCATTCGCTACCCCCATCGATATACACCCTGTGAACCAAGATGTTGCAGACGGTAACTTGTATTACCAGCGGGTCCTCTGAGAACATGCTGGTTTCCTTAGAGTCGAAAACTATATCTTCTGCAATACTATCTTCTACACTTTTCCTTTTAGTCCCTTTCTCGGAAAGACTCCGGGGTGATCTATAGCCACCGCCCCTTGTCTCTCCCGTTTCGGGATTGAGGTCGGCCATTTTACTTTTTTGATCAGGGGTGGGCTCGGTAGTTGTTGCATCCCACGGATGGCGCCAATTTGTTTGATCCAAGAATCGTTTAATGGCTCCGACCTGGGGGTTTGTGAGTGATTTGGGTGTTTTGGTAGGCGATTCCCTTCCGGTCAAAGGGCGAGGAGGCCGCTTTACGCCTTAGTGTATAGGGTTTTTCTTCAAGAGGTGAATGAATCCTCTTGGATGTAGAGCCGTCCCTATATATAGGGGCCAGAAAGCTTGGAGATGAGGAAAAGGAGTTAGGGTCAATCTTTTCCTCCTTAAAGATATCTTTTATCTTTTGATAAGATTCATGTTTGCTCCGACTGTAATTCCAAGGTAGGTGATAGGAAAATTACCTTGATTATATGCGAGTATGTTGCAGGACTGGTCACAGGCTTCAGGGGTGAGATCGTGTAACACCCCGAACTAGAGCTCGGAATATCACAGGAATTATATAGCACACAGTGGAATTATCGTAGGCATAAACTAGATGACTATAAATGAATTCGGTGAATCCAACTAGTTAAGTCAAATACCAATACAAAATGCATAAGGAGCAAGTAGCCATCAAACATTTACAAAACAAATTCAAAAGATGGCAAACGATCCTAAGCATAATGCAAACTAGGGCAAATGAATCCTTGATCCATGTAAGTCCAAGCCCGGGTTCAAAAGCAAGCATCAATCATACATCACGTCCTTGGTTCACCTGATTACCTGAAGAGTGTACTAAACAAGTCAACACTAGGTTGGTGAGTTCGTAGTAATGGTTCACAAGGAACCATCGTCAATAATCACAATATGTATAAGATAAAGGCAAGTCGCAACTAACAAGTCGCCTTTATGCGTCACAATATTCATCACAACAAGATTACACGAAGTAATGTAAGTGCGTATAATAAATGAATGAGCACAAGTGATGTCGATATCAATAAATGTGTCGTATGTATGTCAATATTATAATGTATATCATATGTGTGACAATCATGTCATCAATGAAACGATACTCACATGTCATCACCATGACCAATGTGGCATCTCAAAATCATCAAGATATATATGTCTATACACTCGGATGTCCATGTACGTTTCATCTATGCAACAATACTCATGATGTCGTCGACCCGACCATCATGGCATCTCAAAATCATCAAGTAGATACATCTATATACTTGGGTGTCCATGTACGTGTCTTGTCTATGTACAACAATTCAAATGTGTCCATCTCAATCACAAGTCCATATGTCCATCAAATCAACCAAAACAACACGTACATACACTTCGGAGGATTCTACTTCCAACGAATCATAGATGCTTATATATAGGGTCACCCGCAGCCTTCCCACCACATCTATAACCCTTTGGAGGCATAATCAACTTCCATGTATCCACAACTATCCTAATCACAATGAAATATCCTATTCGTGCGCGAAAACAATCAACCAATCAATCAATCCATAAACAAATCAATCAAACGAGCAAACAAGTATAAGTACACTTTCCAGCCCGAATCTCAAGTGAGTAGGTAGCTACGGAACTCACCTTTATCGACAATAAGAAGTTAGAATCGGATTAAAGTCGTCCAATGTTCGTCACACGTCCAAAGCCTATCATTTAGTTGAATATATATATATATATATAGTTAGGTTACATCAAACCCTAATTGAGTTTTAGAGACAACACTTGACTTCAACCGACTCTTTTGGCTCACATTCAACATTATAGAAGTCGAGGAAGGATGGAAAGCTTGACACGAGGCTAGAAGAGTTGACCCTAAGCTAGTCAAAACAGGTAAACACACAAAACATGGCAGCGTCTCAAACGCCAAAAGGTGGCGTCTCAAACGGTGGCTGAAAACTTGGACTAGCGTCTAGTACGGTCCAAGGTAACGTCTGACACGGTGGCTCTGGGTGGCCCACCATTTGGGACGGTGGTTCCCAACATCTGGGACGCTGGGCCAGACCAGCAGAGGCATCTGGGACGTTGAATCATAGCGTCTTGGACGGTAGCTCGCAAAGAGGGTTTCCAAAGTCTAGGCCACCGTTTCTTGGCGTAATACAGAAGGTGCCACAACTTGGGAAGGAAATGAATGATACAGGCCACCGTCTGGGACGGTGGTCTTGGCGTCCTAGACGCTGGATTAGTTCAGGTCGAGCAGCAGGAGCATCCCATGAAGACAAGACCAAAAACCACCCCAAACCACTCACTTGAACTCAAAACCGACCTAGGGTGATCCATGACTCCATTTTGCATAGAGTTTAGCTTATTTAAACATAATTAAACATTATTTAACACAACCCACATTCCAAATCCATCCCAAAACAATAATTTCTCGCCCAAATTCGGTTTTGACCCATTACAAATAATCAAGAACCCTAATTTTGACCTAATTTGATTTTAGCTCGAATTGTGACCCAAGAATACTTATATTAGTCTAGAAACATGATAATAAACATAAAATGATGTATTTAGGACAAGTTTGACTCACCAAAAGTCCAACCCGAATTTGAACTATAAATGAAGATTTCTTGCATTATGGAACCCGGATTTTTGATATGATGTAAATATGATGATGATGATAATATTTCTTGTACAAATCTTACCCAAACCACATTAAATGAAGCAAGAACTTAGAGAGAGAGAGAGAGAGAGAGAGAGATTTGTGTGTGTGTGCTCTTGTATTGATTATAGAGAGAGAAAGAGAGATAAGAGTGTGTGTGTGTGTGTGTGTGTGTGTGTGTGTGTGTGTGTGTGAATGAATGGATGGAAGGGATTGGGTGGGAGGTTGGGATAGGGTTGGGTGGAAGAGTTGGGTCATGGGTTGTGGGTTTGACCCATGGGTTGACCCGTCAACACAAATTACTAGTTCAATCAAACGTTGCCTCGTATCGTCTAGTATCGTATTGCCCAATAAGTGGTCAATCGACCCGTCAAGCATATTTCTCGTAAATAAATAACATTTAGCATTAAATTATATTATCAACTAGGATTAATTAGTCAAAAGCACAATTAGTCAAACGGGTCAAAACCGCGGATGTTACAGATTAAGCCCGTAGAAACTGGATTTGTGATGATTGATTTTCAGCCCGGAAACAAAGTAGAAACAATTGAGTATCCTGGAGATGTTCTTGAGATGAGACCATGACCATTTGCCAATGATTATAGCATCGTATGCATAAAGTAAGTGATGGATGCTAGGTCTGTTATTTGGCAGCTTGATGCTGGAGATCAATCCAATTGTTGAGGCACGATACATGATGCATGAGAAGGCCTCCATGGCAATTATGAAGAGAAACGGTACGGATCTCCTTGTGGTACCCCCCTTTCACAATTAAATTCCTGCGTGGGGCATCCGTTGATTAAAATCGAAGATCTGGTGGAAGAGTGAATACCATGTATCCACATAATCCATCTCGGTGGGAAGCCCATTTGTCCCATCATTGAAATTAGGAAATTCCAATTCAGAGAGTCAAAGGCTTTTTCTATGTCAATTTTAAGGCAAAAAGCTTCTTGTTTGTTTTTCTTGATCCATGAAATTATCTTATTCAACATCAAAGGCCCATCTAAGATGTTTCTGTCGCTTAGGAAGCCTGACTGGGAGGGTGAGATGACCTTGGCAAATTTTTTCTTGAGTCTGTTAGCCAAGACTTTGGAGATGATCTTCCTAATGTAACCAATCAGTGTAATTGGACGGAAGTCCACAAGTGATTTCACTGATGACTTTTTGGGAATTAATGTGATGAATGATGAGCCACACCCAGGGCTGATGGTGCCAGTTGTATGAAAATCCAACAGTATATTGACGAAATCGAACTTTAAGAGGTCCCAAAATGTTTTAATGAAGCCCATATTGAAACCATCTAGGCCCGGGGCCTTGTTGTTGTCACAGTCCCACATCGTTTGCTGGACTTCTATCAGGGTAAATGGGGTTATAAGAAAATTGGCATCTTCAGAAGAGAGGGACTTGATGTCTGGACATATCAAGGAAGGCCAAATTTTGTAGGGTTCAGAGAACTTGTGTAGGAAAAAATTGTAGGCTGCTTCTCTGATGCTTGGCGGATTGATGTGCCATTTTCCTTCGATTTTGAGCCCCACAATTCTGTTCCTGGAGTTCCTGTTATTAATGAATCGGTGAAAAAACGAAGAATTTTCATCGCCTTCTTTAATCCATTTGGCGCGTGATTTCTGATGTAAATCCTTTGTTTTTTGGTGTTCCAATTCTAAGAGTTGCTCTTTGGTTTCAATCCAAAGTGCCAATTCATCATCTGTATAGTCTCTGCTATCTACGATTGAGTCCAGGTTGGCCAATTGGTTGGACAGTGTGGATGCTTGCAGGTTTTCTTGGGCCGAATATTCGCGGATCCATGACTTTAACTTTACTTTCAACTGGTTGAGTTTAGCATGTAAAATCAGGCCTGGCCTACCATAAAAAGTGCCGGTTACGAGACAGGAGGTAATGAATTCTGTGATACCAGGTTTGGACGCCCAGGAATTAAAGAATCAGAATGGTGACGGGCCAAAATCATGGACTGTTGTGATTAGGGTTAGGGGTCTGTGATCTGAGAGAGATCGAGGAAGGGTGGTAAGTGCAGCGGTTGGCCAGGAGTCAAGGAAGCTTTGAGAGACTAAAATTATGTCAATTTTGCTTTTCTTGGTACCATTGTCCTTGACATAGGTGAAGTGGCTGCCATGTATCGTGTATTCGTGAAGGTTGTTATGATGGATGAAGGAGTTAAAGCCCATGGCTTCATTGTGATTAAAGGTTGAGTTCTTCCTGTCTTCAAGTTCTCTAGCAGAGTTGAAATCGCCAAGGAGTATCACAAGACCTTGGAGATTGGAGAGATGGGAAGAGATGGTGTCCCAAAGGGTTTGTTTGTCTGCCTGGCTTTGGGGGGCATATATATTGAAGATGTGACATATTTGGTTAGTGCCGGATATAATGCCTGATGTGAGTAAAAAATGGGTCGATTTTATAGGGTTGGTGAGGTTGAAAACTGATGGGTCCCAAACACTTAGTATACCTCCTGAACGTCCATCAGTTCCAGTTGATGGTATGTATTCGAAACCAAAATTGGAGTCACCCCATAAAAGTCGGGAATGGTAGTTTTGAACCTGGACTTTGTGAGTTTCTTGAATACACAAGAAACTGATCTTATGTTCCTGTTTGATTTTTTTGATCCAATGAGTTTTTGCCTCGTCTTGGAAGCCACGGATATTTAGGGTTAAATAATTCATTGGGAAAGGTTGCAAACTCGGGATTCAATGATGTAGTTTTGAACCATGTGTTCATAACCAGATAAATTAGCCCCAATAAGGTCTCCTGTGTCAATGGTGTCCCTGACTTCTTGTTCAATTGGATTGTTGGGGGGGGGGGGGGTCAGTAATGATCGGTGGGTTGTTTTGGATTGTTTGGTTGATGTCATGTTGTAGTGCATGGGTAGATAGTTCGGAAGGTGGGGTTTTTTCTGGCTGATTGGCAAGAGGGTCCAAAAAGGCAGTTGCTGAGAGTATATTTGAGGGGGGGTTCATTGTTTAAGGAGTTGAACGGTATGGGAGTTAGGTGGTTTCGAAGGAAGAGATTTGGGAGGGAGGGTTTGGGTGGAGCTGAGTTGCAATGCTTTGATGGGGTCTGAATGTTGAAAGAGAAGGAGTCCAGGATGGGGGTTTGATATGTATTGTTGTTTAAAGAATTTTGGGAAGGAGGGGAGAGTTGTCTTTGTCTTTTCCTGGAGTTTAGGGTGGCAAAGCAAGAATTTTTGCATGTGGGAGGGAGTGGTGGGGGAGGAGGGGGCATCTGTGAAAAAGATTTAGTAGGCCCGCAATTATTGTGATTGTTTTGTTCCAAAAAGGTTTCGAGAATAACAGGGTTTTTGTTTGGAATATGGAAGGGTGTCATAAATGGGGTGTTAGTGGCTTTTGGTTGTTTGAGAGGAGTTTGATCACATGATTTCAAATCATCCAATGAGGGACCAGTTGGGAAAAGAGATTACCTGTTGAGGGCTCTTCCTCTTCACCTTGGATGTTCGCCGGAGGCTGCAAAAAAGGTGGGACCATGTCATCATTTTCTTCCACAATTCTGGTTACATGATTCTTCCCCTTGTGTTTTACCATGACCAAATGATCGATCTTTTTAACCGACTGCGTGAAAATAATGAGCTTATTGTGAGATAAGTTTCCATCATTGATGGAGGCTGTGGAGGGAACCAATAGTTTGCCCGTGCATGCAGCGATTTTGTTGTAGACATTTTTGTCACGGAGATGTAGGGGAAGTCCATAATTTTTTACAGGGACGATTCGACCATGTGAAACTTCTTGGCCGTCCCAGATTTCTGGGCTTGTGAACCATTCATTTAGGAAATTGGATTTTTCTTGTAGGAAGGTTTTCGCCAGAGAGGATTCATTAAAGGTAAAAAGTATGGTGAGCCCACTCACGTAGGAGATCTCAATATCGGTATTTGGGTTTGTGGATTTGAGGATGGTTTCAAGGTTATTGAGTATGTCAAATTTTTTGGCAGTTGCTATGATAGCAGTTTTCTCCCAATGGGAGGGAGCAGAGATATCATTGCTGGATATGGTGAGTGTTATTGGTTTGGGTTTAGGAGGTGGCTTCGGGTGGGTGTGGAAGAGAGCATCACGGTATGATCTCATGTTGTGAGATTGGTTTCTGGTGAAGGTTTGCTTTTGATCGAAAGAAGATTGGTGTGTGTTGGATCGGTGAGGATGTGGCCTGTTTTGGGGTTTTGGTTGTGGCTGGGTTGGGGGGTAGTGGCGGGGGTTTCCATGTTTGTCGGATTTTGAGAGGTACACACCAAGAATGAGACCGTTTGATTTGGTGTTTTATAGTTTTAGAAGAAAATCAGATGGGTTGTTGACTTGCCGGAATCTGAGGAAGCCAAAAGAGTTATTATATTTATCTTTTTTCCAGGCTATGTAAGCATCAACTAAATGACCACGATCTTGGAATAGGATTTTGAGTTCTGCACTGGTGAGGGATGGAGGTAAATTGTACACGAAGAAGGTAGTTACGTCGGATGGCTGATTTCGGCGGCGGTGCTTGACTTGTCTCCACTCTGTGTTTTCCTCCGGTGGATGAGGCTGCCAGGAAGGGAGGGGGTCTCTCACTCTCTCTCTCTCTCACACATTTTTTTATGTTTGTTTTACTTTCAATTTAATCTACAAAGCTTCAAGTATAAACACATACACTCTGTCATCTATATTGCCAATTAATTGCGTCATGTGGAATGGTATATGTTTAAACTAGCACCAAAAGCTCGTGTTTCAGAACGAGGGCAGGTGCAGGTTTAAAGATTGTGGTAAGCGTAGAGATAGTAGGGTTAGTTTAGAGATGAGTTACTCATAAAAATCCACATTTATCAACTACCGAATTGATCATACAAGAACAACATAGGAAAAGATAAAAATGTCTCCAGTTCATGGGGCGCCTAGTGGTTAAAATAGCAATTGGTATATAAAGACGCAAACCTAACGTGGAAGTCCAACACATAATAACGATACTAAGCTGAGTTAAATAAGAATTTAATTTACCAACAAAATATGGTTGAAGTTCCTCCAGTTTCTTGGGCCACACTATCAGGGTTATCGGAAAATTAACCTATTTGAAAGCGTGTAAACAGGGTGAGAGCGGATATCTAAGGTCATACACACCAACGAACCTGTCTGAAATTCTTCAGATGTGTTCGATTGTTAATTTGTGGGAAAAGAAAAATGTGTCATGACATTTGTAAATGTGGAAGCAAATGCTTTTAGTCAGATACAACTATACAAGGACAATTGTCTGAACTTTATAATCAATGACTCAAACTGATATGACCACCCCTATTTGGAATGGAGAAACTAAATAATCAAAGCTTTTGGAGGATTGGGAATTTAGGGTGTGTTTGGTTGAGGGAAATGAAATCAAAGAAATGGAAATGATTTCATTTCCCTTGTTTGGTAAGCCAAAGAAATAAGGAGTACGGAGAAATTGATTTCCCAGAGAATTTCAATCCAATGCATTTAGATTTCCATCCAAATTGTAGAGAAATAAGATTTACAAAGGACTAATTCTCCGTGTGTGTTTTGGGAGAAATGGTACAGACTAAAAAATAAGGGGGTTATAAAATAAAAGCACGTGAGTCTCACATGACAACCAAATCAAATTGAAAACTTGACTAACCCTAGCCCCCATTCATCTCTGGAGATGTAGCAAAAAAAATTTCTCACCTCCTTACGATTCTTCATCATGCTTACTTAGTCAACTCTGATTTCACTCACATCTGCCATCTCATCTTCTCTTCTGCTTGTTACCTCTATCAATTTCTGGTTTGTATCAACTATTATTTCTTGTATAACTTATGAAAAGTACAGCATGAAACTAAAATTGGCTAATATTTATCCCTTGGAATCTGGAATGATTATTGTGTAATTTTGCTAGTCTATGGATGCCTAATTCTAACGCTTTTTATATAACTTGATGCCTAATTTGAACACTATATAAATTTCTAGAGTATTATATAATGTTTGCTATATACAGTATATATATTGTTCATAATGAGAAAAACACGACAGATCAATATCTGTAAATTATATTGTCATTGATAGATGTTAATATGAAAAAGATTTAATTATCACAGTACAAATTAATATATATTATTACTGCCCAAGTTATAATTTAGAAACCGAAGAAAGTCATTTCATTTCTTTGCTATTTTGCTACCAAACAAAAGAAATCATCTTCTTGTGAATTTCCCAACACAATTCTTTGTTGTAACCAAACACTGGAATTTATTAGATTTCTCAGTCATTTCATTTCTTTACATTTTATTTCTCTATTTTATTTCATTTCTCTGAATTTCTCCCTACCAAACGTACCCTTAATGAGCTAATATATATGTTTAACTGCAGATTGACTTGGAAATTTAGCATGACATGTATAAACGTACCGTCCTTGAGCATTAGCTCAATGGTTGAAAACTCACCCCCCATTCAAGAGGTCTTGTGTTCAAACCTTGGGGAGGACATAGGAAGTCGCTTTATGAGGGCTTAGTTTAGGTATACTCAGGGTCAAGTCTGAGGGGGCAAGATTTACCCCTATTAATCGTCGTGTCTTCGGGCGGATTAGTAGGGGTTTTTCCCCCCACCGGGTATTTGAAATAGGCATTTCTACTTCGAGGGATCTCTCTGGCGCGGACCCAGTTAAGACAACGTATGTTAGACCTCGCGCTGTCGAATCACGACACAAAGTTTCCAGTGAAATTCATCTTTCAAAAATAATAATGTATAAACGTACCAATGTGGACCCTCAATTAGGTAAAATTATATAGTAGATTAGTAATGAACAAAAGTTATATACCGAATTTGGCATTACGGCAGATTACAACATCTATCATCCAGCTTTATTCCTTGCATATATAAATATTACAGTTACAATTACGATTCATGATCAAGAAACTAATATAAAAAAAAAGGTTTACTAAACTCAATTCCACATGGATAATCCCTAAGAAAACCTGTTTTCTATACCATATTCCTTTCCCAGGTGACACACAAGATGCTTTGCAGCAGGAACTTGAACAGAAAAATGCATAAAGATAAAGTTAAAATGTATATGTACCAAGTGACCAACCATCTTAAAAACACATCAGCTACAATGATCAAACCCAAGGAAGATCCTTAAACGTTACATCCATCAGATAAATGTAGCTCTGGCATAGGCGTCTTCACCCCTATGTCACAACTTGATTACTTTTAATCAGCCCTAACGCAACAAACCACCAGAGGACGTTGATAGTATTAATGACGTGGATGTCCTCGGTGATCATAAGATCCCCAACCACCAGCACCTCCATATATATCACCGTATCCACCACCTGGATACCTCATATCAGGGCTACTACTTAGCATTCCATATCCACCACCACCTACAATTATATCAAGTCAATTGCCAGTCACATTCAATTTTTCTACATTTCCTTGTATTCTTATTCTTGTTTAGTTTTAGTGTTGTGCTTTTAAATAACATCTAAGCTCACGACCCACAATATTTGCAACATTTCATTTTATAAGACATAGATGAACACATAGTGTACAGAAAATACACGTACCAAGACCACGTGCTCTCATCTGTTCCCCTCGAAGCTTCTCTATTTCACGAGCCATCGAAATTAGATCTTTCTCCATCGCTTCCTTTTGAATCAAATGTTCCTCGTTTGTTTTCTTCATCAATTCATAATCTCTCCTACATATGATTCCATTTTGAATTACAGACATTAGAGCTCAGAGCTTTACAAAAATAAATGAATCACAATCAATCTGATACCTCATATCCACAAGGTCTTTACGCATCCCATCAATATCATTCTTGATGGCCACCACCTGCTCATTTTCAGCCTTCAATCTATCAGTATCCTTGGTGAGAGTTTGAACTTGATTCGATAATTCTTGCCTCAATGAATTCAATTTCTGTGCTTCACCTCTTAAATGACCCACATCTGCCCTAAGAGGCTCGGTATCACGAAGCTCAGCCTCAAGCTTCCTTCCTCGGTCAACCAGATCCCGGGTCCTTGCATCTCTGTCGTCTTGCAATTTGGGAATGATTTGACCTAACCTATGAATCTCATCTTTGACTGCGGTCAATTCCCTTTGAAGACTCACGTTTTCTTCTACCAGATGTCCATTTTCAGCCACAAAACGTTGTATATCATGATGTTGGTGCTCAAGCTCCTCTTCAAGAACTGCAGGGTGAGGAGGTAAGTGCCCTGGTCCACGGTGCACCACAGGCATAGGGCCATCACGAGGACCTCGGGGCATACGATACCTTCCAGACATATTGATGATCCAAAATACCTGAAAACAAGAAGAATATACTGAAGAAAATCATGCATGTATATTTCTTATGCGGTTGGAAAATGTCAATGAAGCAAGAGAAGGGAAATAAGACTTGATATTATTAAGCAAATGCAAAACTTCTATGCAAGTGCAAAACATTCGACTTACATGTGTCAGCACATTTAACGATTGACAAACAAATTCCTAACAATTGTAATAAGCTTTACTGATTGTATTATAGCAGAACTACATCTTATCAAGCATGAAACGGGGTCTACAACCCACAAGCTGAAATACCCAGCCCAAGAAGCCCACTATGCATCAAGATTTTTAACATGCCTTTCATACAAGGTGAAACCAATATTATTATTATTTCAGAGAGTCAACTAATTTCTCTGATTGTTTATTAAAGTTTACAGGTTTCACTGTGTATATATAATATATATATATATAGATGTAGTCTGAAATGGAACTCAAGTTTCGATGATCTAAACAAAACCAAGAACTAAAATCAGGTGGTTCGAATTCCGAGTTTCCCGCTGTCAACCCCGACATTAAAGTCACCTAGACCAATTGCGCCTAAAATCTAAAACAGTGAAAGAGCAGCCACTGAGATATGCTTACACAACGGATTTGAATCGAGTAAGAAAAAAACTCATTTGCTTCTAAACTTATGTGAACATTAAAGCAAACGGTTCCATCTTATAACAGTCCTCCTTAATTTCAAAATACGAACCACCTTGATGCTAATTCTAGTCATCATAATTCCTTATACAAGACTACCGCAAATACAACTTTCTATGTTTTAGGAAACCCGCCCGACCAGGTAGAAGTAAATCTCATCTTGTAACTTTCAAACTTTAAAGATAAGTATTACTTACATATATGTACTAATTCTATGTAAATTATTACATAGAAATAGTACACATATATGCATTAAATTAGGGTTAGCAACTAGTATTTTTTTTATAAGGCTTGAGCTGATTTATTGATCCCAGCCTCACCGATTAAGAGCCGTTGGTTCGATGAGTAGGTGTTCGCTTACTTACTGGTATTATTTACATTTACATTAGCCACTTCAATTTATTTATCCTAATTACTTTGCGTTCATGATTAACACCTATTAAAATTTAAAATCACATGATACTAAATTATAATGAAATTAGCAACAAACACAACAGATATCAAGAGTGTGTTACACAGATAGATACCTATATAAATTTATTTGTATCTAAGAAAACAATTACCTTTGATTTAAAGATGCGAAAATTTCACCACGAAACCCTACTGGGTAGCAGCAGGTAACTACAATGTTATAATTATTTAATTTATTTATTTCTATTCTAGTTTTATATATTTATATTTATTTATTTATTATAACCTGTTTGGGCTTTTATGGACAAGGGCTAGGCCCGCTAAAAATGGACGATAATATGGTTTAAGAATTTTTATTTTCATTTTTTTATATTTTTAATATCAATCCATTCAATCAAATCAAATCATAACATATTTAATGGGGAAAAAAAACTGGAAGGAATTAATGGTTAAATTTTGTTGTAAAAAGTTAAATTATGAGATAAATTGTTATTAAAATGTTGGACTAATTGTAAGAGATTAGATTTTTTTAGTGGTAAATTTAGGCTTATCATGTCTTTTCATATATCAAAATTTGATTTTAGAAAAAATCCGTTTTGAGAAAACCTACTTTTAAAAGCATTTTTTTGTCACATTAAGACCTCGAGGTATTAAGTTTTTCTCATATACTAATTCATTTATCATAGTGGGTAATTGTAAGAGGTCAAGTAACTCTTTGCCATCTTACTATCTCTACGATTGGTTTACCAAACTAGTTTCCGGTAGCAAAGAAAGTAGTCCAAATTGTCGATTCTATCTTATTGGCATATAGATTTTACGGTCACACTTTGATTATTCATGGGCTAATCAAATAGTTTACGAATTAAAATGCTTTGTCAAGCAATAAATAAGTCAAAAGGCTTTATCCAGTGATTTATTTTCAAGTTATGTATATCTATAAGCGTATATATGTCTCATACACATATCAACTGAATCTAAAAAGTCAAATGAAACAAGCTCAATTGGTATTTTACCCACAACGTTGAGTTCAACTATTTGGAGTGGCACCACATTGAGGGGTTTTTCCTAAGATGCTATTTTGGTGTAGTATATACAAATAAAACACTATGTTTTTACTCCACAATACTCGTAGCTGGTGTTTAAAAGGAAACAATAAATTTTGCATTATAAATAAAAGAGAGATGATATATCTTCATAAATTATTAGCCTAAAAATTCTTTTAATGATAACATTTGATAAAATTAAATTAAGAAAAAGAATTAGTGGATTCCACGTGTCATATTTATAGGATGTTATTGTTACAATTGCAAAGTTATCATTGAAACTTAAATAAAATGCATTAAAAACCACTTTTCAATGTTACAATTGCAATGTTATCAAACCCTGAATGTAATATTCATACTAACATATGATACAATTGCTATGTTTTCAAACACTGATTGTGATATGTATACTAACATACTCGCAACAATACCTGTAAAAGAGAATCGCAAATCTTGTATTATTATCATTCAATTCATTTACCCCTCTTGTTTTCATCATTGAATTAATTAAGAACCTTTCAATTTATATTTATTCAGGTTATAAGTTTAGATCGACTTTAAACCATGAAATTAGAGTGGCCTTAATTTATTGGGTCAAACTACGTATTTGACAGTTTGTGATAGTCACAGTCAAGCCCATGAGCACCACAATCAATCTAACAAAAGTCTCCCAAACTTTAGCTAAGATTTTGTTCACTGAAAACAGCATGGATGTACATCACCTCGTCATATTTATCAATACAATTAAATATTTTTTCGTCTACTTTATACTTGCGATGACAAATAAAATATTATTTTGTAATAATAATATCTTACTAGGATATTTGTATTGCTTCACCCAAACAAAGATTTTTCTCGAATTAATTTGTAGTTTTCTATAGAAATTGTCGAATATTTCACCGAGACAAAGTATGTATTATGGGTACTTATATTTATGTTACAAAGTAAGATAAATATATTTTTAAATTTTTGCAGCTCAAAATTTACAAAAATTTGTCTCGTTTGTTGTTGTATAAATCAAAATTTCAAAAACATCTAATGGATGTCTCAAGATTTTCATTTATTTGCTATTATGTATCAGATTTTCTTGTCAACCTACAAGTAATTTACAAAAATTTGTCTCGTTTGTTGTTGTATAAATCAAAATTTCAAAAACATCTAATGGATGTCTCAAGATTTTCATTTATTTGCTATTATGTATCAGATTTTCTTGTCAACCTACAAGTATCTTTTCTTAAATAATTAATTTCTCGTTTTGTTTTGCTTTAATATAACCAATTAGTTAATATTAACAAATAATTATATTCATTACTTAATTCAGTTTTATATTTTAAAAAATTTAGAGATGGAGAAATGAAAAAGATGGTCGAAGACAGCCTTAGAAGTTAGAAGGGCACAAAATTATACAATGAGTTAGAAGGCTTACTTAAAAAAGTTCACTACAATACATATTACAGTACTTTTTTATGCACTCGATAAATATATGCGTATAATTTTGTTGGTTTATTAACACTTCCGAACATATAAAAATTGTGTACATGTGTAAGTGTTTATAAATATAAATTTATATAAAGTTACCTTATACATTGTGTATAAATAAATTTACTAATCCATTTGTGATTATTGTTAGTAGGTGGGTAAATTCCTACTAGCATATTTGTTATTAGGGTTAGTAGGTGGGTAAATTCCTACTAATCCATTTGTGATTATTGCTAGTAGGTGGGTAAATTCCTACTAGCATATTTGTTATTAGGGTTAGTAGGTGGGTAAATTCCTACTAATCCATTTGTGATTATTGCTAGTAGGTGGGTAAATTCCTACTAGCATATTTGTTATTAGGGTTAGTAGGTGGGTAAATTCCTACTAGCATATTTGTTATTAGGGTTAGTAGGTGGGTAAATTCCTACTAATCCATTTGTGATTATTGCTAGTAGGTGGGTAAATTCCTACTAATCCATTTGTGATTATTGCTAGTAGGTGGGTAAATTCCTACTAATCCATTTGTGATTATTGCTAGTAGGTGGGTAAATTCCTACTAATCCATTTGTGATTATAGGGTTAGTAGGTGGGTAAATTCCTACTAATCCATTTGTGATTATTGCTAGTAGGTGGGTAAATTCCTACTAGCATATTTGTTATTAGGGTTAGTAGGTGGGTAAATTCCTACTAATCCATTTGTGATTATTGCTAGTAGGTGGGTAAATTCCTACTAATCCATTTGTGATTATTGCTAGTAGGTGGGTAAATTCCTACTAATCCATTTGTGATTATTGCTAGTAGGTGGGTAAATTCCTACTAATCCATTTGTGATTATTGCTAGTAGGTGGGTAAATTCCTACTAATCCATTTGTGATTATAGTAGTAGGTGGGTAAATTCCTACTAATCCATTTGTGATTATTGCTAGTAGGTGGGTAAATTCCTACTAGCATATTTGTTATTAGGGTTAGTAGGTGGGTAAATTCCTACTAGCATATTTGTTATTAGGGTTAGTAGGTGGGTAAATTCCTACTAATCCATTTGTGATTATTGCTAGTAGGTGGGTAAATTCCTACTAGCATATTTGTTATTAGGGTTAGTAGGTGGGTAAATTCCTACTAATCCATTTGTGATTATTGCTAGTAGGTGGGTAAATTCCTACTAGCATATTTGTTATTAGGGTTAGTAGGTGGGTAAATTCCTACTAATATTTGTTATTAGGGTTAGTAGGTGGGTAAATTCCTACTAATATTTGTGATTATTGTTAGTAGGTGGGTAAATTCCTACTAGCATATTTGTTATTAGGGTTAGTAGGTGGGTAAATTCCTACTAATCCATTTGTGATTATTGCTAGTAGGTGGGTAAATTCCTACTAATCCATTTGTGATTATTGCTAGTAGGTGGGTAAATTCCTACTAGCATATTTGTTATTAGGGTTAGTAGGTGGGTAAATTCCTACTAGCATATTTGTTATTAGGGTTAGTAGGTGGGTAAATTCCTACTAATCCATTTGTGATTATTGCTAGTAGGTGGGTAAATTCCTACTAGCATATTTGTTATTAGGGTTAGTAGGTGGGTAAATTCCTACTAGCATATTTGTTATTAGGGTTAGTAGGTGGGTAAATTCCTACTAATCCATTTGTGATTATTGCTAGTAGGTGGGTAAATTCCTACTAATCCATTTGTGATTATTGCTAGTAGGTGGGTAAATTCCTACTAGCATATTTGTTATTAGGGTTAGTAGGTGGGTAAATTCCTACTAATCCATTTGTGATTATTGCTAGTAGGTGGGTAAATTCCTACTAGCATATTTGTTATTAGGGTTAGTAGGTGGGTAAATTCCTACTAATCCATTTGTGATTATTGCTAGTAGGTGGGTAAATTCCTACTAGCATATTTGTTATTAGGGTTAGTAGGTGGGTAAATTCCTACTAATCCATTTGTGATTATTGCTAGTAGGTGGGTAAATTCCTACTAGCATATTTGTTATTAGGGTTAGTAGGTGGGTAAATTCCTACTAATCCATTTGTGATTATTGCTAGTAGGTGGGTAAATTCCTACTAGCATGTTTCCATGGCCATGTGAAAGAGAAATTATGTCATGATTGACTTTGCTATCGTTGGATAGGCTATATGTGGTGCTTGAGGCACATTGCTTGGTAACTTGATTATGGTTATATGTATATGCATTCACTAAGCGTTGCTTATGTTTTAGTTGTTTAATTCTTTTATAGGAGTTGGTAGTAGTAGCAAAGGAAAAAGATGGTCGAAGACAGCCTTAGAAGTTAGAAGGGCACAAAATTATACAATGAGTTAGAAGGCTTACTTAAAAAAGTTCACTACAATACATATTACAGTACTTTTTTATGCACTCGATAAATATATGCGTATAATTTTGTTGGTTTATTAACACTTCCGAACATATAAAAATTGTGTACATGTGTAAGTGTTTATAAATATAAATTTATATAAAGTTACCTTATACATTGTGTATAAATAAATTTTATAAAATTTATTTACACAATTACATAAGTAGAAAAAGTATTCACACGTTTAAATGCTTACGTTTATACGTACTTATAGGCAATTATATCCAATCTTTATAATACACAAGAGAAGCGCATACAGATGGACATATAGAATTCTACTTTTTGAGTGGGGGAGATTTGTAACACCCCAATATTTTAAGGTAAAAGAAAATTAACCCTTTTTATAGTTTTGACATTTAATTAACTTCCTAGTATTTTGTTTCGAGATAAGAAGTTAATTTAGTTGGAACTCTAGCGGGTAGCGGGTATTTGACCCACTAAAAATGTGAAATGGGACGTGGCATATGGGAGAGGTGTCCAGCCAATTTCAAATGGTGATTCACCAAAAAAACCACTGAGCCCCATTCTTAAAATCCTCAATCTTTCCTTTCTCCAATTCAATTATATCAAGTATTCATGCAAGATTATTCCTCCCCAAATTCAACTATCTAATTCATTCAAATAATAAGCAAAGTAAGGGTTTGTTTTGTTGGGGGAGGCCGAAATTAACAAGGAGAAAAAGAGGAAAAATCTGGAAATCTAATTGTTGTTGTTGTTCTTGAGGTAAGAATTCCCTTAACCCTTTAATTGTAAAATTTAGGGTTCTTGATAATGGAATTTGGGTTCTTAGTTGGAATTTGGGAAATTGTCAATTTGGGGATTTTGATGATGAACCCTAATGAATTAAAAGGAGAAGCCTTGAGTAAAGGCAATTGAGTTTTAATGGAACCCAAAGAAATCAACTTTATGTTTTGGGTGTTTGGCTAGATTGTGATAAGAAATTGATTATGGAAAATTGTTAAAATGTTTTGTGAATGCCAAACACCATGTTAATAGAATGCATGTTGAATTCAAGCAAATGATTGTGAAATAGTTGAGTTATAGAACTCATAGATATATGTATTGTATTATGTATAGGTGGTGAAGACCTTTTAGTTGAGCCTATAGCCATAGAATCGATTAGCCAAGTTCAAGGTGAGTGTATATGCATATAATCATGTTCTTGTTATTTGGGGTCATAGGTGGGTAAATTCCTACTAATCCATTTGTGATTATTGCTAGTAGGTGGGTAAATTCCTACTAGCATATTTGTTATTAGGGTTAGTAGGTGGGTAAATTCCTACTAATCCATTTGTGATTATTGCTAGTAGGTGGGTAAATTCCTACTAGCATATTTGTTATTAGGGTTAGTAGGTGGGTAAATTCCTACTAATCCATTTGTGATTATTGCTAGTAGGTGGGTAAATTCCTACTAGCATATTTGTTATTAGGGTTAGTAGGTGGGTAAATTCCTACTAATCCATTTGTGATTATTGCTAGTAGGTGGGTAAATTCCTACTAGCATGTTTCCATGGCCATGTGAAAGAGAAATTATGTCATGATTGACTTTGCTATCGTTGGATAGGCTATATGTGGTGCTTGAGGCACATTGCTTGGTAACTTGATTATGGTTATATGTATATGCATTCACTAAGCGTTGCTTATGTTTTAGTTGTTTAATTCTTTTATAGGAGTTGGTAGTAGTAGCAAAGGCAAGGACTTGATCTAGTGAAGTGATCATTGAAGAAATTAGAGCCATCTTGAAGGTTGGCAACTTGGGTAATTACGGTAGATGATTCCCTTTTGACCATTTGGCTCTTGATACAAGTTTGTTTTGGTTGATCAAGTCTTTTGGTTGTAAAAGTCTATAATCATGTAAGGATTTTGGGTCACCTGGTTGTTTTTGGTCATAACTTGGTAACTAGGTCGTTTTCTTTCTTTAGGTCAAAACGACCCGTTTGATGACATTTATCGTTTTGGCTCAAAACTTTGGTTGTAAGTATTATCTGTGGTGTCCATTATTATGTTGAGGTATGAAACGTTCTGATTCAAAGTGTGGTTTAAAAATTTGGGTGTGGTAATGTTGATCATGTGTTAAAAGGAAATGTTGGGTTGCTGGTTTTTGGGCAGGTCTGGACCAGAAACTTTCCACTGCGGCGCAGTGGAAGTGCTTTAACCCCACTGCGGCGCAGTGGGGGATTTTGACCCGCTGACCAGTAAGTTTCCACTGCGACGCAGTGGGAGGAGTCCTACACCACTGCGGCGCAGTGGTATGTTGCTGTCAAAAAAAAAAAAAAAAAAAAAAAAAAAAAAAAAAAAAAAAAAAAAAAAAAAACTTTTAACTTTTGTATTCTTTTACTAAATGAGGTTTGGTCGTTACATTTTGTTTGGTCGTTACATTTTTAGTTATTAAGTCATTGCGTCAATGGCTACGATGGTGGTAATGGTGCGGGGTGGTGGTGGTGGTGGCAGTGACGGGAGGTGGGGGAGACAATGGTACGTGGTGAATGTAAAAGTAATTTAT
Source organism: Erigeron breviscapus (assembly GCA_034093135.1). NCBI lineage: Eukaryota > Viridiplantae > Streptophyta > Magnoliopsida > Asterales > Asteraceae > Erigeron > Erigeron breviscapus. The sequence goes on from CM067167.1 coordinate 261,945,418, forward strand.
GTTAAAGGATGTAGTGTAGTTATTTTAAGGATTGAAGAATTTATGTTGTAAATTATTTTATTAAAAGTATTATAGGTATATTAGTATGTTTAAATTAATGAATAAAGAAGAGGGGTATTTTAGGTAGTTCAATTCCTTATTTGAGATTTTTGGAGGCAGGTTCCCCTTTAATAAGGTACGAGTCGTATGCCCGCGCAATGCGACGGCGATGGTGGTAGTGGCGCGGCTTAGTGGCGTAGTTATTAATATGTAATAGATGTAAAAGAGGTAGTGTAGTTATTTTAAGGGTTAAGTGATGTATGTTGTAAATAATCCTATTAAGGGTATTATAGATATATTAGGTGGAAATATTTAAATTAGTGAATAAATAAGATGGATAGTTTGAGTAGATTAAGAAAATAGAAGGGTCCAATGTCTTGCAAGATAATAATTAAAATTGTAGATTATAGATGGGAAATGATTAATCCTCTTAATATAATAGTCTAAAAATCCTTCTAACTTTTAGATGAGGACATGTGGAAAAATCAGGAAGCAAGATTAGGAAAGAGAATTAGTGGATACCACATGTCACCTTCTTAATGTATTAGGAGGATTTTTAGACTAATTTTTTAAGATGATAAATCATTTTTCTTATAGATAACAACTAGATTTAGCTTTATTTCATTTTGGAAAATAAAAATGGTGGACGTGGTCTCCTAAAAACCATGGAGACAAGCAATGATGTTATGGTGTAGATAATAAAGTCTTTATAGGAAAAAGACACAAACGCAATTACTGTCATGACTTGGCAAGACTTCAGTGGATCAAGACAGAGCCAAATAAGCCGTTTTCTTTGTCCCACTGTACCAATAACGACTACAGTGGACGCTTTTCATTTTTAAATTATTATATTTGTTATTTAATCTAACGTAGCCTTTAAACTTTTATATAAAAGTATGAAATTAGCCTTTTAGTACTCGTACAATATACGAATTGACTATATATCTATCGTACAAAAAACAATGTTAACCTCGATCTTCCCAATTACATAAAGTTTATATTTTCTAGAGATATGTAACTAATGACGGATCCATGACTTAAGTGATATTGTAAAAATTTTCCAAATAATATAATAAACTATTTGTTAATGATGGTTCAGCTCAGCTGGTCAAAGACACACTCGGTTTTACTCAAAGTCTTTAGTTTGATTTTCAAGGATGACAAGTCTTGGGGTTTTTTAATGTAAATACTTGTAACGGCCCATGGTTCTCGTTGTCTAGGTTACGTGCGAGGTTTCACCATTATACAGTGAGATTTTTCTGATGTTGTATTTCAACTGAATTTTTGAAAAAATATAATGAATTATTAATTAATACTTACAACACAAAATTAATAGGATGACTCGCATGTGGGCATTTGTTAGAGACAAATTAGTGTATTGAATGTTCATTTATAAGTTGTTAAATTTGTAGTATGGAATCTTTTCAAAACGAAGACGAATCAATTCGGATTAGGGATAAAGTTATAGAGAATGTAGAATCGTCGGAACGGGAAGTCCTCACCGGTGATTTTATAAGTGAGCAAATAGGCAAGGCCTTGGAGAACTTCTCTCCATTTATCACTAAAAAGTTGAATGAGACTCTAGAAGGAGCAATGAGTGAAGCCATTGCTAACAAAATTAGGGAGGAAGTAGCTTTGTCGGTACAAGAAGAGTTCGATAAGCGTTTTCCTAAAGGCAAAGTACCGGAAACACAAACAATTGAGAATCCTCCAAAGAACACCAATGAAAAACCTTATGATCTCAAAAAATTTCACCATTGCAAGTCCTCCTACATACAATGGACCGATCCCATTGTAAGCACCAAGTGGGTGTATGAGATTGAAGGAGCTTTCCGCATTACCAAGACTCCAATTGAAGACAAAATATTGTATGGGTCAAGCATGTTGAGAGACCGGGCTAAGTTATGGTGGGACAGCTTAATTGTGACAAAGGGTGAAGGAGTGATGAGTATGGAGTGGGCAGATTTTAAAGCGGCTTTCTTCAAAGAATTTCGATCCGAGTCCGATGTGACTAAACTTAGAAGTGATTTCATGAATGAATCTCAAGGTTCGATGAATGTAAATGAATTTCGTGTGCGGTTTCTTGACAAAGCACAGTTTTGTCCCGAGTATTTGAAAGATGATAAGTTGTTGAAGGAACACTTCTATCGGAAACTCCGCAAGAATATTCGTGAGAAGATCACTCTTCTCCAAATTGAATCTTTCAATCAATTGATTGATGTAGCAAGGTGGTATGAGGTGGAACAAGGCATGCCGGATGAAGACTCCTCCAAAAGGAAAGCGGAGCAAATTGATTCGCCAAACAAGAAGTTCCGGCCAAGTGGAAGCTCGGGAAATAATACATTTAGGAGAAACGCCCCCGCTTGTAACAAATGTGGGAAATATCATTTCGGAGTTTGTCCTTCATCACCCAAGAAAGGGTGCTTCACTTGTGGCCAACCGGGTCACATTAGTCGTGATTGCAAGTTCTCTCCAAACAAGCCTACCGTGTGCTTTAAATGCTTTAAAGAGGGGCATATGAGAAGTGATTGCCCATTGTTGTCAAATGAAGAAAGGCAAGCGGAAGTAAGAAAAATGAATGAGAGAAGGATGGTGAGACAAGTAGGAACTCCTAAAGGGAGATCTTTCCAACTCTCGGTGGTGGAAGCTAAGGAATCAACCGATGTTGTGTCAGGTACTTTTCTAGTCCATGACACTCCCGCTAAAGTTCTATTTGATTCCGGGGCAAACCGTTCCTTTGTAGCTACCGATTCACTAAATGTATTCCCCTACAAGTATCTTTGCTTAAACCTCCGTTATTAGTGGAAGTAGCGGGTGATCAAACTTATGTGATTAAAAATGTGTATTTAGATTGTAGCTTGACCATAAATTTTGAAAATTTTAAAGCCAATCTTATACCTATGGGTTTGGGTGAATTTGATGTGATTTTGGGCATGGATTGGCTCGGAGACATAGGGCGAGTATTTGTTGTAGTGATAAAAGTGTCAGACTCAAAACTCCTAGTGGCAAGGATATGGTGGTTTTTGGGGAAAGAAATCAAGACTCTTTACCGTTGTGTACTTATGCTAGAGCTCGCCGACTTATTTCCCGTGGATGCAAAGCTTTTCTTGCTCATGTTCTTGATTCCGATAAGGAATCTAAATCAATTTCTGAAATTCCGATTGTTAACGAATTTGTTGATGTTTTCCCCGATGACCTACCGGGTCTTCCTCCTGATAGACAAGTAGATTTCAAGATTGATCTCATTCCGGGTGCTACACCCATCGCTAAAGCTCCATATCGTCTTGCTCCAACTGAAATGCAGAAATGATGGAACAACTCCAAGAACTTCTTGATAAGGGCTTTATACGCCCAAGTAGTTCTCCTTGGGGTGCTCCTGTTCTGTTTGTTAAAAAGAAAGATGGTAGTTTGCGGATGTGCATTGATTATCGTGAGCTTAATAAAGTTACCATCAAGAATAGATACCCTCTGCCTCGTATCGACGACCTTTTTGATCAACTTCAAGGAGCATCGTATTTTTTCGAAGATTGATCTTCGTTCGGGTTATCATCAACTAAAGGTTGGTGAAGAAGACATTCCAAAAACTGCGTTCAGGACCCGTTATGGTCATTATGAATTCTTGTCATGCCTTTTGGGTTGACAAACGCTCCTGCAGCCTTCATGGATCTTATGAATCGTGTATGTCGTCCTTTCCTTGATATATCCGTTATTGTTTTCATTGATGACATTTTGATCTATTCAAAGTGTCAGTCCGATCATGAGAAACACCTTCGTGAAGTTCTTGAAACCCTCCGTCACGAGAAATTGTATGCCAAGTTTTCTAAATGCGAATTTTGGTTACGTGAAGTCCAATTCCTTGGACATGTTGTGAATAAAGAAGGAATTAAAGTAGACCCGGCAAAGATTAGTGCAATCACAAAATGGGAACCTCCCAAATCTCCGACTGAAATCCGTAGTTTTCTTGGTTTGGCGGGTTATTATCGTCGCTTTATTCAAGATTTTTCTAAATTGGCCTCGCCTCTTACTAAATTGACCCGAAAGAACGAGAAGTTTGAATGGAAGAATGAACAAGAGAATGCCTTCCAAACTTTAAAAGAGAAGTTGAGTCAAGCACCCGTTCTGACTTTGCCAGATGGAGTTGAAGACTTCTCGGTATATTGTGATGCATCTTTTAATGGTCTTGGTTGTGTTCTTATGCAAAAGGGGCAAGTCATCGCTTATGCATCAAGACAACTAAAACTTCATGAGAAGTCTTATCCTGTTCATGATTTAGAACTTGCTGCGGTTGTTTTTGCTTTGAAGATTTGGCGCCATTATCTCTATGGTGTTAAGTTTACCATTTATTCCGATCATAAGAGTCTTAAATACTTCTTTGAGCAACGAGATCTTAATAACCGTCAACGAAGATGGCTAGATTTATTGAAAGACTATGATTGTGAAATCTTGTATCACCCCGGAAAAGCCAATGTGGTGGCCGACGCCTTAAGCCGAAAGAGTTCTCACTTTTTCATTCGTGTTTCACCCTTATGGGTGATGATTACCAATGATTTCTTGGAACGCATAAAAGAAGCTCAAGATGAAGCTTTACAACGTGATCCTAAACGAGAAAGAATTAAGGGTCAAATGAAGCATTTTTCTAAAGACTCTCGTGGTCTTACGGTTCGTTATGGACGAATTTGGATTCCTTTTTCGTGCCCTTTGAAAGAAATTCTTCTCGATGAAGCACATAAGTCCAAATATTCTATTCATCCCGGTGCAACAAAAATGTATTATGACTTGAAGGTTGATTATTGGTGGCCGGGTATGAAACGGGACATAGTCAAGTATGTGGAAAAATGTTTGACTTGTTTACAAGTTAAAGCGGAGCATCAAAAGCCATACGGGAAGCTCCAACCGCTTGATATACCACAATGGAAGTGGGAGCACTTGACTATGGATTTCATTACCAAACTTCCTAAAACGCCCAAGCATCAATTTGACTCTATATGGGTGATCGTAGATCGATTGACGAAAAGTGCCTTGTTTTTGCCCATTCGTGAGTCATCATCTTCTGAAGTGTTAGCCGATATTTATTTGAGAGAAGTTGTAGCTCGGCATGGCATTCCCGTTTCTATTGTTTCGGATAGGGATACACGGTTTACTTCCCACTTTTGGAGAAGATTTCATGAAGACCTGGGTACTAAGTTACACATGAGTACCGCGTACCATCCTCAAACGGATGGGCAAAGTGAGCGAACCATCCAAACGTTGGAAGACATGCTACGTGCATGCATTATTGATTTTGGAGGACCATGGGACGCGTATTTGCCTTTGGCAGAATTTTCGTATAATAATAGTTACCATTCTAGCATTAAGATGCCTCCTTATGAAATGCTTTATGGTAGGAGATGTCGAACTCCCATTTGTTGGGGAGAAGTGGGCCAACGAGAATTAGGTGGGACCGATATTGTCCTTGAGACTACTCAAAGGATAGATGAGATTCGTGAAAGACTCAAAGCGGCTCAAGATAGACAAAAGTCGTATGCCGATATTAGAAGAAGACCCATTGAGTTCATGGTTGGTGACCGAGTTTTGTTAAAGGTATCTCCATGGAAGGGTTTACTACGATTTCGCAAACGTGGAAAGTTGAGCCCACGGTTCATTGGCCCGTTTCGGGTTTTAGCCCGTATTGGCAAAGTGGCATACCAATTAGAGTTACCCGAAGAGCTATCTCGAATTCATGACACTTTTCATGTATCTCAACTCCGAAAATGTCTTGTTGATGATGCAACGTGCGTTCCATTGAATGAAATCGAACTAGATAAGAAATTGACTTACGTTGAGGAACCGGTTACTATTGTGGAAGAAGAGTTGAGAAAGATAAACAATAAGACGGTACGAACTTTCAAGGTACAATGGAAGCACCAAAGGAGCTCGGAATATACTTGGGAAACCGAGCATGACATGTTGGTGTATTACCCGTCTTTGCATATGGCTTGGATCACGGGGACGTGATCGATTTTGAGTGGGGGAGATTTGTAACACCCCAATATTTTAAGGTAAAAGAAAATTAACCCTTTTTATAGTTTTGACATTTAATTAACTTCCTAGTATTTGTTATTAGCTTAGTAGGTGGGTAAATTCCTACTAGCATATTTGTTATTAGGGTTAGTAGGTGGGTAAATTCCTACTAGCATATTTGTTATTAGGGTTAGTAGGTGGGTAAATTCCTACTAGCATATTTGTTATTAGGGTTAGTAGGTGGGTAAATTCCTACTAGCATATTTGTTATTAGGGTTAGTAGGTGGGTAAATTCCTACTAGCATATTTGTTATTAGGGTTAGTAGGTGGGTAAATTCCTACTAGCATATTTGTTATTAGGGTTAGTAGGTGGGTAAATTCCTACTAGCATATTTGTTATTAGGGTTAGTAGGTGGGTAAATTCCTACTAGCATATTTGTTATTAGGGTTAGTAGGTGGGTAAATTCCTACTAGCATATTTGTTATTAGGGTTAGTAGGTGGGTAAATTCCTACTAGCATATTTGTTATTAGGGTTAGTAGGTGGGTAAATTCCTACTAGCATATTTGTTATTAGGGTTAGTAGGTGGGTAAATTCCTACTAGCATATTTGTTATTAGGGTTAGTAGGTGGGTAAATTCCTACTAGCATATTTGTTATTAGGGTTAGTAGGTGGGTAAATTCCTACTAGCATATTTGTTATTAGGGTTAGTAGGTGGGTAAATTCCTACTAGCATATTTGTTATTAGGGTTAGTAGGTGGGTAAATTCCTACTAGCATATTTGTTATTAGGGTTAGTAGGTGGGTAAATTCCTACTAGCATATTTGTTATTAGGGTTAGTAGGTGGGTAAATTCCTACTAATATTTGTGATTATTGTTAGTAGGTGGGTAAATTCCTACTAGCATATTTGTTATTAGGGTTAGTAGGTGGGTAAATTCCTACTAATCCATTTGTGATTATTGCTAGTAGGTGGGTAAATTCCTACTAGCATATTTGTTATTAGGGTTAGTAGGTGGGTAAATTCCTACTAATCCATTTGTGATTATTGCTAGTAGGTGGGTAAATTCCTACTAGCATATTTGTTATTAGGGTTAGTAGGTGGGTAAATTCCTACTAATCCATTTGTGATTATTGCTAGTAGGTGGGTAAATTCCTACTAGCATGTTTCCATGGCCATGTGAAAGAGAAATTATGTCATGATTGACTTTGTTATCGTTGGATAGGCTATATGTGGTGCTTGAGGCACATTGCTTGGTAACTTGATTATGGTTATATGTATATGCATTCACTAAGCGTTGCTTATGTTTTAGTTGTTTAATTCTTTTATAGGAGTTGGTAGTAGTAGCAAAGGCAAGGACTTGATCTAGTGAAGTGATCATTGAAGAAATTAGAGCCATCTTGAAGGTTGGCAACTTGGGTAATTACGGTAGATAATTCCCTTTTGACCATTTGGCTCTTGATACAAGTTTGTTTTGGTTGATCAAGTCTTTTGGTTGTAAAAGTCTATAATCATGTAAGGATTTTGGGTCACCTGGCTGTTTTTGGTCATAACTTGGTAACTAGGTCGTTTTCTTTCTTTAGGTCAAAACGACCCGTTTGATGACATTTATCGTTTTGGCTCAAAACTTTGGTTGTAAGTATTATCTGTGGTGTCCATTATTATGTTGAGGTATGAAACGTTCTGATTCAAAGTGTGGTTTAAAAATTTGGGTGTTGTAATGTTGATCATGTGTTAAAAGGAAATGTTGGGTTGCTGGATTTTGGGCAGGTCTGGACCAGAAACATTCCACTGCGGCGCAGTGGAAGTGCTTTAACCCCACTGCGGCGCAGTGGGGGATTTTGACCCGCTGACCAGTAAGTTTCCACTGCGACGCAGTGGGAGGAGTCCTACCCCACTGCGGCGCAGTGGTATGTTGCTGTCAAAAAAAAAAAAAAAAAAAAAAAAAAAAAAACTTTAACTTTTGTACTCTTTTACTAAATGAGGTTTGGTTCTTACAGATGGACATATAGAATTCTTTTCCCAAACATACAACAGGAAAAACCTTAAGTCTTGCACATATCTTAGACAACAAAACCTATGGACCGTTACAAGTATTCGGATAACAAAATTCAAGACTTCATTTCTGAGGATCGAACTCATGGTCTTGGGTAAAACCGTGAGTGTCTCTAACCAACATGGTTGATCATCATTGGCGGACATATAGAGTTGATATATATTAGTAAGTGAAAACAAACTTTACATTTATGCATAGATTATATATGTGAATATTAGTTTGTTAAGACATTAATTGCGTAAACAACAATGATTTTATTCATTTACTCACCTAAAATTTGTACATATTTATAAACGTAAATAAACTGATAAATATGTGCACACTTTCGATATATGAAGAAGTATATGTAGAAGTATACATTTGTTGTAGCTAGAAACCATATTTAAGTTTTTACTGCTTATAACTTTACAAGTCATATGCCCGTACAATACGGCTACGATGGTGGTAATGGTGCGGGGTGGTGGTGGTGGTGGCAGTGACGGGAGGTGGGGGAGACAATGGTACGTGGTGAATGTAAAAGTAATTTATGTTAAAGGATGTAGTGTAGTCATTTTAATGATTGAAGAATTTATGTTGTAAATTATTTTATTAAAGTATTATAGGTATATCAGATAGAGATGTTTAAATTAATTAATAAAAAGGGGTATTTTAGGTAATTCAATTCCTTATTTGAGATTTTTGAGAGGTAGGTTCCTCTTTTATAACGTATAGTCATATATGTGCGCGATGCGGCGGTGCGGTGGTGATGGCGACGGCGGTAGTGGTGTGGTTATTAATATAAAAGTAATTGATATAAAAGAAGGTAATGTAGTTATTTTAAGGGTTAAGTGATGTATGTTGTAAATAATCCTATTAAGGGTATTATAGATATATTAGGTGGAAATATTTAAATTAGTGAATAAATAAGATGGATAGTTTGAGTAGATTAAGAAAATAGAAGGGTCCAATGTCTTGCAAGATAATAATTAAAATTGTAGATTATAGATGGGAAATGATTAATCCTCTTAATATAATAGTCTAAAAATCCTTCTAACTTTTAGATGAGGACATGTGGAAAAATCAGGGGGTGAGATTAGGAAAGAGAATTAGTGGTATCCACATGTCACCATCTAAAACTATTAGGAGGATTTTTAGGCTAATTTTTTAGGAGGATAAATCATTTTTCTTATAGATAACAACTAGATTTAGCTTTATTTCATTTTGGAAAATAAAAATGGTGGACGTGGTCTCCTAAAAACCATGGAGACAAGCAATGATGTTATGGTGTAGATAATAAAGTCTTTATAGGAAAAAGACACAAACGCAATTACTGTCATGACTTGGCAAGACTTCAGTGGATCAAGACAGAGCCAAATAAGCCGTTTTCTTTGTCCCACTGTACCAATAACGACTACAGTGGACGCTTTTCATTTTTAAATTATTATATTTGTTATTTAATCTAACGTAGCCTTTAAACTTTTATATAAAAGTATGAAATTAGCCTTTTAGTACTCGTACAATATACGAATTGACTATATATCTATCGTACAAAAAACAATGTTAACCTCGATCTTCCCAATTACATAAAGTTTATATTTTCTAGAGATATGTAACTAATGACGGATCCATGACTTAAGTGATATTGTAAAAATTTTCCAAATAATATAATAAACTATTTGTTAATGATGGTTCAGCTCAGCTGGTCAAAGACACACTCGGTTTTACTCAAAGTCTTTAGTTTGATTTTCAAGGATGACAAGTCTTGGGGTTTTTTAATGTAAATACTTGTAACGGCCCATGGTTCTCGTTGTCTAGGTTACGTGCGAGGTTTCACCATTATACAGTGAGATTTTTCTGATGTTGTATTTCAACTGAATTTTTGAAAAAATATAATGAATTATTAATTAATACTTACAACACAAAATTAATAGGATGACTCGCGATTCACTTGAATAGTAGGATACCTCCATATGTTCACCCTTGACCGTAACATAAACGATTAATAGGAATAATGTAAAGAAAATGGATTTTTTTTGTTAATAGTATGTTAAACTTACCAATATTAACGAGTAAGTCATATTTTAGATTAAAAGAAAGAGAAGTTAACTATAATCATATTTAGTAGCCTACATAACATGACTTTTATAGAAAAGAACATATTAGGTTAAATTGACATTTATTCTTTCAATATATTTTGTTCTGGAAGAGGAAAACGTTGGATTTCATGCCAAGTAATATAGATTTTTTATAGAAAAAAATTATCAAGTTTGAAAAATCTAAAAACCAAGACTATATGTTATACTAACGGTATCCGCACGATGCGGCGGTGGCGTATGGTGGTGGAGGTGGTGGCGATATAATGACGGCGCACGGTGGTGGCGCGCGGCGGCGATTGGTGGTGGCGGCGGTGGCGACGAGTAGTGTAGGTTATTGATGTAATGTAGTTTAGATGTATTATACATCATGCATTAACATGTGTACATTGTTGAAAGTTAAAACCTTATTTGCTTTATAATATAGTATAGATAGTATAAATATAGATAAATAGGTTTGTCTTTTGTCATGCATACAAAAAACGTTGAACTTGATAAACAGTTTAAAAAAGATAAGTTTATTTAGACATTTTTATTATTGTTTAGATATAAATTAAATAAACGCTTATATACCAAACTAGATTATACCCGTACAACGTACGGTAAAAAAGATATAATTATGATAATTATTGGCTAGAAATAAAATTTAACAATTCAGAATATATTTCTATATAAAAACTCTAAATAAAATATACGTAATAATAGTCCATACAAAGAATGATATATTAATGTAACTTCGTAAGTTTGTTATTAAAAAAAACACTTTAAACAAAAGTAAATAACTTAATAAAATCATTATAGTACATATAGAAATTACAAATTTATTAATACTTTATAGAAAATTTCATTACTTGTAAATAACAATTTATTTAGTTGTTTGTGTAATATCAAAACTTTCAAACTTTTCTTATTCTTAGCTCTTAAAAAAAAGAGTATAGTTGAGAAAAAAAATACTCATGTCGTTATATTACAAAAAAAAAAACCTTTAAAAGTAGTTACACAAAAAAATTATGAACTCTAAATAATTATTGTACTCTTTAGAAAAGAAATAGGTAAAGAATCACATTAAAAGAACAAATAACGAATTCAGTCGAAGCTTGCAAACACCATCCGTTTCTTTATAAACCCAGGAACAAATCACCTACACATTAGCATGCAAAAGATCACCCGTCAGTTAATCACGCAAGCAAAAAATATATAAATTATCTAAAATTAAAAAAAAATATTACTCTAGGAGAAAAAAAGAGAAAAAAACCAAACGAAAAGTTAAAAAAAAACTGTTAATTTATTCATAATAGAATGATATAAATATTTAAAAAAAACTCTTTAAGAAATTATTAAGGATATTAGATAATATTTAACTTTAAAAAGATTTATCTAGTTAAAAAATTAAAAAATATGATATAATAAGAATAAGAATAGTAGATAATATTTAACTTATCTTGTTTTGAAGAAAAAATACGTAATAATCTTGAAAAAGAGTTCAGGTATTTAAAAGACATGATGAAATCTTATTTTAATGGTAATATTCCAATCTTTTTTATATTAAATATTGTTGTTTTTTTCAGTTATCATGGCCGTATCTTTTTAATATATGTTATTTATTTATTTATTTATTTTATATATATTATTTATTTGTTTATTTAAAATTGCCAACTAAGAATACCATATAAGATTAAAAATGAGATGAGTGTACATGTTAATAGCACTTAAATAAAGACTATTTATTTAGTAATTGACAAATAAGCAAAAACCTTACTTGTAAGCAAGATAAATATGCCACATAAGATTTTTCCTATCATCTCTTAGTTATATAGAGAGAAGAGATGACCAATTATTAGATATTATTTGAGTTATAATAATAGGATATTTTAAAGTGAAAAATAATCCCACTAACCTATGCAGATTTTGGCGGACCGTGCTCTATTCAATACATATCTATAAATAATATAATTCTTTATTTTCCTATTTTTGTTCCTCTTTATTGTTTATTTTCTAAAGATTTACAACTATTAAAAATACTATTTGGGACAAGGATGGTCATCGTAAGTTTAAGTTATATCAGAATTTATCTTTACTATTTTTGATGAAAATGATACATATGATCGATTATATTTTTTTAGCCAAATATAGTGCTGCCAAGTGCCAACGATTTCGTTGGTCACGCAAACGAACTCGTCAAATTGGTAAATCGTTGACACTGGTTTATTGGTTGGCTAATCAGTGGGCGATGTGAAATAATGATGATTAGGGGAAGAGTTATGTGAGGTCCATTTCACTATTAAAAAAGTTTGATTTTTTTTCCTGAAACAACATAGTATCCTATTCTTATTCTTAAATTACACGAACCAATAGTCCATACCCACACATGTGAAGGTTGAGGCTCGAACCACATGGATTCTCCCAACGTAACAATAATATTATCAACTTTTGATGGTAATGTGTTCACTTAAACAAAGACTATTTGGTTGACCCGACTAATCTCTCGCAATGTTTGTAGGGAGAAAGGGTTGAAAAACAAATGCACATGGACAACAAAATGCTCAGGTAGTCAGGTAACTATAGACTTCGCCATGTTCTAATCGATCACATTTGGAACACCCGCCAACAACCACGAATGTTAATGTAATCGTTTTTTTCAATACTCTTAAGATAACATTTTTTATATTATTATTAATTTTGTTAATGTAATGTTTTTTAATTTAATGTGTTTATTTCATGAATATAAATTTTTCGAACTATCGTGTTTAATTCTAAAAAAGTTAAAAAAATTTAAAAATTAAAGTAACATCAGAAGCAATATATGTGGCTGACAAAGGTTTATTAGTTGGCGTGTCGGTGTAGAAGTACTGATTGGCGTTAAGTTGACACAACTAACAAAGAAAATGTTTCACTATTAGGAGTGGTCTATGTAGACTTAAGGAGATTAAGATAAATGATAAGATTGAAGGTAAAGGTGTACGAAAGAAAATAATGAAATCGATTTGTCAAGAGTGAAGTTGATTAGGCATGTACATGTTTAAACTTATAAATTTTAAACCTATGTATCATTACTCATATTTTAGGTTAAATCTCATATATCAACTAAAATATATTTTATTTGTTATTATTTTAAATATTCATAATAGAACACATGACATTCCACAGGTTATTAGGTTCTGATCTAATCTAGTCTATAATTAAACTTATGATTTGAGTCATTTGACTTGCTAAATAAGACCTGCTTAACTAGCATAAAAATCATGACTATCAAAATCAATGATAAATTAAAGTTCATTACTTCTACAGTTCTACATATATATCATAGCTAATACTCTCATCTTGAAGATTTATCACTAATAATGAAGTTTTTTTGTGTTGGTGTCCCATTGGTCATACACATTGGAGAAATCCATCGGGTTTCAAATCTCACCTTCTATATTTGTAAGGGTGAATTATTTTTTTTGGAGGGGGGTCGAGAGTTCTGAGTTTCATTTCAGGCATGCGTGATTTGAGCTCTGCATACTGCCTAATTTTATGTCACTGTGGTGTCTCGATTGCTAACTACTTACTCGCTGTTAAAAAAAATGTGCTTAAAGTTGGGACCGATATTTAACAATGCGTAAGTCAGCTAAGCCTTGTAGAAACTTCGTTTGATGATTATTTTATATCTATGATTCTCAGAACCGATATGCTTATGGCAACATCTCATCCAAATGTTATTACATATAACTTCTCAGAAACCAACCCGTAAACAAATCAAAAAATATTTTTATTATTATTATTATTATTATTATTATTATTATTTTTATTATTATTATTATTATTATTATTATTATTATTTTGCCATATTTGCGCTTTTTTGGATTTCACATGTTGATATTTTAGGCACCTAATTAGAAAAGCAATACTTTAAAATTGCACAGAAATAGAAATATCTAGGGGGAATTGAATTATCAAGGTATTTCAAGAGTATCCAATCAAAAGTTGCCAAGTGCTACTAAGAAGAGCAATTTTGCGATTAAATAATTTGTTGGGCCACCATTTATGAGTTTGTCATGGGTAGTGGCCAGTGGGTCAGAGTGGGAAACACAAAAACGAAAGAGTTTAAAACTTCACGCAGGCAGCTAGTACAGTATGGGAAAGGTCATCCAACAAAAATGTCATCTTCAACATTGTATGAGATTTAGACACAGACAAACTGCAAAAGGTATTAACCATATCTACCTTAAAATAAGGCCGTAACGTTTCGTTTGGTTCAGTTAGTCAAAAAATTTTGAAATATTTCTTTGTGGATTCGGTTATTTTTATTTTTTAACTACCTAAAATCAAACCGTATACTTTTTCACCGGGTAACAACTCTTTGCCGAGTTGCAGTTAGTAAAAAGGGAAAATTACACTTTTGGTCCCTGAACTTGGCAAGTTTTTCACTTTTAGTCACTAAACTTTAAAAATTACAAATTATACACTGAACTTGTTATATTTTTTCACTTTTAATCACCGCGCCCAGTTTCGTTAGTTTTGCTCCGTTAAGTTGCGCACGTGCAAAACACGTGAGGGTATTTTCGTCCCTAAACTTTTCAACATTATTTTCTTTTTTATATCAATCTTTTAACCCTTAAATCCATCATTCCTTCAAACTAAAAACACACATATCTTTCTTTTTCTCCCATTCTTATACAAACACACATATATGTATTCTTCTTCTCCAAACATGATGGTTCATTGTTATTGTGGAAATCCAGCTACTGTTCGCTGTTCTTGGACTGACAATAACCCCGAAAGACGATTTTATTGCTGTTACAAAGTAAGTTAAAAAAAACCTAATCTTTATTTTATTATTAAAACCCTAATTATTTTATTATTAAAAAGACCCAATCTTGTTAGCCAAGCCAGTCAACACAGTCAAGCCAACCAACACATTCAAGTGCTAGAGGACCTAAACCTGTGTTGAGTCCAGGAAAAGAAATTAGGATGACTACTCCAAGGTTTTGTGGAAATGCAACAAGGATGGACAACCCATAACACTTTTCTAGTTCTTTATCTGCTTTTGATAGCCATTTATGTATGGTTAATGTGGTCTTAGACAATTTCCACTGGTTTATTTGTTAATCTCCTTTTGATAGCCATCTGCGTATGGTTTATGTGGTGTTAGACAATTTCTACTTGTTTAGTATTATGTCAAACAATATCCAGACTTGTGTACCTGTGATCTTATTTTGTAACACCCCAACAAGGCGGAAACATGAGGGTTACACAAATAGCACAGCACGACATGGAAATTATGTAGAGTAAACTTAAATGCATAAAAAGGATCAAGTAATCTATACGAACCATTCAATAATGCAAGGAACCGGATCACACATAAGCATAACCCCTAATCGGGAATAATGAATCACGGATCCAAGAAGTCCAAGTCCAAACCTAGCATAATCAAGCAATCAATCATCCAATACGCCTTTGTGCTAATCTGATCACCTGAAAAGTGTACTAAAACGGGTCAACATAAAGTGGCCATGATCATAATGGGTGTGGATTCGTCAATCCACCGTCACGTCACGATACATAAATAATATAATATATATAATATACGTCATACGTCATAAGTATAACATCGTCATAAAGTGGCCATGATCATAATGGGTGTGGATTCGTCAATCCACCGTCACGTCATACCATCATATAATATAATATACGTCATACGTCATAAGTATAACATCGTCATAAAGTGGCCATGATCATAATGGGTGTGGATTCGTCAATCCACCGTCACGTCACGTCATACCATAATATAATATAATATATATAATATACGTCATACGTCATAAGTATAACATCGTCATAAAGTGGCCATGATCATAATGGGTGTGGATTCGTCAATCCACCGTCACGTCACGTCAATAATAATATAATATACGTCATACGTCATAAGTATAACATCGTCATAAAGTGGCCATGATCATAATGGGTGTGGATTCGTCAATCCACCGTCACGTCACGTCAATACATAAATAATATACTATAATATACGTCATACGTCATAAGTATAACATCGTCATAAAGTGGCCATGATCATAATGGGTGTGGATTCGTCAATCCACCGTCACGTCACGTCACGTCACGTCATACCATAATATAATATAATATAATATATAATATACGTCATACGTCATAAGTATAACATCGTCATAAAGTGGCCATGATCATAATGGGTGTGGATTCGTCAATCCACCGTCACGTCACGTCAATACATAAATAATATAATATAATATACGTCATACGTCATAAGTATAACATCGTCATAAAGTGGCCATGATCATAATGGGTGTGGATTCGTCAATCCACCGTCACGTCACGTCATACCATAATATAATATAATATAATATACGTCATACGTCATAAGTATAACATCGTCATAAAGTGGCCATGATCATAATGGGTGTGGATTCGTCAATCCACCGTCACGTCACGTCAATACCATAATATAATATAATATACGTCATATATAATCGTCCAGAAACACGCTTCACAAGTAAACAATCAAGTGCCAATCGTCTCGTTTCATATCATAACGTATAAAGTTAACGTCAACACAATGCACATACACTTCATACGATTTTACTTTCAAGGAATCATAGATGCTTATATATAGGGTCACCCGCAGCCTTCCCACCACATCTACAACTCATTGAAGGTATAATCGTCTTCCATGTATGTACAACTATCCAAACTACAACATGTATTCATAATCGGAGGCATAATCAATCGAGCATTAAATCAAAGCGTCAGACAAACAATCAACCAATCAATAATCAACAATCAAACAAGTATGTACACTTTTCAGCCAGAATCTCAATTGAGTAGGGAGCTACGGAACTCACCTTGGTTGGCAATAGCAATAAGAATGATCATGAGTGTTCAACAAGTATCGCAAGCCCACACCTATAATATATACGTCACATATGTATTAATGCATCAAGTCAACCCTAATTAGGTTTTTATACGTGATTTAAAGCTTTCACCGACTCCCAAGACTCGACATGGTCATTAAAGGGGTCGAGAAATAGTTTGTAACGAGTTAAAGTCATCTAGAGTCGTTTCGCGTTCAAGAGCTATTATTATGTACACATATATGTCTATTTAGGTTAAACACTAATTAGGTTTTCAAAAGTGACTCACGACTTGGATAACTTTTATAACTCGTTCATGACACCATAAGAAACGAGATAGGATTGGAGTTATATTCGTTTAAAATCTCCCATCAATCATTATATGTCTAAGATTTAACAATAGTCTTGGTGTTACAAGACGAGTTTAGTTTATGGTTTAAAATGTGACACTCCACTTTAAAAAGCAGCCCAGACTCGTATATATATCGACTTAGGAGTCAAACAAAGGTTCATTAGGAAGCTTATTACAATCCAAGGACAATGGCAGGCGAGCAAGGAAGCGACCAGAAAACAAGAAGAAGCAGGCCACCGTCTGGGACGGTGGCACAGCCGTCTGGGATGGTGCTCTAAAAACTGCTTACGGTGGATGATCACTGTTTTACGATGGCTAGGGGAGTGAGACGGTGAAACCTGCACAACCAGACCACCGTCTGGGATGGTGGTCCAGGCGTCTGGGACGCTGGGCAGTGTTCAGCTCGAGCAGCAGCAGATCTTGGACAAGTCTCGACCCATTTGCAACCCAAAACCCGTTTTCAAGTACCAAGTCGACTAGGGGAGGTCAGGAACTCATCTTGGGACTTAATAAACATGTTTTTAACATAAACCAACTAAATTTAACTACCCAAAACATCCATTTGAATCCTCAATTCGGTTTTGACTCACAAACCCTAGAACAACCCTAATTGACTTCAATTCGACTTTTGACCCGAAATCCGACCCAAGTGTGATTAGTCTTAACTAGAAATATGTTATTAAGTAATAAATGATGGATTTAAGACTAGTTTAACTTACCAAAATCTTGTAAAAGTGATGAAATCCGAAAATGGCTTGAAGATGAGATTTTCTTGCACTAAAAACTCCAAATCTTGATATGATAAGAAGGTATATATATATTCTTGCATTTTTGTGTAAAGAAGAAAAAGAAAAGGAAATGATAGGATGAATGGATGAAAGGAGAGATGGTGTAAGAAATTAAGGGGATAAGGTTGGGTATGGGTCACGGGTCGTGGGTTGCACCCATGGGTTGACCCGGTTTCATTTACTAGCTTTTCAAATCGTTATTTCGTATCGTCTGGCATCGCATCGTCAAATAAATGGTCAATCGACCCGTTAAGCCCAATTCTCGTCATTAAATCATGAAATACATTTATTTAAGTCATTTACTGAAATCGTTAGCCAAAATACATAATTAGTCAAATAGGTCAAAATTCGCGGATGTTACATCATTCCTCCTGATGTATCGCAATTTATACATATTTCTCAAATCTTATTTGGACGTTTTATACTCGTTTTATAGCCGTTTATACTTGTTTTGTGGTGCGTTATGGTGTTTGCTAGTGGTTTCAGGGCTACAACAGGTACATCGCTCATAAATGGTAGAAAATGGTTCAGGAATGGTCCATATGTACTAACGAATGAAGCATGGTCGAAAACGAAGCTGAAATGGCGATCCCAGGTGAAACTCGCGGCGCGAGGTGTGTTTCTCGCAGCGCGAGCCAGTGAACAAAATCCTTGCGGCGCGAAGAGAAGAGATCGCGGCGCGAGTTGTGTCAATTTTTGACCAGATTTGCTCAGAAACAATCCTTGCGGTGCGAGAAAAGGTGGTCGCGGCATGATTTCTGTCTGACATAACTATTTTCTCTCTTCTGGGGTATAAATACCAACCACTACTCAACCCTTAACCTAATCTTGGACACTTTGAGCTCACACACTTTTCTCCAGCCGTTTTTGAGGGTTTTCTAAGGGTTTTCACTACTCCAACATCATTTGAAGACTTGAAGATTAATTTTGGCTCTTGTTTAGTGATTGTAGCTACATTGTTACCTCGATTTGGATTATTACTCTATATTTGGTACATTATGTCTTCCTTTTTACTTGAATCTAGCTCTTTTCATTATGAGTAGCTAATCCTTATACATCTATGAAGATGAAGTTAAACAATTAGTTATGGTTGCATAATATTTTGAATTCAAGTTGGTTTTACTTAACATTTTTTCAAGATCTTAATGAAGTGATTTCTCCTACTTAAACTTGTGTTCTTGGTGATATTTGTGTTCTTCGATTGTGGTACTAGTTGAATGCAAGTATTATTTTAGTTGTTTGTCTATGAATAACTCTTGCTAGGTCATGGTATGATAGTAAAGAATATAAGTCTAATATAAATTACTTTGTTAAGTGGATTTAACGGTTGGTGGTACCACGTTTCTTTCACAAGGATAAAATTGTTATTTAAATAATCAAGCAAACTAGTTAATTCAAGGAATTGTAATAGGGTTGGTGGTACCACTTGTTGCAAGAAATTGAATTGATTAGGTGATTGAGTCGATTTTACAAACTAGGTGCACCCGTTTGTGCTTTTGTCTTATCACGATTATTATCACCAACATATATGAATTTTGAGCTTAACCCATATGCAACCTAGACTTTTTGTGGAGCGGATTCGACATAGATGGCTTTTTAATTATTTGTTTACAACTCAAACTCCTTTCGTGTGCTCTCGCTAATACCGGTTGAGTACTTTTATTTACTTGTTAATCATTTAGCTTCCAGAAACGCAAAGTGACAATTCGGTCACACCAAACTTTTTACTTGTTTCACATTTTTACAACCTTTAGTACAACAATCAGTCCTTGTGTTCGATCCTGGTCTTGCCAGTTAGCTATATTACATACGAACGGGTACACTGCCCGTAAGTGTGTTGTAGTCAGTTAGCGGTAGATCTTGTTATAAATTTTAAACTAGATTTCACACATCAAGTTTTTGGCGCCGCTGCCGGGGATTGATTTTAAGTACTTTTGGTTGAGATTCTGTGAATCGATCCTTTTTCGTGCTTGCACGGAGAAGTTACTTGCTTTATTTTATTTTTAGTTTGCTTTAATTTTACCTCAGGTGCTATTAAGGTTTTTGTTTGTTGTGTTGTGTTCACAGATTATTTCCAGGTAATGGATGAACACTCGAACTTCGGGATACCATTAGTGAAGGCCACATCTAATCCCGAAAAACTTAAAAAGCGCACCAAAACACAATCATCACAACCATCAACATCCGACCCATTTTACATAGACACCACTCCTAGACCCAAATCCGACCACATACTTCACGAGACTTATTACGAGTCGGGAAGTAACGAGTGGGGTTACCATTCCGAAAAAGAAGAACCACTTTCCGACAAAACACCTACTCCACCCGAATCACCAAAACCGGCCGTCAACATGGCGGGTTGTAAAGATGTGAATTTGAGCTTTTGTGTGTGTTTTAGTGTGTGTTAATGGCGGTTATGGTGAGAGAGAGTAGAGAGAGAAAGTGTGTGTGTAAGGGAAAGCTTAGTTTGTATTATGGGTCAAAAGGTTACAGTTTTGATAATGGAGGGGGTTTATATACTTCTATACAATTTACACTATACCCCCTTCCATATTTACAACTTAACAATATAAGTACAAAGTACATAAAGGAAACAAATCAACTACTACAATTATATTTCTAACAATCTCCCCCTTAGTAGTGATTTGTCAAAAATATCCAATCTTTGAAAGTCTTCAAGCTCTTGTATTAGGTCTGTCTTTGTTTGGATGCCAGAACCAGTTATCTCCTTCAGGTCGATCATCTGGAACTATCATGTTTCCTTCAAAGTTTTTCGGAGGAATATTGTGTGGTCCTGGAAGATGACTAGGCTCATACTTGATCCAGCAACCTCCTCTTCGACGTACAACATACTTTGACTTCTTAACATTCTTGGCTTCTCTCATCATTCTGATGCTATCTCTGTATTCAAGTCTTTGATTAATCATAGAGATTGCTTTATCAAATACTACTTTCTTCTTTGCATCTAGATCATCTTCTTTCAAGCATGCCAAGACATTCTTGCAAAACTCTAGAGTTCCATCAGAATAAGAAGCAAGTTCATCCATACGAATGAAAATCTTCTTCTTTCGACTGTTAAGAAAGACAATACCAAAGGATGGTTCTTCAATGACATGACCAATACTTAGCTTTTCAATGTCATCAGTGTAAAGACTTTGATCTGGATAAGGAACATTAATCTTTCTCTTGACAACTTCGAAACCAATCTGAAAGTCTTCCAATAAAGCATATTGGATACAGCTTGACATATATCTTTTCACAGCATCAAAAGCAATAACGTCTTCATGGTATCTTTGCATAGCATTCAGAAAATGATTGTAGAGAAAGATTATGTCATCAACCGGCAAAAGCTTGAACTGAGCTTCAGTGAATCTGTAAATCTTGTCGTTTTCTCTTTTCACATGAAAGCATGGAACAGAATAGAAACTCTTTTGATTAGAATCACTCTGACCAACACCAAAATTTTGTGATTCCTTTGTTCTTCAAGTAATTTGGGATTGTACTTCTTTGTGAGTTTAAGAAGCTCTTTATATTCTTCGACTTGCCTTGCTTCTTTAAACTTGTACATGGAATCAATCTCTGGTCTCTCACTTTTGGCAACTTTTGTAGCTCCACAAAATATAGGAAATGCTCTTTCTTCCAGATATCTTGACTTCATGGCAGCTTGTTTTGGCTTAACTCCGAGAGCAACCATTCTTTCTTTGTCCCTCAAGAAGTATCCTCGATTAATAAACCTTCTTTGTTCTTCAGTCCATTCAGTTGGAAAATAATCAGGGAGAACTTCTTCGGATCTGATTGCCTCAGTTAACACTTGTTTAAATGTGGACTTCTTGAAATTCTGAGCAGCAGCTTCAGGAGTCTTTCTTAAGTCATCAAAGCTATTGACAGGTCTAGATGATTCTCCAGCTTCATTTCTGCTTGATGAACCTGTTTCAAAATAATCAAGATCTGGAAAAACTTCAAACATTGGTTCATCAACAGCTTCTACATTTACTGAAGTCTCAACTATCTCAGGCTCATCCAAAATCACATTATCCTTTTCAGCCTCGACATCTGCTTCTCCTTCAGCATATTCAATAACCTCATTTTCAATAACATATTCTTCTTCGTCATTTACCACAACACTTTCATTTTCTTCTTCTTCTTCTTCTTCATCACCAATATCAACTCCAAAAACTTCATCAAATTTTCTTCTTACTTCTGCAATCCTTTTAATCTCCTCTGGATCATCATCATTATTTCTTTAAGAAAATCTTGCAGTAAATTCTTTAACTATCTGATCGATTTCATCTTGATTTTCACCTTGAACTCTATCTCTCATCTCCACATCTTCAACATTTACTTCAACTCTTGCCGATGTGTTTTCAGTATTCGTTTGACCCTCTCCTTGGTTCTCCCCCTCGGGGTGATCATCGGAATCAGGATCATCCCATCTAGAAGTAACCGAGGCCGGTCGGCAAGATTCTAAAGCCAACAATCGTAACTCAAAAGCAGCAAGCTTAGCATCATACTCTGCTTTCTGTTTTTGAACTTGATCTTGAAGAGTCTTGACTTGTTTTTCATGTGCAAGTTCCCTTTCTTTTAACCCCAATGCATTTAACACCCCCCGATCAGTCATAGACAACAAATCACCCTCTGAGCGTAAAATACCAAGTAAAAGTTCACATGCATCATCTTTGGTTTGTTGATTTGTTGTTGTTGATGGTATTTGAATTGGTGTTGGTGTTCTTTGTGTTTGTGTGTGAGATGGAATAGATGGTGAAACCAACCCGGAGGTTGTTTGCACACTTGTGGTGTGACCTAAATTCAGCGAAGCTGATTCAGGATTTCCTGCAGATCCTCGGGTTAAACCCTCACCAGCAGTTTCAGATTCATTGGCTTTGCAACCAGAATCAGGTTGTGTCCTAGACTGTGATAAATCACTGTCTGGGACTTGTTGTTGGGTAACACCTCTAACAACACCGGGGTCACCGAGAATGCCCGTTAATACAGTTTTAGGTTGATCCTGAGGAACAGCAGTGTCACCTAGGCGTTCATACTGTCCCCCAGTCTCGGTTTGAGAACTGTTACCTACGGCTAAAGCTGGCGTGATGTTAGCTAAGGCAGGATTTCCAAGCTGTCCTTGAGGGTCACACAAAGTGGGTCCCTCTCCGCTTGTTCCGGCATCAGTACTCAATTGAGCTTGTGAATCCGTGTACCTAGGAGATCTAGACTCAAGTGCACGTCATGAAGGCGAGAGGTGGGGCTGATCCTCTCTTATTTCAACACTCTCATCCTCCAAATGAGGAGAGTGTTGTGATCGTGGCTGATCCCCGTGCATTTCTGAGACTAACTCCTGTTGTGAGGAGTCAGAATGGCGAGGAGAGTTTTGTGCAAGCGAGAATGGGGAGTTCTCGACTTCTATCCTAGGGTTGTCATCCCGGCTAGACACAGTTGTTTCATCTATCGGAGGGCCATCGTTTTCTTTTTGCCCTTGACCTAACCCGGACCTCTCATCCTCTCTTACATTTTCAACTCCTCCCTCATTCCTGCCTTGTTCCTCCTGCACAACATCATCTCCAGTGCTAACATTCGCAGAATCCAACTCTGAAATCACATTATTAACAATACGAGTTGCTTGTTCAACATCTAATTCTGCAGAGGCACCAAATGGTTCATTCAAATCTGCTGAACTTGATTCAATTCTGTGTTTTGCAGATTTAGAAGACTTATGTTTCTTTTTGGATTTCCTCTTAGATACCTTTGGTAGATCTGATGGTGGCTTTCGAGCTGACATTTTAATGCGTCTACCAGGTATTGGACGTGGTTCATTTGGTAATGCTGAAGCAAGTGGTGTAGGATTAAGAACTGGTGTTGAATGAGGTGGTGTAAAAGTTGGTGGATTGGGAGAAATAACAGATGGAATCGGTGTTGAAGGTGAAGATTGAGAAAATTGAACGGCAGGTGGAGATTGTGTTGATGGAATGGTTGGTGTGGATTGTGAAGGAATATTTGGTGTAGATTGAGAAGTAAGTGAAGTATCAATTCCAGGAGTAACATTCTCTTGTTCAAAAAAAACTCTTTTTGATTTTCTTCTCCTCTGCTCAGAAGTCCCTTCATCACTAACCCCTCTTTTTCTTTTAGTAATCCTAGGACCCTCACTTGGCGACCTATGCATAGATTGGGTAGGAATTTGTCGGTTTTCAGATCCCATTGCTGTGGCTAACCACTCTCTATATGTCCTAAGGTGGGAACTTTGAGCAGGAGCCAAATTCGGTAGAAAAGGTGGAATAGGAAAAGGTCTAACAAGTTCACTCCCAGTGCCTCTCATATTTGACTTGTACATGGCAATTACACACTTGAAACTATCTTCCAACTTGGGAATCTCCTCATTGTTGTCAAGTACGTCTTCAATTATCAAAGTGAAGAAACGAATATAAGGAATGTACTTTCTTTCTTGAACATCCTTTCCTTTAACCACCTGTTTCATCTTATCCCATATAATCTTGGCAAAGTCACACTGAACATTATGCGTGACAGCATAGTATATGGAAAGTGAGTGCTTTGTCATGGCATCAATACCCTTCTGAGATGGCATCAAACAGGTGCACAAAACATTATACATGGTATGCCATAGAGTAGCCACATTCATTCTTTTGAAATCTCTCATGGATGCCAACTCTCCTTCATATCCCAATGCATGAACTGCAGACAACATTTCGTCAACAGATGGCAGTTCTTCATACTCTTCTTGTTCAGGAAAACCAATGATCGTTCTGAACTCATCTAATGTGAATTTGCAGTTAAACACATTATCATCTGTCTGTAGAGAGTATCTAAAGCAGTCTTCATGCTTATATCTTTTACTGGCTTTCACATACTCAATTGATTCCCATAGATCAAAAATATACTTCTCGGGAACAATAGCACCACTAGTTAATGCAACATTCAATGGATGATGGCTCAGAATCTCAGTAATGATTGGGAATTTGGAGGTAAATGGAATATGAAGTGCTTGATTTGCTTGCATTTTCATAGTAGCACCTTCTTGAAACATCACTGTAAGTCCCAAATATAGATGGCTTAAATACCCGACTGGCAAGTAATTCTAACTGGAAGATGACCAGTTCAGAATACGATCCAGATATGGATGAACAATACGATAGAGGTACTGAAAGTAAATGCAAGAAACAATAAGGGCTGAAACTATATAAATAATATGTATAGATCAAGTATGTAGCATTGAGACACAATGTATTTTTCAAGGTATTTGATTTATTGATATATAAACAAATACAAGGATTGTTGTGGAACAAAGATAAACACCCAAGTGTAAATATCTAAACAACCTAGAAATACAAGTGATCTAATAACTTGGAAATACTCGTAAGGATTACTTAGAGTATATCTCACAAGTTGCAATGCAAAGGTTTCAAGCGATTTGCAAGTTGTGAGAAGACTTATATTTATAGACTAAGTCCATGATGACGTGGACCAGATCGTACAAATATGGTTGGGTGTATTTAAGGAATTAAAGCTAATTCCTTACATGTGTACTTTTAAGGTTTAGGTATATAAGTCGTTGATGTGACTTATCAAACCTTATTCCTAACCTTTACTTTACCTTGTACTTTAATTAATAGTTAATTCTATTAACCGGGTAAAGATATGTAAAGTAAAAAGTCTTCCTCGTAATCAGTGTAAAAGTGTGTAAGTACTTTTACACTAAGATGCTTCAGTCTTCGATCAGGTAGAATCAGTTTCTGAGCTCCACATCTGAACTGATTCTCATTCTTAGACTTCAGTCTTTGACTTCATTCTGAACGGGTTTCTGATACGTTGATCTGAACTGAAGTGAAGCTTCAGTGAACAAATTCTGAGCGACCTCAGAATTCTATACAAGTATTCTTCACTGAGCTTCAACTATTTCTGAACAAATTATACTTGGTTGATTTTCGACCTAACAAATTCCCCCTATTTGTTCTGAAATAGTGCATGCATTCAGACTTCTATCTATACATGTTTGTAAGTCTGAAATGCAAGTTTTTTTGTTTAAGTTGTATAAATTTTCTAAGTACATCTTATAGATCATTGATGTATCAGAATTTTACTTGGTTTTTGTTAGGACCAGTTCACCTGGAACTGGCTAGTCACCAGTTCACACTGATCAGTCACCAGTTGCATCTGGTGACCCAGTAAAACTGGTGACCAAGAAGATTTGTCCAGAAGTATATTGAAGTCCAGTTGCACCGTACAGTCAACGCAACTGAAGACTTCCTCCAGTTGAGAACTGACCAGTTGAAGAATCATTCCAGTTGAAGTCGAAGACAACAAATGGAAGATAGAGAATGGCAATGGCAGCGAAGCCCAGTTGGCATTCTAGTCAGTTACAAACTGGAGACCATCAGTGGAAAGCCCTTACAAAGCTTTACACTGATTACGAGGAATTGACTTGTATGCTTTATGTACCTTTACCCGGATAATAAGCCTTGTCTTATTATTTAAGTAATAAAAGGTACATAAAGGTGGTTGTGTAAAGTTGCTTTATCATGCGACTTTACACTGCTTTTTAAGGAATTAAAGCTAATTCCTTACATGTGTACTTTTAAGGTTTAGGTATATAAGTCGTTGATGTGACTTATCAAACCTTATTCCTAACCTTTACTTTACCTTGTACTTTAATTAATAGTTAATTCTATTAACCGGGTAAAGATATGTAAAGTAAAAAGTCTTCCTCGTAATCAGTGTAAAAGTGTGTAAGTACTTTTACACTAAGATGCTTCAGTCTTCGATCAGGTAGAATCAGTTTCTGAGCTCCACATCTGAACTGATTCTCATTCATTAGACTTCAGTCTTTGACTTCATTCTGAACGGGTTTCTGATACGTTGATCTGAACTGAAGTGAAGCTTCAGTGAACAAATTCTGAGCGACCTCAGAATTCTATACAAGTATTCTTCACTGAGCTTCAACTATTTCTGAACAAATTATACTTGGTTGATTTTCGACCTAACAAATTCCCCCTATTTGTTCTGAAATAGTGCATGCATTTCAGACTTCTATCTATACATGTTTGTAAGTCTGAAATGCAAGTTTTTTTGTTTAAGTTGTATAAATTTTCTAAGTACATCTTATAGATCATTGATGTATCAGAATTTTACTTGGTTTTTGTTAGGACCAGTTCACCTGGAACTGGCTAGTCACCAGTTCACACTGATCAGTCACCAGTTGCATCTGGTGACCCAGTAAAACTGGTGACCAAGAAGATTTGTCCAGAAGTATATTGAAGTCCAGTTGCACCGTACAGTCAACGCAACTGAAGACTTCCTCCAGTTGAGAACTGACCAGTTGAAGAATCATTCCAGTTGAAGTCGAAGACAACAAATGGAAGATAGAGAATGGCAATGGCAGCGAAGCCCAGTTGGCATTCTAGTCAGTTACAAACTGGAGACCATCAGTGGAAAGCCCTTACAAAGCTTTACACTGATTACGAGGAATTGACTTGTATGCTTTATGTACCTTTACCCGGATAATAAGCCTTGTCTTATTATTTAAGTAATAAAAGGTACATAAAGGTGGTTGTGTAAAGTTGCTTTATCATGCGACTTTACACTGCTTTTTAAGGAATTAAATGTTATTCCTTAAATGCTCTCAACCACATTTGTACGGCTAAAGTTAACATCCCAATGTTAACTTTGCCTATAAATACAAGTCATTGCACAACCAAGAATTTAAGTGTTCAACTCACAAAGTGAAAAACATACAAACACTTCACACTTTGCAAACCTGCAATATTCTTGGTGAACTTGTGCAATCTTCTCTCAATCGCTAAAAGGAACATTTCACAACTTTAAGTGTTTCGATTGTCTTGAGAAATTCCGAGTATAGATCAATTGTATTTCATAGGTTGTTAGGATATTTACACATTGAAAAATACATATTGTCTCATCAAGTTATCTTACAAGTTATTTGTATTATTGCATTGTTCTTTACTTATTGTCATTTATATAAGTAATCTATCTAGAACTTGGTATATACACACTGCAACTGGTCGTCTCCAGTTCAGTGCATATATTGCAAAGTAACTCCACCATCGACATAGAGGTGTCTTCAGTAGTACCATCTAACGAGTTGGGACTTACAAGTGGTATCAGAGCAGAAGGCTAATAAACTTGCCTAGATCTGTTAAGATGAACACTACTGAAGGTGGAGATGGTTCTGGTTCAGGTGAAAACCCCTCGAATACTAATGCACAACCTTTTCAAAATGTTAACACCAACCCTCCTCCTCCTACTGCCCCAAACCATGTCCATGTACACTACTCTAACACTCCTGTTCCAAAATTTGATGGAAATAGTGAGACATTCGGTACATGGAAGGCTAGAATGCTTTTGCATTTTGGTGGGATTGAAAAGTATATGTTGAAAATCCTTAAGGATGGACCATATATACCCATGTCCCTTGGGGCCAGTCCTCTTCTTGATCCAACTGGAAGAAGAGGTTCAAGGGAAAAGCCAGAAGACCATTGGTCTGATGAGGATCGTAGACTTGTTGATCTGGACACCAGACTCAAGAACATGATCCTTGGGGCTGTTCCTGAAGATCTAATTCCAACACTTGTGCTGTTCCCCAGTGCAAAATCTATGTGGGACGAATTAGTTATTCAGTTTGAAGGAGGTGATGACACTATTGTCACCAGAAAAGTTGCTTTGAACAAGAAGTATGAATCCTTCTTTGCCTTGCCCAATGAAAGTCTAACTGGTACATACACCAGATTTTCTAGCCTCATCAATCAGTTGAGAGGTTTGGGTGTAGAGAAGGATAAGGATATTCTTCTTGAGAAGTTTTGTGATATTCTTCCTTCCAAATGGGAAAACATGGTTCTTGTCTTGAGACAAGGTAAAACCTTGCACACTCATACTCTTGCATCGCTCTATGGAGCCTTCAGATTCACTAAAGATAATAATGCTGCAAGACTTGTGGCTGAGCAAGATGCCATGAACCATGCCCAGAGTCCCAAGGTTGCTAGTGTAACTGAGCAACCTTGTGCTGCTTTAATGTCTGCTGAGAGTGTCCAGGTACACTCGATGAAGGAGATGTTGAACAGTTTCTTAAACTCTGGACTGACCACTGAAAACAGTGATGGTTGTAATGAAACTGACAATGATGATCTGGTCGCCATGATTGCTAAAACCTTTAATAGGTTTAAGCATAAATCCAAAAGATTTAATGGCCCCAACAATGCTTCCAGCTCCAGCTCTCTGGATAAGACCAATCTTACATGCTATAAGTGTGGTAAGAAGGGTCATTTTATGAAGGAATGCAGATCTAGTCAGTTGAACAACCAAACTGGCCCCTCTGTCCCTAATTTCAATCGGCCTGATGATAGCTACAAAGCTAAATACAAGAAGCTTAAGGCCCAGATTGCCCTCCTGTCCATGGAAAAGAAAAAGGATCAGTGCTTAATGGCACAAACTGAGGGAAAATGGGAATACTCTGATGACTCATCTGATGATGAAGAAGAGGAAAGGGACATGTGCTTCATGGCCTTGGAAGATCAACAGCAGCAACATGTGGTAAAAGAAGATGTCATCTCTGGAAGATGGGTGGACATCATACTGAAGAAGGTATGTGACTATGATAACCAGGTTGACCCTGAACTAAAACTGGACCTGGCTGAATCATTATGTCGTGATTTGGCATTTGTGGAAACTGTAAGAGCTGATAGTGAAAGATATCTTGACACTATCCTAATTGAACTGAACAATGTTAAACCACAACTAAATGATTTGCAAAGTGTCCAGTTGGCTCTCAAGGAGTCAGTTTTAAAGATTGAGGCTTTAGAACTTGATAATCAAAAACTATTTTCTGATCTTGAAAAAGAACAAAAGATTATCAAGTCATGGGTAAAAGCATCTGGCAAAAACTATGATGCATTTTCAAGAACTATCGATGCCCAGAAAAATGCATGGAAATCTGGAGATCTAGAGATGGCAGCTCTCATACCAGACCTTCATGCATTGCCTCCAGCTCTCAAGGTTGAAACACCTTATGATCAACCTGAAGCTGTTAAAACTGAAACCTTTGAGACCACCCCCATTGAGGTTAAAACTGGAGCCAAACAGGCTAAAGCTCCAGTCAAAAAGGCCACTGGTAACAAGCCTTTACCTCAAAAGTCTAAGGATGCCCAAGACCCGACAGACTAAAGCACCAGTTAAACCTAGGTCCAAGGTTCAACTGCCTGAAGAAAATAATATTTTGGTTAATCTGGAAAGTCAACTCCAACTTTTGTCTCGGCAGGTTCAGAGTTGTACTGCCCGGATTAACAATCTGGAAGGAGGTTTATTACCTCCAGTTTTCAAACAAAATATTAAACCACTCCCCTCAATACCTAAACTAAAGAATGTTCCATCTGGAACAAAATCTGGTAAAAAGAAGATGTCATCTCTGGAAGATGGGTGGACATCATACTGAAGAAGGTATGTGACTATGATAACCAGGTTGACCCTGAACTAAAACTGGACCTGGCTGAATCATTATGTCGTGATTTGGCATTTGTGGAAACTGTAAGAGCTGATAGTGAAAGATATCTTGACACTATCCTAATTGAACTGAACAATGTTAAACCACAACTAAATGATTTGCAAAGTGTCCAGTTGGCTCTCAAGGAGTCAGTTTTAAAGATTGAGGCTTTAGAACTTGATAATCAAAAACTATTTTCTGATCTTGAAAAAGAACAAAAGATTATCAAGTCATGGGTAAAAGCATCTGGCAAAAACTATGATGCATTTTCAAGAACTATCGATGCCCAGAAAAATGCATGGAAATCTGGAGATCTAGAGATGGCAGCTCTCATACCAGACCTTCATGCATTGCCTCCAGCTCTCAAGGTTGAAACACCTTATGATCAACCTGAAGCTGTTAAAACTGAAACCTTTGAGACCACCCCCATTGAGGTTAAAACTGGAGCCAAACAGGCTAAAGCTCCAGTCAAAAAGGCCACTGGTAACAAGCCTTTACCTCAAAAGTCTAAGGTTCCCAAGACCCGACAGACTAAAGCACCAGTTGAACCTAGGTCCAAGGTTCAACTGCCTGAAGAAAATAATATTTTGGTTAATCTGGAAAGTCAACTCCAACTTTTGTCTCGGCAGGTTCAGAGTTGTACTGCCCGGATTAACAATCTGGAAGGAGGTTTATTACCTCCAGTTTTCAAACAAAATATTAAACCACTCCCCTCAATACCTAAACTAAAGAATGTTCCATCTGGAACAAAATCTGGTAAAAATAAGGGGAGTAAGTATCAAATACCAATCGTTTTTACTCCTGCACCTGGAGCTGGTGATAAAGCTCCAGATGCAGCCTCCAGTTCAACAACTCAACAATCAACTGAGACTTCTGTAGAGAAGTCCAGCGAACCCATCAAGAAAAGATGGGTTCACAAAAAGAACTAATGATTTTTGTGTGTGTGTAGGGCGATCGAAAGAAGAATATCTGGTATCTGGACAGCGCTGCTGGCCGGACTATGACCGGATGTAAGCCCCTACTGGAAGAGTTCACTGTCCAAGATGGACCGACAGTGACGTTTGGTAACGATCAATCTGGAAAGACTGAAGGATATGGTGTGCTCAATAATGGATAAGTCGAATTCAAAAGAGTTGCATTTGTGAATGGTTTGAAATACAACCTAATCAGTGTCAGCCAACTTTGTGATGATGGCTTCAGAGTTTTGTTCGATATTGCTCAAGGCACCATATTTAACAAGGATTGGAAAGTGATGATGATTGCACCAAGAAAAGGAAATGTGTACATCATGGATATGGAACCAGCTCCAAAAGAGCAATGTTTCTATACCAAAGCTGATGAGGACACCAACTGGCTATGGCATAAAATATTATCCCATCTTAATTTTAAGAATATCAACAAGTTGTCTCGCAAACAACTGGTTGATGGGATACCTCAAATTTCTTTCAATAAAGAAAAACCATGTCCAGGGTGTGAGATGGGCAAGCAGAAAAGAGCTAGTTTCAAAACTAGGCAAAATTTTAGCATCACTGAACCTCTTCACATGCTACATATGGATCTCTTTGGTCCAGTGAATGTTCAAACTAGAGCTGGAAAGAAGTACACTCTAGTTGTGGTTGATGAATTTGTTAGGTCGGAAATCGACCAAGTATAATTTGTTCAGAAATAGCTTGAAGTTTAGTGAAGACGTTTGTACAGAATTCTGAGATGTCTCAGAATTCCTTCACTGAAGCTTCACTTCAGTTCAGATCAAGATAAATCTGAAGCATTCATTCTGAAGTCAAAGACTGAAGTATGAAGAAGAGAATCATCTCAGAAGCGAGCAAAGAGTGATTCTACCAGATCGAAGACTGAAGCATCTCAGTGTAAAGTATTTACAACACTTTACACTGATTACGAGGAAGACTTTTTACTTTACATACCTTTACCCAGTTAATAGATTTATCTATTAATAAAAGGTACAAGGTAAAAGTATAGGTTTGGAACATAGTACTATAAGTCACATCAACTGACTTATATACTCTTCCTAGTACAAGCATGTAAGGAATTAGGTTTAATTCCTTAAATGCTCACAACCTCTTTTATACGATCTTGTCCATGTCATCATGGACTTGGTCTATAAATACAAAGTCTTCTCACAACTTGCAAAAAGCTTGAAACTTTAGCATTGCAACTTGTGAGATATACTCTAAGTAAAACTTACGAGTATTTCCAAGTTATTTAGATCACTTGTTTTTTGGGATTGTTTAGATACTTACACTTGGGTGTTTATCTTTGTTCCGCAACAATCCTTGTATTTGTTTATATATCAATAAATCAAATACATTAGAAAGGAAACAACGTGTCTTAATGCTACATACTTGATTATACATATATATATCTCTATATTATATTTAGTTCTTGTATGTATATTTATATATATATATATATATATATATCTTTATATAGTTTCTGCCATTTAGTTCTTGTTATTTACGTTAAGTCATTTGTTTCTTGTTATCCATATCTGGATCATAAACTTAACTTGTCCATCAAGATTAGTTGTACTTGCCAGTCGGGTTTAGTTAATCATCTATATTTGGGACTCACAATTGGTATCAGAGCCACAAGGTTGAATTATATCAATTCCTTAACCTTTGATCTGCATAGATGGCTGACTTTCAACAAGAACGACCTGACCCTAATAACACTACTCCACCCCCTGTCATCAACAACAATATACCATCACATAATGTACACGTACACTTTCCAAATAATCCTGTCCCCAAGTTTGATGGGAACAGTGAAAACTTTCAAACATGGAAAGCATGCATGCTAAAGTATATTGCTGGTGTTGAGAGACATTTGCCCGATATCTTAAAAGAAGGACCCTTTGTCCCCATGAATGCTTCTACTGTTGTCAGAAATACCGATGGGACTCCTAGGCAGTCACCTAAGGAGAAGGATCATTGGCCTGAGGAAGATCATAGACTTGTAGACCTTGACACTAAGTTACAAAATATGATTTTATATGCAGTTCCTGAAACCCTAATGCCCACTCTTGTTTTACTTGAAAATTCCAAATTAATGTGGGAGGAACTAATGACACAGTTTGAAGGCACAAATGAGACAATTGTCACAAGAAAAGTTGCTTTAAACAAAAGATATGAGTCTTTCTTTGCTGTCCCTGGGGAATCTTTAACTCAAACTTACATCAGATTTACAAATCTGGTAAATCAACTGAAAGCCCTGGGTGTAACCAAAGATAAAGAAATTTTGTTGGAAAAATTTTGTGATATTTTACCTTCTAAATGGGAAAATTTAATCTTGGTCTTGAGACAAGGCAAAACTTTGCACAGTCACACTCTTGCTTCCCTTTTTGGAGCCTTCAGATATACTGAAGAGAACAAAGCTGAGAGAGCTTTGGCTGAGCAAGATGCCAAAAATCATGTTTCTACCAGTTCTGGTATGGTTCAGTATTCTGAACCACATAATAATGCTCTACTATCTTCTGAGAGTGACATTTTTGACTCGATGAAGAAGATGGTTTCTGAAATGTTAAAAACTGGTGTCTCTGGTAATGTTACTCGTGATTGTAATGAGGATGACAATGATGATCTGGTTGCCATGCTGGCTAAAACGTTCAATCATTTTAAGGCCAAATCAAATCGAGCTGGCAAACCTTTTGCTTCCAGCACTTCTATTGACAAGTCTAATCTTGAATGCTTTAAATGTGGCAAGAAAGGACATTTCATGAAGGAATGCAGATCTAGTCAACCATCATCATCACAATCTGCTCCTAACCATTCTATTTTTCATAAATCTGACGACAGCTATAAGGCCAAATACAAGAAGTTAAAGGCACATATGGCTCTTCTGGCACAAGACAACTCAAGCAACAGTTGTATGATTGCCAAAACTGAAAAATGGGAAGATTCTGATGAATCATCTGATGATGAAGAAGAAGTTAGGGACATGTGTTTCATGGCACAAGAAGATCAAGGTCATTTGGTCAAATCCGATGTTGAATCTGGTCGCTGGGTGGATACTGTAATGAAAAAGGTCAGTAATTTTGGCTTTGAAAATAATGAGGAACACAAACTGGACCTTTTGGTTCTTTTAGAGGCTGACATCTCATTTGTTGAGACAGTGCGTTCAGAAAGCCTAAAAATGTTTGAAAATAATGCTTCTGAACTGAACGCCAGTCATGCCAGACTAAAAGAACTGAAAGATGTTCAATTGGCTCTAAAAAGTTATCAGTCTATGGTTGCAACTTTAGAATTGGAAAAGGAAGAAATAAAATCCATCCTTGAAAAAGAACAAGCAATTATTAAATCTTGGATGAAAGCACCAAGGCCAGATGCTGCAATTAAAAATACTTTTGCATCACAAAGAGCAGCATATGAGTCTGGTGATCTTCATTTGGCATCCATAATCACTGATTTAGATGCACTTCCAAAGGAAATAAAACCTGAAATCATTTTTCCTAAAGTTGGCAAGCAGAAAACTGTAACTTATAAAGCCCAGGAACAATCTGAAGGTAAATCTGAAACAACTCAGACAACTGTTTCAGAAAGGAAGGCTAAATCCA
The DNA here is from genome assembly GCA_034093135.1 of Erigeron breviscapus. Taxonomy (NCBI): domain Eukaryota; kingdom Viridiplantae; phylum Streptophyta; class Magnoliopsida; order Asterales; family Asteraceae; genus Erigeron; species Erigeron breviscapus. Next base: position 261,980,661 of record CM067167.1, read on the forward strand.
AAAAACCATCCCCTCAGACTTCATCTAAGGTTCCTAAAGACCTAAAGAAGAAGAAAAATTTCTCCCCCACTGAGCCATCTACCTCAGATTCAGGTAAGGCTCAGGTGTCTAATGAAGAATCAATTTTGTTAAGGTTAGAAAGTCAATTTCAACTATTGGCTAGACAAGTGCAGAGTTGTAATGCACGTTTAAAAAATGTTGAAACTCTTCCTCTTCAACCAAAACAAAATACAAAACCCTTTTCCAAGCAAATCAGGCAGAAATCTGAAAAGAAAAAGGTTGAAAACCCCATCAAACTAACTATTTTTTTGTCATCTGAAATAATGACTGAAATCCCCTTTGATCCTTCTGTTCCTTATGAACCAAAGAAATCTGAGACTGCTAAGGGAGAGTCTAGAGAACCCATCCAAAGATGGGTTCCCAAAAAGAACTAATCTTTGTTTGTGTGCAGGGAGACCGAAAGAAGAATATATGGTTTCTGGACAGTGCTGCTGGCCGAACCATGACTGGTTATCAGACCCTGCTAGAGGAATATAGGGTGCAAGAAGGGCCCTCAATAGTTTTTGGAAATGATGGTAATGGAAAAACTGAGGGATATGGTGTGGTGAATAATGGTCAAGTCAAATTCACACGTGTTGCATATGTGAACGGTTTAAAATATAACCTGATCAGTGTCAGTCAACTGTGTGATGATGGCTTCAAGGTTTTATTTGATATTTCACAAGGCACCATATTCAACAGAGATGGAAAGGTGGTACTGATTGCACCAAGGAAGGGAAACATTTATGTCATTGATATGAATCATTCTACCTCTGAACAATGTTTCTATTCAAAGGCAGATGAAGACACAAACTGGCTGTGGCACAAGAGATTATCCCATCTGAACTTCAAAAATATTAATAAGTTGTCTAGAAAACAACTTGTTGATGGGATACCCTCTATGTCTTTCAATAAAGACAAGCCATGTCCAGGTTGTGAAATGGGTAAGCAGAAAAGAGCTTCATTCAAGACAAAGCAAAGCTTTAGTATAACTGAACCTCTTCACATGCTTCACATGGACCTTTTTGGACCAGTGAATGTTCAGACCAGAGCAGGAAAGAAGTACACCCTTGTTATCGTTGATGAATATTCAAGATACTGCTGGGTGATTTTCCTCAGGTCTAAAAGTGAAGCTGCTGCTGAAATCATTGCTCTCATCAAACAAATTGAGCTCAAGCACAAGTGAAAAGTTTGTCAGCTCAGAAGTGACAATGGCACTGAATTCAGAAATGCCACTCTGGAGTCCTTCTGCACTAAAACTGGCATATCTCAGAACTTCTCCTCAGCCCACACACCAGAGCAGAATGGTGTTGTAGAAAGAAAGAATCGCACGCTGATTGAAGCTGCTAGAAGTATGTTGAATGAATCTGGTCTTCCCAAGAATTTCTGGGCTGAAGCTGTTGCAACTGCCTGCTACACTCAGAACAGATCTGTTTATATCAAAAGACACAAGAAGACCTCCTATGAAGTACTCAGAAATAGAAAGCCTAATATTGGATACTTCCATGTATTTGGATGTCCAGTATACATTCTGAATAATTCTAATCAGCTTGGAAAATTTGATGCAAAAGCTGATGAAGGGTACTTCCTAGGATATTCATCAAATCGCAAGGCCTTTAGAGTCTTTAACAAAAGACTTGAAAAGGTTGATGAGTCAATTCATGTTACCTTTGATGAATCCAATTCTGCAATCTTTAAAAATTCCATTCCTGTACCACCCTCAGAAAGTCCAATAAGTTTTGGTGATTCTGATCCTATTGCTGAAACTGATCAGTCACCTGAACATGCTTCTGAACATCTCCGTTCAGAACCAGTAATAAACAAGCCTAGCAACATTCCATTTTATCCTCCAGTCAGTTTCAAACTACCTTCTGAACTGACCATTGGATCAGATGTACATGCTGCTTCTCCTCTGATATCAGGCTCCACTGAGCAACCTCAATCTGAAGAATTTCATGATGCAAGTCATGATCTGCAGGAAGAAGAAGAAGCTGAAGATGTATTTTCTGAAGCTCCTCCTGAAGGTACTCAGAGAAGTTCTTGCACTGATATCATTGTTCATCCTGGTCAATACTCTAAATGGACAAAAGCACATCCAATCGAGCAAATTATTGGAGAGTCCAGTAGGGGGTTCAGACCAGAAGAGCCACAAGCGATCAATGCTTAAACGTCAGCTTCTTATCTCTAATTGAACCCAAGAAGATTGACGAGGCTATGCAAGACTCAAGCTGGGTTGAAGCCATGCAAGATGAGCTCAACCAGTTTAAAAGAAATGATGTATGGGAACTCGTTCCTTGTCCCAGTAACCTGAAGAAGGAACCAATTGGGACAAGATGGGTCTTCAGAAACAAGATGGATGAAGATGGTCATATCATCAGAAACAAAGCAAGACTTGTTGCAAAAGGATATGCACAAGAAGAGGGAATAGATTTTGATGAAACTTTTGCACCAGTTGCTAGACTTGAAGCTATCAGAATATTCTTAGCTTTTGCAGCTCATCATCAGTTTAAAGTCTATCAAATGGATGTCAAAAGTGCATTCCTGAATGGAGAACTAGAAGAAGTCGTTTATGTGTATCAACCACCAGGGTTCATCAGTGAAGAAAAACCACATTGGGTGTACAGACTAAACAAAGCCTTATATGGTCTGAGACAAGCACCCAGAGCCTGGTATGATACTCTTACTAAACATCTTCTTAAAAATGGTTTTAAACGTGGTGCGATTGATAACACTTTGTTCATATTGCATGATAAAAGTGATATCCTTTTAGTACAAATTTATGTTGATGATATTGTGTTTGGTTCTACAAATGAGAAGATGTGTGAAATTTTTCTAAAATCATGTCTTCTGAGTATGAAATGAGTATGATGGGTGAACTGACATATTTTCTGGGACTTCAAGTAAAACAAACTGAATATGGTATTTTCATAAACCAGGAAAAAAATGTCAGAGATTTATTAAAGAAATATCAATTTGATTCAGTCTCATCAAAAGATACTCCTATTTCTGCTCCATTAACTTTGGATTCTGATCCACATGGAAAACCAGTGGACCATACAAAATATCGTGGTATGGTTGGTTCACTGATGTATTTAACTGCAAGTAGACCAGACATAATGTTTGCAACATGCCTTTGTGCTAGATTTCAGTCTAATCCCAGAGAAGCACATGCAAATGCTGTTAAAAGGATCTTCAGATACCTTAAGGGTGTCCCCAGATTGGGTCTTTGGTATCCCAAAGGCTCTAGTCTAGATCTAATGGGTTATTCAGATTCTGATCATGCAGGTTGTAAGATAGACAGGAAAAGTACCACAGGTGGGTGTCATTTCCTTGGTGGCAAATTAGTAAGCTGGACCAGTAAGAAGCAGACTGCAGTATCACTATCCACTGCAGAAGCTGAGTATATTTCTGCAGCAAGTTGTTGTGCTCAGATTCTATGGATGAAAAACCAGCTGACTGATTATGGTGTTACTTACACAAAGACTCCAATCTTTTGTGATAACACTAGTGCCATTGCCATATCTCACAATCCTGTGATGCACTCGAAAACCAAGCACATTGATCTCAGGTATCATTTCATTCGTGATCATATTCTGAAAGGAGATATTGAATTGCACTTTATTCCCACTGATAAGCAACTTGCTGATGTTTTTACAAAACCTTTAGATGTCAAAACCTTTAAACATCTAGTCAGTGAGTTGGGTATGTTAAATCCTTAGACTGGTAATCTTGTTATGAACGCCTCAGTGACACTGATCTGGTTCACCAGTCTGAGCGATCCATGTAATTTTTGCTCGCCTAGCTATCGAACGCCTTTGTGATACTATCTTGGCACTTATTAATTCATGGATCATCACTTCAGGGGGAATGTTAAATATTTTTCAAACGTTAAAATAAACCTTCATTTTTGAGGGGGAACCTTTTACTCAGAAAAACGTATTTAACTGAAGCACTTCAGAAAATCAAAAATATTTCAGTTGAATTTTATTAACTGAGATGGTTCAGATCTCTTTGGAACTGACCATGCTCAGAATTTGTTTAGTAATCACTGAAATACAACAATCTTTTCAAGATATTTTTTTGATACTTGGTCAATTGTGTGTACACGTGACCTACTGCATACTATGATTTAACTTACGTTAGTCATGCTTATGTGTCACACAAGTTGCGCCGTAAAAAGGAAAGAAATGAGTACTTTTTCTGAAAAAGTGTTGCAGGGTGGGGTCACTCAAACATCTCTGCATTAAATGCGGACTTGACCCCAGAAATTGTTTTTAATTGGAAAATCATTTTATATTCCATCTTAAATTCAAATTCCTTTTCATTCTTTCATTTACTTCGTTTTTCATTTACTTTCCAATCATCAATCTCTCTCATATTTACTCTCAAATTCCTTAACTCTTAATATTCCTTTCACTTTCATCTTTCGATTCTTAAAATGTCTAAATCATCATCTTCTTCGCAACCTAAATCGCTCATCAATTTCAAATATACTCCATCAGATGATGTGAAAACATCTGCCACATGGCCAAAGAATTTCACTCCTTCACAAATCCGATTTAACATGAGCAATTTCTTGGCTCAATTAAATGTGAAATCCAAAACGCTAATGGGAAGAATCAATAATTTTTGGGAGAAATCCCCTTTCCATTATGCTCTGACCGCTAATCCTCAGGCATTGTATCATCGATACTTGCTTGAATTCTGGTATACTGCTGTGGTGAACAAAGATGAACAATCCATCTCCTTCACTCTCAATGAGGGCACCAAGCAGTGTGTTATCACTCTTGAGGGGTTCAGAAATTCCCTTCATCTGAACTACCTCGAACCTTCCCAGGTGTTTACTAAAAGACTCAAAGGAGTCAATTTCAGGGAGGTTCTAGTCGCCACCGGTCATGGCGATATGGAGGATGCTGATGGTAATCTGAAGACCTCCGGACACATATTTATGTCTGGATTTGGGAATTGCTGGAGGTTCTTCTGGACCCAAATTGTGGAAAGTCTTGGTGGCAACCATGGAGGGTTGGACCAACTTTCAGTACCCCAAGTTGAGATGGGGTATTATATTTGGAATGGGATACAGGCAGACTTTGCTGAGATTCTCTTTTCTCAGCTGGTTACAAAATTAAAAGGAAAGAGAAGTCTGCATATCGCCTTTCCAAGATTTCTGAGCTTGTGTTTCATGGATATTCTTGGTGAAGAATATAATCAAGCTGGACCTGAAGCTTCAGTACCAGAATACAGCAGAGATTTCTTAAAGGCATCCACTGCTGAAAATGAGCCTGAACTCTCTTCTGCTATGCTTCAGGTATTTAATAAAACTGTTTCAGCCACACTAGCTGGTTCAGAAAGGTCACTAAGTGGGCCACAAAAGAATGTGGGACCCGTTAGTCGACCTAAAGAAAAGTTGCCAATCGTTGAATCTGGTAACGATGCACCTGCTTCTGTAGATGTTGAACCAGAAACTGGTGCGGGTACTAGTGACCCAAACCAGAGCATATCTGACCAGATTGTAAAAGTGAATACTTTCTGGGATGACGATGAGCTACCTCAGGAGAATCTTGATTCTCTTGCTGATTTTGAGTTTGACGAGGGATTATTGGAGGCGAATCAATCTGATTCTGAGCCAGCCACCATCCTCGCAAATGCCCCTCCTCCTCCACCAGAACAAGATATTAATCCTTATGTTCCACCACCTCCATCTCATCAACATCCATTTTTTCCACCAGGCACTACTCCTGCCTATGTCACCGATCCATCTTTCACTCCATCACTTCAATTTCTTCACCCCCAAATTCACAACATCCCACCACCCATCAATTATGATGCCCCAATAGAGAAGGACTTGGATTCTGAGACAGAATCTGAGAGTCCAACTGATTTACAAATGAATAAGGTACTTAAAGGGCTTGGTAATCTACCATTTATTGCTCCTGCTTCTGCACAACCGCCACCACCTTTAAATGTGGAAGCACAGTTAGAGAAAACTCAAACCGAAGTCCAAAGCCTTATTCTTAGGGTGGAGGATTTAACCAAGTCTCTAACTACCAATACTAGTTCAGTGGCTGATATGAAAGGTGCTCAAATGTTTCTTGGAACTGAGTTAACCAAGGTTGATGGAAACGAAGGACTAGTAGTTGGGAAGCTGAATGAGCTGGTGATGACTTGCAACAAGGTGAGCTCTGCAATCAGAGAAGCCTTCAGGTTAACAAAGAGAGATGTGCAAGCTTCGGTGGTTGCAAACTTGACATCTTGTGTTCAGCTGTTGAAGCAAGATTTTATGGCTGTTGGAAGAGAAGTGCATGAGTTGGTTCAGAAGCCAAGTGTAAATGAGAAAGAACTTGGGGCTTCTATAAGTGTTAGTATTTTAGATAATCTGAAGTCTGAGCTAACTCAGAATCTAGTTGCTCAGATTTCAGAATCCATTTCTGAGAAGGTTGGTGCGGAAGTTAGAATGATGATTGCTGAACTAACCAAAGACACAAATGACAAAGTGGACAAGGCTGTAAATGAAGTAAAAGATTCAGTGTCCAAGCTTGAAGGTTCAGTTCAGAATCAGTCCAAACAGTTAGATGAAATTCTAACTCTTCTGAAGAAAGAAACTGTTATTGCTCCTCCTCCCCCTGCTTCTTTCACTGAAGAAGATAGAAAGATGTTGAAGGATGTAAAAGATCAAGAAGCACTGAACCTTAATTCTTCATTCAAATTAAGGGCTCAGTTTGCTACAATGGCAAAGGGTATATGTGATTGCCTAGAACAACAAAGTTGGGAACTACTGAAGGCAATTAAAACTTCAATTGACCTTTATGCTAAAATGCCTTCAGAGATTCCCAAAGGGGGAAGTGTGCCTATTGGTTTGCTGGCTAGTACTCAAGAAATGATTGAAGCAACCAAGAAGCAAACTGAGGTACCATCTGGTAGTGCCTCAGTTCAGGGGGAACAAGTTCAGAAGAAAGACAAGGGCAAAGGCAAGGCTCAAGAAGTAGAAGAACCAAAGAAAAGTTCTAAGGGTTCTGGAATCATTGTTGGTGAAAATGTGGATGAGCATGGTTATCCCTTGCACGATCTTGAGGCTGATAGTAAGAAGTTGGAAGCGTTGCAAAAGCAGGTTTTCAATCAATTTATTATGTGGAGGGAAAACAAAGAAAGAGAAAGGGAACAACATCTGAAGATGGGGACCCTTGATCATATAGATGCTGCAGCTCTTGGTTTATCATTGGAAAGATACTTGAAAATCAAAAATGATCCAAGAGTGCAAAAGGCTATTGTTGATATGCTTGAGTATGAGTGTGGGATGAACTACTCTCCTTTGGAACAAAAGTTAGAAAGTCTGACCTTTAAGTTGTCCATTGAAGACTTAAAGAAAAATAGAGAAAAAGAAATGGCGATCAAAAGGAAGGAAATTCTGGCCGAAGTTCTGAAGGTTGAGAAAGAGTTGCTCAGACCAACCATTAAGCCCAAAGTGACTGGACCAAGATCATCAAGAAAGAATGTTCGTGATGCTGATCTTTCTACCTTCAAACCAATGTCTGATGATGCTATTGAAATTGAAAGAAAACATGAAAGGGATCAATATGAGCATTATATGAAACATCGATCTCATTCAGCCAAAATAGTTGATATGGAAGTAACAAAAGCTGATGGATTGAAGCTTTTTGACTTGGTTGTTAAAAGAGAAGGAAGGGCAGCTGAAGAATACCATCAGGTTTCAGTGCACGAGTTTGGGATTTTTGAGCATAGGGAGATGATCCAGATTCTGAAGGGGAAGCCGAAATCTGCCTTGATTGGTGCATGGTTATCCAGAATACAACAAAAGATGCAGGCCAAGGTAGAGATTGAAGGCAGGTTGTTTGGAAAGAAGGATCATTCTCCACTGAAGAGAAAACCTACTGAGGCACCTTCTGGTTCAAGGCCTGCCAAGAAGTAGTTTCTTTTCAGTTTATCATGTACTTGTAATATATTTACATTTGTAACAAACATTTCAGTTTGTATATATATGTTGCAAATTGTAACCAATAAGTAGATGGTAAGTTTAAGTTAGAAAACCACAAGTAAAATTCTGAGACATCAATGATCTATAAGATGTACTTAGAAAATTTTTACAACTTAAACAAAAACTTGCATTTCAGACTTACAAACATGTATAGATAGAAGTCTGAGATGCATGCACTATTTCAGAACAAAAAGGGGGAATTTGTTAGGTCGGAAATCGACCAAGTATAATTTGTTCAGAAATAGCTTGAAGTTTAGTGAAGACGTTTGTACAGAATTCTGAGATGTCTCAGAATTCCTTCACTGAAGCTTCACTTCAGTTCAGATCAAGATAAATCTGAAGCATTCATTCTGAAGTCAAAGACTGAAGTATGAAGAAGAGAATCATCTCAGAAGCGAGCAAAGAGTGATTCTACTAGATCGAAGACTGAAGCATCTCAGTGTAAAGTATTTACAACACTTTACACTGATTACGAGGAAGACTTTTTACTTTACATACCTTTACCCAGTTAATAGATTTATCTATTAATAAAAGATACAAGGTAAAAGTATAGGTTTGGAACATAGTACTATAAGTCACATCAACTGACTTATATACTCTTCCTAGTACAAGCATGTAAGGAATTAGGTTTAATTCCTTAAATGCTCACAACCTCTTTTATACGATCTTGTCCATGTCATCATGGACTTGGTCTATAAATACAAAGTCTTCTCACAACTTGCAAAAAGCTTGAAACTTTAGCATTGCAACTTGTGAGATATACTCTAAGTAAAACTTACGAGTATTTCCAAGTTATTTAGATCACTTGTTTTTCGGGATTGTTTAGATACTTACACTTGGGTGTTTATCTTTGTTCCGCAACAATCCTTGTATTTGTTTATATATCAATAAATCAAATACATTAGAAAGGAAACAACGTGTCTCAATGCTACATACTTGATTATACATATATATATATCTTTATATAGTTTCTGCCATTTAGTTCTTGTTATTTACGTTAAGTCATTTGTTTCTTGTTATCCATATCTGGATCGTAAACTTAACTTGTCCATCAAGATTAGTTGTACTTGCCAGTCGGGTTTAGTTAATCATCTATATTTGGGACTCACAGAATTCACCAGATACTACTGGGTGGTATTCATCAGATCCAAAAGTGATGCACCTGCTGAAATCATCTCTCTCATTAAAAGAATTGAGCTCAAGTATACTCGAAAAGTTTGTCAGTTGCGAAGTGATAATGGTACTGAATTCCAAAATAAGGTACTTGAAACATTTTGCAATGACACTGGCATCTCTCAAAACTTCTCATCAGTTCACTCTCCAGAGCAAAATGGAGTTGTTGAAAGAAAGAATCGTACACTGATAGAAGCAGCCAGAAGTATGCTATCTGAATCTGGTCTTCCCACCAGTTTTTGGGCTGAGGCAGTTGCAACTGCTTGTCACACCCAAAACCGGTTAGTCTACATCAAGAGACATAAGAAGACTGCCTATGAAGTACTCAGGAATCGTAAACCAAATATTGGATACTTCCATGTATTTGGTTGTCCAGTTTATATACTAAACGATTCTAGTCAGCTTGGAAAGTTTGATGCAAAAGCTGATGAAGGGGTATTTTTAGGCTATTCAGATATTCGAAAGGCCTTTAGAGTTTATAATTATAGACTCCAAAAGGTTCATGAGACAATTCATGTCACATTCGACGAATCAACTGAAGCAATCAACAAGAAACCAAGCCTTGATATTTCTCCAGTCGTTCCAATTAATTTTGGTGAAACTGACCAAGTTCATCGGTCAGTTGTTTCACCAGAAGATGCTTCCAGTTACAACAAATTGGAACCAGTTAAGAAGAAGAACACCACCAGTGACACATCATTCTATCCCTCCATCAATTTCAACTTACCACAAGAATTGGTGATTGGATCTGATGTACGTGCCACTCCAATATCAGCACCAGTTCAAACACCTACTTCTCCAGTTCTTCATGAAATGCCTTCTAATGAGGAATTTCATGATGCTAATCGAGACCTCATTGACTCTGATGAGGATGTAGAAGTTGTTTGGACTGATCCTTCTCCAGAAGCTGTTGCAACTGAAGAAGATCGCCAGGTGACTTGCACTGATATTGTAGTTCACCAGCCTAGTCAAACACCTACTTCTCCAGTTCTTCATGAAATGCCTTCTAATGAGGAATTTCATGATGCTAATCGAGACCTCATTGACTCTGATGAGGATGTAGAAGTTGTTTGGACTGATCCTTCTCCAGAAGCTGTTGCAACTGAAGAAGATCGCCAGGTGACTTGCACTGATATTGTAGTTCACCAGCCTAGTCAATACACTAGATGGACTCGAGCCCATCCAATTGAACAAATTGTGGGTGATCCAACTAGTGGGGTTCAGATTAGAAGAGCCACCAGTGAGCAATGCTTAAACGTCACCTTCTTATCTCTAATTGAACCAAAGAAGATTGACAAGGCTATGGCAGACCCAAGCTGGGTGGAAGCTATGCAAGAAGAGCTCCTCCAGTTTGAAAGGAACAATATTTGGGAGCTTGTTCCTTGTCCACCAGGGTTAAAGAAAGAACCTATTGGTACCAGATGGGTCTACCGAAACAAAATGGATGAAGATGGCCATGTTGTAAGAAACAAGGCCAGACTAGTTGCCCAGGGTTATTGTCAAGCAGAGGGCGTTGACTTTGATGAAACTTTTGCTCCAGTTACAACAAATTGGAACCAGTTAAGAAGAAGAACACCACCAGTGACACATCATTCTATCCCTCCATCAATTTCAACTTACCACAAGAATTGGTGATTGGATCTGATGTACGTGCCACTCCAATATCAGCACCAGTTCAAACACCTACTTCTCCAGTTCTTCATGAAATGCCTTCTAATGAGGAATTTCATGATGCTAATCGAGACCTCATTGACTCTGATGAGGATGTAGAAGTTGTTTGGACTGATCCTTCTCCAGAAGCTGTTGCAACTGAAGAAGATCGCCAGGTGACTTGCACTGATATTGTAGTTCACCAGCCTAGTCAATACACTAGATGGACTCGAGCCCATCCAATTGAACAAATTGTGGGTGATCCAACTAGTGGGGTTCAGATTAGAAGAGCCACCAGTGAGCAATGCTTAAACGTCACCTTCTTATCTCTAATTGAACCAAAGAAGATTGACAAGGCTATGGCAGACCCAAGCTGGGTGGAAGCTATGCAAGAAGAGCTCCTCCAGTTTGAAAGGAACAATATTTGGGAGCTTGTTCCTTGTCTACCAGGGTTAAAGAAAGAACCTATTGGTACCAGATGGGTCTACCGAAACAAAATGGATGAAGATGGCCATGTTGTAAGAAACAAGGCCAGACTAGTTGCCCAGGGTTATTGTCAAGCAGAGGGCGTTGACTTTGATGAAACTTTTGCTCCAGTTACAAGACTTGAAGCCATAAGAATATTTCTGGCTTATGCAGCCCATCTGCAGTTCAAGGTCTTCCAGATGGATGTCAAAAGTGCGTTCCTTAATGGAACATTGGAAGAAGAAGTTGTTAAGCAGACTCCAGGTTTCATCGATGAGAAGCATCCTCATTGGGTTTATAGACCGAACAAAGCATTGTATGGTCTAAGACAAGCCCCAAGAGCCTGGTATGATACTTTAACTAAACATCTTCTTAGAAATGGCTTTCAAAGAGGTGCAATAGATAATACCTTGTTTATCTTGAAAGAAAGAGGTAATATCTTATTGGTACAAATTTATGTTGATGACATTATTTTTGGTTCAACTGATGATGCAATGTGTAAAAAGTTTTCTAAAATCATGTCATCTGAGTATGAGATGAGTTTAATGGGTGAATTAACATTTTTCTTAGGTCTTCAGATTAAGCAAACTGAAAATGGAATTATCATAAACCAAGGAAAATATGTCAGAGATTTGTTACGAAAATACAAATATGATTCAATCCCATCGAAAAACACACCTATTGCAGCACCATTGAATTTGGACTCTGACCCAACTGGCAAACCAGTTAACATAACTGACTATAGAGGTATGGTTGGTTCACTGATGTACTTAACTGCCAGTCGACCAGATATAATGTTTGCAACATGTTTATGTGCCAGATTTCAGGCTAACCCTAAAGAATCACATTTGCACGCTGTAAAGCGTATCTTTAGATACCTGAAAGGGTGTCCTAATCTTGGTCTTTGGTACCCCAAAGGCTCAGGATGAGATCTAATGGGTTATTCAGATTCTGATCATGCAGGTTGTAAGATAGATAGAAAATCAACAACTGGTGGTTGTCATTTCCTTGGAGGAAAACTGGTAAGTTGGACCAGCAAGAAGCAGACTTCAGTCTCTATGTCCACTGCTGAGGTAGAGTACATTTCTGCGGCCAGTTGCTGTGCCCAGATTCTCTGGATCAAGAACCAGTTACTAGATTATGGTCAGAAGTATACCAAGACCCCAATCTTTTGTGACAACACCAGTGTTATTGCTATATCTCACAACCCAGTGATGCACTAAAAAACAAAGCATATTGACATCAGGTATCATTTCATTCGAGATCATGTTATGAAAGGAGATATTGAAATTCATTTCATCCCCACTGACAAACAGTTAGCTAATGTTTTTACTAAACCTCTCGATGAGAAAACCTTTAAACATCTCATCAGCGAACTGGGAATGTTAAACCCTTAACTGGAGCTTTCTTTGTTATTGAACGCGTCAGTGACACTGATGAAGTTCTCCAGTTGAGGAGGTCCAGATAATCTTTGCTCGCCAGGCTATCGAACGCCTTTGTGATACTATCTTGGCACTAATTGATTTCTGGATCATCATTTTAGGGGGAAAGACTCAAAATAATTTTCTGACTAAAATTCGTTTTTGTTTGAAAATGCAACTGGAGAACTCTTCAGTGGAAACTGGTACTGGACTGATCCTCCAGTTACCAGGTTCAGTCTTGTCTTATTTTTATAACGTTACAAATACTTGGTCAATATGTGTGACACGTGATGATACTCGAGTGTTTTAAACCACTTGATATCGTGATCTGACGTGTTTGAAACCATTTTAGTACTTGACAACTGTTTGTATTGGGAAATCAAAAAGTGAGTGGGCGCGTGGGTAAGACAAGCCGTCGTAGCATTTAATGCTGACATGGAAGCATTTAATGTTTACATGGCAAATCAATATTTTATTTCAAAATTCAAACCAACTTTGTTGAAAATATCTACAAAAAGGATTGTCTTTATTAAAATATAATTTTGGTGTTTCATTGGGATCTTGAATCCCTTATAAATACCCTTATTTACTCCGAACTCATTTACTTCCTTCTCTTACATTCCTTCATTTACTTCCAATCATCAAAATTGTTTCATTTTTCTCTTTGCTTCACAAATCAAAACCCTAAATCCCAAATTTCATTTTCATTCTTCTATGGCTCCTAGATCATCTCGTTCAAGAGATGTAAATCTCTTGACTGTTCCATATAATCCCTCACCAGATGTCAAAGCGGCACCTGGTGCCCCTAGTAGTGCTTCGGTCATCAAACTTAATCCAAATAATCCGATGGCCAGCCTACGAGGATCTCAAGGGTCCGATACCCTTATTGGTAGAATTCAAAAGTTTTTGAAGAATTCTTCAATAGGACCCTCATTCTCTCTAAACCCACGTAAGTTATTTCACAACTACTTATGTGAGTTTTGGTACACTGCCGTTCTTTCTTCTGATTGTTCCTCCATCAGTTTCACATTAAAGGATGGAACAATCCAGTGTACCTTGTCAGCCGATGTATTGAGGGATGCCTTACCCCTCAATTACTGGAGAGAGGGTGAATCTCCAGTCGTCTTGCCCCCAAATATAAACTTTCGCCAAGTACTTCTTGAAATGGGACACAGGGAGTGTTTGGAGAATGGGGTGTTGAAGACAAAAGGTGCGATGACCATGAAGGGCCTTACACCTTCATGGAGGTATTTTTTCATCCACCTGGTGGAGAGCATGGGTGGGAGTTCTGGTGGACTTGACCAGATCAACTCCTCGCAAGCAGAAATGGCTTACTGCTTGTGGAACGGATTGAGAGTGGACTTTGCAGACATTCTGTATAGAAGCCTGGTTCAAAAGCTGAAGGGCACAAGGGGCGTTTGTATTCCCTTTTCAAGGTTCCTCTCTCTTTGTTTCAAGCATATTCTGGGCAGAGAAGCATACAATGGTACAGATTCACCGTACACTGCTCCAGATATGCTAAGGAATTTAGACTCTCTAGTATCTGAAGCTGGAGAGGTCGAACTTCCTGAACGAATGCAACTGGCATTCGCTTCAACTGATGCACCTCTTGCAGGTGAGTCAGAAAGGCAACTGGGCGGGCCTCAAAATAATAAGGGACCCTCCAGTGTGTCTAATGTTATGGTTGAGGATAGAGCAACCATAACTGAAACAACCCCCATCACATCTATCCCTGGTGAAGATACTTCGGTATTTGATCCACCAACAGATGTACCCATCCAGGAAACTGGGGAAGGTCATCTGGAGACTGACCAGGTAACTGGTCAGCCCTCAATTACATTCATGGATCTGGACATGAGTGTTAATGACGAGGAAATCCTTATAGAATCTTCGGATTCTGAAGGTACTGAAACAGACTTGGAGATTCTTGATGCTTCTGTACAAGCTCAAGACCCTTCATCTCCAGTCTCACTTCCAGACGCATCAATTTCACTTTCACCACCACAAGAAAATGTGCCTATAGATATATCTTTACCAATATATTTCGCTCCTTTACCAACTGGGCAATTCTCACTTGCTCAAGAAATGCCACCCCCACCATCGCCGTTGTTCACACCTGAGCATTCTCAGCATGAACAACAATTTGTTTTTCCAGTCCTTTCTTCAACCACCACTCCAATTATATCTTCAACTGCTGGCTTGACAACTGGGGAGACTTCCTTAAGTTTGCCTCCTCCAGTTGCTCCAGTAGTAACTGTTGCTGGTCCAGTGACACCTTCTCCTTTGTCACTGGATAGTCAAGTTGTCTCACTACAAGCCGATCTCCAAAACCTTCTTACCAGGGTGGAGGAGATTCAGAAGACACTTGACAAAAACACCAAGTCATTCTCCAGATACCACAAAGATCATTTAACAAACATTAAGGTGGTCGATCTGGGGATAAACAAGTTTTCATCCAATGAAGACTTGGTATTTAGAAAGCTTAATGAGTTGGTCACTGGCTGCAACAATCTGGTTGGTACTCTAAAGGAAGCCTTTGACCTAACTCACTCCAAGGTCACCAGTTCAATCTCCAACTTGCTGGGAAATACTGTCAGAACTTTAGAAGTTGACTTGAAAGAGATTGAAAGGCAGGTTAAGGAACTAATTGAAAGACCTGGCCTAGATGTAACTGGCCTTGGAGAGCAGTTGATGACTTCGGTTGGTCAGAAAATAGAGGATACGCTGGGTGCTAGAGAAGAGCATTTGATTGAAAGGGTGATGTCTGAGATCACCAAGCTGGCCACTCCTCAGGTTGATCTGGCCCCACTTACTAGTGAGATCAACCAGTTGAGAGGCAGCATAGAGAGTTTGAACACCCAGGTATCTCTACATGCTCAATCTATAGAGAAACTGACAACTGAAGTAGAGCATCTGAAGAGGAAAGATGAAGAGGTAAAAGAAAAGGTGGTTTCTGGTTTGGATGAAGACTCCAAGCTTTTAAATGAACTAAAAACTGGTCAAGAACAAGTTAGTGCAAATGTCTTGACCCAGTCTAAAGAAACCAACCACCTTTGGAGGTCCTTCAGGATGATGTGTGGCATCTTTAAAGAGTGTAAGGACATGCAGTCATGGCAGCCTCTTGACCGGTTGCCATCTCACCCCTCTGAATGGGAAGCAATTAGGGCAGGTCTAGATGCTGCCAAGGGGGAAAGAAGTTCAGTCCTTACACCAGTTGCACCTGGAAGGACTCCATCTGGAAGAGAATTAAGTGTGGCTACCAGTACTGAAGCTGGTGAGCAAAGAGTTGGTGGATCTGGTGATGATGGTGATAGGGGGAATGTTGTTTTGGATAAGGGTAAAGGTTTGGCTATTGAAGCATCTGCCCAGCCGGCCACTGATGTAATGCTTGAAACTGGTAATGCTGATATACTTCCTCCAGTTTCAGATAGTGATAGCAGAAGACTGGCCAGACTTGGAAATGATATCAAAGAAAGAAAGAAAATGAAACAAAGAAACCAAGCTGAAGCCAGGGCACATCTTGCACAAATCAAGTTACTTGATATGAGTGATGCCAATCTTTTGGGTATCACTAAGGAGGAGTATGTTAGGATCAAGAATGATCCCAGGATAGTTGACCAGTTGAAAGAAATGCTGGATGTAGAACTGGACAGACACTATCCTGAGGATGAAGCAGAATTTGATGCCAGGAGTTTAAACATTTCAGTGGAGAAGGCTAAGGAGATAAGGGCCAGTGGGATTCTTAAACGAGTTGAAAATGTTAAGAAGGTTGTGAAGAAGGTTTTGAATCCACCAAGAAGGATTCCACAACCAAGAAGACCACTGTCAAGAGATGTTGACCTTAGCACATTTGTTGAACCAACTGGCGAGGTTTCAAATGAAGACATCAAGTCCGCTGTACTGGCTGCTGGTGTTGGGAGTATAAGAATTACAAATGAATCTGAAGCTAGAAGCTACTACTCCCAAATCATGTCAACCAGAAGACATAGTGGTACTATTAATGGTGTAAATGTAACAATCAAGCCAGGCACCAAAGTCTTTCAAGTCGAAGTTAGTTATACCAGGGGGCCACTGGTTAAAACTGACAATCCTGGTGCTATGCAATATGGGTTCAGCGAATGGGTTGAGATGGTGAATGTGCTAGATGCGAAGGCACAAAAGAATAGGTTTGAGAAAGCATGGGTAAACTTTCTAAGGGGGGAAATTCAACATAAAGAAAATCTTGAGCAAAAGTTGAATATTGATCCTGAAGATACTCAGCCTATCTCTTCAGTTGCCAAGAGAAGAAGAACTGGCGAAGGGCCATCTCATTAAGTTCTTTCTTCAGTTATCTACTTGTAATTTGTATTTACATTCTGTAACTTGTATAAATGAAGTTACCAGTTTGTAACCACAAGGTAGATAAAAGATTAAAATCTAACAAACCTAAAAGAAAAACCTAAGGCATTTATTGATCTATAAAAATGCCTTAAGAAACTTAGATAGATTTAAATCGAACAAGTCTCTATAGTTTACACTTGTATAGATACAAGAACTAGAAAAAGACTTAGACTATATTTCTAGACAAATAGGGGGAATTTGTTAGGACCAGTTCACCTGGAACTGGCCAGTCACCAGTTGCATCTGGTGACCCAGTAAAACTGGTGACCAAGAAGATTTGTCCAGAAATATATTGAAGTCCAGTTGCACCGTACAGTCAACGCAACTGAAGACTTCCTCCAGTTTCAGATAGTGATAGCAGAAGACTGGCCAGACTTGGAAATGATATCAAAGAAAGAAAGAAAATGAAACAAAGAAACCAAGCTGAAGCCAGGGCACATCTTGCACAAATCAAGTTACTTGATATGAGTGATGCCAATCTTTTGGGTATCACTAAGGAGGAGTATGTTAGGATCAAGAATGATCCCAGGATAGTTGACCAGTTGAAAGAAATGCTGGATGTAGAACTGGACAGACACTATCCTGAGGATGAAGCAGAATTTGATGCCAGGAGTTTAAACATTTCAGTGGAGAAGGCTAAGGAGATAAGGGCCAGTGGGATTCTTAAACGAGTTGAAAATGTTAAGAAGGTTTTGAATCCACCAAGAAGGATTCCACAACCAAGAAGACCACTGTCTAGAGATGTTGACCTTAGCACATTTGTTGAACCAACTGGCGAGGTTTCAAATGAAGACATCAAGTCCGCTGTACTGGCTGCTGGTGTTGGGAGTATAAGAATTACAAATGAATCTGAAGCTAGAAGCTACTACTCCCAAATCATGTCAACCAGAAGACATAGTGGTACTATTAATGGTGTAAATGTAACAATCAAGCCAGGCACCAAAGTCTTTCAAGTCGAAGTTAGTTATACCAGGGGGCCACTGGTTAAAACTGACAATCCTGGTGCTATGCAATATGGGTTCAGCGAATGGGTTGAGATGGTGAATGTGCTAGATGCGAAGGCACAAAAGAATAGGTTTGAGAAAGCATGGGTAAACTTTCTAAGGGGGGAAATTCAACATAAAGAAAATCTTGAGCAAAAGTTGAATATTGATCCTGAAGATACTCAGCCTATCTCTTCAGTTGCCAAGAGAAGAAGAACTGGCGAAGGGCCATCTCATTAAGTTCTTTCTTCAGTTATCTACTTGTAATTTGTATTTACATTCTGTAACTTGTATAAATTCCATTTCCTTGTATAAATGAAGTTACCAGTTTGTAACCACAAGGTAGATAAAAGATTAAAATCTAACAAACCTAAAAGAAAAACCTAAGGCATTTATTGATCTATAAAAATGCCTTAAGAAACTTAGATAGATTTAAATCGAACAAGTCTCTATAGTTTACACTTGTATAGATACAAGAACTAGAAAAAGACTTAGACTATATTTCTAGACAAATAGGGGGAATTTGTTAGGACCAGTTCACCTGGAACTGGCCAGTCACCAGTTGCATCTGGTGACCCAGTAAAACTGGTGACCAAGAAGATTTGTCCAGAAATATATTGAAGTCCAGTTGCACCGTACAGTAAACGCAACTGAAGACTTCCTCCAGTTGAGAACTGACCAGTTGAAGAATCATTCCAGTTGAAGTCGAAGACAACAAATGGAAGATAGAGAATGGCAATGGCAGCGAAGCCCAGTTGGCATTCTAGTCAGTTACAAACTGGAGACCATCAGTGGAAAGCCCTTACAAAGCTTTACACTGATTACGAGGACTTTATGTACCTTTACCCGGATAATAAGCCTTGTCTTATTATTTAAGTAATAAAAGGTACATAAAGGTGGTTGTGTAAAGTTGCTTTATCATGCGACTTTACACTGCTTTTTAAGGAATTAAATGATATTCCTTAAATGCTCTCAACCACATTTGTACGGCTAAAGTTAACATCCCAATGTTAACTTTGCCTATAAATACAAGTCATTGCACAACCAAGAAGACCACTGTCTAGAGATGTTGACCTTAGCACATTTGTTGAACCAACTGGCGAGGTTTCAAATGAAGACATCAAGTCCGCTGTACTGGCTGCTGGTGTTGGGAGTATAAGAATTACAAATGAATCTGAAGCTAGAAGCTACTACTCCCAAATCATGTCAACCAGAAGACATAGTGGTACTATTAATGGTGTAAATGTAACAATCAAGCCAGGCACCAAAGTCTTTCAAGTCGAAGTTAGTTATACCAGGGGGCCACTGGTTAAAACTGACAATCCTGGTGCTATGCAATATGGGTTCAGCGAATGGGTTGAGATGGTGAATGTGCTAGATGCGAAGGCACAAAAGAATAGGTTTGAGAAAGCATGGGTAAACTTTCTAAGGGGGGAAATTCAACATAAAGAAAATCTTGAGCAAAAGTTGAATATTGATCCTGAAGATACTCAGCCTATCTCTTCAGTTGCCAAGAGAAGAAGAACTGGCGAAGGGCCATCTCATTAAGTTCTTTCTTCAGTTATCTACTTGTAATTTGTTTAATATCAATAAATAAATTACACATTGAAAAATACATATTGTCTCATCAAGTTATCTTACAAGTTATTTGTATTATTGCATTGTTCTTTACTTATTGTCATTTATATAAGTAATCTATCTAGAACTTGGTATATACACACTGCAACTGGTCGTCTCCAGTTCAGTGCATATATTGCAAAGTAACTCCACCATCGACATAGAGGTGTCTTCAGTAGTACCATCTAACGAGTTGGGACTTACAGTTTTTCTAACTTAAACCTATCATCTACTTATAAGCTACAAAATGTAACATATATATACAAACTCAAGTGTTTGTTACATTTGTGAATATTTATACAAGTACATGATAATCTGAAAAAGAAACTACTTCTTAGCAGGCCTTGAACCATAAGGTGCTTCAGTAGGTTTCCTCTTCAGTGGAGAATGATCCTTCTTTCCAAACAATCTGCCTTCAATCTCTACCTTGGCCTGCATCTTTTGTTATATTCTTGATAACCATGCACCAATCAAAGCAGATTTCGGCTTCCCCCTCAGAACTTGGATCATCTCCCTATGCTCCGAAATCCCAAACTCGTGTACTGAAACTTGTTTATACTCTTCAGCTGCTCTACCTTCTCTTTTTATCATCAAATCAAAAAGCTTCAATCCATCAGCTTTTGTTACCTCCATATCAACTATTTTAGCTGGATGAGATCGATTCTTCAGATAATGCTCATATTGATCCTTCTCATGCTTTCTTTGGAGCTCAATAGCATCATCAGACATTGGTTTGAAGGTGGAGAGATCAGCATCACGAATATTTTTTCTTGATGATCTTGGTCCAGTCACTTTGGGCTTAATGGGTGGCCTTGTCAATTCTTTTTCCACCTTCAGAACTCCAGCCAGAATTTCCTTCTTTTTAATTGCCATCTCTTTCTCCCTATTTTTCACCAAGTCCTCAATGGACATCTTGAATGTGAGATGGTCCAGCTTTTGTTCTAAGGGAGTATAATTCACCCCATATTCATACTCGAGCATATCAACAACAGCCTTCTGCACTCTTGGATCATTTTTAATTTTCAGATATCTTTCAAGTGAGAGACCAAGAGCTGCAGCATCAACATGATCAAGGGTTCCCATTTTCTGATGTTGAACCCTTTCTCTTTCCTTATTTTCTCCCCACATAATAAATTGATTAGAGACTTGCTTCTGCAAAGCCTCTAGTTTCTTGCCATCGGCATTCGGATCATGAATGGGATAACCTTGTTCATCAACATTCTCACCAACCACCAAACCAGAACCTTTTGCATCTTCCTTTGTTGGTTCTTCCACCACTTGGGCCTTGCCCTTATCTTTCTTAGCAGGTTCAGAAGCTTGCATTTCAGATTTCTGAACCTGTTCCCCCTGAACTGAGGCACTACCAGATGGTACCTCAGCTTGCTTCTTGGTTGCTTCGATTAATTCCTGAGTACTTGAGAGCAGACCAATAGGCACATTTCCCCCTTTGGGGACCTCAGAAGGCATTTTTGCATAAACATTAATCGCCGTCTGAATGGACTTCAGAGGTTCCCAACTCTGCTGCAGAAGGCAATCAGAAATGCCTTTTGCCATGGTAGAGAACTGAGCCCTTAACCTGAATGATGAGTTAAGGTTCAGATTCTCTTTTTCATTCAATTCTTTCAGCAATTTCCTATCTTCTTCAGAGAATGAAGGAGGAGGAGGAGCAACACCAACACTTTCTTTCTTAAGTAGGGTCAGAATTTCATCTAACTGCTTGGACTGGCCTTTAACAACTTCTTCGAGAGTAGACACAGATTTTTGAACTTCTACAACAGCTTGATCTACCTTCTCGGAAGTGTCTGCAGTAAGTTCTAAGACCATCCTTCTGACCCCATCTTCAACCTTTTCAGCCACAGAAGCTGAAATCTGATCAACAAGAGTCTGAGAGATTTCAGACTTTAGTTTCTCAATCACATTATTACCAACAGAAGACCCAAGTTCTTCCTCATTGACACTTGGCCTTTTTACAAACTCATTCACCTCCTTTCCGACTGCCAGAACTTCTTGTTTAAGCAATTCAATACCAGATGTCAAGTTTGCAACTACTGAAGCTTGCACATCTCGTTTGACCAGTCTGAAGGCTTCCCTGATAGCTATACTGATCTTATTGCATGAATGCACCAGCTCATTTAGCTTCCCACCTACCAGTCCCTCATTTCCAGCAACCTTGGTGAACTCAGTTCCAAGAAACATCTGAGCACCCTTCATTTCAGCGATGGAACTGGTATTGGCAGTTAGAGATTTAGTTAAGTCCTCCACCTTGATAAGTAGGCTTTGGACTTCGGCATTTTGTTTCTCTAACTGTGCTTCTACACTCAAAGAAGGAGGTGGCTGTGCAGAAACAGAAGCAACAAAGGGAATTCTACCAAGCCCATCCAATGCCTTTTCCAGCTGCATTTCAGTTGGACTCTCAGATTCAGTAGTAGAGTCCAACTCTTTCTCAATTTCAATATCATAGTTGGTGGGCCTTGGCACTTTGTGAATTTGTGGATGTAAGTGTTGTAGTTGTGGATGAAAACGTGGTGATGAAACATAAGCAGGTGTAGAGCCGGGTGGAAAGAATGGATGTAGATGTGAAGTTTCTGGTTGGCGATATGGTTGTTCAACATTTTGGATTTCTAGGGGAGGTTGGATGTTTGCGAGGCTGAAGGTTGGCTCAGAATCAGAAGACTGATTCTCCTCCAGTAGACCCTCGTCAAACTCAAAGTCAGCAAAGGAATCGAGATTCCCTTGAGGTGGCTCATCTTCATCCCAGAGGTCAGTCGTAACTGCAGTCTGATCAGATATGCCCTGGTTCAGATCACTGGTACCTGAACCAGCTTCTGGTTCAACAACTGCTGCTGCAGATGCATCGTCACTAGATTTATTGGTTGGCTCAGCCATAGCTTCATCGCCAGAGACAGTAGACACGGGGATTGCCTTAATGATTCTCGTACCGTCAACAAGAATCACTTCATCGGCCGTAGAGTCTGGAATCTCAGTCTCAGGTGGTGTCACACCAAAGACTTCATCAATTCGTGCTGTAGAAGAGTGTGAGATTTGTGAAGTTTCAGGGGGTGCGCGTGCAGACACGGACTCTATTGTGTGCTGGGCGGACACACTAACATTTTCTTCACCATCTCCTCCTAAAGAAGTTTTGGAGATGGCTGCTTGTGGGTTTCCCTTTAGACTCGATTCCTATGGTTCTTGTTGGGAAGATCCAGAGGGGTTTGCTTCGGTACTAGTGTCCTTGGGCTGTGAGGACTTCTTAAATTTACGTCATTTTAAAACGCCCTTTGGAGATCCTGAGGGATCTTTTGGGAGATCCTCAGGTTGGTCAGTGGATGAGGGAGGTGGTGGTTGGGTAGAAGAAGTTGTTGGGGGTTTAAACAACTTCAACATTTTACCACCAGGTGCACCAATGGGTCTCGCATTCTTTTGCGACCCGCTCGGTGACCTTTCTGAGCCAGCCGGTCGTGTTGTTTCAGTTTTAGAAATTACCTGAAGCATTGCAGCGGAGAGTTCTGGTTCTGGATCTGAAGTAGGAAGCTTTGATAGATCCCTGCAGAACTCTGTCGCCAAAGATTCAAGCCCCTCAAAGTGATACGCATCTCCAAGCATGCTTATGAAGCAAACGCTCAGAAATCTAGGGAATGAGACATGTGGACTTCTTTTCCCTTTTAATTTTGCTACCAGCTGAGAGAAAAGTATCTCAGCAAAGTCCACCTCAATCCCATGCCACAAGTAGTACCCTATTTCTACTTGTGTCAAGGAAATCTGGTCCAAGCCACCATAATTTCCTCCAAGGCACTCGACAATCTGAGTCCAAAAATATTTCCAACTGTTTCCAAATCCAGACAAAAAGATGTGTCCAGATGTTCTCAGATTGCCATCTGCATCAACCATGTCATTATGACCAGTGGCCAGCAGAACTTCCCTGAAATTAATCCCTTTGAGCCTTTTAGCATAGGCTGAAGAGGAGGGAAGGTAGTTCAAATGAAGGGCCTCCCGAAACCCATCAAGTGAAAGGATATACTGCTTTGTACCTTCATGTAAAGAAAAAGCAATGGACTTTTCATCCTTGCTAAGAGTAGCAGTATACCAGAATTCAAGTAAGTATCGATGATACATTACCTGAGGATCAGCAGTCAAGGCGTAATGGAGAGAGGATTGTTCAAGAAATGTATTTATCCTCCCCATTAAATTTTTGCCTTTGGCATTCAGTGCGGCCATAAAATTATTCATATTGAATCTAAGGGTCGACGCATCGAACCCTTGTGGCCATTGAGCACTGGCCTTGACTGCCTTAGATGGTTTATATTCGAAAGCAATTAAAGATTTGACTACTTTAGCCATTATATCTGCAAGGGAAAACTGAAAGTGAAAGATGAATTTAGGGTTTTGAAATTCTGAAGCATTTCAGTCAAAATATTTTTCTGAAAGCAAAGTTCCCCCTTAGAGAGTAATGCTTTTTAACATAAAAATATTTCACACTTCCCCCTGAGGTGATGCTATACAGGATTTAGCATACCTAACTCACTGATGAGATGTTTAAACGTTTTGACATCCAAGGGTTTTGTAAAAACATCAGCGAGTTGTTTATCAGTGGGAATGAAATGAAGCTCTATGTCACCTTTAATAATGTGATCTCTAATAAAATGATACCTGAGGTCGATGTGCTTGGTTTTGGAATGCATAACAGGATTGTGAGAGATGGCAATGGCACTGGTGTTATCACAAAATATTGGAGTCTTTGTATACTTAACACCATAATCAGTTAGTTGGTTCTTCATCCACAAAATCTGAGCGCAGCAACTGGCTGCAGAAATGTATTCAGCTTCAGCTGTGGAGAGTGATACTGCAGTCTGCTTCTTGCTTGTCCAACTAACCAATTTGCCACCTAGGAAATGACAACCACCTGTGGTACTTTTCCTATCTATCTTACAACCTGCATGATCAGAATCTGAATAACCCATTAGATCTAGACTTGAGCCTTTGGGATACCAAAGACCAAGTCTACACCTTATGAAATCATTTCAGAAATTCTGAAGCATTTCAGTCAAAATATTTTTCTGAAAGCAAAGTTCCCCCTTAGAGAGTAATGCTTTTTAACATAAAAATATTTTACACTTCCCCCTGAGGTGATGCTATACAGGATTTAGCATACCTAACTCACTGATGAGATGTTTAAACGTTTTGACATCCAAGGGTTTTGTAAAAACATCAGCGAGTTGTTTATCAGTGGGAATGAAATGAAGCTCTATGTCACCTTTAATAATGTGATCTCTAATAAAATGATACCTGAGGTCGATGTGCTTGGTTTTGGAATGCATAACAGGATTGTGAGAGATGGCAATGGCACTGGTGTTATCACAAAATATTGGAGTCTTTGTATACTTAACACCATAATCAGTTAGTTGGTTCTTCATCCACAAAATCTGAGCGCAGCAACTGGCTGCAGAAATGTATTCAGCTTCAGCTGTGGAGAGTGATACTGCAGTCTGCTTCTTGCTTGTCCAACTAACCAATTTGCCACCTAGGAAATGACAACCACCTGTGGTACTTTTCCTATCTATCTTACAACCTGCATGATCAGAATCTGAGTAACCCATTAGATCTAGACTTGAGCCTTTGGGATACCAAAGACCAAGTCTGGGGACACCTTTAAGGTATCTGAAAATCCTTTTCACCGCATTTGCGTGTGCATCTCTGGGATCAGATTGAAATCTTGCACAAAGGCATGTTGCAAACATTATGTCAGGTCTACTAGCAGTTAAGTACATAAGGGATCCCACCATACCACGATATTTTGTGGGATCAACTGGTTTTCCATTGGGATCTGAGTCCAAAGTTAATGGTGCAGAAATAGGAGTATCTTTCGATGAGACTGAATCAAATTGATATTTCTTTAATAAGTCTCTGACATATTTTTCCTGATTTACAAAAATACCATCACTGGTTTGTTTCACTTGAAGACCTAGAAAATATGTCAGTTCGCCCATCATACTCATTTCATACTCAGATGACATTATTTTAGAAAACTGTTCACACATTTTGTTATTCGTAGACCCAAACACAATATCATCAACATAAACTTGTACAAGTAAGATATCATTTTTATCATGCAATATGAATAAAGTGTTATCTATTGCACCCCTTTTAAAACCATTTTTCAGAAGATGCTTAGTAAGAGTATCATACCAGGCTCTAGGTGCTTGTCTCAGACCATATAAAGCTTTGTTCAGTCTGTACACCCAATGAGGTCTTTCTTCATTTATGAATCCTGGTGGCTGATATACATACACAACTTCTTCCAATTCACCATTTAAGAATGCACTTTTAACATCCATCTGATAGACTTTGAACTCATGATGAGCTGCAAAAGCTAAGAAAATTCTGATAGCTTCCAGTCTAGCAACTGGTGCAAAAGTCTCATCAAAGTCTACTCCTTCTTCTTGTGAGTAACCCTTTGCAACAAGTCTTGCCTTGTTTCGAATAACATGACCATCTTCGTCCATCTTGTTTCTGAAGACCCATCTTGTCCCAATTGGTTCTTTCTTTAGATTACTGGGACAAGGAACAAGTTCCCAAACATCGTTCCTCTTAAACTGATTGAGCTCGTCTTGCATGGCTTCAATCCAGCTAGGGTCGTTCATAGCCTCGTCAATCTTCTTTGGTTCTATTAGAGATAAGAAGCTGACATTTAAGCATTGATCGCTTGTGGCTCTTCTGGTCTGAACCCCACTAGTGGAATCCCCAATGATTTGTTCGATAGGATGTGCTTTAGTCCACTTAGTGTATTGGCCAGGATGAACTATGATATCAGTGCAAGAACTCCTCTGAGATACTTCAGGAGGTGCTTCAGAAAAGACTACCTCAGTCTCATCATCTTCCTCCTGCAGATCATGATTTGCATCATGAAACTGTTCAGATTGGGGTACTTCAGTGGAGCCTGATATCTGAGGTGAAGCAGCATGTACATCTGATCCAATAGTTAGTTCAGAAGGTAGTTTAAAACTGACTGAGGGATAAAATGGAATGTTGCTTGACTTGATTATTCTTGGTTCTGAACTTAAATGTTCAGAAGCAGGTTTAGGTGACTGATCAGATTCAGCAATAGGATCAGAATCACCGAAACTTATTGGACTTTCTGAGGGTGGTACGGGAATGGAATTCTTAAAGATTGCAGAGTTAGATTCATCAAAGGTAACATGAATTGACTCATCAACCTTTTCAAGTCTCTTGTTAAAGACTCTAAAGGCTTTGCGATTTGATGAATATCCTAGGAAGTACCCTTCATCAGCTTTTGCATCAAATTTTCCAAGCTGACTGGAATCATTCAGAATGTATACTGGACATCCAAATACATGGAAATATCCAATATTAGGCTTTCTATTTCTGAGTACTTCATAGGCTGTCTTCTTGTGTCTTTTGAGATAGACAGATCTGTTCTGAGTGTAGCAAGCAGTTGCAACAGCTTCAGCCCAGAAATTCTTGGGAAGACCAGATTCATTCAGCATACTTCTAGCAGCTTCAATCAGCGTACGATTCTTTCTTTCTACAACACCATTCTGTTCTGGTGTGTGGGCTGAGGAGAAGTTCTGAGATATGCCAGTTTCAGTGCAGAAGGACTCCAGAGTGGCATTTCTGAATTCAGTGCCATTGTCACTTCTGAGCTGACAAACTTTTCGCTTATGCTTGAGTTCAATTTGTTTGATGAGAGCAATGATTTCAGCAGCAGCTTCACTCTTAGATCTGAGGAAAATTACCCAGCAATATCTTGAGTATTCATCAACAACAACAAGGGTATATTTCTTTCCTGCTCTTGTCTGAACATTCACTGGTCCAAAGAGATCCATGTGAAGCATGTGAAGAGGTTCAGTTATACTTAAACATTGTTTTGACTTGAATGAAGCTCTTTTCTGCTTACCCATTTCACAGCCTGGACATGGCTTGTCTTTGTTGAAAGACATTGAGGGTATCCCATCAACAAGTTGTTTTCTTGACAACTTATTAATGTTCTTGAAGTTCAGATGGGATAATCTCTTGTGCCACAACCAATTTGTGTCTTCATCAGCCTTTGTGTAGAAACATTGTTCAGTGGGTGAACTATTCATATCAATGATATAGATGTTTCCTTTTCTTGGTGCAATCAAAACTACCTTTCCATCCCTGTTGAATATGGTGCCTTGTGAAATATCAAATAATACCTTGAAGCCATCATCACATAGTTGACTGACACTGATCAGGTTATATTTCAAACCGTTCACATATGCAACACGTGTGAATTTGACTTGTCCATTATTCACAACGCCATATCCCTCAGTTTTTCCATTTTCATCATTTCCAAATGTTATTGAGGGCCCCTCTTGCACCCTGTATTCCTCCAGCAGGGTCTGATAACCAGTCATGGTTCTGCCAGCAGCGCTGTCAAGATACCATATATTCTTCTTTCGGTCTCCCTGCACAAACACAAAGATTAGTTCTTTTTGGGAACCCATCTGGTGATGGGTTCGCTAGACTCTCCCCTAGCAGTCTCAGATTTCTTTGGTTTATAAGGAACAGAAGGATCAAAGGGGATCTCAGTCATAATTTCAGATGACATAAAAACAGTTGGTTTGATGGGGAGCTCAACCTTTTTCTTCTCAGATTTTAGCTTGATTTGTTTGGAAAAAGGTTTTGCATTTTGTTTAGGTTGAAGAGGTGTGGTTTCAACATTTTTTAAACGTGCATTACAACTCTGCACTTGTCTAGCCAATAACTGAAATTGACTCTCTAACCTCAACAAAATAGATTCATCATTAGACACCTGAGCCTTACCTGAATCTGAGGTAGAAGGCTCAGTGGGGGAGATATTTTTCTTCTTCTTTTGGCTTTTAGAAACCTTAGATGAAGTCTGAGGGGATGGCTTTTTGGTTTTAGCCTTCCTTTCTGAACTAGTTGTCTGAGCTGTTTCAGATTTACCCTCAGATTGTTCCTGGGCCTTATCAGTCACAGTTTTCTGCTTGCCAACTTTAGGAAAAATGATTTCAGGTTTTATTTCCTTTGGAAGAGCATCTAAATCAGTGATTATAGATGCCAAATGAAGATCACCAGATTCATATGCTATTCTTTGAGTTGCAAAGGTATTTTTAATTGCAGCATCTGGCCTTGGTGCTTTCATCCAAGATTTAATGATTGCTTGTTCTTTTTCAAGGATAGTTTTTAATTCTTCTTTTTCCAACTCTAAAGTGGCAACCATAGACTGATAACTTTTTAAAGCCAAATGAACATCTTTCAGTTCTTTTAGTCTGGCCTGACTGGCGTTCAGTTCAGAAGTATTATTTTCAAACATTTTTAGACTTTCTGAACGCACAGTTTCGACAAAAGAAATGTCTGCCTCTAAAAGAACCAAAAGGTCCAGTTTTTGTTCCTCATTGCTTTCAAAGCCAAAGTCACTAACCTTTTTCATGACAATATCCACCCAACGACCAGATTCAACATCAGATTTGACCAGATGACCTTGATCTTCACGTGCCATGAAACACATATCCCTTACTTCTTCTTCATCATCAGATGATTCATCAGATTCCTCCCATTTTTCAGTCTTGGCAATCATACAACTATTATTGCTTGAGTTGTTTTGAGCCATGAGAGCTATTTGGGCTTTCAGCTTCTTGTATTTAGCCTTATAGCTGTCATCAGGTTTCTGAAAAATAGAATGATTAGGGGCAGATTGTGATGATGACGGTTGACTAGATCTACATTCCTTCATGAAATGTCCTTTCTTGCCACACTTAAAGCATTCAAGATTAGACTTATCAATAGAAGCGCTGGAAGCAAATGATTTGCCAGATCGATTAGATTTGGCCTTAAAACGATTGAACGTTTTAGCCAGCATGGCAACCAGATCATCATTGTCATCCTCATCACAACTATGAGTTACATTATCAGAAATACCAGTTTTTAACATTTCAGAGATCATCTTCTTCATTGAGTCAGAATGATCACTCTCAGAAGATAATAGAGCAGTCCCATGTGGTTCAGAATTATGAACCATGACTGAACTGGTAGAAGCATGATTTTTGGCATCTTGCTCAGCCATAGCTCTCTCAGCCTTGTTCTCTTCAGTGTACCTGAAGGCTCCATATAGGGAGGCTAGAGTGTGACTGTGCAAGGTTTTTCCTTGTCTCAAAACCAAGATCAAGTTTTCCCATTTAGAAGGTAAGATGTCACAAAACTTTTCCAACAAAATTTCTTTATCTTTAGTTACACCTAGGGCTTTCAGTTGATTTACCAGATTAGTGAATCTGATGTAAGTTTGTGTTAAAGTTTCACCAGGGATAGCAAAAAAAGACTCATATCTTTTATTCAAAGCAACTTTTCTTGTGACAATTGTCTCATTGGTGCCTTCAAATTGTGTCATGAGTTCCTCCCACATTAATTTTGAATTTTCAAGTAAAACCAGGGTGGGCATAAGAGTTTCAGGAACAGCATACAAGATCATATTTTGCAGCTTGGTATCAAGGTCTACCAGCCTATGATCTTCTTCAGACCAATGATCCTTCTCCTTAGGTGAAACCCTAGGAGTCCCATCGGCATTTCTGACAACAGTGGAGGCATTCATGGGGACAAAGGGTCCTTCTTTAAGAATGTCGGTCAAATGTCTTTCAACACCAGCAATATATTTGAGCATGCATGCTTTCCATGTTTGAAAGTTTTCACTGTTCCCATCAAATTTGGGAACAGGATTATTCGGAAAGTGTACATGCACATTATGTGATGGTATATTGTTGTTGATGATAGGGGGTGGAGTTGTATTAGCGTTAGCATTAGGTTCAGGGCCTGTATTGAACATTTGGTCAGCCATCTTTGCAGATAAAAGGTTAATGAATTAAAATAATTCAACCTGTCTCTGATACCAATTGTAAGTCCCAAATATAGATGGCTTAAATACCCGACTGGCAAGTAATTCTAACTGGAAGATGACCAGTTCAGAATACGATCCAGATATGGATGAACAATACGATAGAGGTACTGAAAGTAAATGCAAGAAACAATAAGGGCTGAAACTATATAAATAATATGTATAGATCAAGTATGTAGCATTGAGACACAATGTATTTTTCAAGGTATTTGATTTATTGATATATAAACAAATACAAGGATTGTTGCGGAACAAAGATAAACACCCAAGTGTAAATATCTAAACAACCTAGAAATACAAGTGATCTAATAACTTGGAAATACTCATAAGGATTACTTAGAGTATATCTCACAAGTTGCAATGCAAAGGTTTCAAGCAATTTGCAAGTTGTGAGAAGACTTATATTTATAGACTAAGTCCATGATGACGTGGACCAGATCGTACAAATATGGTTGGGTGTATTTAAGGAATTAAAGCTAATTCCTTACATGTGTACTCTTAAGGTTTAGGTATATAAGTCGTTGATGTGACTTATCAAACCTTATTCCCAACCTTTACTTTACCTTGTACTTTAATTAATAGTTAATTCTATTAACCGGGTAAAGATATGTAAAGTAAAAAGTCTTCCTCATAATCAGTGTAAAAGTGTGTAAGTACTTTTACACTGAGATGCTTCAGTCTTCGATCAGGT
Organism: Erigeron breviscapus; assembly: GCA_034093135.1. Taxonomy (NCBI): domain Eukaryota; kingdom Viridiplantae; phylum Streptophyta; class Magnoliopsida; order Asterales; family Asteraceae; genus Erigeron; species Erigeron breviscapus. The sequence goes on from CM067167.1 coordinate 262,011,961, forward strand.
AGAATCAGTTTCTGAGCTCCACATCTGAACTGATTCTCATTCATTAGACTTCAGTCTTTGACTTCATTCTGAACGGGTTTCTGATACGTTGATCTGAACTGAAGTGAAGCTTCAGTGAACAAATTCTGAGCGACCTCAGAATTCTATACAAGTATTCTTCACTGAGCTTCAGCTATTTCTGAACAAATTATACTTGGTCGATTTTCGACCTAACAATCACCATCTTTGTTTTTATTAATTTTCTGAAAAATAAACTGACCAAATTTTGACCAGAAAAGACATTTTAAACACAGAAAAAATAAAACACACCAACATTTGTTAAACACATTTATTCCACAAAGACAAAGTTTCGCACATATATTAAAAATGAGACAACAAAGGTAGTACACAAAGGCGTTCGATACCTTGCTTCTCACCCTAATATATATAAGAAACATGACGACATATAGAATCACATAAGTATTAAAAGATAAGACAACAAAGGTAGTACACAAAGGCGTTCGATACCCTGCTTCTTACCCTAACACTTATGAAAAACTATATAGACAAACACAATGAACACATACATACATACACACAAGAAAGAAAAATACAGTTTTATGCATTTGCCGAGCAGAAACCTCGGCAAATAGCATGTTTTACAAAAACATTTGCCCAGAAAATGATAAGGATCAAAAATTGATTTTGGCAAAATTTTGAAATCAATTCATTGTTTGCCGAGCTCACAGCTCTGCAAACAGTTGTTTCAACACTTAAAAAAAAAATTTGGAAGCTAATTGCATTGTTTGCCGAGCTCAGAGCTCTGCAAATGGTTGATTTAAGATTTAGAAAAATTTTCCAATTCAAAATGAGTGATTTGCCGAGCTCAAACCTCGGCAAATGAGCATTTCAGATTAACTCCATTTTACTGTATGAAAATTTCTTTGAATTGAGCAACAGGAATACTGTCAATTGATAAAGAAACATTTCAAAGAAAAATATGTGCATTTTCCGAACTCAGAGCTCTGCAAATGGTTAAATTTGAAAAGCTTAAAGTTTTGGAAAAAATTTCAACCAAATACATGGTTTGCCGAGCTCAGTGCTCTGCAAATGGTTGATTTAAGATTTAGAAAAATTTTCCAATTCAAAATGAGTGATTTGCCGAGCACAAAACTCTGCAAATGGATGGTTCAAGTCTTAGAAAAATTTGAAAAATAATTTGCACTGTTTGCCGAGCTCAGAGCTCTGCAAACAGTTGTTTTAAGACTTTGAAAAATTTTGAAAATCAAATTCATTGTTTGCCGAGCTCAGAGCTCTGCAAACAGTTGTTTTAAGACTTTGAAAAATTTTGAAAATCAAATTCATTGTTTGCCGAGCTCACAGCTCTGCAAACAGTTGTTTCAACACTTAAAAAAAAAATTTGGAAGCTAATTGCATTGTTTGCCGAGCTCAGAGCTCTGCAAACAGTTGTTTTAAGACTTTGAAAAATTTTGAAAACCAAATTCATTGTTTGCCGAGCTCAGAGCTCTGCAAACAGTTGTTTTAAGACTTTGAAAAATTTTGAAAATCAAATTCATTGTTTGCCGAGCTCAAGCTCTGCAAATGGCCATTTTGATCCAAAAATTTGTTAAGGCAAAATTAAAACTATGTATTAGCAAAATTATGAAGATTTGAAGATCATATGAACAAACCAGGCATTTGCCGAGCTCAGAGCTCTGCAAATGGCACAAAATATTCAAAGACTCATGATTTTACCCAGCCCTTCATAAATCAAACCCAGAAATTTCACAAACCAGCAGATTAAGGCATTATCATCAAATAATCAACAAGAATTAACCCTAATCATGCAACTGTAATCATCAAAACACGAATCAAATCATCACAAAAAACAGAAAGATCATGGCAGTTCATATAGGCATTTTATCAAACACTTGGAATGAAAAATGAAAACAAGAAATATTACCTTTGATTTGATGATCTGATCGAAGATCAAAGATGATTCGAAGCACAAATATGCTCAAAAGTATGATCCCACTTCGATTATTACACAAATGATGATGAAGATTGAATGATTGATGAAAAAATGATCGGTTTTTGAGAGAAAATATCAAGGAAATTTTGGTTTGAATTTGAATTAAAATGAATAGACCCGCCCATTTGTCTATTTAAACCCCAAATCCGGGTCACGGGTCTGGGTTTGACCCGCGTGTCAACCCGGATCTCGAACTTGTCATGTGCTAAAAACACATGATGGGCTCATTTCTTTTTGGGTTTTAACAAAAACAAAAACAAAAATAAAGACAACAAAAAATCTCAAAAAATTTAAAAAATAGAGAATAAAACTAAAAATAAAAAAAAATCTTTTTATCATTTTTAAGATTTCTAATTTTGTATTTGGTTTTTCAGATTTTAAACAAACACACATACAAAGAAATTTTTTTTAAGTAAACTAGATAAGCAAACAAATATTTACATGTATTTGCACACTCCCCCTCAAATTAAGCATATATGAATACATTAAATTTACAAACTCCCCCTAAAATCATGCATTCTATCCTTTTTCTCCCCCTCAAACATTGCATGTAATAGCATGTAAAACACATCAATGTTTGAAACAGAAAATGAACATAGAATACATGGCATGAAAGCATTTAACTTTGTAAATCTAGTATACACAAGTTTTGAGACAAGCAGGACTAGTCCTAGATGTATTGGCACTATCTAAAGAATTTGATCTACGGACAATCCACACTTGTTTGACATGAGTTGTATTTCCATCAAGCTTGACTTTTTTAGAAGCATGCAAAAATATATCTTTAGGAATCCATTTACTGCTACTAGTTAAGCACAAGTCACCTGAAACACGAACATTCTTTGAGTTAGAAAACAATTTGTTATTTCTATTCTTGACAGGTTTCTTCTTGATGGTTTCTGTGGACTTGTTCACTTTCTTGATGTTATTAGGTGACAACCAACCATATTGATCTTTGTATTTAGTTATTCCTGAAATTGTATCTCTAACCACCTGTAAAGTGCACTTAGAAGTCGTCTAAGAATACCTAGGAAAACTAGAATACCTAACATGCTGAGGTTGTTTGTTACCTAATGAGAAAGATTCATTCTTGACAGTCTTTGGACCACTACTTGTTTTGACTTCTTTTTGGGACTTAGGTTCAGATTTAACCTTAGTCATCTGTGGTTGTCTAGAAGTCTTTGATTTCTGAGAGTCTGTGGAACTAGGGCTGTCAATGGGTTCGGGTTCGGGTTGGCAGGTTCGGGTTGGCGGGTTGGTGGGTTGAAAAACTCTGACCCTAACCCAACCCACTAAAAGTTTCAGGTCAGAAATTTCAACCCTGACCCACAACCCGCCAACCCATAACCCAACCCATATGACCTGATAAACAAATATATATAAATATATAATGGAATAAATCAACCTATAAAGCTATATCATTGATGTGTACATTGAAAACAAAAAGTACCAAAAAAAAGAAAAGAAATGCGATGGTATTGTTAGAACTTGGCACAAAGTTAATAAACTTACCGTCTCACCCAACATCAGTTAGCATCTCACAAAATTTTGACATCCTCTTATTTTAGATGTGAAGTTATTTTAGATTAGATATATAGAAAATGAGGGCGTATGGATACGTAGATAGTAAGTATAAAATATTATATATAAATCAAATATTTTTAAGATATTGGGTTGGCGGGTCGACCTGACAACCCAACAACCCAACCCAAACCCAACCTGAAAAAATTCAGGTTGGCGGGTTAGTGGGTTGGCGGGTCGAAAATCCCCAACCCTAACATGACTTTTTTTGGGTTGGGTTCGGGTTGGGTTTCGGGTTGGGTCGAGATTGACAGCCCTATGTGGAACCTTTGTTTGGTTTTGGTCTTGAATCCGTCTTAGGTGATTGATTGGACTTTGGTTGTTTGGTGGTCTTTGGTCTTTTAAACTTATCAAATGGAGAAGGTTGTGAAGAGTGTGACTTTGGAATCTTCTTTAGATAAAAATCATGTTTATCCTCCTTTTAAACAAAATATTTTTCAAATTCAGGAGCAAAATCATAATTTCCTTCCAAATAAGTTGACATATCATCTGTTTCCAACTTCACACTTGCTTCACTTATCTTAAAAGGACAAGGACTTCCCTTGAGTGAATTTGATGCTTTGTCTTTTTCTTTTAAAGATTGAAGTGCATTTTTCTGAAATTCAAATTCCATTTTAAGTTATTTTAGATTAGATATATAGAAAATGAGAATAGGCGTATGGATAGTAGATAGTAAGTATAAAATATTTTATGAACAAAATGTTTTTCAAATTCAGGAGCAAAATCATAATTTCCTTCCAAATAAGTTGACATATCATCTGTTTCCAACTTCACACTTGCTTCACTTATCTTAAAAGGACAAGGACTTCCCTTGAGTGAATTTGATGCTTTGTCTTTTTCTTTTAAAGATTGAAGTGCATTTTTCTGAAATTCAAATTCCATTTTAAGTTTATTAAGTTCTTTAAGCACATTCAACTTTTGTTCTTTTTCTTTTTCAAACTTTTGTTTGAAAGCATCAATTTCATTCAAGTAAGTTTGTGTTCCCTCAGAAAACTTGGTAAAGGATTTAGTCTCAGAAGCAGTCAGAAAGAAATAATCATCAACATCATTGACATCATAGACATCATCTAGTTCACTATCAGTTTGAACAGAAACATGCACAACTTCACACTTAGTTTGCACAGATGCATTCACAATTTCACAAATAGAACATGCAGTTTGTGAAGTTTTCTCATCTTGATACACAGAATAGTTTGGTGGAGTTGCAGTGGCCATTACTTCACAGACAGGACAATTAGGGTGATCACAATCATTGTCATGATTATTGGGTGGGTCACAGTGATTTTGAGTCTTCAAATTATCTATTAAAGATTGCTTTTCATCAAGAGACTTTTTCAAATCCTCTATTACCTTTTCCAAAACTCTTTGTGGAACATAAGGTCTTAAAATTTCAGGTTTTGGAATTGGAATAGCTTCTTCCAAAGGTTTTTCAGTAAAACACTCAAGAATTTCAGGTATTATAACCTCATGATTATCTTTGTTGCTTTGATGCACAGGGTGACTTAAAAAATCATATGTCTCATCCATTAACTCATAGTTAAAATAGACATTTGCACCCTTCTTTAGAAAATCATCAGCCTCAAAATCACCATGGCTTGGTCTCACAAATTGGTCAGTCATCCCACATCTCAAATAAGATTCCTTATATAATGATGGGATTTCTTCTTGTGCTTGGAGCAAATGTTTTGGATTGACATATCCCAACCCTGAAGTGAATACAGTTTCCGAATTTCTTGGCCTATTCAAAAAGATTTGTTGATATGATCGATTAATCTTATACAACTTTTCTTGATAAGACTTGATTTCAGCTTTAAGTTCATCATTTTCTTTATCAAGTTTTTGTTTAAGAGAATCTTTTATACAACAATCATATTTTAGGTCAGAAATTTTGTCTTCAAATTCCTTCAAATCAGGGGTAGATTCTTTCAGTTTCACATTTAATGACTCAATGTCCTCAGCCAAAGCATTTGCTCTAAACATCTCATTGGTCTTCTCAACTTGTAACTGTCTCACGGTCTTGCTCAACTCAAGAACTTTTGTTTCAAGTCCTTGTTTTTCAAGATGCAATTTGGAGTTTGGAGTAAAAGTGACTGCAGCTTTTTCAGTTTTCAAACTATCATAATCCTTTTGAAGTAAATCAAATTTAGCTTGAAATTCTTTTTCTTTATCTTCCAAAACTTTCTTTATGTTTAAATTCTCTTCAGTCAACCTCACCCCTTTTTTCATTGCCTTTTCACTTTTATTCACATAATATTCTAACATTGATTTGGGAATAGTGATTACCTGATCATCCTCTGAAGAACCATCATCAACATCATCTAACTCCTTTGACTTCTTGATCTTTGTCATGTGTAAAGTCCCTCACACGATGGTTTAACCCACGAGTGTAAAATAACAAGTCAAGAATGAACTAGATTGGACTAGTATTACTTTAAATACAAATGCAAGAATATAAATAAAGTAATAATGACTTAAAGCAATATTTAAACAAGTAAATAAATGGTGGAACACAAATGTTTTTCAGTAAAACACTCAAGAATTTCAGGTATTATAACCTCATGATTATCTTTGTTGCTTTGATGCACAGGGTGACTTAAAAAATCATATGTCTCATCCATTAACTCATAGTTAAAATAGACATTTGCACCCTTCTTTAGAAAATCATCAGCCTCAAAATCACCATGGCTTGGTCTCACAAATTGGTCAGTCATCCCACATCTCAAATAAGATTCCTTATATAATGATGGGATTTCTTCTTGTGCTTGGAGCAAATGTTTTGGATTGACATATCCCAACCCTGAAGTGAATACAGTTTCTGAATTTCTTGGCCTATTCAAAAAGATTTGTTGATATGATCGATTAATCTTATACAACTTTTCTTGATAAGACTTGATTTCAGCTTTAAGTTCATCATTTTCTTTATCAAGTTTTTGTTTAAGAGAATCTTTTATACAACAATCATATTTTAGGTCAGAAATTTTGTCTTCAAATTCCTTCAAATCAGGGGTAGATTCTTTCAGTTTCACATTTAATGACTCAATGTCCTCAGCCAAAGCATTTGCTCTAAACATCTCATTGGTCTTCTCAACTTGTAACTGTCTCACGGTCTTGCTCAACTCAAGAACTTTGGTTTCAAGTCCTTGTTTTTCAAGATGCAATTTGGAGTTTGGAGTAAAAGTGACTGCAGCTTTTTCAGTTTTCAAAGTATCATAATCCTTTTGGAAGTAAATCAAATTTAGCTTGAAATTCTTTTTCTTTATCTTCCAAAACTTTCTTTATGTTTAAATTCTCTTCAGTCAACCTCACCCCTTTTTTCATTGCCTTTTCACTTTTATTCACATAATATTCTAACATTGATTTGGGAATAGTGATTACCTGATCATCCTCTGAAGAACCATCATCAACATCATCTAACTCCTTTGACTTCTTGATCTTTGTCATGTGTAAAGTCCCTCACACGATGGTTTAACCCACGAGTGTAAAATAACAAGTCAAGAATGAACTAGATTGGACTAGTATTACTTTAAATACAAATGCAAGAATATAAATAAAGTAATAATGACTTAAAGCAATATTTAAACAAGTAAATAAATGGTGGAACACAAATGTAATTTTCAAGTGTATTTTCTTTATTGATGATAAACAAAATACAAGATTGTTGTGGAACCTAGATATTACAAGTATGTAACTATCTAAACAATCTTTGAATTACAAGTGATCTATACTTGCTAAATAATCTCCTTGGATCGATATACTTAAAGTTGTGAAGTATAACTATTTAGATCGAGAGTATTTTAGCAAGTTCACCAAATTGCAAAAAAGTAATTTGTACGAGGTATATGACTTTGTATTTATAGGCAAATAAATTCAACAGTGAATTTATTATGCCGTACAAATATGGTTGCATGCATTTAAGGCAACTACTTTAATTTCTTAAATGCATTGGTTAAAGTACAAGGATAAAGTCATGTTGATGTGACTTGTCATCCTTTTAACCAACCACCTTTACACACGTATTGTACTTTTATCAATAGACAAATGAGTTGTCCGTGTAAAAGTGTGTAAGGCCGATATCAAGGTAACTCTTCTAACTCTTCTAATTCTTATTCTAACAATCGTGGTGGCAATTTTCAAAATAGGTGGCAAAAGGATGATAATCATGGCGCGCCTAATCAACAACAACCACCATCACCTCCCAAGAAAGATGACAATGGGGAGGAAGGATCACCTCTCATGGCCATGATGGCCAAGTTCCTCGATAAACAAGAAAAAAGGGAGGAGGCTCAAGAGAAGCGAAATGCTTCAATGGAAAACTACTCCAAGCTTTTGAATGACAAGATTGGGGGGTTGCATGACAAGATAGACATTAGCAATCGCAACAACCACGCTTTGATTTCCAACTTGGAAAAGAGGATTGATAGAATGGGAAATCAACAAAGGCAACCGGGTACTCTTCCAAGCAATACCCAACAAAACCCGAATCAAGAGAAAGGCTCATGGAGGAATGGGGATGACAAGTACAAAGGACCCCAACACCGAAATGAAACCGTTAATGCCATCACTACACGGTCCGGGAAGGTAACTACTCCTCCCATTGATAATTCTCGTGTTTCTAATGTTTCTCCTCAGGTTGGGCAGTTTGATGAAGAAGTTGATGAAGAGGAAGAGATGGAGTCACCGCCGGTGGTGACTACTCTGGTTCCTAAAGCCACACCAATCAAGGAACCCGAAGTGAAGCCATACAAGCCCAAGATTCCTTTCCCTCAACGCTTGAGGAAGGAAAAGATAAAAGACCAATACAACAAGTTCTTTGACATGATCAAGACGGTGACAATCAATGTGCCGTTAGTTGATCTCATTTCGGGCATGCCTAACTATGCCAAGTTCATCAAAGAACTTGTGACGGACAAAAAAAAGCTTGATGAAGCAAAGGCAACTTTCCTCAATGAAGAATGCTCGACGGTCATCCGAAACAAGCTTCCACCTAAGCTTTCGGATCCAGGGAGTTTTCTTATCACTTGTACTTTTGGTAGAAAGTTATCTTATAAGGCGTTGGCCGACCTTGGGGCAAGCATCAACTTGATGCCACATTCGGTTTTTAGAAAGCTTTCTTTAGGGAAATTGAAGCCCACTAAAATGAGCATCCGCCTTGCGGATCATTCTTTTCAATACCCATTGGGGGTGGCCGAAAACTTGCTAGTGCAAGTAGGCCAATTTGTCTTTCTGGTCGATTTTGTTATCTTGGAAATGGAGGAGGACACCAAGGTGCCTCTCATTTTGGGCCGACCATTCTTATATACCACGGATGCTATCATTCGGGTAAAGGACAAGGAAATTTCCTTGGGTGTCGGGGAAGACCGAATTGTTTTTAAAATTGAAAAAGCTTTGCAACATTCTTATTCTTCCGATGACACTTGTTTTAAGATTGATGTTATAGATAATGCGGTTGAATTGGAGATGTTGGAGCTTGTTGGAATTGATGGTGAAGAAAATGATGATAGCTTGGCTAGCATTGGAGAGGGAGATGTCACTAGTGACCAAGTTGAAGAGATTGAAGAGATTTTGGCACTAAGCATGGATGACACTCCATTGGAGGAAGAGGGGTTTGAAGAAATTGAATGAATTCCAAGTAATAAGCTGCCCACTTCCATTGATAATCTCCCTACGGATTTAGAGCTCAAGCCATTACCCGATCACTTGGAGTATGCATTTCTGGAAGGTACATCTCTACTCCCCGTTGTTATCTCCTCATCACTTTCGGGTGAGGAGAAAGCTAAACTCATGACCATACTTAAGGCCCATAAAAAGGCCTTTGCATGGAAGACATCCGATATACCCGGGATAAGCCCGATTTTTGCAAACACAAAATCAATTTAATTGAAAATGTGAAACCGGTAATTCAAAGGCAAAGAAGGCTTAATCCTAACATGAAAGATGTTGTGAAAAAAGAGATTGTTAAGCTACTTGATGCGGGTATAATTTTTCCAATATCGGATAGTCCATGGGTTAGCCCGGTACATTGCGTACCAAAGAAGGGAGGGATGACCGTTGTCACAAATGAAAAGAATGAATTGGTTCCAACTAGAACGGTCACCGGTTGGAGAGTTTGTATTGATTACCGTAAGTTGAATGAGGCCACCAAAAAGGACCATTTCCCTTTACCCTTCATGGACCAAATGCTTGAAAGATTGGCGGGTAATGAATTCTTTTGTTTTCTAGATGGTTTTTTCGGGTACTTCCAAATACCCATTGATCCTAATGATCAAGAGAAAACAACTTTTACTTGCCCTTTTGGAACATATGCTTATAGTCGCATGCCTTTTGGTTTATGTAATGCACCGGGCACTTTTCAAAGATGCATGTTGGCCATTTTCCAAGATATGATTGAAACCTCCATGGAAGTTTTCATGGATGATTTTTCGGTATTTGGTAATTCATTTGATAGTTGTTTGGCTAATTTGGATAAAATGCTTGCAAGATGTGAAAAAGCACATTTGGTGCTTAATTGGGAAAAATGCCATTTTATGGTCAAAGAAGGTATTGTGTTGGGTCACAAAGTATCAAGGGCGGGTATTGAGGTTGACAAGGCTAAGATTGATGTCATGACTAAATTACCTCCACCCACCAATGTGAGGTCGGTAAGAAGTTTTCTAGGTCATGCCGGGTTTTACCGGCGGTTCATCAAAGATTTTTCTAAAATCACAAGGCCTATGACTAGATTGTTGGAAAAAGATGTCCCGTTTGAGTTTAATGATGAATGTCTTCATGCTTTTTCTCTTTTGAAGGACAAATTGACAAATGCTCCAATAATGACTTCACCCAATTGGTCTTTACCCTTTGAACTTATGTGTGACGCTAGTGATTTCGCTTTAGGGGCCATTCTTGGCCAAAGGGATGAGAAGCATTTTCGTCCAATCTATTTTGCTAGCAAAACCCTTAACCCCGCCCAACAAAACTATACCATAACCGAGAAGGAATTGTTGGCGGTGGTGTATGCCTTTGATAAGTTTAGACCTTACTTGGTGTTGAATAAGACCATTGTGTTCACCGATCATTCGACATTGAAGTACTTGTTCTCGAAGCAAGATGCTAAACCCCGTTTACTTCGTTGGGTCTTGCTTTTGCAAGAATTTGATATTGAAATCAAAGACAAAAGTGGGGCTGAAAATGTTGCCGCCAACCACTTGAGTAGGCTCGAAAACCCTCACCTTGAGGAGCTGAAAGAGCATGAGATTAACGATTCTTTTCCCGATGAGTTTTTGATGCAGGTGGAGGATGAAGAAGCACCTTGGTACGCCAATATCGCTAATTATTTATGTGCAGGAATTTTGCCCAATGGATGGTCTTCACAACAAAGAAAGAAATTCTTCTCCGAAATCAAGCATTATTTTTGGGAGGACCCACACTTGTTCAAGGTGTGTGCGGATGGCATGATAAGAAGATGCATTTCGGGTGGTGAGACTAGAAGAATTTTGGATGAATGCCACTATGGACCTACCGGTGGGCATTATGGGCCATCGGTGACGGGAAAGAAAGTGTTTGATGCGGGTTTCTATTGGCCCACAATTTTCAAAGAAGCTCAAACGCTAGTTGAGACATGTGATGCTTGTCAAAGGCAAGGCACTATCACGGGAAAGAAAGTGTTTGATGCGGGTTTCTATTGGCCCACAATTTTCAAAGAAGCTCAAACGCTAGTTGAGACATGTGATGCTTGTCAAAGGCAAGGCACTATCACCAAAAGAGATGAAATGCCCTAACAAGCCATCCAAGTTTGTGAAGTGTTTGATGTGGGGGGTATTGACTTCATGGGTCCATTCCCGCCATCCAACAAATGTCTCTATATTTTGGTTGCGGTTGATTATGTCTCGAAATGGGCCGAAGCAAAAGCCTTGCCGACCAATGATGGAAAAGTTGTGATTGATTTCTTGAAGGCTTTGTTTAGCCGATTTGGTATCCCAAGAGCTTTGATAAGTGACCGTGGCACTCATTTTGCCAACCATCAATTGGAGAAGGTTCTTAAGAGATATGGGGTCACTCATCGTTTCTCGACTTCCTATCACCCACAAACTAGTGGGCAAGTTGAGAACACCAATCGTGCTTTGAAGAGAATACTAGAGAAGACCGTTGATGGAAACCCCAAGTCATGGTCCAAGAAGTTAGATGATGCCTTATGGGTATTTCAAACCGCTTTTAAGACGCCAATTGGCACTACTCCATACCGACTTCTTTATGGCAAGACCTGCCATTTACCGGTGGAGATTGAGCATAAGGCATATTGGGCCTTAAAGCAATGCAACATGGACTTGATAGAAGCCGGTGAAACTAGAATGTTGCAACTTCATGAGCTTGATGAGCTTAGACACGGTGCCTATGACAATTCGTTGTTGTACAAAGAAAGAACAAAAGTGTGGCACGACAAGAAGCTCAAGAGAAAAGACTTTAAGGCGGGAGATAAGGTATTGTTATTTCTCTCTAAGTTCAAAATCCACCAACCGAAGCTTATATCTAGGTGGAATGGGCCGTTTGTTATCAAGCATGTATATCCCTCGGGATATGTTGAATTGTATAGAGAGGATGGGAGTTCGTTCATTGTAAATGGACACCGCTTGAAGTTGTATCATGAAGAAGAAGTTGGGGAGGGAGCTTTGGTCGAGAAGCTCCAACTTTTTGTTTAAAGAACGAGGTTTGATCGAGTCAAGCTAATGACTCGTTAATAAACAAAGCGCTTCTCGGGAGGCAACCCGTGTGTTTTTATTATTTTTATTTGTTTCAGTACTTTTCTTTCTATTATTTTTATTTGTTTCAGTACTTTTCTTTCTATTTTATGTGTTTTTGTTGAGATTTACAGGTGATAAGTCGTTTAGATTGAACCGTTATGTGAAAAGTGTGTTAAAAGGTCCGAAATCTGAACAACATCAGCAACTCGCGGCGCGAGGGTGTGTGCTAGCGGCGCGAGTTTGGAGGGTTCGAAGTCAGAACTTTTTGTTTGAAGAATTCGCGGCGCGAGGTTGTGTGCTAGCGGCGCGACTGGGACTAAAACACGAGATCGCGGCGCGAGATATCAGGGTCGCGGCACGAGTTTGGCACCCTCGAGGTCAGAGCCTTTTCTCGCGGGCACGAGAACACCAGGTCGCGGCGTGAGGAGCTCAGCAGGATCGCGGCGCGAGCCGCCTACCGCGGCGCGAGTTGGGTGGCCAGGTAATTTTTTTTTCTTTTGACTTAAATTCGAAAATAATTAAAATAAAAAGGGATTAAAACAAGACCACAGGGGGGGCCGATCCAAACACTTTTTACTCTCTTTATTTCCCTCTCAAAATTTCTTTTCTTCTCCAAATCACACACACACACGACGGCACACACACACACTTAGGGTTTGTGATTTCTTCTTCCTCTCTTCAAGATTTTCATTCGTCCATCTCCATTTCATCATCATCATGTCAAGAGGGGTATGTATTCTCAACTTTTTTTTTCTTTTTTTTTATTTCAATTTTATTAGGGTTTTAATTATTTCTTTAATTTTCTTTTAATTAATGATAGATTATTGTGTAGTTATGTTTACATTGTTGTTTAATTCACTTAGAGTTAACTAATTTTGTGATAATCTCTAGGAAAACCTAATTAGGGTTCATAATAATTCAAATTAGGGGTTTCTAAGATTTAGTTAATCTTTAAGTCTTGTAATTCAAATTTGTTATTATATTGTTGTTTAAGAGTTAATTCCCACCAGAAAATCCAAAACAAAATAATAATAAAAATAAATTAATTAATAAATTTTCGAATTTGTACTGTCTAGCGGCGCGAGCAGGACTCCTCGCGGCGCGAGTTTCTGTTCTGATGGCCAGTTTTTGTCGTTTCTTTGTCTTAGCCTTTCGTTATCGCCCCTTAGTGTCTCCTTTTACTTAATTAGTATATTCTTGGTTGTTTTGACAGAGGCAACAGGCGGTGCAAAGGTATGAGGGGTTGGTTTGGCCACAAGATTATCAGTTCGACTACGTGGATGAAACCTATAAGGCTCCCAATGAAAGACAGAGCAGCATAATTAAGACGCTGAAACCACCAACCCACCCTTGGCTTAAGTTCCCGAATGCTCAAAAAGGGGAATGTCAAGCTTATACAAATAGGTTGTGTGAAATTCAGGATTATGCATTGATCGCCCCTCGGACCATGGATTGGCAGATGATTAGGGAGGCGGATCTCATGGGCTATTTCGAACAAAGAATGTTAACCGAGTTCATGGATGATAGGTTGGGTCGGATGGTGCGTATTCCAATGTGGAAAAGGATCTTTGAATTGAGAAATACGGTGGTGAAAGAGTGGTGTCAAGAGTTCTACTCTACTCTTCAGGTGCAGGACTTACCCATACAGGAATTTTTAGAGGATCGGGTGATCCATTTTCGGTTGGGGGGTAAGCAGCGCCACTGTACTGTTGCTGAGTTTGGATATTTATGTGGCATGTTCGAGATAGCGGAGTTTGAGGATGGGTCGGTTTATCCGTTTGTAAACCGGAGTACATTTTATACCTCCTGCTTTGATGATGATGTGTCGTTTGACACATATTGGTTTAGCATTTCCGGGAAGGAGAAGTTTTATTCAGGGGTGAGCAAGGTGTCGGACATTAGGTCCAAGAGACTTAGAATTCTCCATATGATGATCACCTATTCATTCCTCCATCGGGGAAATGCAACCAATAAGGTCACTTCTGATGATTTGTGGTTGCTTAGGCAGTTTTAGGAGCTCCCTTCTTCTAGTTGGTTCGGGTGTGCTCCATATATATTGGCTAGACATATGTATAAGTCTCGGGAGCAGAGGTATTTGTGTGGTCATTTTGTGACCCAGATGGTGGAGAGGCTTGGTTGTGATACACCCGAGGGTAGGTCGGGGATTACTCTTAGATTGGACACCTCTCTTATTGACGCCAAGGAGATGAAGAAGGCGAAGCTGATGAAGGGTACTAACCCGAGAGAGTTACAGTCGGATGAGGAGCAGGAGCCGCCTGCACAGAGACAGAGGGTGGACTCGCCACCTCGGGAGCAGCAGCCACTTCCTAACCCTATTCCATCTTATGTTTTTCAGGTTGGGGATCTTCGCTTGACCAGATCTTAGCCGAGCAGAGGCATATTCGAGACACCCAGGATATGATCTTGGATGGTCACAGGACTATGTGGAGCCAGGTGACCCGCTTGGGTTACCAGAACGAGTATTGGTCACCTTACATCAACCATTGGATCAGGCCACAGTCTCCACCACCACCACCGCCTACACACGCATTCGATCCTCCTTCCATCTTTCTTCCTGCCAGCACCACTTTTGGGTTCGCATGTCCACACCTAGGTCAGCAGCAGCCGCAGCACCAGCCCGGTTGGAATGATAGAAATGTTAAAGAGGTGAACACAAGCATAGGGAGGATTCTAATTGTAACCGAAAGATGGTTTTGCTCTAGATTAGTAGAATTTTCTGATTTCGTCTAAAACTTTGCTCATTAGTTTTTAAATGCATTTGCTTTTGGTATTCGACACCGCTTGGTAGGAAACTTCACATATAACCATGTTTTGTTTTGTGAAATCGTGATTTGTTTGGTTATTGAGATTGATTAAAGTGCATACTTGCTTGAGGGCAAGCAAGGTTTAAGTGTGGGGAGGTTTGATGTATCGCAATTTATACATATTTCTCACATCTTATTGGGATGTTTTATACTCGTTTTATAGTCGTTTATACTTGTTTTGTGGTGTTATGGTGTTTGCTAGTGGTTTCAGGGCTACAGCAGGTACATCGCTCATAAATGGTAGAAAATGGTTCAGGAATGGTCCATATGCACTAACGGATGAAGCATGGTCGAAAACGAAGCTGAAATGGCGATCCCAGGTGAAACTCGCGGCGCGAGGTGTGTTTCTCGCAGCGCGAGCCAGTGAACAAAATCCTTGCGGCGCGAAGAGGAGAGATCGCGGCGCGAGTTGTGTCGATTTTTGACCAGATTTGCTCAGAAACAATCCTTGCGGCGCGAGAAAAGGTGGTCGCGCCGCGATTTCTGTCTGACATCACTATTTTCTCTCTCCTGGGGTATAAATACCAACCACTACTCAACCCTTAACCTAATCTTGGACACTTTGAGCTCACACACTTTTCTCCAGCCGTTTTTGAGGGTTTTCTAAGGGTTTTCACTACTCCAACATCATTTGAAGACTTGAAGATTAATTTTGGCTCTTGTTTAGTGATTGTAGCTACATTGTTACCTCGATTTGGATTATTACTCTATATTTGGTACATTATGTCTTCCTTTTTACTTGAATCTTTAGCTCTTTTCATTATGAGTAGCTAAATCCTTATACATCTATGAAGATGAAGTGAAACAACTAGTTATGGTTGCATAATATTTTGAATTCAAGTTGGTTTTACTTAACATTTTTTCAAGATCTTAATGAAGTGATTTCTCCTACTTAAACTTGTGTTCTTGGTGATATTTGTGTTCTTCGATTGTGGTACTAGTTGAATGCAAGTATTATTTTAGTTGTTTGTCTATGAATAACTCTTTCTAGGTCATGGTATGATAGTAAAGAATATAAGTCTAATAGAAATTACTTTGTTAAGTGGATTTAACGGTTGGTGGTACCACGTTTCTTTCACAAGGATAAAATTGTTATTTAAATAATCAAGCAAACTAGTTAATTCAAGGAATTGTAATAGGGTTGGTGGTACCACTTGTTGCAAGAAATTGAATTGATTAGGTGATTGAGTCGATTTTTGACCAGATTTGCTCAGAAACAATCCTTGTGGCGCGAGAAAAGGTGGTCGCGCGCGATTTCTGTCTGACATCACTATTTTCTCTCTCCTGGGGTATAAATACCAACCACTACTCAACCCTTAACCTAATCTTGGACACTTTGAGCTCACACACTTTTCTCCAGCCGTTTTTGAGGGTTTTCTAAGGGTTTTCACTACTCCAACATCATTTGAAGACTTGAAGATTAATTTTGGCTCTTGTTTAGTGATTGTAGCTACATTGTTACCTCGATTTGGATTATTACTCTATATTTGGTACATTATGTCTTCCTTTTTACTTGAATCTTTAGCTCTTTTCATTATGAGTAGCTAAATCCTTATACATCTATGAAGATGAAGTGAAACAACTAGTTATGGTTGCATAATATTTTGAATTCAAGTTGGTTTTACTTAACATTTTTTCAAGATCTTAATGAAGTGATTTCTCCTACTTAAACTTGTGTTCTTGGTGATATTTGTGTTCTTCGATTGTGGTACTAGTTGAATGCAAGTATTATTTTAGTTGTTTGTCTATGAATAACTCTTTCTAGGTCATGGTATGATAGTAAAGAATATAAGTCTAATAGAAATTACTTTGTTAAGTGGATTTAACGGTTGGTGGTACCACGTTTCTTTCACAAGGATAAAATTGTTATTTAAATAATCAAGCAAACTAGTTAATTCAAGGAATTGTAATAGGGTTGGTGGTACCACTTGTTGCAAGAAATTGAATTGATTAGGTGATTGAGTCGATTTTACAAACTAGGTGCACCCGTTTGTGCTTTTGTCTTATCACGATTATTATTACCAACATATATGAATTTTGAGCTTAACCCATATGCAACCTAGACTTTTTGTGGAGCGGATTCGACATAGATGGCTTTTTAATTATTTGTTTACAACTCAAACTCTTTTCGTGTGCTCTCGCTAATACCGGTTGAGTACTTTTATTTACTTGTTAATCATTTAGCTTCCAGAAACGCAAAGTGACAATTCGCTCACACCAAACTTTTTACTTGTTTCACATTTTTACAACCTTTAGTACAACAATCAGTCCTTGTGTTCGATCCTGGTCTTGCCAGTTAGCTATATTACATACGAACGGGTACACTGCCCGTAAGTGTGTTGTAGTCAGTTAGCGGTAGATTTTATTATAAATTTTAAACTAGATTTCACACATCACCCCCGTTAAAGGAATTTCGTCCCGAAATTCTAATCTAACTAGACTCGTTAAATGAATGGGGCTACTTAGCTTTGGTAGAATATTACATTTCCGAGTAAATTCGGGTCTACGCCTCGTTCGCCATCTCACTTTAACAATCGCATACCAAGTATTCTTTATCTTTTTAGTTTGTCTGTCTAAAACCTCTATTGGCTCTTTCACGACTTTCAACGTTTTATCGACACGAATTTGTTTAAGAGGCACGTGAAGTGTTGGATTCATCAAACACTTCCGAAGATTACAAATATGGAAAACATTATGAACTTCACTCAAGTCTTGAGGGAGCTGCAATCGACACGCCACCGGGCCAATTCGTTCAAGGATCTTAAACGGGTCGATATACCTTGGCCCTAACTTGTCACGTTTACAAATCGAATTACGCCTTTCCACGGGGACACGATAAGCATCTCAAAATCGCCCACTTCAAATTTGAGAAGTCTTCGTCTAGCGTTTGCATACTTTACGTGTCGTTTCCGGGCCATTCTCAACTCTTCTTTGATTTTAGAGATCACCTTGGTCGTTTCAATAACAATTTCGGGTCCGGTGAGTTGGCTTTCATCAATCTCCGCCCAAGCTAA
Organism: Erigeron breviscapus; assembly: GCA_034093135.1. Taxonomy (NCBI): domain Eukaryota; kingdom Viridiplantae; phylum Streptophyta; class Magnoliopsida; order Asterales; family Asteraceae; genus Erigeron; species Erigeron breviscapus. Next base: position 262,030,109 of record CM067167.1, read on the forward strand.
CGGTGACTTACATTTTCTCCCATATAGAGCTTTAAACGGCGCCATTTGAATGCTAGCATGATATCTAGTATTATAGGAGAACTCGACTAACGGTAGATGTAAATCCCAATTGCCACCAAACTCGATGGCACAAGCCCTTAACATATCTTACAGTGTTTGAATCGTTCTTTCACTTTGACAGTCGGTTTGTAGATGGAACGTCGTACTCATAACGAGTTGAGTACCCATCGCTCTTTGGAACGCCTTCCAAAACTTTGAAGTGTATCGGGTATCCCGATCGGTTATTACGGAAATCAGCACTCCAAGTTTGGATACTACTTTGATGTACAACGTGCCATGGTTTCAAATTTGTCGTCTTCCTGGATGGCTAAGAAGTGAGCCGACTTAGTCAACCGGTCAACTATCACCCAAATGGTGTCCCGACCACTACTCGTTCTAGGTAACTTCGTGATGAAGTTCATGGCAATTCTTTCCCATTTCCAAACCGGTGTTACCGGTTGAACTAGTAAACGGGTGGTTTCTTGTGGTCGGCTTTTACTTGTAAACACGTGATGCATTCACTAACGTATCTTGCAGTGTCTTTTCTTCATTCCTGGCACCAATACAAGTCTCTCATGTCAAAATATAACTTGTCGGACTCCGGGCGGACCGAGTAGGCCGACTTGTGAGCTTCATTCATCAATTTCACCCGAAGCCCACCAAAAACGGGAATCCACAATAGTTCAACAAAGTATAATCCGTCATCGTCCTTTCTATCAAATTCGTTCTTCTAAGCCGTGCAATACTTCCTTGGTGAAGTCTCCGGCCTAGTTGCCAACCTTTGTGCTTCAATGATGGAGTCACGAACACTCCTTTGCACGGTAGGCTCATGGCTCTAATTCGACTCGGTTCTACACGTCCTTTTCGGCTCAAGGCATCGGCTACAACTTTTGTTTTTCTCAGGTGATACCGGATATCGTAATCATAATCACTAAAAAGTTCAAGTCATCTTCGTTGTCTCATGTTCAATCTACTTCGATCAAAGAGGTATTGGAGGCTTTTGTGATCGATACAAATCACACCACAAAGTCAAAGGTTGGGCGATCTCTGAAAAGCCCTCAATGAATCGTCTATAGTAACCTGCCAAACCAAGAGGTTGGTGAATCTCGGTTGGTGTCTCGGGTCGTCTCTAAGTCTTCACCACTTCGATTTCACTTGGGTCCACATGATTTCCTTCTCTGCTCACCACGTGACCAAGAAAATGGGCCTCTTCAAACCAAAATTTGCATTTGGGAAAACTTGCATATAAATTCTCTTCCCGAAGTAACTCTAAAATTTTCATCAAGTGTTCCGAATGATCTTCCTTCGTCTTGAAATAAATCAGGATGTCATCAATGAAAATAGTGACAATTCATTTAAGTAGGGCCGACACACCCGGTTCATCAACCATGAACACCGCCGGTGCATTGGTCAACCCAAGGGCATAATTGTAAATTCATAGTGTCCATAGCGTGTTCGAAAGGTCGTCTTGGGAATATCGTCTTCATGGAAACGCAATTGGTGGTAACCCAACCGCAAATTAGTTTTTGAAAGGTAGCGAGCACCTTGGAGTTGGTCAAATAAATCATAAATTCTTGGAAGGGGATAACGATTCTTCACCGTGAGTTTATTTAATCCCCTATGATCGATAAGCATTCGGAATGAGTCATCTTTCTTCTTGACGAACAAAACCAGTGAGCCCCACGGCGATTGACTAAGGCGGATAAAACCCTTTTCTTGAAACCCTTTGAGTTGGGAAGCCAACTCTTGCATTTCGGTTGTGGCTAAGCGATATGGTGCTTTGGCCACGGGAGAAGCATTTGGAAATAAGATCAATACGGGAATCTAGTTGACGAGATGCCAAGCCCGGTAGGTCATCCGGAAATACACCCGTGAATTCATTAATCACGGGCACGGTCTTGGATTCAACTTTCGTGATGTTAACACTATATTTTCCCATCCCATGTCTCGGTCGTCTCGCCTTGAAATACTAAATCTTCACCATTTTCAAACGGAATTCTCACTACTTTACTACTGCAATCTAAAACCGCATTCATTGCCGACATTCAAATCCATACCTAGAATCACATCAAAGCTACCGATATCGAAAGGAACTAGATTTTTGAGAAACGGATGGTCACATAACTCTAAAGTACATTCACGAACAATATGGTCAATTTTCGTTAACCCAACATTTACCATTTCAAGTTCAAAGTAATACGACAACGGACTAAGGCTAGTATCAACCAAAGGCACGAAATCATTGAAAACAAGGCTAAAATCGGCGCCGGAGTCAAATAATACGGTGTTATATTGGTCGTTGAGTATGAAAGTATTTACAACGACGTTAAGATCAATACGAGTCTCTGCCTCAATCACTGCAAAAGCTCTTCCATGGGGAGCAAGTTGTTGTGGAGCTTGTTGTTGACCGATAAGGTTGGGGCACTTATTTCGGTGGTGCTCATGACTACCACACTCATAACAAGTACCTTGGGCCATCGGGGGATTTCGAGCATTGATCGGAATGGCAATCAAAGAAAGGCAAGACGATTGATGGTACACATTTCTATGTTTAACCCACTCGATTCTCTCACGTCCTTCACGATTACCACGGCCTCCACGACCACTTCGACTTCTTTGATTTCCTTGATCAACCGGTTTCTCTTACTCGTCTTGCGCCCATAATTCATGTTAGCTCTCCATGGTCTATCTATCTTTCCTCGAACACACGTGTTGGATTACCAAGTTAATCCTCACAATTCACACACGAACATTCGCAATTAACCGCCACATAACAAACAATCCAAAATTAAGCTATCCTAAGCCATTACAAGGACACGTATTTCTACGGGGATATTATCATGGCAATAAACTATGTTATCAACATCTTATTCGCATTCTAACTAATCGCACAATTCCAATTCAACCACAACCAAATTATTCAAATCAACATTCAAGTTCAAAATATAACGAGGCAAAGCATCATCGTTTTCATTCGATTCCAAATAAATTCCATGATTTCAAACCATTGCATACAAATATATAAAGGGGTCAAGTCACCAACAAGGCGGATAAAGCATAGTCCGAATCTTAACTTCAACATTCAATACATTAAAGGTGTATGTATACAGGGTGTACCAGCGGCTAACCCTCCACACCGTTAATATATTGAATGGATGTCGGGATTCGGTTCTGTTATGCTCTCTAAGTATTGACTGGGTATGTATACAGGGTGTACCAGCGGCTAACCCTCCACCTAACCAACACTCGTCAAACATATCGGGTTACCTACTATGCCTTATCCACAATGCGCAATCCACGAGGTCATGAACTTTATATGACATAGGATAACCATAGATTTGTTGATCAGGCGCCTCTAGGGTTACCGAGTGTCATACTCCGTTAATTCCATCATTTCACTTTGCTAGGGTTAAACAATAAAGCTATAAGAATATACGTCAACGTTCATTCAGCAAGTCACGGTGTATCCCGACACTAACACATACGTCCATTAAGTCATCACATAACAATCAAGTCACAAGTCACGAGAAACCTACGAACTCCATTTAAACAAGTTTTATGCGTCATACAATTCACGTTGCACACAAAATTTCCTATCATGCATGCTAATATGAAATGTGGGTGCAATGGCTATAGGCTAGGTCAATCCACCTAACTCTCTACAACCACGGCTCTGATACCATTCTGTAACACCCCAACAAGGCGGAAACATGAGGGTTACACAAATAGCACAGCACGACATGGAAATTATGTAAAGTAAACTTAAATGCATAAAAAGGATTAAGTAATCCATACGAACCATTCAATAATGCAAGGAACCGGATCACACATAAGCATAACCCCTAATCGGGAATAATGAATCACGGATCCAAGAAGTCCAAGTCCAAACCTAGCATAATCAAGCAATCAATCATCCAATACGCCTTTGTGCTAATCTGATCACCTGAAAAGTGTACTAAAACGGGTCAACATAAAGTTGGTGAGTTCATAGGGGTAAGTAATAGGAATCAAGTGTCGGGATATCAACCGTTAATGATATACAAAGATGAAGATACTTACCTCATCATCCACACGTTCACATATCATCATATCAACGTTACATTACAGCTAAACGGTTCATACACAATATACACGTTAAACAATATCGTCAACCACAACGTTATGCCACAAATGTGGACTTTATCATTATGCCATCAACATGGACTTAATCATTATGCCATTAACATGGACTTAATCGTTATGCCATTAACATGGACTTAATCGTTGTGCCATTAACATAGACTTAATCGTTATGCCACAACCGTGGACTTAATCGTTATGCCACCAAAGTGGACTTATCCCGATTATGATCATGCCGGGTGTGGATTCGTCAATCCACCGTCACGTCAATACATAAATAATATATATAATATACGTCATACGTCATAAGTATAACATCGTCATAAAGTGGCCATGATCATAATGGGTGTGGATTCGTCAATCCACCGTCACGTCACGTCATACCATAATATAATATAATATACGTCATAATGTATAAGTTAACGTCAACACAATGCACATACACTTCATACGATTTTACTTTCAAGGAATCATAGATGCTTATATATAGGGTCACCCGCAGCCTTCCCACCACATCTACAACTCATTGAAGGTATAATCGTCTTCCATGTATGTACAACTATCCAAACTACAACATGTATTCATAATCGGAGGCATAATCAATCGAGCATTAAATCAAAGCGTCAGACAAACAATCAACCAATCAATAATCAACAATCAAACAAGTATGTACACTTTTCAGCCTGAATCTCAATTGAGTAGGGAGCTACGGAACTCACCTTGGTTGGCAATAGCAATAAGAATGATCATGAGTGTTCAACAAGTGTCGCAAGCCCACACCTATAATATATACGTCACATATGTATTAATGCATCAAGTCTGTAACACCCCAACTATGGCGGAACAATGAGATGTACAGAAAGTCGAGTATTCAAAACAAAGGATTATAAATAACATTCACCATAGCTTTATTTGATAAAAGAATTTTACAAATGCACAAGCATGTGAACCAATCCCCAAGTACAATGCGTCCACCGTACTCGGATATTAAGTCCACGAGAAAATTAACAAATACATGAAACGATTTACTACAATGAGGGCGGCCACAAAAGCGGCCAGTCAACCCGCTGCCATCTTGGTGAGTGAGGGGACGAATCCTAGTTGCGCAACCCTCTAACTACAGGCCTCAATGAGTTAATAGTAGTGTGCAGGGGACCACCGTTTGACAGTACTCAAGCTCATCATATATCATATAACACGTTGAACATACAATATAATTCCCATATCATAATCATTCTTCAAAGTGTCATTTCATATAAAGAAAGCAATTTTAATTATTCATGCTTTTCACCCCGTAAGTAAAACATATAAAAGAGTTTGAAAAGGGGCTATGACTCACCTTGATATGCCGGGCATTATATATACTTATCCAAAATGGGTACTTCCCATCTATAGCTTCCTTGATCTTATATTCCTTACGCTCCTCATTCGCATTTCAAAGCCAAGACCATTCCTACGCGAAACTAAGGCGAATAAGGTCCTATCTTAGGTTATCATATAGAAATGCCATGTTAAGTTATGTTATTCTTATTCATCATTGGATGTGTAACCAATTTTAATACGAATTAGCATTTGTGATGTCAATTTATAGTTTGGTTAACGTAATTACTTATGTTTATTCCACCTAGTTATCTTTTGTGTCACTTTGATTACGCTTATCCTTTAACTCACATATTTCTTGATATGTCTTATGATTATTTGGGTTTATGAAATTCGTTTATGTGTTATGGGTCATCACCAATTGAGCCTAAGTGTCATGGGCTTCATTTAGTTATTGGGCTTAACCTTATTTGGGCTAGATGCTTAATGGGTTATATTGGTTATTGGGCTACATGGTTTATTGGTCCAAGTGGGCCTACTGATTTATGGTTCAATGGGTTTATTATTTGGGTCGGGTTAGCCCATTATGGTCCTTAGTGTATCTTTTAGCCCATTACACAAATTATTGGTTGAATTTTCTGTTTTTACTTCACATTTTTATGAAATGTTGGCTAGTATTTTGGGGTTAAACTGAATTATTTGGACCCTCCTGGTTTTTATACAATAACCTATATGTGTCCACTTATTTTGTGAATTTTGGCTTAATTTATAAAGAATGTTTACTACCTCTAAATATTTTTATAAATGGAAGTGGTCAAAACAGTCACTGTTTTGCATACTCGAAAGTTTTATAAAAGTTCTTTGGGTTTTGCTTTTTATTTTAAGTTTAGAACACATTGATCTTACTTTTCACCAAGTATGGCCTCCTGGAACCTTATGGATTAGGAGATAAAAATTGTTAAAGTTGGTAAAATATTCAGACAAAAATACAGTTTTGACCCGTTTTAGTAGAAAAATCATATCTTTTGTTTTGTTTAGTATTTTTGGGTGATTCCAGTTGGTGATTAAATTTAACTCGTTTATCTACAACTTTTATTTTGACACCAACACTTTATTTGGCCTATTTCAGTGTGTTTTACTCATTTGAAATACGAAGTTAGGTTCTGTTCAGCCTTTCTTGAAAACACCAAAGCATGCCTTTACTTTGTTACTTCCCCCAACACCAAATTTGATATTTTCAATGTATTTACTTTAATTTGAACAATATCCTATCATGTTAATAGTGTTTCTACAGATTTTTATAGTTAGTATTTTTGTACAAAGTTATTGGATTCAAAGGTTGATTTCTTAGTTTGTGAAATTAAGCTTTTTGGTGAAAACTCAGCTCGACCACTGGATACTAAAAGATTCATATCTCGAGTTCTGTTCATTCTTTTCACTTGATTTCCAGTTGGTGGTGAAACTAGACTCATATATCTACAACTTTTATTTTGGACACTTTCCCTGAATCGGTCCCCAAATGCCCGGTTTACCCGTCCCAAGTTCTGTTACAGATTCTGTGACTTTATTTTCGATCCAAACCACCCACCAATGGTCTCTCTTGCTTATTTTTCCCTCTTTAACACCACTCACTAGATTTTTATTCACTTTTGGATTATGTTAACATCAAATATACAGATTATAAGCCATTTCAAAATCATCCATTATCCATCTCAAATCCCATATTCAAAACTATAACAAAACTACTTAAATCTATACATGCATGTCAAGATCTAACCTTTTTGGACATATCTAAGCTATAAACTTTAATATTCTTTTTGAAAACACCATTTTTATGAAAAATCCCAGAATATATTGGTGTTTATTTCATATAAAATCAGTTTTAATCGAATCCATAAACCCATTTAGCAACAAATCTTACAACTACAACTCTTGGGTCTTGTTTATGTTGAATCCTTGAATCCTTTATCTTGATTTCAACATGCATGAACATGTGAGATAAGGATCTATCAACCTTGCCCTCATTGAGTTTAAATCAAGAATAAAATGAAAGAAAATATAGTAGAAGTCTTGTAGAATCTTTTGAAGAAAACAAGTTTAACAAGGAGTTTATTATCAACCTTTAGAGATCCGAAATATGTGTGCATGGGGGCTGATTTTCGAGTCTTGTGACCACCAAATCGGCTTCAAGCTTGACCTTGGATGATAGATTAGCAAGAATGGTTATTATTACAATAGTTTAGATAAGATTTAAGCTCCATTTTGTCTTGTTAAACCCGAAAATGAAGAAGAAAAGGAGAAGAAAGTTGAAAGAAATATTAGAGAGAGTTGAGAGCATGTGTGTGTTCTAGTGTGTGAGAAATGGCTGGAAAATTGGTATTCCCTAGCCTTAATCACGTGAAGGAGGGCAGGGAAATGGGTTGGGAGAGTGTTTATTGGTCAAGAGAAGTGGTGTGGTGATCCTCATTGGCTAGCTCAAGTGGTGGAGTTGTGGTGTAGGTGTATTTGGTCCAAAATGATGTCTAAGTTCAAAATGTGGGTGTGTTTTGGATAAGTTGATACATTATTGGTTAATTCATGTAAAATATAAGAGTGTAAGGATAAATGAATTAGTTGTAAGAGTTTTATGCATGTAAGCTAGCTAGTTATAAATCATTGTTACACTTTTATTAGTTGTATGTGCTATACATGCATATATATGTATGTCGTGTATATATATATGTATTGGCACTAAACTTTATACAATTTTCTTGATGTACCTTCTATATTTGAGTTGTTGATTATATTTTGGATGCATAGAGACTTGTTTGTTGGATTGAATACTTATAAACTTGTTGTTACTTTACATATTCTTGAAGTTGATTTGAGTGATTATGGTTACATTCTTATAAGATTGTCATTATTTCTTTACTTTGAGATTGTCTCATGTTTTGGCATTTCTAAGATAACTAGCTATCTTTGGGCATTCCATTGAACTAGAGAGAAAGTATCACTATGCCTTAATGTCTAGAAGGCAAATCCTCTCAATAAACCTCTAGGGATAAGTACCTAGGTGAATATAAGTAAGTTGTCCTAGTCGGAAATTGAGGGTTGTTACATCATTACCCCCTTAACTGAAACTTCGTCCTCGAAGTTCGCTCGTTCACGCGGTGATAAAATGAATGGTTTGACGGTAAGGATGGCTTCGCGGAGACGCACAATTTATGAGAGTCCATCTGGTTTCATCATGACCTCTTTTTTTTTGTTACTTACAAGCTTTTGATCTCCGTAGTTGGGGGCATCCATTGCTCTGTGCCCTAACATTTCTCGTGATTTGAAACTTCGAAAAAGAAAAAGGGTTACGAATGTCGCTCACCTCTTGAGAGGACTGGAGATTAATCGTATGTAATCGTTGTGGGCTGTCAATCTTGCCTAGATCAATACTAAATAATGGGATGATAATAAGAATGGCAATACGGAGGTGTAAAATGAGCAAACGGTTCGTAACATGAGTTACAATAAAATAGTGAGAGACGTTGGGATATCGATCGTTGGTGGCTATTCATTTCCATTGTTACTTTGCATACTTTCCTTTATCGTTTTCTACCCCAATTAAAGAATCGTTCCAATAGCTTCTCGCCCACTTTCATCCTTCTTTGGTTTGACGTTGGACACGCTTGCCGCTTCTTGAAAATATTGGCTTCGTTTGTGACTAATCACTTGTTAAGGGATTACCCCTTTAACAAAAGTGATACTAACTGAGGTGCCGAGTTGCACTAAAATTGCAAAGGTACATCTTCGTAGTATCACATTTTAGGGTTTTCCAATGTCGTCTTTGTTGCTTTATGGCGTTCGAGGGAATCATGAATTGTATGATCTTGTTCCTCATACTTACCTTTGTTCTTCAATTTCGCCCTTATTTTTCCAAAGTCACCTCTTTCATTACTCGCTAAGTCATATCGTTACCAATTTCTCTTGCTTTTGCCGATATTGGCTTTCAAATCGTTTTAAGGTACCTTTAATTACTCCCTTTTTACGCTAGAAGGACCATTATCTATGACTCATCACCGACAAATCTCTTATAACCTATTCGGTTTCTCTGCTATACCTACGCATTCCTCATGATAGGATTTACACAATCCTTATGCTCTTAAGTAATCATATCACTACCATCTTGGCAACACAAACACTTCAAGTCCTTGTTGGTATGAACCCTTTCTTAGAAGCAATCCTTCTTAGGTCCTCATGACCTCTACAAAACTTCCAATTACTTTGCTCTCAAAAGCCTCGTGTCCATTTTCAGCTTTCTAAGCTACGCTTCTTTTTCAACACTAACATAATGTTCTTAGGAATTGCGATATAAGATAGTTTAGGTGAAACAACGGTTACTTCGTCTTTTCCTCAACCATGCGGTTCCCTACTCTTTCCTTTCGTTTTCTTATGGATAACTATACTCCTTACCGTTTCGCCACTCAGATCCATCTGTTACTAGAGTAATCGTCATCTTGAATGACACACGCGCAGTTGCTAGTCCTTGAAGTTAATTCAGGGGTACTTGTCAGATCATGGTGATACGAATCCTTTAATCCTAACTCATCACAGATGTATGTTATCATTATCACGCTTCCATTCAAACGCTCCATAACTAGCTCTTCCCGGAGTTTGTAGTTTCTTTAAAATTAGTTCAACGACCAACTTCCTTGATCGTTGTGGTAGTATGTGCCTTGAGTTCTAGCGTCGTATTCCTTATTTGCTTTCACTATTAACCTAGCGATTCCATGTTATTTTCCTTCTTCACTTTCCTTGAGTGCACTACTTCGTGGGTCGATGGTCCTTGACGGTTCACCAGGTGTTGCAAAAATTTTCTCACTCGAGTTCATCTTGTTTTAGCTTACCTCTATTTGACCGTTGACCTTGAGGGGATAACCATCACGAGTCATCGTCCTTCCTTTACTTATCGACCATACTTCTCCTTTTTAGTAAAGCTAGCTTCCATCGGTGTTGGGCGTATACTGCTTTCTCTTAGCTTAGTTGATATGCTGTACTAATAGCTTGTCTTTCGATAGAGGTTTTCCAATTGATATTCAGAGAATATCGTGTGGAGCGCCATAAAGATGAACGCTACCGGAACTACATCTTGTAGATGGCGTCAATGCCTTCACTCTACTTGTTTGAGTCAATGACGTTTCTTCACTTTATCCTCTACTCCACATCACCTTCAATGATGCTAGTGAATAAGTCTTCTTGAAAGATAAAGTATAATCCTGCACTTCATACTCCTTGTTCGAGTATCTACCTA
>CM067167.1:262045864-262068364 GCA_034093135.1 Erigeron breviscapus
AAAAATTAGTGGATTACATTTGACATGAAGGGGGAACGTTAGAAAGATTATAGGAGGATATGTTAAGAGATATATTCATTATATAATAAAATATTAATAGTTTATAAAATATTAATAGTTTTTATAAAATATTAATAGTTTTTATAAAATAAATATTTTTTATAAAATAACATTTTATTTTATAAAAATAACTTTTTATAAAATAAAATATTTTTAAAATAATAAAAATTTTATAAAATAGTAATAAATTTTAATAAAATTATAATTTATTGCAAAAAATAATCATTAACAATAAATATTTTTATATTATAATAATAAAATATTAATATTTTTATAATTAAATATTAATAGTTTATAAAACATTAATAGTTTTTATAAAATAATAAACTTTTTATAAAATAAACTTTTTTTATAAAATAACTAATTTTATAAAATATTAATGTTTATAAAATATTAATAGTTTAAAAATATTAATAGTTTATAAAATATTAATAGTTTTTATAAAATATAATAAATTTTTATAAATATAAATTTATTAAAATAATCATTAACAATAAACTATTTTTAGTACTTATAATAATAAAATATTAGATAAATACACTTTTAAATTTAAATTAGTAATATACTAACCTATAAAATCACATAATAATAATTTTAGAAGAGTTGTTTTAACAAATTTTAAAATCTATTGGAATTTAAAACTTTCCATCCTGTTTGCGAAGAAATCTTGAATTCATTCATATGATGGAATTCAAAGGATTCAATTCCTTTTCCTTACGAAACAATTAACAAGTCATGCATGAAATGGAATCTGAATTTCATTCTGTCAACTAAACATAATTTGAAATGAAATTCAGATTTTAATTCCATCGAATTCCTTCAAATTTTGCGAACAAAACACCCCCTAAGATCGACCATTCCCTATCTGAATTTCATTCTGTCAACTAAACATAATTTGAAATGAAATTCAGATTTTAATTCCATCGAATTCCTTCAAATTTTGCGAACAAAACACCCCCTAAGATCGACCATTCCCTATCGTAACATACTTCATTGCCCTGTCAATATCTCATCATTTCTTCATTATCTTTTTTATTTTTCTTTTCTTAACGACAATTTATACTACTTTTAAACTACCGAAAATAATTCTAATTAAAATCACCATGTCTAGGAATTGGACCTGAACGTCACCCCAAGAAACAAGAGTTTTTGCCAATTATGCACCATTTATTAAATTAAAAAAAATAAAAATAACAGTGGATGCATGATTAAGTGAGGAAGGGATCCGACTTCGCAAAGCAACCAGATGCTGATTAAGTGAGGAAGCGCTATTATTCTATTAAGTAGCAATTTAACCTTTTTACATGCGTTTATAAAGTCAAGGTACACAGTTGACTTGATGGTGTTATTAAAATGGTGCGTAATTTGAAGTTTCCGAAAGGAAGTGTTTTTTAACATAAAGAGCAAAGGGAGATTCACTAGCAGATGATATCAAATTCTTAACTATAAAAATTGAATGTAATATGTAGATCTAACATGTAAAATTATTGGATTGATCATTCACTAGCACTTGTTAGTTGTTGATACAAAATTCGTCAAAGAAAGACTTAAGTTTTGAATATTACTCTTTAAAATTATTATTAATATTTCTTTTAGTATAGTATGACTAACATTAAGTATAAGGTAGTGATATTAGTAACAACAATTTTGATATATTTATCATAAAATACAATAGTTTATGCATACTATACAACTGACTAATGCACAGTAATGGTAAATGTATATAAATACTCTCTCCGTCCCATATTAAGTGTCCTAGTTTGACTTTTTGAGTCTTTTTCTTTCTACTTTGACCGTAGATAATTTTGTTTGTGTTATATAACACTTGATATAACATATATGAATTGATTGAGTTTTGAATGTAGTTTTCATTGATATAACTTTTATCAACTACACAAACAATTATATTTACGGTCAAAATCGAAAGAAAAAGACTTGACCAGTCAAACTAGGACAATTAAAATGGGATGGAGGGAGTAGTAAATGTATCTAAAGATATGATACGAATATCATTACTCTTTAAGTATATGATACGAATATCATTATTTTTGGAATGACAAGCCTCTTATCTATCTATTTCATACATCAAAAATTCTTTCTTATTATACAAAGTTACAAACATTATCAGATTTTCCAATATAAATAAAATTAGTACAGTATATGACAACAAAACTTAAATTGACCCTACAAGAAATCCATTGAATGGAAAGGCAACCAGTAGGAAAACACATTCTAGGATGGAGTTGATAAATTAGCCAATCATATAAAGATAAGGCATTTTTGTGGGGCCTTTGATAAACTAGACAATTGCATCTAACCAAAAGCTTCTTTATAAATCCCTTCAATGCTACCACACTGTTCTCTGTAAAAAGTGCATACAGTAGGACTCCACCCACTAACCAAAAACCTCTACAATCCCATCATACATACATTTCAACAATAATATTCAATTCATACAAAATTATTAAGTTGCCAAAATATTTGAGACCCCCCTACCCAAATGGTCTCATCATCAGCTGATAAAAAACTGGCCAACATTGTAGGAGGAAAAACGGCGAGGGCTTGTGATAATTGTATAAGAAAGCGCGCTCGGTGGTATTGCGCCGCCGATGACGCTTTCTTATGTCAATCTTGTGATGGTTCAGTTCATTCAGCGAACCCTTTGGCTCGCCGACATGAAAGGGTTCGTCTAAAAGTAGCTTCTTTGAAGCTATCATCTTTAGACAAACCTAATGAACCACCCCCGTGGCAACATGGTTTCACAAAGAAACCAAGGACACCACGGGGTGGTAAGCATACGTCTGTTAATAAACAACAGACGCAAAAATCCGAAGAAAGTAGCATGATGAGCTTCATTAATCCGCTTCATTTAGTCCCGGAGATCGGAAGCGATGAAGCCACGTGCACTTTAACTTCTGAAGATGAGCAACTTCTATATCAAGTCCCGGTTTTCGATCCTTTTGCAGCTGAGCTTTGTCTTTCGGGGAATAACTCGAATAATGAGGTGGCAACGTCTCGTCCAGTTAAACAAACTCCAGAGGGCCCCACAACTGATGATGATACAAATAATAATCAAGAACATCATGCTGGGGGGAAAGTAACGTTCGATTTGAATAGTTTGAACGGCTTAATACTTCCATCTGATATGGAACTAGCTGAGTTCGCGGCGGATGTGGAGAGTTTGTTAGGAAAAGGACTCGATGAAGAATCTTTCGCGATGGAGGGCTTAGGGCTGTTAGATGATCGTCATCATCATGAAAATAGTATGGAAAAAGTGAAAGTTGAACAAGACCATGATAATAATGATCAGATGGAGATGATTGTGGAAAGTGATCATCAACATCATCAGATGGAGATGATGAGAGAGCCTTTTCAGTTGAGTTTTGATTACGACTCGCCTTTATGGGACGAGAAGGACGAGAAGGTGGCGATGCAAAGCGGTTATCATGGGAATAATATGTATATAGTGAAACAAGATGAAGATGATGATCAACATATTGTTGATATAGATATAGACAAATTTGATGATGACGAAAAGAATAAGAAGAATAAGAATAAACGAATATTGTTGAAGTTAGATTATGATGGAATCATTGCTGCTTGGGATGAACAAAGATCTCCATGGACCACCGGTGACCGGCCGGAGTTGGATCCTGATGATTGTTGGCCTGATTGCATGGTACGTCTACATATTCCTTTTATAGTTTTTTACTAGTATGAAATATAGATATAGATGCCTTTTCTTACATCACTTTTTACAATTAATATCCCTTTACAAAGGAAGAGGGTAAAAAGTCACGGTATGAAAAACATGTTTTTTGAACTCTACTTTTCACATATATATATACAAATATGCAGTTATATGCTGCATGATTTGACTTAATATTGTAAAAGAAAATCTAATGCGCTCAAGTTTTATTAACTTTACTACGTGCACTTTATACTTGTACGACCGACATTTTTGTAAAACAACTAACTTTTAATTAACCTATCCATATAAAAGGAGATTCTACAAGGTACATACGTGTATGGAGATTTATGTAACAGTCGTGATTAACATATATATTGATTGTTTGTCGTATCAGGGCGGGTGTGGAATGATGCATCATCATCAGCATCATCAATATCCATATGGAGAAATGGGGATGATGACCGGGAATCCAGCAATGTTAGATGGAGGGCGAGAGGCGAGGGTGTCAAGGTATAGAGAAAAGAGGCGAACGAGGCTGTTTTCAAAGAAAATCAGGTATGAGGTACGAAAACTAAACGCGGAGAAGAGGCCTAGAATGAAGGGGAGATTTGTAAAAAGGGCATCTTCTTCGATCAGTGTTTCGTTTGCTTAATTATTACGTAGTAAATAGTTAACAATATATAATAACGACTACATATCTTGCTAACCTACATCCCATCAATCTTAAATTTTGTAAGTTAAGCTATATATGTGTAATTAGGTCTTTCCTAATTAAGAATGTTCATATAAATTCAATAAATGAATAAAAATAGAAGAGAAACAATAATCGTGTTTTGCAAATAATTTGTGCTTTTGTGGTTTGATGATATATGATCATCAGACTAATTTGGTTGTGTACGTACGTGTGCTCATTTGCACGAATTGATTAAAACCATAATGATTACGTTGAGCTCGATCATATAGCCGAGTCAATGCTATGTTAGATTCGATAGATGGGCTCTTTTATATTTTTTTAATTACTATTGTCTACGTACTGAGCCTAGCTAGCTATATATTGAGTCCATTATCATCATCATCGTGACAGGGCTTAATTACTGGTTTTTCACAGGAACCAGAAAACGGTTATAAACAAATTAAACATGCATCTAGTTAGCTACTAATTAATGTCACTCTAGCAGGAAAACTACTTTGGATGATCATTTCTTCTATATATTCAAGGCTAAGTTTAAGTACAAGGATTCAATATTATTGTATAGTATAATAGGGCTCTAATTAAGGAAAATCGACGGGCCAGATCAACTTTAATACGCATGAGCCAATATCGAAGGTTATATCATCAATTTTATCATTTAAATATGTCAATATGATGAAGTTAAACAAGTACATAGATTTAGAAACAAGAAAAAAACCTTCACGAATAATTGATTAAACTTCACATACAGACGGATGGTTTCATCGATCACCAATATATACCGTACCGATTTCAATCGTAAAATACTGAGTCCGAATTCCACCCAAACACGATGTAACGGGTAATTAATTTAAAATGGATATCCATTGGAAATTAAAAAAATTGTATGTTAGAACAATAATAAGTTTGATGCAAAAATTTCCGTGAGTAGATGTAACATGTATATATAAACTAACTATCCAATTAGTCTATTGGTTCCTAAATCAAATATTTATGCAATTAGCCTAATTGTCGTATCAGGCGTCAATATAGAGTAGTGTCTATGCTTCGTGAGAGCATTTTGAGATTAATTCATTAACCTAATTAGACATTATTTTTAAAGCATTATATGACAATCAGACAATGGATGATCATTAACTACTACTCCACTACCTATTGTATAATAATATGTTGAAGTGTTGCATATACTTTTGGTTATACAGATGAACAATATAAACTATATGTGGGTATGTATGTATGTATATATTTTCACATGAGCTGTTTTGAACAACAACAAGCACATGAATAAACAAAATCAAGCCGTGCAAATAAACAGAAAGTCCCAGCTTCTATTAAACAAGCTATATAAAGGTTTCTTAAAATTACAGTGCCATATTATTTAAATGAAACTAGTTCGTATGCTAAAGGTTCCTCCTATAGGAACACCCTAATTTGAAATAAACATCTAAACACCCATCATACGTTAATTAAGTATATATACATCGATATTTTCCGTATGTTACTTTGACTTTTCTGATCAAAGCTCTAATACGGGCGTATAATGAAATATTTGTCAAGAAATGAATGTTTTTGCCGAATTTGTGGGTGTGTATATAGACGGACCCTTAAAAGAATCCACATGCATAGTTGCATACTATTGTAGAATAGGATATGACGAGACTATTATATATATAACGTACTTATTTTTAAAATTGGAAGAATCATTCTTGATGTATGAAAATTTTGCTACTTGGTGTATCTTATATTTTTCTTTTACGAGTAATTAATCATTACACTTTTAGAAATTTACAATTAAACATCATTTTTAATTCTAACAGCACTTAACGGCTTCATTTAACAACCACCGTTAATTTGTACCAAATTTGCAAAAGGTTTCCGAAATAGGGACCAAAAATGCAATGAAACCTGAAAAGGTCCTGAACCTGCCAAAACATACAAACCACAGGGACCAAAATTGCAATTAACTCTTATTATTTTACATTTAATTCTTATGTTATTGTTTATGATCCATCTGTTTCATTAACTTACGTTTCCACTTGCAGTTTAATAATAACTTCATATAGTTTTATTATATATATATATATACTCCAGTCTCTGGTCCTTTACCCTCGGGCAAAGTATGGTTGTCTACCTCACCTCTCCCGTAATTTGACGGGATTGGGCATAGAAATTTTAAATATCCAGACTTATGCTTGTGAGCTTAATTTATAACGATAAATAATTAAGCTCACCCATATAGTATTTTAAGTCTTTGATGATACATTTATACGCTTACACAAAGGGTTACTTTTGTGGTCAAAATTTGGTTTGGTCAGTGGTCACTACATCTAGGTATAATGAATTGATCGTTTTGTATAATGAGAAGAAGAAGAACAAGTGATTCTAATTTTCGAATCAGAAAATGGCATTACTGATGTATTGGTAATTAGGTAGGTGACAAAATGGGTGGGTTGGGTAATGTGTCAAAACGGCTTCGGATTAAAATGGTAATCATAGTTATTATGACAACTTTATAATCTTTATCATCCTGCAGTTTAATTGTTAGCTATAAGTTTTGAAATCATAAATAATTTTCGCAACGTCTACAGATTACATAGTCATACTGTCGAACGAATCATATGTGAACTGTCCTTAAGTTTAATATCTCCTTGGACTCCTATCCTATGTGAGGTAGAGAATGGTTTTTTATAGCGACTTTTTAGACCTATCATCTCTTTGGAAGGTAGCTAACTAGAACGGAGAAGAACTTGGGATTATGATGATAATTGATAGTCATCATTACTTTGGAACAATTATGCTAAAGGTAACAAGTTTGTTGTGGACTTCAGAAGATAAGATTGTTGAATGTCAATTAATAGAAGTTATAGTAGGCTCTTGTAATTTTGTTTGTTATTTTTGATTTTAGTTTTTTAAGCTATTTATAATTGTGAAATGAATATGGTTTTAACAGGTTGAACATGGAGCGGCTGCGTATGTACAATCTGCCCATGGGTAAGTACAACCTGCCCATGGGTAAGTACAACCTACACATGGGTAAGTACAACCTGCCCATGGGTAAGTACAATCTGCCCATGGGTAAGTACAACCTGCCCATGGGTAAGTATAACCTACACATGTGTAAGTACAACCTGCCCATGGGTAAGTACAACCTGCCCATGGGTAAGTACAACCTGCCCATGGGTAAGTACAACCTGCCCATGGGTAAGTACAACCTGCCATGGGTAAGTACAACCTGCCCATGGGTAAGTACAACCTGCCCATGGGTAAGTACAACCTGCCCATGGGTAAGTATAACCTGCCCATGGGTAAGTACAACCTGCCCATGGGTAAGTACAACCTGCCCATGGGTAAGTACAACCTGCCCATGGGTAAGTACAACCTGCCCATGGGTAAGTACAACCTGCCCATGGGTAAGTACAACCTGCCCATGGGTAAGTACAACCTGCCCATGGGTAAGTACAACCTGCCCATGGGTAAGTATAACCTGCCCATGGGTAAGTACAACCTGCCCATGGGTAAGTACAACCTGCCATGGGTAAGTACAACCTGCCCATGGGTAAGTACAACCTGCACATGGGTAAGTACAACCTGCCCATGGGTAAGTACAACCTACACATGGGTAAGTACAACCTGCCCATGGGTAAGTACAACCTGCACATGGGTAAGTACAACCTGCCCATGGGTAAGTACAACCTGCCCATGGGTAAGTACAACCTGCCCATGGGTAAGTACAACCTGCCATGGGTAAGTACAACCTGCCCATGGGTAAGTACAACCTGCACATGGGTAAGTACAACCTGCCATGGGTAAGTACAACCTGCCATGGGTAAGTACAACCTGCCCATGGGTAAGTACAACCTGCCCATGGGTAAGTACAACCTGCACATGGGTAAGTACAACCTGCCATGGGTAAGTACAACCTGCCCATGGGTAAGTACAACCTGCCCATGGGTAAGTACAACCTGCCCATGGGTAAGTACAACCTGCCCATGGGTAAGTACAACCTGCACATGGGTAAGTACAACCTGCCCATGGGTAAGTACAACCTGCCCATGGGTAAGTACAACCTGCCCATGGGTAAGTACAACCTGCCATGGGTAAGTACAACCTGCCCATGGGTAAGTACAACCTGCCCATGGGTAAGTACAACCTGCCCATGGGTAAGTACAACCTGCCCATGGGTAAGTACAACCTGCCATGGGTAAGTACAACCTGCCCATGGGTAAGTACAACCTGCCCATGGGTAAGTACAACCTGCCCATGGGTAAGTACAACCTGCCCATGGGTAAGTACAACCTGCCCATGGGTAAGTACAACCTGCCCATGGGTAAGTACAACCTGCCCATGGGTAAGTACAACCTGCCCATGGGTAAGTACAACCTGCCCATGGGTAAGTACAACCTGCCCATGGGTAAGTACAACCTGCCCATGGGTAAGTACAACCTGCCCATGGGTAAGTACAACCTGCCCATGGGTAAGTACAACCTGCCCATGGGTAAGTACAACCTGCCCATGGGTAAGTACAACCTGCCCATGGGTAAGTACAACCTGCCCATGGGTAAGTACAACCTGCCCATGGGTAAGTACAACCTGCCCATGGGTAAGTACAACCTGCCCATGGGTAAGTACAACCTGCCCATGGGTAAGTACAACCTGCCCATGGGTAAGTACAACCTGCCCATGGGTAAGTACAACCTGCCCATGGGTAAGTACAACCTGCCCATGGGTAAGTACAACCTGCCCATGGGTAAGTACAACCTGCCATGGGTAAGTACAACCTGCCCATGGGTAAGTACAACCTGCCCATGGGTAAGTACAACCTGCCCATGGGTAAGTACAACCTGCCCATGGGTAAGTACAACCTGCCCATGGGTAAGTACAACCTGCCCATGGGTAAGTACAACCTGCCCATGGGTAAGTACAACCTGCCCATGGGTAAGTACAACCTGCCCATGGGTAAGTACAACCTGCCATGGGTAAGTACAACCTGCCCATGGGTAAGTACAACCTGCCCATGGGTAAGTACAACCTGCCCATGGGTAAGTACAACCTGCCCATGGGTAAGTACAACCTGCCATGGGTAAGTACAACCTGCCATGGGTAAGTACAACCTGCCCATGGGTAAGTACAACCTGCCCATGGGTAAGTACAACCTGCCCATGGGTAAGTACAACCTGCCCATGGGTAAGTACAACCTGCCCATGGGTAAGTACAACCTGCCCATGGGTAAGTACAACCTGCCATGGGTAAGTACAACCTGGAACTGGGTAAGTACAACCTGCCCATGGGTAAGTACAACCTGCCCATGGGTAAGTACAACCTGCCCATGGGTAAGTTACTTATAAAGTTCAAAAATGTCGTCAAATTATATCGAATTGGATCTCTAATGAACAGGAAATCTCAAAAGAAAAAGGAGACATACGTCCACAATGCCTGGTCATGAGTTCACTTGGGAACTTCTAAATGGAAACGATGAACAATGTTTTGAGTTGCTACGCATGTCACGTGATGCCTATGTTCGACTAACTGCACAGTTCAGAGCAAGAAGGTGGTTAAAGGATAGTAAGCATATATCAGTTGAAGAGAAATTGGCTATTTATTTGTTTATTATAGGTGGGAATCAACGTTACTCTGCGGTAAAGGATAGGTTCCAACACTCGACGGAGACAATTAATAAAGTTTTTTATGAGGTGTCAGATGCAATGTTTGAGTTTGCTAAAGAGGTTATAGTACCTACATCATTTAATCCTAGTCTAGACATTCCTGGAACAAATAAGAGGTTGCAGAAAGTTTTCAAGGTAGATAATAGAGATAGTTACGAACTTGAACCTATAATGTTTGATTTGCTGTAGTAGGACTAATAAGTTTAATGTAGGGAGCGGTTGGTGCACTGGATGGAATTTTGATACATGCTGTTATTCCTGCTGAAAAACGACACTTGTTTAAACGAAGTGAAAATGGTAAATGTTGTCAAAATGTTTTGGCAATTTGCGATTTCAACATGGTTTATACCTTTATTTTAGCTGGTTGGGAAGGGATAGCGGATGATTCACAAGTGTTGAGCACGGCTATATCAGATTCAGACTTTGAATTACTATTTCCTCCTCCAGGTATGTTTTATATTATATATATATATATATATATATATATATATATATATATATATATATATATAATTTTTTGATGTATATTTAGGTGGATATGTGTTATTCATTTTTTTTTACGTCTTTACAGATAAATACTATCTTTGTGATACTGCATTTCGACATACCCGAGGATTTATGACACCGTATCGCAATGTAAGGTATTCGCTTGGAGGCTTCCTTGATAGACGCGCAACGAATAAGAAAGAAGAGTTCAATCATGTTCATGGAAAACTTAGAAATGTTATAGAGCGTGCCTTCGGTGTACTGAAAGCACGTTTTCCGGTTTTGATGAAAATGATATCTGTCCCCTTTATTAAACAGAGAGACATTGTTATCTCATGTTTTGCAATTCATAACATGGTTTATACCTTTATTTTAGCTGGTTGGGAAGGGATAGCGGATGATTCACAAGTGTTGAGCACGGCTATATCAGATTCAGACTTTGAATTACTATTTCCTCCTCCAGGTATGTTTTATATTATATATATATATATATATATATATATATATATAATTTTTTGATGTATATTTAGGTGGATATGTGTTATTCATTTTTTTTTACGTCTTTACAGATAAATACTATCTTTGTGATACTGCATTTCGACATACCCGAGGATTTATGACACCGTATCGCAATGTAAGGTATTCGCTTGGAGGCTTCCTTGATAGACGCGCAACGAATAAGAAAGAAGAGTTCAATCATGTTCATGGAAAACTTAGAAATGTTATAGAGCGTGCCTTCGGTGTACTGAAAGCACGTTTTCCGGTTTTGATGAAAATGATATCTGTCCCCTTTATTAAACAGAGAGACATTGTTATCTCATGTTTTGCAATTCATAATTTTATACGGACTGAAAACATAAGTGATAAGTGGTTTGCTGAATACGAGCAAGAAGAGATAATATTTGATGATAAAAATGAATATGAAGATGATGATAAAGATGGAGAGGACTGTGAGAGTGAACAAGAGGACGATGAAGAATATGATGATCCTGAAGATCAACAATTCATGGCCAAATTGCAAGAAGATCGACAATTCATGGTTAATCTGCGAGAAGAAATTGCTGGGCGATTGATGCAAGACAGAGAGTCAATGCTTTAATTTTTGGAGTTAGTCAGTTAGATGACTAGACTCATGTATATGTGCTAAATTCATGGTCCGAATATTTCTGCTTGTTATATGCATCTTTCTGATTGAATTGCACTGCAGCATTTTACAGATTTTCTGCTATTTTCATTTTTATTGCTCTAAAGTACTCGAATAGGAACTTTTGAACTTGTATAGTTGTATATGCTACATACCTTTTAACCTATATCAAAAATCCATAGTGTTTTTGACTATATGATGTATATGTTGACAACTTGACCATCCTGAAACAGTAAAAACACTTGGGAGTTGGGACTGCAAAAGATGAACAATTCATGGTACATCTGGAAAAAGAATTGCAGGTCAATTGATGCAAACAGATACTGAATTCCTGAACTTTGAAGTTTGCCAGTAGAGAATGTGGCCAATTGATGGCAAATCCTGGAAGAATGCGGGCACTTGCTAGCTACTGTTTGCTGCTAGTGACTCATTACCACTTCAGCTACTAAAGCTCACACAAGTGTGTCATTCTCTTAAACACCCCAAAGGGGTAGACTGGCAACTTCGAAATAAAATTCTGGTAGCCACTTTAACTCATTAGTACTTCATTAATATAACTTATACATGTAATAAACATCTTGAAACGAAGTTCATGTACCCATTTTTGCAATAATGGATTTAAATATGAATTAATGATGTGATCACTGATACAAATCGGGTGCCACAATGATTTAGTCCTTGACGCCTACAAGCAACTTCCTTGCTTCATCTGCAATC
Source organism: Erigeron breviscapus (assembly GCA_034093135.1). NCBI lineage: Eukaryota > Viridiplantae > Streptophyta > Magnoliopsida > Asterales > Asteraceae > Erigeron > Erigeron breviscapus. The sequence goes on from CM067167.1 coordinate 262,058,317, forward strand.
TTCATAACATGCTCGTCCTTGCATCCTACAAGTACCCACATTCAAACAATGCATATCACTAGAGATTTTAAGGTAAACATGAGTTATTTCGAGTTACAAATTTTCCTCAACTGTCAAACAGGTAATATTAAAGCAGTTACTTAAAAAGGAAGAGGGGAAAACCGCTCAAGTGCATTTGCAGTTTCCAATGGCATAAGCAATTGGTTACTTTCCTAAATTGAATAATTTCAAAATTGAATATTGTTTTTCTAATATATTTTTAACTTCATACTACCTAATCAATATACAGAGGCTCTATGAACAAACAAGAACCAAAAATAAAAGTGTTTGTAGTTAATAAGCACCCGCTTTGATTTTTCTTTTTAAATCCATGCTTTTGCTCAAACCTGATTTGACCCATTACCCAACCCACCCATTTCATCACCGGACTCCTCAGGAATCTCAAAAGCTTTACCCATATCTAATAGTGTCTTTTCAAGGTTGAAAAGGTAGTCTTTGTTGGGTCCGGAGGGTCCTTCTGCATGAACAATCTGCCTGTAAATGAAAAGTTGAAGCCAAAGTAAAACAAAAGTTTAAGTCTAAAGCCCAAGTAAAACAAAAGTTTAATTATGAAGCCCAAATAAGACAAAAGTTTTAAGTCTGAGACAACCAAGAGCGTAAAAGTGTCTAATGCATTCTATATTAAAGTTAGATTACGCAAATATATAACCAACGCCTAAATCCAAACTTGACAGCAGACCATGAGACCAAGCTTGTGAATCGAAAAATGAGAGTCTGAGACGATGGACACTTTACATTGAACAGCATTGTGTCAGCAAAACTATTAAGATATCAACATTAAAGGCTTATTATGTCATTCACTAGTATTTATGAGTGACTGCTCTATGTGATGGTTTGATTCACATAACTAAGGATTAAGGAACGCATTCTATATATCTACATAATCTTAGTAAAAAAACCCCAAAACCATGAACAGATCTATTGGGACAAAGTCCTCAGCATATAAATGAACAAGTATTCTAAGAGGATATGAAACATGTGTTTTCTTAAAATCTTATTGAAAGAAAGTTCCAAAATGACGCCCTAATTGGCAAAAGTTATTACAAATATCCTTCCCACATAGATCTGCTAAAAGTGTTTGGGAGACATTTTGTACGTACAGCCAACCTGCCCTCCGTTTTTTATAGGTTGTCCAAATTCCACCATAAACGGATAACAGGGGTTGTAGAAAAACGATAAAGTAGATAACATAATAAGGATAAACTAAAGTGTCGGGCCCAAGATGACTCATCTAGTACTGATAAAAAACTATTGGCTAGTCCTCTAGAGGTTTGAGTGCTTCTACCTATCGCAAATATATAGCTAGAGGGGTGAGTGGTCAATATATATCTATGAACGCAGGGAAGATAGGAGGTTACGTACTTGGCAATCTCTTCTACCGAAGCCGGCCCCAAGTAGTTGCTGTTACTCTTGTCTGGTGACGCTATATATCTGGACATTTAAAACACCACTCGGTTATGTTATATTATGATCTGACGGACCTATTGCAAATGAAAAATTGCTCTCGGGCACTTACAACATTACCCCAGTTATAGCTGGTGATGAAGCCGTTACATCCTGAAATGGAATGCAAGAGCATGCATCCACAAAAGCTTGTTTATATCAGGAGAAACATCTCTACATATAGCCATTGATTATAGAAAACAAGTATAAACTTACTGTGAAGAAATCAACATATGCCTTCTTGTCATATTGCTTCTCCCTTACTTCTAGATACTGAAATTTAACAAGTCAGCTCTACTATTTCATGTATCCAACACAAGCACGACTATAGTTTTCAGAACAAGATAGCAATACCGTTAATGCCACTTCTTGATCTTCCTTCCTCGACACCTTGTAGGCAGCACCCCACTAAAATAAATTGGAAATTCATCAAACATTGGTTAGAATGCAACTAAATTTTTTTAAGAGAAAGGCACAGTCGATAGAAATATGGAATGCAAGTACACTCACTTTGTACAAGTTAATAAGTATATGAGAATTCTACAACCAATTGGAGATAACTATTGCAATTGCAAAAGCACAAACAATATACAATTAGCCTATATTGCTCTTACTAATATAACCGCACAACCAACATCAACAACAATATCCGATCCCACAAATTTGCGGGGTATGAGGGGGGTAAGATGTAGTCGGTCACACTCCTACTCAAAGGTAGAGAGACTACTTCTAAAAAGACCCCTAGCTTTAAAAGTGTTTTAAAAAACGTTATGCAAATACTATGCCTAAAAGGAGTGAGGTTTTTAAGATATATTAATAAGAATTGATTTATTATAGTTTCTTACTTTCTTATATAACTGAACTGATTTATTGTAAACCCAATTCCATCAAGTTAGTTAAGTATACAATTTGGTTGTCATCTTTAGATACTTCATGCAAATTTATCTCAAAGCACTAGATATCCCTGATGCTAGATCCCGGTTTCCAATCAGCAATTGCACCATCACAACAAAGTTTTATCAGGGGATATAATGTACTACTATAATAACTATTGCACACTGTAAAATACTAGTACAATCTTCTCCTCCTTTACTAAATGTAGCACATACTCAACAATCTCATAGGTACACCGGTGATGGTCCATCATGGAGACCTCAACCTTGAATTGTAGATTACAATTCAAGGTAGATTAAAGCAAATATAAACATATTACATTCTCTCTGAATTGGTGCGCTAACTGTTTAAAAACCATTGGTTAATTTTAGTAACACGAATATCGTATCTTGAACTCAGAAATATAGATATATTAAAGTATAAGACATTTAAAGAAAATGAACTTAGGGGGCAGTAGAAATTTGGGTTTAAAATTTAGTAAAAATATTCGGGTTGAACCTAATAAAGACCAAATAAACTATCAAAGACATAATAATGGTCTTATTCGTCCAAAAAGTTTATCCATAGACATTGTTCTAAATACCTTTTCTCAAGCCGTACAAGGGACGTTGGAAGCACACATTACCTGATGGGCTGATGGCAAGTTAGGATTTCGCAGTTAAATGGATCTTCCACTTAATTGATGGCCTGGTTAACAGATCATTGGTACAAGCATTTCTTTGGTTGTACATAATGGTGAATGGATGGCTAAATTACATATCAATATATTTGATAATGCTATTCTGCATTTAGTATGCTACAAAAAGTTTCAGCAATACATGGCTGTGCATCAATTGTAGGGACTTATCTAATGATTTAGTGTCCAATTGTTACAGGAAAAGTTTTCTCAGTGAACCTTTTCCCCGATTGGTTGTATTTGTAACACCCAAAGCCCGAAGCAATGCCTTGAAAACACAACTTAAAACCATTGTAAAAATTATTGGAAAAGGCCACAACTTTAGAGTTATATAGTGCTCAAAATGTCTAGACTTATTCATGGGACCGGCTATTATATAATGCTTCCATCACTTCTTGTTCTTTTCTTATAACTCCAACATTACATATCACATAATTATTCACACATTACATACCAATCTGTTCTACTGTGTCATGATATATATAAAAATGTTATGTTCTACTTTATTAAAATATATATAAAAAAGTTCACGGGTACCCTGGATCAAGTGAATAAAAAAAAAGGAAAAAGAAAGAAACTAACACAAATATGGCCAGGAGCAGGTTCCAAGGTAACAGTTCTTCCAGGGTATTCAGGAGTGCCTCTGTGATCAGTACTTCCTTGATAGAAAACACGACGATAGTCTTTTATAAAACCCACAACCCGCTCGTCATATTCAAACCCGGCTTTCCAGATTAAAGATCCGTACCCGAATACCCACATCACCATTTTTATCTTACGCACTACTCTTCTTCTTCTTGTATTCTGCTTTAACAACGATATTTAGGAGTTTATAATAGGGGAAATTTGGAAGGGAAATAAAATAACACTTGTAATTTTTTTTTATGGAAATGTGAATATAATTATAAGATTAAGCGTAAAATCTACATATAATTTTTTAATATTTTTTATTTAATAAATAAATACGCGACAAATTTTATGAATTAAAAAAAATTAATATGTAAGTATTTCACATCTAAACGATATCCAACATCCTTATATATCCATCCCATTTTTTATTTATGAGTATGTAACATATATATCTTTGAAATTACACAATGAAATAAAAAGGTTAATATATAATTTTTGGGTTTTGTTAATAACAACTTTTAGAATTGTCAATAATAATTAGAAAGATACCTTCAGGTATAAATAATTAAATACATTATATTTTCAATTTTTCAGTACTATTTAGTGTTTATTTAATATTATCACATATTTTTTATAAAATCATTATCAATCAAGGATGATAAAATAAAGTGATAGTACATATAACGTATATAAATTTATTTGAAAACCTCATTTTTGTTATATAAATGTTATTAAGAAATTAATATACATACAAAATTCATATTATTAATAACTTTTTTTTGAAAAGTTCATATTATTAATAACTAATTAATAATGTTTTGTGTGTTTTAAATTACTGATAATTTAAGTTATGTTATATACAATTTAAATGGTTTTTATTAAAGAAATTAACATGTTAAGTTGATTATTAAATGTGATAATCAAAAAATTGAAAAGTTTTGTTAAACGAAGCCTTAAGGGTTTTACACTTTTTAGCCAAAATAATCTAACTAAATACTTCATTTATAATTACTATACTTTGTATCTATCAAATTGAGAAAACTTTTTTTAATTTTTATCATTAATTACAAAAATTTCAACTTATTATATATACAGTAACTATTTTTTTCCATAAACTATTAAAACTATATCTTTTTTTTTGAACGTTAGCTTAAATTTATAATGAGTATATATGTAAATAAAAATATCGATATATACAACTACTTTAAAAATGTTTAATACAGCTGTTTAACTTAACTATGTATACACGAGATAAAAGAAGTGAGTTAAAAAAAATAATGAGATAACAATATTTATAAACTTTAAATATATAATATTTTAATGTGTAGTCATTTACCGTATAATAAAATTCACCTTTTTTTTTTAACATTCAAATTTTATTGATCATAAAACTAACAAGAAGCTAGGAGTACAATCCAAGGGGAAGAAATTAAGCAAGTAGAAATATAAAGTTTACAACAGACTATAGATCAAAAGTATTCCATTTGTTCCATTCCACTCGGTATTTCGTCGATCTATTTGTCAGCCATAGGAAGCTTAGAGACTTGATTTCTTTTGTTGCAAAACCAATTGTTGGTTTCTTGACTGAAAAGACAGCTGCATTTCGGCATTTCCAAATTATCCAACAATAGGCAAGTATTATGAGGATGATGATGTTTCTTTTTGTTGGATTGAGGAGCAGGTGATTGTGGGTCTCGAACAGCTCCTTGAGATTGGATGGTTTGATATGAGGAAGATTACACCAAGTACTGAGATAGTTCCAGAGCGTTGATGCAAAACTGCAATGAAGAAACAAATGGTCTGCCGATTCATCAAACTGGTTACACATCGGGCACTGTGGTGAGGTTATTGCAATGCTTCTCTTTGAGAGTTGATCCTTTGTCACTATTCTGTGCATTTCCAGCCTCCATCTGAAGATGTTAGCTTTCAAGGGTGCGAGGCGGTTCCATGGAAAAAGCCATTGATGTGGACCGTATGTGGTAGATTGTAAAAGGGATTTCATCGATTTCACGGTGAAGTGACCTGTTGAATCTTGCTTCCAAATCCATTTGTCTTTCGAGTTGCATAAGGTAACCCCGGTAATCAGGTTGAGCATGTCCCGGAGCTGTTGTAATTCTGTTGGGAAAGTTGGGGGCTTTTTCAGTTCCACTCCCATTGCGAGAATCGACCTCTACCTGTGCATCTTTCTCTAATGTAACATCCTTTATTCCTTTCGAGAGCAAACAGAACCGGGAAAGCTTCTTTAAACGGTTGTGTTCCAATCAAGTTATCGATCCAGAAGCGTATTGTTTCTCCATTTCCTACCTTTCTTGAAAAAAGTTTCTCCAAAGCAACATCATAGTGACAAAGATCGGAGTTGAGGTTTAAAATTGTCTTCCAAACACCGGCTAGATTTGAGTTGTGTGGTAATGGTGAGCAGTTTCTTTTTTGAAAAGTGAATTTAATTGATGACTCTACCCTAAAAACAAACAGGGTCTTTACGGTAGCGCCACCACCATTTTGATAAAAGAGCCAAATATTTGATTGAAGGCAACCCAAACCAATCCCTCCCGATTCAGTAGAAGCTATTACCCTATCCCAAGATACCCAAGGAATATTTTTTTTCCGGATAAAGAACCCCCCCCCCCCCCCCAAAAAAAATAATATGTACGTATTGCTTCAAGTTTTGAGATAAGACATACCGGAGCTTTATACAACGAGAAATAATATGTCGGGAGACTGTCAAGCACATAACGAATCCCCCCCCCCCCCCCCCCCCCCCCCCCCCCCCCCCCCCCCCCCCCCCCCCCCCCCCCCCCCCCCCCCCCCCCCCCCCCCCCCCCCCCCCCCCCCCCCCCCCCCCCCCCCCCCCCCCCCCCCCCCCCCCCCCCCCCCCCCCCCCCCCCCCCCCCCCCCCCCCCCCCCCCCCCCCCCCCCCCCCCCCCCCCCCCCCCCCCCCCCCCCCCCCCCCCCCCCCCCCCCCCCCCCCCCCCCCCCCCCCCCCCCCCCCCCCCCCCCCCCCCCCCCCCCCCCCCCCCCCCCCCCCCCCCCCCCCCCCCCCCCCCCCCCCCCCCCCCCCCCCCCCCCCCCCCCCCCCCCCCCCCCCCCCCCCCCCCCCCCCCCCCCCCCCCCCCCCCCCCCCCCCCCCCCCCCCCCCCCCCCCCCCCCCCCCCCCCCCCCCCCCCCCCCCCCCCCCCCCCCCCCCCCCCCCCCCCCCCCCCCCCCCCCCCCCCCCCCCCCCCCCCCCCCCCCCCCCCCCCCCCCCCCCCCCCCCCCCCCCCCCCCCCCCCCCCCCCCCCCCCCCCCCCCCCCCCCCCCCCCCCCCCCCCCCCCCCCCCCCCCCCCCCCCCCCCCCCCCCCCCCCCCCCCCCCCCCCCCCCCCCCCCCCCCCCCCCCCCCCCCCCCCCCCCCCCCCCCCCCCCCCCCCCCCCCCCCCCCCCCCCCCCCCCCCCCCCCCCCCCCCCCCCCCCCCCCCCCCCCCCCCCCCCCCCCCCCCCCCCCCCCCCCCCCCCCCCCCCCCCCCCCCCCCCCCCCCCCCCCCCCCCCCCCCCCCCCCCCCCCCCCCCCCCCCCCCCCCCCCCCCCCCCCACCCCCCCCCCCCCCCCCCCCCCCCCCCCCCCACCCCCCCCCCCCCCCCCCCAAAAAAAATAAAATATGTACGTATTGCTTCAAGTTTTGAGATAAGACATACCGGAGCTTTATACAACGAGAAATAATATGTCGGGAGACTGTCAAGCACATAACGAATTAGGGTTATCCTTCCACCAATTGAGAGGGTTGAGGCTTTCCATTGAGAGAGACGGGATTCGAAAGTTTGGATGACGGGCAACCAGTTCTTCGTTAGGTTCATGTTTGATCCAACCGTTAAACCAGGTATGTGATGAGGAAGCTGCCAATGCTACAATTAAGGATGTTGGCTGAGTTTTGTGTAGCAGCAGAAGGTAGATTAAGCCCGTAGAAACATGACTTTTGCATGTTGATTTTGAGCCCCGAGACCATATGAAAGGATCTTAATATTCTGGTAATGTTATGAAGATAAGTGACAGACCAGGCTCCCATCAGAATTGCATCATCCGCGTATAACAATTGTGACACAGTTGGGCCGAAATTTGGGAGTTTTATGCCCATAATTAAGCCCACGTTCGATGCTCTTTGGATAATATTAGAAAAGGCTTCCATGGCTATTAAAAATAAAAACGGGGATAGAGGGTCTCCTTGAGGCACCCCTCTTTCACAGTTAAATTCTTTTGTGGGACAACCATTAACCAGGACAACAGACCTAGTTGAGTGAAGCAAGCCTTTAATCCAATTTACCCATGATCCCGGGAATCCCAATTGATCCATGATCGATATCAAAAAATCCCAACTCACCGTGTCAAATGCCTTCTCAAAATCTAGTTTTAGACAAAAGGACTCTCGTTTGGTTTTCGTCTCCATTTTTTATCCATTTGGCTCGAGACTTTTGAAGGAGGTCAACGTTTTCGAGTGTTCAAAAGCTTGTAACTCTTGCTTTGTTTCAATCCGTAGGGTAAGCTCGTCATCCGTGAAATCTCAATAATCAATGATCGAGTCAAGTTTATGGAGTTTGTCGGTGAGAAGAAAGGCTTGTTGGTTTTCTTTGTTTGAGATGTTTTTATTCCATTCTTTTAGGTGTTGTTTTAGAGTTTTGAGTTTGATGTGGAGAATTTGGTCTGGCCTACCATGGAAGAGACCTAAGCACAGGCTGTTTGAGACAACTTCGTCAAATCCTGGTTTGTGGAACCAAGAGGAGAAAAGGCGGAATGGCGAAGGTCCAAAATCAACGGCTACAGTGGTAAGGATTAGAGGGCGATGATCGGAAAGGGATCTTGGTAGGGATGTGAGTGAGGCAGTAGGCCAGATATTCATGAAACCAGGTGAAACAAGGATTCGGTCTATCTTGCTCATCTTCTTGCCATTATCAGCCACGTATGTGAACATGTGTCCATGCATCGTGTATTCTAATAGACCGTTATGGTGAATGAACGAATTGAAAGAAAGGACACATGCATCTTTAAATGTTGAGTTTTTTCTCTCATCTCGATATCTCACTGAGTTAAAATCTCCCAGAATAATCCACAATCCTTGTGCATTTGAGATATGAGATGAAATTTCGTCCCATAAATGTTGTTTCGCTTGAATCTCCTGTGGGGCATACAGATTGAGGATGTGGCATATTTCAGAGATACCGTTTATATAGCCCGAGGTGATGAGAAAATGGTTGGACTTGGTTGTGTTGGCGAGTATAAAAAGTGAGGGGTCCCATATGCTAAGTATGCCCCTGGATTTCCGTTGACTTCCAGTTGAAGGGATGAAGTCATGAAGGCAGTTGGAATCTCCCTAGAAGGTGTTTGGGAAGATGGATTGACCATCAGGTCGATGTGTTTCTTGAAGACAGATATAGTTGATTTTGTGATCTTTTCGAATCTGTTTAACCCATCTGGACTTGCTATTGTCCATGATTCCACGGATATTAAGTGTCATAAAATTCATTGGGCCACAGATTGTGCACGGTCTTGAAGGATTTGGGCCTCAATTTCGTTTTCATGACCAGCGAGATTGGCACCCACGCACTCTCCGACTGCGATGGTGGCGTCAACTTCTTTTGCCAAAGCTTCTGCTAGGACTTCCTTCTGCTTTTGGTTTAAAGAGGTGTCAATTGATCCTTCGGGAGGCGGAGAGATGGAAGTTTTGGGAGGTTGTTCAGAGATTGATGGTTGTTGGTCGGTGATGGAGTTCGATACAGTTCTTCGTCCAAGATATTAAGGGATTGAAAAGGGATTGGGTTTATTTTTTGTCTGAAGGAGAGGTTAGAAGTGGTGGGTGCTAATGGAAGGGTTGTGCTGCATTGGAGAATAATGTTAGAATATGTGGGATCAGAATCATTTCATCACCTCCCGGGTATACAAGATCAAAGGCCTCAGATGATGTGTCGGTCCAAGAAGGGTCCAGGAAGGGTCCAAGCCCATAAATTAGAAGTCGGTCATGTTGACCTAATTAGGGTTAATACTAGTATAAATACAGGCCGTTGTAATCACTTTTTGGATATCAATAAAATTATAATCTCATCTCTTTCATTTAACATGGTATCAGAGACAGCAAATCTGTTGTGCTCATCATATACCCAATAATATCCAGAAAACATCCGCTCAAAAACTGAGCCACCATGGCCGAAGCCGGCGGCTCAGAAACGAATTCCGAACTAATGCTTCAATTAGCAAACTTATTGCAAAATAATAATCACCAATCACAAAACCCCATGAAGTATACAAAAATCGGATCTGACCAATTACAAAACTCCATGGATCGAAAGTTTGAATCAATTAAAACAAAGATTCATCGAATCGA
>CM067167.1:262070864-262088364 GCA_034093135.1 Erigeron breviscapus
TACCCCAGAACAAAATGGTGTTGCTAAACGAAAAAATAGACTCTTACTGGAAATGACTAGAGCTCTAGTAATTGAATCCTGTGTTCCAAAACATTTTTGGCCAGAAGCTCTAGCCACTGCCACTTATTTAATCAACCGACTTCCAACAAAAATTCTCAATATGAAAACCCCACTTAAAACCCTTACTGAATATCACACACTTCCATCAGCACTCACTCTTCCGCCTAAAGTGTTTGGATGTACTGTGTTTGTCCATGTTCCAAAGTCATATCGTGATAAACTTGATCCATGTGCTGAAAAATGTGTTTTTGTGGGGTATGGGGTAACTCAAAAGGGATATAGGTGCTATAATCCAAAGACTGGTCGTATGTTCACCACCATGAACTGTGATTTTCTGGAAACCAAGTATTTCTATTCCCCGCCACACAGTGGTCAGGGGGAGGAACAATGTGACACACTGAGTTGGCTGGGATACACTCCAGAAGAAAGTGGATACACCCCACCCACTCCAGAAGAAAGTTTTTCCACAATACCTAGTACCACACTTGATCCAGAAATGTCTCCAGAAGAACAGTTCCCTCCAGATCAATCTCCTCAAAGTGCCACAGAAAATATGAGTCCTAACCTGATATCTGAGGTAAGTAATTCTTCACCTGATGAAACTACCATACCAGATACCATACCAGATTTCCCTAATGAAAATGTGAAGGAAAGTGAAGAACATATGGGTTCTGAACAAATGAGTTCTGAGATTCCAGCACGATATGTGCTTCCAGCAAGATCTAACAGAGGGATTCCTGCAAAGCGATATTCCCCAGAAAAGTTTTCTAGAAGCTCTAAATATCCGATGGCCAATATGGCCAGGGAGAGTCTGTCCAAAGAAGCAAAAGCATTTGCAGCAAAGTTATATTCAGAAGAGCTTCCATCAGGAGTTGAGCATGCTTTGAAATTAAAGAGGTGGAAGGATGCTATGGATAGTGAAATGGAGGCCCTTATTAAAAATGATACGTGGGAGAAATGTATTCTACCAACAGGAAAGGAGCCGGTAGGTTGCAGATGGATATATACCATCAAGTATAAGCCAAATGGGGATGTAGAAAGATACAAATCAAGACTTGTAGCTAAAGGATATACTCAGACATATGGCATTGACTACTCAGAAACCTTTTCCCCAGTTGCAAAGTTAGATACAATAAGGGTCCTTTTCTCAATAGCCGCAAATCAGGGTTGGTCTCTTCATCAGTTTGACGTGAAGAATGCCTTTTTGCACGGAGAATTGAAAGAAGAAGTGTATATGGAAGCTCCTCCAGGATTTTCTCGTGAATTTAAACACGGGGAAGTCTGTAAATTGAAAAAATCCTTATATGGATTAAAGCAGTCACCTAGAGCTTGGTTTGGAAGATTCACTCTTGCTATGAAGAAGTATGGATATCATCAAAGTAATTCAGATCACACATTATTCCTTCGTCAAAGAGGGAATCTAGTGACATGTCTCATAATTTATGTTGATGACATGATTATCACAGGAAATGATGAAAAGGAAATTGAACAACTGAAATCAGCTTTGTTTGCAGAATTTGAAATGAAAGACTTGGGAGATCTAAAGTATTTCCTTGGAATAGAAGTCTCAAGGTTAGATCGTGGAATCTTCATTTGTCAGAAAAAGTATGTACTGGATCTTCTAGCTGAAACAGGAATGATGGACTGTAAGCCAGCTGACACACCTATGGTCGTTAACCAAAAGTTGTTTGTAAAAACAGAAGCTAAGGCAACTGATAAAGATAGATATCAAAGGTTGGTAGGTAAACTCATTTATTTGGCTCATACCCGTCCAGATATAGCATATGCTGTTGGAGTGGTAAGTCAGTTTATGCACCAACCTCAGGAAGATCATATGAATGCAGTTCTGCGAATTATCAGGTATCTTAAAGGAACTTCAGGGCATGGGGTGTTGTTTAAAGCTAATGGTCATCTCAAGATTCAGTTATATACAGATGCAGATTGGGCAGGAGATAAAGGTAATCGAAGATCTACTTCAGGATATTTCTCGTTGGTAGGTGGTAACTTGGTTACATGGAAAAGTAAAAAACAGAAAGTTGTTTCCTTGTCAAGTGCTGAAGCTGAGTTTAGAGGTATAGCTAGAGGACTAGCAGAAGCTTTGTGGTTGAAAAAGCTGGTGTCTGAAATAGGTTTTGCCCCCAAAGAAAGCATTCGAATCATGTGTGATAATGAAGCTGCTATCCAGATCTCAGAAAACCCAGTTCAACATGATAGAACCAAGCATGTGGAGATTGATCGTCATTTCATAAAAGAAAAGTTGGAAAGTGGAATTATCAAGTTACCGTTTGTAAAGTCTGAAGACCAGCTGGCTGATATTCTAACTAAAGCAGTAGGAACATCTATGTTTCATAAGTGTCTAAGCAAGTTGAATTTTGGTAATCCCGATATTCAACTTGAGGGGGAGTGTTAGAATATGTGGGATCAAAATCATTTCATCACCTCCCGGGTATACAAGATCAAAGGCCTCAGATGATGTGTCGGTCCAAGAAGGGTCCAAGCCCATAAATTAGAAGTCGGTCATGTTGACCTAATTAGGGTTAATACTAGTATAAATACAGGCCGTTGTAATCACTTTTTGGATATCAATAAAATTATAATCTCATCTCTTTCATTTAACAAATAATTTCGGGATTTTTGTATGTAGGGTTTGAGGGTGGTGTATTTAGGTCGATTCGCATGCATGGGGAAAGATTTAGAGGGGGCGATGATTAAGCCATAGAAAGTGTATAACGAAATATTCATTTTTATAATGTTTTTAAAATTTAATGGCCTAACCGATTAGTTCAATCATTTTTGGCAATCAACCTAGTTCAAATTCTTATTTTTATTTGTAAAAGGTGTGGATTACTCGCAGCGGAAGGTATAACATACGTTGTCTTAATCGGGTCCGTACTAGAGAGCCCCTTCATCTCCAATACCTAGTTCAACTAAAAATCAGTTTCAAATCATTGGTCCTTCAAGCAGGAGATTCAAATGTACTCTCTTTGTAGTCCATGGCTGTGGCGGAAGCAATGTTTTTAAACCGGCCGGTCGGACCGATCGGACCGTGGTTCGACCGGATTTTTGAAGAAATCCGGTTTAATAACCTCCGGCCTGTTCAATGAAAGTGAGCCGTAATAAACCGCTTGAACCGGGGCGATCAGACCGAACCGGACCGCTTTATCGACCGCTTTGAACCGGTCAAAGTGGTCAAACCTCCATTTTTCCTGACGGAATCTTGAATTTTCCCGGCTACAATTGTCGGTCTGTAAATAAAAGAGCTCGGAGATAACATAATCCACCGAGAACTTGAACTTTTCTAACGAAATACAATGGTTGAACGAGAAACTGTGTTAACGGAGCAAACAAGAATATGGCTAGCTAACGTGCGAGTGAAGGAGATTTCGTCAGGAATTGGAAGCGATCGATGGATTGTTTTTCCTTAACTCCATTGACTGAATTCGAAACGGGGGGGGAAAGCAAAAAAATTAAACAAATATGTATTTCTTGACTGGCCGACGAGAGAGAAAAGGGAGGTTTTGAGTGGTTGCTTGCCTGGTTGGTAGAAGGGAACAAAGAAAGAAAAATGAACTTTGTTTTCCTGGTAGAGAAATAATTTTGAAGTATAAAATGGTGATAGCGATGTTTTTCTTCTTTTTACTAATAGCCCATCGTTTCACAAAACCATTGGTCATTTTTTTTTTTTTTTTTTTTTTTTTTTTTTTTTTTTTTTTTTTTTTTTTTTTTTTTTTTTTTTTTTTTTTTTTTTTTTTTTTTTTTTTTTTTTTTTTTTTTTTTTTTTTTTTTTTTTTTTTTTTTTTTTTTTTTTTTTTTTTTTTTTTTTTTTTTTTTTTTTTTTTTTTTTTTTTTTTTTTTTTTTTTTTTTTTTTTTTTTTTTTTTTTTTTTTTTTTTTTTTTTTTTTTTTTTTTTTTTTTTTTTTTTTTTTTTTTTTTTTTTTTTTTTTTTTTTTTTTTTTTTTTTTTTTTTTTTTTTTTTTTTTTTTTTTTTTTTTTTTTTTTTTTTTTTTTTTTTTTTTTTTTTTTTTTTTTTTTTTTTTTTTTTTTTTTTTTTTTTTTTTTTTTTTTTTTTTTTTTTTTTTTTTTTTTTTTTTTTTTTTTTTTTTTTTTTTTTTTTTTTTTTTTTTTTTTTTTTTTTTTTTTTTTTTTTTTTTTTTTTTTTTTTTTTTTTTTTTTTTTTTTTTTTTTTTTTTTTTTTTTTTTTTTTTTTTTTTTTTTTTTTTTTTTTTTTTTTTTTTTTTTTTTTTTTTTTTTTTTTTTTTTTTTTTTTTTTTTTTTTTTTTTTTTTTTTTTTTTTTTTTTTTTTTTTTTTTTTTTTTTTTTTTTTTTTTTTTTTTTTTTTTTTTTTTTTTTTTTTTTTTTTTTTTTTTTTTTTTTTTTTTTTTTTTTTTTTTTTTTTTTTTTTTTTTTTTTTTTTTTTTTTTTTTTTTTTTTTTTTTTTTTTTTTTTTTTTTTTTTTTTTTTTTTTTTTTTTTTTTTTTTTTTTTTTTTTTTTTTTTTTTTTTTTTTTTTTTTTTTTTTTTTTTTTTTTTTTTTTTTTTTTTTTTTTTTTTTTTTTTTTTTTTTTTTTTTTTTTTTTTTTTTTTTTTTTTTTTTTTTTTTTTTTTTTTTTTTTTTTTTTTTTTTTTTTTTTTTTTTTTTTTTTTTTTTTTTTTTTTTTTTTTTTTTTTTTTTTTTTTTTTTTTTTTTTTTTTTTTTTTTTTTTTTTTTTTTTTTTTTTTTTTTTTTTTTTTTTTTTTTTTTTTTTTTTTTTTTTTTTTTTTTTTTTTTTTTTTTTTTTTTTTTTTTTTTTTTTTTTTTTTTTTTTTTTTTTTTATATTTTTTTTTATCTTTGATTACACATTAATGTAATTGTAGGTTTAGTCAAACGATTTACTTGTTCCAAATAGATGGATATATTAAATTGATTATGTAATTTGATTTGAAGTTTACAAATATATGGATATCATTGAACGTATGTTATGTTTGAGTTAAAATTATTTTGTTATTCCATGAATAAATGTATAATTGCCAAAAACTCGGTCTGATTCTGGTCCGACCGGTTGGAACGATCAGACCGGTAAAATTTCGTGAGGCCGGTTCAGTGTCCGGTCCGATTTTCAAAACATTGACGGAAGTATGGTCCAACTATATTATATTTTACTATCTTTTATCTATTATTCGGTGTTTTGAATTGTTTTGATATATGGTAGAACAAGCTAGAAGTCTAAAATGGAAAAATGCATTTTTGGTTAGTGTCATAATTAATCAATAACCAAATTGTATGGTCCGTAGCATTATTTCCTTCTTCTATTTGTGCAAGTGTCATTATCTCTACGACTTTGTAGAATATATCCAAAAGGAGAGCAACTAAACTGCAGAGTGGGCCGGGCCGATGTGCCTATATATGAAATGCATTCAAATTAAAACCTTCCCACACCTTATTATGTCACTACTACTGGTAACATATTATAAAAAACAAAAACAACGTCACCTGAGATTTCTTCGATGTTTATTTGTTTGACCCAATAAATCAGTCGAGATACACCAAAGTATATAACATAAGAAGAAGAAGAATTCAAAATAATTAGCTGCATGACTTTTATGAAAGGTGAACTTACACGGGATTAATATCGACGACGGAGAATCAAGTTAATTATGGATGCCGCCATAAACAACTTTCACATGAATATCGGCGATGGAGAATCAAGCTATGCTAACAACTCGTTTCTTCAGGTCTCTCTTATTCTATTTTGTTGCTGATTTTAGTTGCTATGCAATTATCATAATTTACTTACTTGATAATTAATTAAGGAATTGTAAGTTACGCTAAATTACGAGAGTGGAGTGCATTATGCCTCGTTTAACTCCATTCACTCTTACGGGAGGGGGACAATGCCCCTAATTGTTGGCCCTAATATTTTGGGATCTAAATCGATCGACAATAAAATATATTTTTTTAGAGTCGAACTAATTCCTCTGCTTGGAATTGAAAGTAAACCTTATCCGAGATTAAAGAATGGAAATACTTCATTATGAAAGTAAACAAACATGAATTGAAGGCGGTTTTTCTAGTCTTTCCAAGGACCCAAATTCCTTTCATAAAATCACAAACACATGTAACTACTACAGTAGTAATAATTAATGTGAACATGTTTTTAAGTTTGAGTCAATGTACATTTTCAAATTAAGGATACGATGGCCAGAACGAACATTTTGTACGTAGCTAGCCAGCTTCTAAAAAAGTGTCTCTGATAGAACGAAGTGGCGCGCGCTATCTGTCCATATATAGGAAACTATCATAAAAGCAGTGTTTCCGACCTTAAAGCACACAATCAAGGGTATGGATGAGGTGGTTTTCTCTCAATGCTTCAAGATGGCAGATTTAGGATGCTCCTCCAGCCACAATACACTATTGGTTGCATCTACCATTATTGATATAGTCTGTGAGGTATGTATCGAAAAGTTTAACATTGATACAACACAATGACCCATATTTATAAAAGACCAGGTAGTTAGAATACAACATCTAACAATACTTTTATTTCAAAACAGTCGGTATATCTAGATCCGACAATACAACCAATAGGGGAAACATTTTAGTTTGTCAAACACAAGAAACCATTTAATTCGCCATCACACGGCAATTCAACGTCATTTCATTCAACATTTAATAAATGACACGTATACACATTTTCGACAGCCCAACATGGCAAATTTAAGTCAAATGATTTAAGCATCCATATCACATGGCATACACAAAAACAATCATTTATTTAATAAATAGTGTATACAACAAAAGGTGCGGCGCACCATGGAGGAGGTGCGGCGCACCAAGGAGGTGCGGCGCACCAAGAGGAGGTGCGGCGCACCAAGGAGGAGGTGCGGCGCACCAAAGGAGGTGCGGCGCACCAAGAGGAGGTGCGGCGCACCAAGGAGGAGGTGCGGCGCACCAAGAGGAGGTGCGGCGCACCAAGGAGGAGGTGCGGCGCACCAATGGAGGAGGTGCGGCGCACCAAGAGGAGGTGCGGCGCACCAAAGGAGGTGCGGCGCACCAAGAGGAGGTGCGGCGCACCAAGGAGGAGGTGCGGCGCACCAATGGAGGAGGTGCGGCGCACCAAGGGGGTGCGGCGCACCAAGAGGAGGTGCGGCGCACTAATGAGGAGGTGCGGCGCACTAAGCCAGGTGCGGCGCACCAAGGAGGAGGTGCGGCGCACAAATTGATCAGGGAACCAGTCCAGGTTCATGGTGCGGCGCACCAAAGGGGAGGTGCGGCGCACCAAACTGGGATGCGGCGCACCAGGGGATGGTGCGGCGCACCAAAGGGGAGGTGCGGCGCACCAAAGGGGAGGTGCGGCGCACCAAAGGGGAGGTGCGGCGCACCAAAGGGGAGGTGCGGCGCACCAAAGGGGAGGTGCGGCGCACCAAAGGGGAGGTGCGGCGCACCAAAGGGGAGGTGCGGCGCACCAAAGGGGAGGTGCGGCGCACCAAAGGGGAGGTGCGGCGCACCAAAGGGGAGGTGCGGCGCACCAAAGGGGAGGTGCGGCGCACCAAAGGGGAGGTGCGGCGCACCAAAGGGGAGGTGCGGCGCACCAAAGGGGAGGTGCGGCGCACCAAAGGGGAGGTGCGGCGCACCAAAGGGGAGGTGCGGCGCACCAAAGGGGAGGTGCGGCGCACCAAAGGGGAGGTGCGGCGCACCAAGGGGAGGTGCGGCGCACCAAAGGGGAGGTGCGGCGCACAAGGAGGTGCGGCGCACCAAAGGGGAGGTGCGGCGCACAAACTGATCAGGGAACCAGTCCAGGTTCATGGTGCGGCGCACCAAAGGGGAGGTGCGGCGCACAAACTGATCAGGGAACCCAGTCCAGGTTCATGGTGCGGCGCACCAAAGGTGGTGCGGCGCACCAAAGGGGAGGTGCGGCGCACAAACTGATCAGGGAACCAGTCCAGGTTCATGGTGCGGCGCACCAAAGGGGAGGTGCGGCGCACCTAACTGGATCGGCGCACCAAGGGGATGGTGCGGCGCACCAAAGGGGAGGTGCGGCGCACCAAAGGGGAGGTGCGGCGCACCAAAGGGGAGGTGCGGCGCACCAGGAGGTGCGGCGCACCAAAGGGGAGGTGCGGCGCACAAACTGATCAGGGAACCCAGTCCAGGTTCATGGTGCGGCGCACCAAAGGGGAGGTGCGGCGCACCAAAGGGGAGGTGCGGCGCACAAACTGATCAGGGAACCCAGTCCAGGTTCATGGTGCGGCGCACCAAAGGGGAGGTGCGGCGCACCAGGTGCGGCGCACCTGCGCCCAGATCAGTTCTTAAGTGCAGAAAACCAACCAAAAACCCTTCAAACATGACCCGAAACAACCCAAAACGACTTGTAAGAGTTTGTAACTTAATTTGAAGCAAAACTAAACATCACTAACCATAAACACACATAACCCAACCCATAATTTCATCCATAACATCATTAAATCTTTCGAAACGACCAAATCAAACCCAAAACCCTATTTAAACCCTAAATACAAATTAACTTGTTTTAGGCCATGTAAAAGCTCGAAATGACTAGAAAAGAGTAAGTAAACATAAATAGGCGTAAAAGGGATGATTTAAACTTACCAAAATTCGTTCTTGAATTAAAAGGTTGAAGATGGTAATGCCTTGAATACTTGCTAAATGATTTCTTCTTTTTCCCAAAAATCAGATTTTGATATGCTAAGAGATTGAGAGAACTTGATCTTTGAGAGTATTGGTAATATGTGTGGTGTATTTTTGTGTTTGTGTGGGGTGTGTGTGTGTGGTGATCACAAAGAAAACAGAGAAAGAGAGAAAGAAGGAGGGAAAGGTTTGTTGGTTTAATTCCCACCACAAACAAAAGGGGCCGGCCTATGTGGCTCCTTTTTAGCCATTTAAATACCCCGAATTTGGTAAAATGCTTACGATTAAATACCGTTTGACCTAAAAGTCAAAATGTAAAGTAAAGATATTTTCCCTCGTCTCATTTTAGTCGAGACAAATAAATAAAATTAAATAAACTAAACTTTTAGAAATCTTAAGTTTAGACAGTCTAATTACTGTGTTCAATTATAACATTTAAATCTTTATTTAACGTCATTTTAAGACTCGGCATTCGTCTAAATAGCTAATAGCCTACGTCATAATGATACGTCTAATTGAACCATATCAAATGTTCAATTAACTAATAATTTCCACGTCATAATCTCTAAATTAGACGAAATTATAAATAATGATCGAGATTAGGACTAACCCGATGTTAATTAATCACGAGTTGTCACAGCATCCCCGACTTCTAAGGATTTCGTCCCGAAATCAAGTCTTGCTTAGTAAAAAGATGGGGATACTTATTCCTCATATAATCCTCACGTTCCCAAGTCGAGTCTGGCCCGTGTTTTGAGTTCCAACGAACTTTGACCAACTTGATACGACTTCGTCTAAGCTGTTTGAGCTGTTGGTCTAAAATTTCAACAGGCTCCTCTACAAATTGGAGAGAGTCATTAACTTGCAACTCTTCCACAGGTACAACCAATGTTTCATCAGTTAAACATTTCTTAAGATTTGATATATGAAATGTGGGATGAACATGTTCCAGCTCTTGGGGTAAATTGAGCTTATAAGCCACGGAACCAATCCTTTGAACTATTTCAAAGGGTCCGATATAACGAGGACTAAGTTTTCCTCTCACGCCAAAGCGTGCAGTGCCCTTCCAAGGTGACACTTTCAACATAACTTTATCACCCACTTGAAACTCAAGGGGTTTCCTTCTACGATCTGCATAGCTCTTCTGGCGATCCTGAGCCGCCTTCAGCCGTGCCTTAATTTCAACAATCTGGTCAGTAGTCTTCTGAACCAACCCATACTTGTACAAACGACGCTCACCAGCATCAAGCCAACAAACAGGCGATCTACATTTTCGTCCGTACAAAGCCTCAAAAGGCGCACATTTAATGCTTGTGTGATAGCTGTTATTATATGAAAACTCAGCTAACGGCAAAAAGGTATCCCAACTACCTTTAAAATCAATTACACATGCCCGAAGCATGTCTTCTAACGTCTGAATGGTACGCTCACTTTGCCCGTCCGTCTGTGGATGGTAAGCCGTACTCAAATTCAACTGAGTGCCTAAGGCGTCTTGAAAATATCTCCAAGATTGTGAAGTAAAACGACCATCACGATCCGAGATAATAGACACAGGAACGCCATGAAGTGACACGATCTTCTCAATATACAACTGAGACAATTTCTTTATTTTCCAATTCTCCCGTATGGGAATGAAGTGTGCAGACTTCGTCAATCGGTCAACAATGACCCAAATAGTATCGTAACCCTTCAAGGTTCGAGGCAACTTTGTAATGAAGTCCATAGTAATCTGTTCCCATTTCCAGTCAGGAATTTGGGGTTGCTGGAGCAATCCAGAAGGCTTCTGGTGCTCTGCCTTAACCATTGAACAATTTAAACACTTTGAAACATACGTGGCGATATCTCTTTTCATACCAGGCCACCAGTAAAAATCCTTTAATCCGTGGTACATTTTGTCAGCACCAGGATGGATTGAGTACTTAGATCGATGACTCTCGTTCATTAAGAGTTCTCTAAGTCCATTATACTTAGGAATCCACACTCTGCCCTTGACATGTCTGATCCCATCGCCATCCAATTCAAATAACCGTTCGGCATTCCACAATGCTTCCTCCTCAATACGCCCTGGTTGCAAGGCCTCATTCTGATCATCCAACACTCTATCCCTTAATGATGAGCCAAGGTAAGAACTTGCTCTTGTTATGACAGATAGTGAAATTCTATCTTTTCGACTTAACGCGTCAGCAACAACATTTGCTTTACCGGGATGATATTTGAGTTCACAATCATAGTCACTGAGTAATTCTACCCATCTTCTTTGTCGCATATTCAGCATTTTCTGATCGAAGATATGCTGAAGACTTTTGTGATCTGTGAATACCGTACACTTTGTACCATACAAATAGTGCCTCCAAATCTTTAAAGCAAAAACAACCGCTCCGAGTTCAAGATCGTGGGTTGTATAGTTCTTTTCGTGGATCTTGAGCTGTCTAGAGGCGTAAGCAATGACCTTACCTTCCTGCATAAGCACACATCCCATGCCTTGATGTGATGCGTCACAGTATACCACGAAATTTTCCACTCCATTTGGTAATGCTAAAATAGGAGCATTACAGAGCTTGTCTTTCAACGTTTGAAATGCTTCTTCCTGGGCATCCTGCCAAATAAATTCCTTGGCCTTTTGAGTTAACAACGTCAACGGTTGAGCAACTTTTGAGAAGTTCTCAATAAATCTCCGGTAATATCCAGCCAGCCCAAGAAATTGACGGATTTCTGTCGGAGTCTTAGGGGCTTCCCACTTCTTTATTGCTTCAATCTTAGATGGATCTACGTGGATCCCATCCCTGTTCACTACATGACCCAAGAAGTGTACTTCCTTAATCCAGAATTCACATTTTGAGAATTTCGCGTACAACTTCTGATCCTTGAGCAGTTGCAGAATGGTTCTCAGATGACCTTCATGTTCGTCTTTATTCCTTGAGTATATCAGTATGTCGTCAATAAATACAATGACAAACTTGTCAAGATACGGTCGACATACTCGATTCATTAGGTCCATAAACACAGCAGGTGCATTGGTTAAGCCAAATGGCATAACCAAAAACTCATAATGCCCATAACGAGTTCTGAAAGCTGTTTTCGGAACGTCTGTCTCTCTGACTCTGAGTTGATGATACCCAGACCTGAGATCAATCTTAGAAAAGTGTGATGCACCTTCCAATTGGTCAAACAAGTCGTCAATACGAGGTAAAGGGTACCTGTTCTTGACAGTCAACTTGTTCAATTCTCTGTAATCAATACACATCCGCATCGAGCCGTCTTTCTTCTTCACAAATAGGATTGGAGCTCCCCAAGGTGATGAACTTGGACGAATTAGTCCTTTAGCTAACAACTCTTGAAGTTGTTCGGACAATTCTTGCATTTCTGATGGCGCAAGACGATAGGGTGCCTTGGCCACGGGTGCAGCTCCAGGAATCAACTCTATTCCAAACTCTACTGGTCTGTGAGGTGGAAGTCCCGTCAAATCTTCAGGAAACACTTCCGGAAAATCTCTAACTATAGGAATATCTTTCATTTCTTTAACCTCTGGTTTCCTTTCTACTACAAATGCTAAGAAGGCAGGGTGTTCTTTTTGTAAATATTTATTGGCCTTTATTGCCGATACTAAGATTAATTTCTTTCCTGCCTTATCTCCTTGCACTTCTAGGGTTTCGTTATTCTGTAGAGGTATTCTAACAATTTTCTCATGACAACTTATATTAGCTCTAACCTTGGACAACCAGTCCATACCAATAATCACATCAAAACTGCTTAAATCTATGGGGATTAGGTCAATTTTAAAAGTTTTACCGGCTAATACCAAACTACAATCCACTAAATGATCTCTAGCAATATATTTTTGACCGTTTGCATATTCGACAACATAAGTATCTTTCATGGGGGTAGCTACTATACCAAAACGTGACTTAAATTCTAAGGATATGAAACTTTTATCAGCACCGGAGTCGAATAATATAAAAACATAATGATTATTGAGTATGAATGTACCTATCACAACGTTGGGATCACGTCGTGCATCAGCAGCATCCAAAGCAAAAACTCGGCCTCTACCTCGGCCTCCTTGATTTCTAGCCTGGTTGTTCCCCACATTGTTCCTTACTGGAACTATAGCATTATTGTTCGGGTTCAAATTAAGTCGTGGACAAGCGGGTCGCATGTGATTCTCACTTCCACACTCGTAGCACTGATTTGGTATCTTTTCCCTACAGAACTTTGCCTGATGTCCCGTTCTTTTACAACGGTAGCAAGTAGGACAATTTCCTATATGACGCATGCCACACTTGTTACATCTTCCGTCTGTGCCCAGGTTTCTATTAATATTCTGGGGGACCACCGCAAAGTTTCTGGCAGCTTTAAACCTCTTGCCATTCCCACCATTTCCAAAACCACTACCAGAGGCTTGATCATTCCTTCTCTTGACCACTTCATTTCCAACAGAAGAACCAGCGGTTCTTTTCAAATCTATCACCATCCGATTTGTCGCACTAACTGCCGCCTGTAAAGTCATGGGGTTAAAAGCGGCCACTAATCTTCGGATGTCAGGTGACAATCCATAGCAGTACCTTTCCACTAACTTCTCCTCCGTATCCACCATACGAGGAACTAGCCTTGTCAGCTCATGAAAACGAGTAGTGTATTTCTCGTTATCTAATCCAACCATAGCATGGTTCCAAAATTCGTTTTCCATCCTCTGTACTTCCTCCCTAGGACAGTACTTTTCCATTAGCATCCTTTTGAAGTTCATCCAAGGTATGCTATATGCCGGCTCTCGGCCACGAGTCCTAATCTGCTCGTTCCACCACGACAGTGCGTGCTTTTGAAATTGAGCGGAAGCATATTCCACTTTGTGCTCTTCGGCACAACGGCTGATATGGAGCACTGCCTCAATGCTTTCCAGCCAGTTGATTAGACCTACCGGACCTTCGGTACCATTAAATTCTTTCGGTTTACAATAGGTGAAGGTCTTGTAGTCAGTCCCGTGCAGATGCACTCGAGGAATAACTTGTTCAGCAGTAGGTTCGGCATTGTTACTATTATCAGTAGGATGATTATTATTGGCGTTCATGCTCGCCGTGATCTGAGCAACTAAAGTAGGCATAGCAGCCAACAACTGTTGTGTCACAAACGCTGCCATATTATTATCCCCGCCCGTATTTGGGGTAGGTCCAGGACCAGTGTTCACCTGGACAGGAGCAGCTTCCGGTCCTTGCTGAATCACAGGTTCTTCCTGTTCAGCTTCATTATTCAAAGGAGTGGATCGAGTAACTCTCTTGGGAGCAGCCTTCTTCTGGACCTTGCCTCTTTTCTTGGGAGCCATAAGTCTAAGACATAAACCAAAAATGTCATTTAGAGATTTTCCTCGTAGGAACAACAAAGATTGTAGCTTTTCAAGATGTTTTAGAAATAAAAGGATGCCAAACACCAGTCACAATTTATCGACTTACTTGAACTCATGAACTAGACAAGAAAAGAAATATAGAACACTATACTTCCAGAATTGAAATGAGCAAGTTACGTAGTTTTGAACAAGTAGGTAAGCCGAAGAACTATCATATTTCATTCATACTAAAACTTTTTACATAATCTGACTTTCCAAAATCTTGTGGGAAAACTACATCCACAATACAATTCATGTGGGAACTACATCCACGATGATATATTACATAGTCAGAATAATTACTATCTGACGTACGTGGGAAATACCTCCACCAAAAAGATTACAACTCAAATACAGATGTATGAGTTGTCAATTGTTCTAAGGCTTACAATACGTTACTACTACAACTATTAATTACAAAATTACATCTTGCAAATAACAACGACTAGCAAGGCTACCACTAAAACCACCACAACCGACAGTATCCAGATCAACCTCCCAATAGTTTCCTTCCCTTCTCTAGCAACAGTCAATGCCTCCTCCGCCTGATGATAAGCTCCAGACAACGCCTGAGCTTGATTCTCTAACTTCTCCCTTGTACAGATGAGGGAATTGTTCATCCTTGACAATTGTCGGCGATAATATTCCGACCTATCAGCTGCTGATGCAACTGGCATAACAACACTTGGGTTGTAGACAGGCGCTCTGGAGGGACCCGCCGCATACGGATCTCCCTGAAGGAAAGAAAGTCCAAGTCCACCGTTGACCTGAACTGGTGCAGAAGGACCAGGAGCATAGGGGTCTCTAGGAGCATAAGACCAATGAGCTCCCTCGGTAGTACTCCTCTGATATGGAGATACCGGTGCTACAGAAGATTGAACATGGATAGACACATGTTCGCCTCCAGATTCACTGGAAGATGAATCAAGGTTGATAGGGCGTGATTCATTGCCCGATTCCTCCATTGGTTCCTCTTCATAAGAGTCGGGAACATAAGGAATGGAGTTTGATATGACAGGAACTGGAGGTGTACAAGGTACAACAGCATTTGAGCTTACTCCGTCCGACATGACTAGTCTGAAAAGATAGTCAAAACAATCCATAAGTCTACTGGATAAGACAGCACGAATCAAATGAAAGTGACAGTACGCAACATTGAGGTTTAAAGAAATCTTTGTCTAGATTACACACATTCGGTTTGGGTTTCTATTACCAACATATTTAAAATGCTTATATATAGGGTCACCCGCAGCCTTCCCACCACATGTACAGCATGCTGTGAATATAATTCAACTAATACATATATACACAATTTAAGATATTTATTTCGAGCCTTATACTATTTTACATAATCGGGACGTAGTTGATCGGGTTAGGTCTAATTATTGACAAATAGCATAACTCTCGAGATAGGTATCCTAAACCTTAATGACTTAGATTTCCTATATGAAGCGACCATGGCTATAGATTGAGTTATTCACGAGGAATAACTCCGTATTCACTATAACCTTGTCTCTGATACCAATTTTTGTCACACCCCGTTGTAGCGGAAATACAGGGTTAACAAGTAATTGCGTACTAATCAGAAGGTAATAGAGATTACATCCATAAATCCAAATACAAGTTTATTACAAGTATAATCGTTCGGAAGTGGACCCCAATACACGGATACAAACTATCCTCAATTGGAAATGGGCCCACTAATTACAAATATAACATATGGACAGCTAAGTACAATTAGGACTAAATAAAGCTATAGTCCTCAGAGGTCTGACGCTAATTGTACGTCCAATGTTCAAAAGATGGCTTCAAATGCCATATACGCTTCCAAATACTTACTGTTGGTTCCCTGAAAAGCATGAAATTTGAGAGGATCAACTATCGAAATAGTTGGTGAGTTTACAGTATGTTTGACCAAATGTTTATTCGTCATTGATACAACACAATGACCCATATTTATAAAAGACCAGGTAGTTAGAATACAACATCTAACAATACTTTTATTTCAAAACAGTCGGTATATCTAGATCTGGACACGTCATATATCCACTTTTTAAAATAAGATAGTAGGTATATCAAATCCAAACTCATCTTATATCACGTCAATCAGTATATCTAGATCTGGACACGTCATATATCCACTTTTTAAAATAAGATAGTAGGTATATCAAATCCAAACTCATCTTATATCACGTCAATCAGTATATCTAGATCTGGACACGTCATATATCCACTTTTTAAAATAAGATAGTAGGTATATCAAATCCAAACTCATCTTATATCACGTCAATCAGTATATCTAGATCTGGACACGTCATATATCCACTTTTTAAAATAAGATAGTAGGTATATCAAATCCAAACTCATCTTATATCACGTCAATCAGTATATCTAGATCTGATGACAGCATATGAAAATCAATATGCCTCGCACAGGTTTCCGTTCTAAATGGGTGCGGACCGTAGCCAAGACAGTCGAGATATCTAGATCCGACAATACAACCAATAGGGGAAACATTTTAGTTTGTCAAACACAAGAAACCATTTAATCCGCCATCACACGGCAATTCAACGTCATTTCATTCAACATTTAATAAATGACACGTATACACATTTTCGACAGCCCAACATGGCAAATTTAAGTCAAATGATTTAAGCATCCATATCACATGGCATACACAAAAACAATCATTTATTTAATAAATAGTGTATACAACAGTACATGCTTTTCAGGCCCAAAGTAAAAGAGGGCGGCGCACCAAGGAGGTGCGGCGCACCAAAGGGGAGGTGCGGCGCACCAAGGAGGAGGTGCGGCGCACCAAGGGGAGGTGCGGCGCACCAAGAAGAGGTGCGGCGCACTAATGAGGAGGTGCGGCGCACTAAGCCAGGTGCGGCGCACCAAGGAGGAGGTGCGGCGCACAAATTGACCAGGTGCGGCGCACCAAGGAGGAGGTGCGGCGCACCAAGGAGGAGGTGCGGCGCACCAAAGTGAAGGTGCGGCGCACAAGAGGTGCGGCGCACCAAAGGGAGGTGCGGCGCACAAGGAGGTGCGGCGCACTAATGAGGAGGTGCGGCGCACTAATGAGGAGGTGCGGCGCACCAAGGAGGAGGTGCGGCGCACCAAATTGGGAGGTGCGGCGCACCAAAGGAGGTGCGGCGCACCAAAGGAGGTGCGGCGCACCAATGGAGGAGGTGCGGCGCACCAAGGAGGAGGTGCGGCGCACCAAAGTGAAGGTGCGGCGCACCAAGAGGAGGTGCGGCGCACTAATGAGGAGGTGCGGCGCACTAATGAGGAGGTGCGGCGCACCAAGGAGGAGGTGCGGCGCACAATGAGGAGGTGCGGCGCACAAGTCCAGGTTCATGGTGCGGCGCACCAAAGGGGAGGTGCGGCGCACCTGCGCCCAGATCAGTTCTTAAGTGCAGAAAACCAACCAAAAACCC
>CM067167.1:262093364-262129823 GCA_034093135.1 Erigeron breviscapus
AAAAAATTTCAAAGAACACAAAATTAAAAATTCATGAAAAATAAATATAAAAAAGCAAAATGTTAAAAACCTATTGAAAATTTTAAAAATACATGATAAAATTTAAATTTTGAGGGGGGCATTGGACCTGCCCCCCTTTAGTACCGCACTGCTTTATCTATACTTCTATACTCAATACATATTATAAAAAGAATAGCTCACTCTCAAATGATAGGTGTCAAAATATCTCATTTTTCAGATAGTCTCGTCTGTGTAAGAATTAGGAATTTCTCTTCCAACTCCATATTAAAAGTTAAATGAGGAAAAATGTCTCGAATGCCCTAAATGATTATATTACATTAGCAGTTCTTTATCTTTTAAAATATTTTCATTGACCTTTTACATCAATTACTTTTACACCAATTATCTATACCACTCGACGCTGCCTCCACCACCAACAGTCGTACCCCACCACCACACCGTCACCGCCATGACATCCGTTGTATTGCGCGGGTAAATTGAGTCAAAAGGTAGGACCGGTGTCCACAAGACCTTTTGTCTTCAAAAAGTTACAATCCGCTTAAAATTTCCAAAAATTACCCAAAAACATCCCAAGTATATTTCTCAATGTTTCTTCTTTCCATTACATCATCTATATTACCCAATAAATCCTAAAACATGCGTGGAGAGATTAATCCTTGTACTTACACGCCAAGAAGCACTGAGTTTTTACCAAGTGGATTAACTCCACAATATTTGCAAGAAAGTAATACTATTACTAATAGTTAAAAATATAATCAACATTTTACGTCTCAAGAGATACTATATATTTTTGGGTAATGGGATACCGCAATCAATATATAATAACGACAACAATCAAAAAGTTTTGTACAAGTAGTGTAATAATATGCTACACTAATTTACACATATGACATACCATATGTATGTTACGTACCAAGCTAATCTAGCAAACCAAAAATGAAACATAGTTACATATTTTCACTAATCAAGAGATACTATATATACATTTCGTAAATGTGATTTTACTAGAGAGTCGTCGCAACCTTCAATACGGGTCTGTTGTCATATTATGCAAGTGTGAATATCAGTCATGTCATGTGCAAAAATATACTTATATCACTTGCAGTTTGTACACAACAAGGGTGTTTTATGAACGATTGTGACGCGTACTAGCTAATATCTGTATATATATTTAATCAATCTCGTCAAAACAAGCCTTCCATGATTAAATTGGGGAATTAATTTGTATTAACTATCAATTTATTATTATATATATAAAGTCAAATATCAAGGGCTAGAGCCAACAACATATACCATAACTTACAATTATTACTATACCATACAATGCGATGAATAGTTTATTTTTTGAACCAAAATGTATGATTTGAGTGTTGTATAATTATCTGCCGTATATTTTGGTTTATTAGTTAAAGTAATTTTTGGTGTAAGCAAAGAGTTGAATACAGAAACAAAAACAATGAATATTCAAGGAATTAAGTTAAAGCAGAAGTGGATACTAAATTTTATACAGTATTTAGTACTTGTAAATCTTCCATGATAATATATAGTAGTTGACCATATGAACCTGCTATTAAAATCTCAAAAACATCATATACATGATCAGATGACCAGAAGAAGCAATGTTGTTGAGCCCAAAATAAATTACCATTCAAAATAAATTAATTAATTAATAAATAGATAGTACCAAAATACCTACGGTTTAGCTAGCCCAGGGAAAAACGTGGGTATTTTGGACGATGTACCAAAAGTACATGTAAATCTGGAAATAAATAGATAGTACCAAAATACCTACGGTTTAGCTAGCCCAGGGAAAAACGTGGGTATTTTGGACGATGTACCAAAAGTACATGTAAATCTGGAAATAAAGGAAGTAAGACGTAGCTAGCTAGCGCTTAATTGTGAAGAGGGTCAGGGCAGCTAGGTACAATCCTTTTGTTTTCTTGAAAGCTTTTGCGAGGATATTTGCCATTGAAAAACTTTCTATAAAGTTTTGATCTTTCTACAGCATCATCATAATCTTGTGGTGGTGGCGGCGTTTGTAGTGATGGGCGCAGAGGTGTGAATGATCTTATACTGCAATGATCATTACTCAAAACCCATATTTGGAAAACTGATAACATGATCAACACCGCCACTACATACACCTTCCTTCTGCCGCCCCGCCGGGCTATCACATCGTCGCTAAAAACGCACATAAAGTGGTTCCCCAATCTGTATGTGTGTTCAGGTTGTTTATCTAGTGATTTATATTTATAATACTCTTGTAGTCCTGTTTTTGGATGGACTATAAGATGTTTTTTGTTTGCAGGTTTATAGTGAGAGATCGAGAAAGATGATTGTTTCTAGTTTTCATGCAAAGAATGGAGCCAAATTTGATATAAGAACAAAAAAGACTATCAAATACTCATAAATATGCAAAAACCATAGACAGCATCTTATGAAGGGAATTGTGCTTGGCAGTAATAATTGTCAATAAGAAATGTTTATAAAAATAAGTACAAACTACAAGCATTATATACGGTAAGATTATTAATTATCTATAGATGATGGTTATCTAGATTTTTGCCAATTTTCATATTATTTATTTACTTTGCAGTCAATTCGTGAGATAGATAATTTTTTTCACAAGGTAATTTGATGATTTTGATATCAGCATAAGGATCGACTAAATACTGGACATGAAAAAGAAGAAAAAAAAAATCCCGGAATCCTAGGACTTTTATATCACTCCACTATTAATGAACTGAGACTATCTCCAATGGAGGTGTCCTTAGTTATCCATGAATATCTTTTGTCAGTGAAGCTTGTCCAAAATTAATGATTTTTTGATGTATGTTCTTACCTAAGGACATGTCCTTAGGCTATCTCCAGTACTATTTTTTTGTTTGTATATAGATGTAAGGATGTTTGTATGGTTGGAGGTAAAACTAAAGTATTTTAAGGATGTGTAAGGATTTTAAGGATTTGTAAGGATATGATGTGGCAGCTCAAGAACGCCTAAGGACGTCCATAGTATTGGAGATAGCCTGAAATATAATGTACCGTCCATCCTTTTACATCACTAACCTATGTTGCCATGACCACAGTATATAATTAACAAGAGGTAATATGTGGGTAATTAGTGATTACAACTATACTAAAACTACACATATAAGGACAATGCATATATACTAAAACTACACACTGGATATGAAATTAATCTGTTAGAAATCAAGTTTTACCATCATTCATGAGATGATTTATATATAACTCATACCATTTAAGAAAAATGATAAATCCTCCTAAAAATTAGCCTAAAAATCTTCCTAAAACTATAATAAGGTGACATGTGGTATCTACTAATTCTCTTTCCTAATCTTGACCCCTAATTTTTTCACATGTCATCATCTAATAATTAGGAGGTTTATTAGGCTAAGGATTAATCATTTCCCTACCTTTTACATACTTCCTAGTTCCTACTGTAATTTCTACTAGTAGTATAGTATATATATTATAAAATCTTAAGACTTGAGATCGATGCACTCAGTTTCGTTATGTGTGCATTGTGTCATTTATATATAGGTGTATAGAACACATACCTCGATTTTAGAGCTAGACAACATTGTCTTTTTTCGCTAGTAATTAAAGAAAGTCAAGGTAATACTCCTAGTAACAGCGATTATTTAGTTATTTCTCGTAGTAAAATACAATTTTAATGATATTCAAAGTGACAACTAATTACATTGATAGCATATAAGTTGATCTACTACATTTGGCGATTATATAAACCATATGACGAATATGTTGATCTTATAATGTTGGTGGATAGTGGATACAACTTAAAAACTACGAAGGCCTTAAGAAGTATAGGACATATATACACAAATAGTTGTTCGCTTAATCAAGTTAATTTCTCGGCTTGTATTCACTACCCATCTTGTTCTATGGCTTAAACACGTCGATTAAAACAAGGCAATCCGATATAAAATGAAAAGGTTTAGTTCCAATAGGTTTACGTCATCTAACAATAATATCTTGTTTTCTTATGCAAAATCTTTTTGAACCCCATTAAGGCATTCTGAACGCTTGATGATTCAAACACTAAGCTAAACAACTTACAGTAACATTTTGAGTCCCATAATCAAAATTACTATAGCAACTATAATAAAATTATGATAACAATCTGTTGGTATGTTTGGTTTGAGAGTTTAGCAATGAAAAGATGTGATAACTAATATTCGGTTTATTAAGATTCAACCCCAGGGTTTGAATTTTGATTCCCATTTTCATACTCTGTAATTTATTAAAGACGTACCAATAATAGAATCCGACTACAAACCAGACTTACCCTTGAGTTTTGAATAATTGTTTGAAAATTGTGGAACCTGGTTGTTGGTAGCATTCTACTAGAAACAAAGGTGGCCCAAGCATGATTATACATACACATGACCCACACATTAGGATTCTTCATTCCTGATAACTAACATGACACGTTTAATGTCTTCTTGTGCTGGCCCTTTCTACACCTTGATCATACAAAATAAATTAATAAATAAACAGACAAGTTGTTAGGAACCAAGTTGGTACGATTGGGAGAAAGATCTAACCACTGTAGTTAATCTTCATTACACTAAAAATACAAAAATAAGATCCATGTGCTCAAAACCGAATAGATTAAAGCGGATACTAATCCACAGTTAACAAGAAATTACTAGGAGTTATGAACAAAACTGGATAAAGGATGTAGCAAGAATATATGTGTCTAAAGACATCCACTACATTCAAACAAACGAGCCCCCTCCTTGGTACATCATGTTAAATGGATTCTGGTTATTTGATCCAAAATTTGTATCAAAGTAAAAACCAGTTGGAAGAACAGAGCTAAACAATATGTTTATCATTTCCTAAAAGACATACCTGTGATATATATTCTCAAAAAAAAACATGCCAGAATACATGTTTACTACATTCAAGAAGTCAGTTAAAACAAAATCAGTTCTCAGAAACATGTCCCCCTCCTTGCTACTTTAGTTTCATCCTAATAAGATAAACTGCAACCAAATCTTAAGAACAACCCAAATCAGAACTAACTCCGCAAAATGTAGGTTTCTATGGATTAAGCTGGGAAAAAAGTTTTCACGGATCAAGCTAGGGGTCTACACATTCTTAGCAAAGGGTGTTTGATCCCAATGACCAAGATTCCCTAGATCAAGTATTTTGTAACTTTTCTTGAACATAGGTCTGGTACTAAATTTCCTATGCAATAATGGAGAGAAGACCCACTAAAAAGACCAAAAGCAGGTTAGAACCAATGGACCATGTGACAAAGCAAATATTCATAACTAATATGATAAGAACCAATTTCTCATATCAGACAAATAATTGCAACCATATGCTAAATGTACAGCTTTAATAGCAAAAACTCAACCTACCTTATAGTGGAGAAAAAAGGTCTATGCATAACCAGTCATACCAACCGTTGAGTTAGAGCGGTTGGTTTTGTGAGAAGGCTGGGTCGTAGCCTTGGTAAAGTACATATAGTAATACACATTCAGAACCATGGTTGCCACAACAAACACGGCCCCTGCAATGAAAACACCTTTCCTCAATGTGTCGCATGAAAAGCTTCCGGTCATACCCTTGTATTGTGTATGGTAAGCATTCTTCTTTGCTCCAGCAATCAGACAAGCTTCAGCTACCAGAAAAGTCATCCTGTACGAAACAAAGAAAAAGGTTGGGAATTCTTGTACTTTATTAACTCGTGTGGGTGTATCATAATTTAAACCCGGCGGTTGTATTTATATTACAAACAAAAAATCGTCATTTGCATAATTGAATTAAAAACACAACATTTTCCAGTAATGGTGCTGTTAAAATGGGCAAACAAATCGCCCAAAGTGTTTTATTGGAGCATAAACCTCCTAGTTTGCCTTACTATGAAAAAAGTAGTTATTTATTCCCATTTATAATTTAACATCCAAACTTATATATAAAAATCGAAAAGATATGCAAACAGACCAACCTCACCCTAGTGAGAAACTGAGAACAGAAAAGTCAATTGTTTTGACCCATTACCAACTTGTTTGACAAGCCAATTTTGCCACCTCTATCCAAACCATTCTTTTTTCAAAAACATAAAGTTCAATTGAAATGAAAGGCCAAACATGATAGGTACAATCACTCTTGTCACATTTTGAGGGTTTCTATTCCCTTCATATTATATTGTCTCCCCCTATGACTTTGTTTTGCATAAGTAAACATTCCTTAACCTATGTGTGTGGGAGTCTTCATTCAACCAAATAGGTAAGCTTCAGACCCAAAAGTGATTAAACAGAAAGTTGCAGTATCGAGAAAGAGTATCAACATACTAAATAACATCAATTAACTTTTTTTGGTATTTGGCAAATTGATATGTCTTGTACGATACCAAGACTCCAATAGTAAAATGATCCATAGGAGGGTAAGATAACTAGACACCATATTGGGTGAACAGCATACCAAACAAGCTATATACTAAACCCAACCAATACGTCATAGCTATCAACCAATAACCGATTGACAACATTTACCACCCCCTTTAATTTCTATACAGCAACTGACTTGTAAAGCCAATTAACAAAATTGAGCTATACCACGACTGTCAATATAAGGATGCTATCAAGGCAGAGTGACACTCAGTTACATGTATCTTCAACCATTATACATATGTCTAACTCAACTATGTGTAACTCAGTCAGAAACAACTGTGCCAGCTCTATGCGCACCAATTACTGTTTGACGAGTGGCATTTAGAAGTCAGGAGATGAATGGCAAAATTATATATATTAATTAGGGAATAGTAGCTGACAAACTTAGGTAATATTAATAACTTTTCCCACAGAAGTGACAACATTCTAAGGTAATGTTGTAAGAACTCTTTGATCTACCACTCCTACATGCAACTGCATTTGCCTCTGCTGGCACTTTCTTCATTTAGAATTGTGTAATTTATTTTATACATAATTAGAATCAATGACTCGAGAAACTCAGGTTCATGTTCGCAAAGAACAAGTGTCCTTTCCTCAACTAAAGCGTTCCCCTTTTACCCAAAAGAAGCTTTTATGTTATCCTCTCAAATGACTAGGCCTAACCAATGCTAATTTCATAAAGATAGATAACACTTCCTGGAAGTCGTCTCTGTTACGCCAGCTATCCCAATCATTCCTTTGTCTACGGTCTACCAATAATTTTCTCTAATCTCACAGCCACTCGTACTAGTATAATTCCCTTTTACGTTGTGACACTAAAACGGGGTAGAGCTAGCAGATGCAGATCATAATTGCAACTAAGTTATATAAGGTTGACATAGGTTGAAACATAAAGATTAAACTTATACCAGCCTTAGAATGAAATATGCATACATATATATATAATTAAACATCTCAGAATTCTCACAATACCCTAGTGCATCTTGCATTTGTTACTATTAGACCGAACGATAAAGGGCTAAGCTTTGATTATTTGAAGATATAAACTATGGAAACTAAAAGAATTGAGATAAAAATAATAGCTGTTCAATCAAAACACAATAATCAAAGCAGCACATATGTAAGCTACAACTACTGATAACCTCGTGTATAAACACCTCATGATAGTCTTTGTTCTAGGATATATATGTATCCTGGTAGGTGGATTAGATGAAGATAAAAACTTGTCATGGTATCTAGCTATATTCATAGTAAGACTTCAAAGTAGAAAAGTTAAGAACCGTCAAAAGATGTCAAGAGCAACCGCGACAACAGTCTTACAAACACAACATCTGTCAATGCTACAAGTTAATCTTGAAAGAGATAAAGTGTTACTTTGCCTATACTGTAATTGTGGGTCATATATAGGAAAACTGGCTCAACCTCTTGAGCATTTCCCCAAGTAGTAATATAGTAGGTTTGTAAAAGCAACACACTGGACCTGTTAACGACCTCTAGTATTACTTGCAGTGTATATGTTTGCATACTTAACCGCTAAGTGGTTTTCGGAATTGGAACATTCACGAAACTATGCTAGTGCAACAACAATCTATCAAGACAGTTTATGGTTAACAATACTGAATGAAAAGGGTTACAAAAACTGATAGTTTTACCATGATGCTGTGAAATAGATGATGGTCCAAGCTCGATTTCCGCCAGGTGCTAAAGGCCTTCCAAAACACATGCATTTGGTCACAGTCATAAGCAATGATTCACCCGAGAGTAGAAATAAAAAGCCTCCAATACCGTATCCAGTTGCAACATCTGAATCGTATACACAATAAGTAGCATTGGTTTTGTCATCTGTATGAATGGTTCCCTGTCATCCAAAAATAAAAGTTTCTTAAGACATTATAAACAAGCCATCTTCTGTACAACACAAATTAGCAAAATTCACTACTACATGAACTTTCAACGGGCTCGATGGGTGTGTTACTGTTTGGATGTTATATTGACGTATTCTGGTACATGAGACATACAAATCCAATGATATTTTAATGATCCCAGTCCATAGGTAAAATTAATAAATTATCAGCGAAAATTAATGTTTCGTCATTTATATATATTATTTCAATTTGTCTTGAAATCAGGGTTGTAAAACTCAACCTACAAAGCAATCACTTAAAGATTACTCACTACTCGGTGAGTGGCCGAGGCAAGTCGAGCTGACTAAGTCTCGAAAATGCGTCAAAGTTGATCAAACTCGGTGCGAAATCGAAGTATTTGAAGAACTGTGGGGAAAAAAAGGGTAAATGGGTGGGAACCCTCTGGTCTCATGTACCGTCTTGGTAACCAAAGTGCATACCGCATAGAACTTATGCCCGGTGACTCAACATTCTCACACATGTGTCACTAAATATAGTAAGGCAAGAACCTGTGACTTGTAGCCTTCATCTGTGGGCCCATGTGGTCACATGGTGCCGGTACCGGTTGATCTATGATCAATTGGTTATTTGAAGAATTGTGTTAATGTTTGTAAACATATTCGTAGGAGATTATATGTATTATACATATATAACTGGTACTCCAGTAGCATGCTACCGACGGGCAGCCCCCGCCAATTACTAGGTAGCATGTTGTTGGAGTACCAATGGTCTAAATAATTAAACAATATGTTCTATGCTTTTGCCCGCTAGACAATAATCTAGTGACTGTAATTCTAAGTTGGATTTAATTTAATTATTTATTATAACGTACAATAATTATAATTTTTTTTAGCTTAACACGTAAAAAAACTAGATCTAGTATGTAAATGAGCATAATAATAGGCTTGCAAATGTGAAAAATAGAATCCAACACTTATAATGTTCTGATAAATAAAAAAAACCCTAAAATTGCTTTACTATTTATATGAATACTGTAAATAATAATAAATAAATAATAGATGAGAGAGAGAGAGGTACAGTGCTACGACGTCGTTCAGCAGCAATGGAGAAACCAAAAGCAACTAAACATAAGATGATAACAAGTAGATGCACTAAGCTTGATCCTTTTCCTTCCGCCATTTTCCCGCTTCTGCTTCTCCTTGCTTTTTGTTGTTGTAGAGAGAGAGAGAGTGAAGTGAGGAAAGTGTGAAAAGCTTCTAGAGTGTGCTGCTGCTTTCCCTTGGCTTTGCTAAAATAAAATAAAATAAAAGGCGCGCTTCGTTAAACACGATAAAGTTGTGTCAATTGTCAATATTCGCGTTTTCGATTTGCTTTTTGATTTGAGATTTGCATTAATTTAAAACTTTTTTGTACAAGGAAAAAACTTGATTTGGCCTCTCTTTCTTTTTTTAACTTCAAAAATAGCATGCATTGGTATCTTTATGCTTTCTTTTCTTTGGAGAATGTTTGTTACCCACTAGCCTACTTTATATTAATTAGAGTTAATTACACTTTTGGTCCCTGTTAAGGGTTAAAAATTACAGTTTTCATCCTTACCTTTCATATATTACCGTTTTGGTCCAAAAAACTTTGCTCCGTCAACGGTTTTGGTCCAAATCTCAAACGGCCGTTAAATTACCCATCACGTGACATGTGCATGATGGGTGTTTTAGTCTTTTTTTCACCACAAGGACCAAAACCGTAAATAACTCAAATTTGATATAATTATTAATATATATTGATATATATTTATATTTATGCATATCTATATCTAGATCTATATCATCATCACCAAACAAATCTCATCCTCCTCTAAATCTCCAAAATCCAAATACCTATGTAAACACACACACAAGTAGATATATACATGAACTAGGGATGAGCAAAAGACCCGGAAACCAGCACCCGACCCGCCCGAAGCCCTAACGGGCCGGGTCACGTTTTTAGTGCATTCGCGGGTCACGGGTTGGACGGGTCGGGCCGGGTCGGGTGAAGCCAAAAACCGAAAAATTGTGAAGGAAACCCGTGACCCGCCCGAACCGACCCGAACCTTCACGGCCGGGTCACGGTTCTATTTTTCATGCTCTCGTGGGTCGCGGGTCATCCCGGGTCGGGCCGGGTTTTGACCCGTGCACATTCCTAACATGAACCACCACTTATTCATGTCCTTCATCATTTTCCAATCACTAATTTTAAATCCATAAACTTTTTTTTTTTTACCGATTAACATAGATCCAAGAATCTAATCCATGCCAAAAGATGGTAATTGATTATCTATATAAGTATAATTTATTGAGAAGAAACGGTTTGGGAATGTCATCAGACTCACCATGGTATGGTTTATCTTATGCTTTATTTTCCTCTGATTTATATTGGTTTTTTGGTTACATCATGAGGTTTGTGTGTATTATATATACGTATTCTTATATA
The DNA here is from genome assembly GCA_034093135.1 of Erigeron breviscapus. Taxonomy (NCBI): domain Eukaryota; kingdom Viridiplantae; phylum Streptophyta; class Magnoliopsida; order Asterales; family Asteraceae; genus Erigeron; species Erigeron breviscapus. The sequence continues at coordinate 262,104,166 of CM067167.1, forward strand.
TTATAAAAGTTGAGTTATGAATCAACTCTAAAACTAAAATAATCTCTTTTCATAATTATTGTTATAGTTCTAATTGCATGGTTTACAAATGGATGTAACATGAGTAGTAAATTCTTGATTTGTTACTTGAATTGTTATGTGATTTATTAGTGGGTATGTGCATAATTGGAAGAGTTAGTAATTGATGATCCATGAAGTGTAATTTAATGAGAAGTTTTGGAATTCTATTGGCCTTACTAATGATTTGGAAGTTGAAAGATCGGAATGTAAAAGAGACTAACTAATTCACAATTGCTATGGTTAGTTTATTTTCCTATGATTCTATTATATATATATGTATACCACATAAGCTTCGTTATAGACATAGAAGAGTTGAAGGCAATACACAAAATAGAAACATTTACACCCAAAAGAAATTTGGTTTTTGTGTATGGATACGCTTGATGATTGACAAATGGTGTTGTTGATACACTATTTCAGATAGGAGACGAAAAGCAAGGGTAAGAGAAAAAGAAAGAGTAGTAATTAAATTGATATAGGTTAAGTAATTGCAAAGTTTGTTTTGTAATTATTGATTATGAAGTTCCTTTACAATTTATGGTCACCGGGATTCTCTCCCAGAATTTCTGAATTTCAATAACCTCAAATATCTTAACTTTTAGTGTTAAGGTTATTATATCATCTAGACTCTTTTTGGAAAGTGTTAAACAATAGGTGCTATGGGCTCATGAAATCATAGTATTACACTTATTCTTTTAAGGTGGGTGGGTTAATGAATGGTGATGAGAGTAAGATATTAAGATCTAACAATAATGTTGTAAGTACTAATCCCTTTATTTGTTACTCGTACAAATTTTGGTTAATGAAAAATGTATCTATGATGTTTTATTCAGTGCTTACACAATTAGTTATTGGTGTACCAGGTTCTTTCCAAATTGTTTCATGCCATTGATTCGGGTGCCTATGGAACCGTGTCCTTGGAGAGAAAGTGTATTGTGGAAATAAAATCCTATCTAGAAGATAACTCTGACTGTGCAAGGTATGACACATGTTTCTGTACTTAGGAATTTTCTTAGTTATGATTAAAACTTAAATGGGAGTTTGAGGGCTACTTATAACATGTTTGAATTGTGTTACAGGACACAGGTATCAATAATGGAAGTCCATCTTGATGCTTTTCATCCAGATAAATCCATAATGCCAGCTCGAATTTACAATAACCGACATGCAAACAATAGGAGATTTGGGACTGTCGAGTGTTTAAAAAGTTTGAAAAAGATGGACAATTATCCCCCGAAATCAATTTACATTCGTCCCTGTCCGAGAAGTTGAATATGAGACTTACTTGCATATGATATCGGATTGGTAATTATTCTCGAAAGCGAGGTAAAATGTTATGTTTTATGACACTATTTGTTCAATAGATATTGTATAGTAATCGACTAACTTTATTACCTATGATGTTTCATTTTTACAGTTATGATAAAGTCATTGAAGCATTCCCTATATGTGTGCTTGCATTCACTAATTTTACAATCATGTCAAGGTTAGTGATTAATGTATTGTGCTATGCCCTGTAGAATGATGTTTTGTTTATTGCTGCTCATTTATTTTACGCAGATGATGATGTCGTTTGTGAATACTCTTTTAGCGACAATCTTTAGGAAATGACGACTGATTTTGTGTATCATCAAAGAGTGGTATTATAGTGAATTATGAGACTTTGGGCTATGCAATTTCTTCACCCATAGCCACAATCATCATTTAGTATAATTAAATTGACATTTTATAATAGAGTATGTTACACTAACATACGATTTATATCCATTTTTACTGCCACTTATTTGTACGTTTGAAATCAGCAAATGCGACAAAAATGAAAGTAATATGTTAATTGATGCCCACCAAATAGAAAATATCAGAGCCCTCGTTTAATTATTGAAGAAGTGCAACCAGAGGAAGCGCATATGTCAATCATGTTAAGCCCCAAAACAATTACCTTTTCCCCATCGTGCAACGCACGAGATTTAAGCCCTCTTATCAAAAACATATATGATTTCAATTAATAAATACTCTCCCAATAACAAACTAATACCAAAAATTCAAGCCTTTGGCTTCTGTGCGATGGGAAGCAAGCAAGCAGGAGACTCATTAATTATGTTATATAAAAATAATTTACAATCCTATCTTGTGTTCATTCTTATAATAATAATTATTTGCAAAGAATGAATAAATACTAGAAATAATAATAACCCTCACCGGCATATAAATCTGTACATATATAGATCAGATAATAGAAACTCCGGCCATCGATTTCTTTGCACTTTTTTTCTTTGATCTTCTCGTTCATATGGTTCATTTGGCTGGAAAAACCCGACGGCTTGTATTGCTTTCATCGTGTTTTAGCCAGGAAAATTTGCATCACCACAGTCTCATCACCTTCGCCACCATACTGCCGTTGTCCGCCATCGTTACCACCTTGTCACCGGAAAAAACGCACAGGTGGTGGTTTTTTCCGGATATGTGTTTATGAGGTTTTCTTCTATTTGTTTTTGATTTATTGTTAGAAAGAAAGGAATGAAGAGATCGGAAAGAAAAGAGAGATTGTATTATATATATTTATATATATTTATTATCTATAATTGATAAACGCCTAATTAGTCTAATCTTAAGATATGAAAATGACATGTTTTGTGAAGATTAATAGACGATTAGGACGTGTTTATGTTTGTTTAAGTGTTTCAGGTCATTGGTGACAATTTAGAGCTAAGAAGCAAGTCAAACAAGTCGAATGAAGTCCAAGGAAGAAGTCTGGAATTTACAACAGGCGTAGGTTACGCCCACCAGGGCCGTACCTTACGCCAGGAAAAAGTTCAGAGGGCGTACCTTACGCCCAATCTGGGCGTAGGTTACGCCAGTTGCTGTGCAGAAAATCCGAATTTTTGGGTTTTAATTAATTTTCAGTTTATATGACTTTATTGGACGACTTGGGAGTTACCATTCATAATATTCACACACAATAGCAGTTCCTAACATAGAGAAGACCCCAATATCATCATCAAATCACCAATTCATGAAGATGACAATTCAAATTGAAGATTCAATGATGAAGATGATAGGCTAGGTTTTCTTTTGATCATTCTCATGTGAACAATTATGTAAGCCATTTATGTTCAACCTTTCTCATACTCATGTTGGATTAGATGTTTAATTCTTCATTAGTCTTTTACATCTAATGTTGTTTGGATTGTTTGAATGATTATTTGTTTATGACTTGAATGAAATTCATCTATCATTTGGTTTTAACTTGTTAAGTAATCATTGATTATTGAATGAATCTCTCATGAACTTGTAGTTTTACTTTAATGAATTAGAAGTCTAGTTGTGTCAATTCCCCGGTTTTCGTTATCGTGAATCATCACAACCGATTAATTTAATTCTTGAGTTCATTCAATCCAAACATTATAACGAATCATGTCTATGTGATTTCCAATGAGTATAAGTTAGGTTACATATTTGAAAGCATAATTGGGAGCATGAGAATGGTCTACTTTTTATTTAATTGAATTATTTTGTTAAGTTCATAATCAATTTTAGTTGTTAATCAAATCAATCAATCAATCAATCAATTTTAAGTTTATGTCTAGTTTACTTAACTTTGTAAATTGTTTAACACTTTCCCATGATTTCCTGAGGATACGATACTCGACTTACCCATACTAGTTATAGGTATTTAGTTTATATTTTTGATCGGTCCAACGACATCGATCAAATTTTGGCGCCGCTGCCGGGGAATCGGTGTGCAAAGTGTTAAAGTTTGTTTTAAATTAGTTTAGTTAAAAACTTTCAGAAAATTCAAAAAAAGAATTAGTTTAGTTTTAGTTAGTAGTTGTTTATTCCTTTTAATTTTTGTAGTTTAGTGTTACCCGAGGTGTGTTGCTTGTGTAGATTACAGGTTGTTTATGCATACGAGGTATTCAAAGAAGAAGTCACCTTTGTTGTTTGATCCGGAAATTGAGAAAACAGCTAGGAGAAACCGAGTACTTCACCGTGCAACCATGAGCGACCCCGGTAACTCACAAAGAAACATTCCACCAGCCGGAATCCAACTAGAACCTAACCTTGAACAAAATGCCCAACTTCTAAACCAACATCAACCACAACATCCACCCCGATCAATAAGGAGTGGTTACACAAATCCCAACCGACAAGGAACACCAACCTATGTTGGAGATGCATCACGAGGTGCAGAGGAGTCGGTATATGATAGGGTTGATAATTGGGATGATGGGAGATTTGATGATCATGCGGATGGGTATGATTGGAATGATGGGGAAGATTATTTGCAACCGCAAAACTATCAATACAACCAATACAACCAACTCAATACATCAACCAAGGACCAAGAGTTCCTCATGGTCCACCACCTCGCCACTACCGTCGTGGAGTTCCACCCAATAACCAACCACATAACCGAGCCATGCCAAACATGAACTATCAACCTCCACCACAAGGAGTTGATAGTCATTTCCGACCCGCCATAGCCATTAATGCTTCACCTATAGTACCACCGGTTTTGAGGGGTAGAGCTTTTGAAGTTAGACCTCAATGTTTGAGTATTTTACCGAGTTTCTATGGTAAAGCATCGGAGGAGCCTTATTTGCATTTGTCGGAGTTTGAGGCCATTTGTGGAACCATTGGAGGGCAAGGATTTTCACCGGATGAAGTTAAACTAGTCTTATTTCAGTTCACTTTGAAGGATAAGGCAAAGCAATGGTTCTTAGCATTGCCATCGGGAAGCATCTTTACATGGGCTGAAATGCAACAACAATTTTGGATGAGTATTATACCATGCAAAAGACTAGTGATGCAAGGACTTCCATTAGAACTTTTCAGCAACAATCGGGTGAAACATTTCATGAATCTTTCAAGAGGTTTAATGAGTTGTTGAGAACATGTCCACACCATGGGATTGCTAAATGGGAGTTGATCACGGATTTCTATGATGGTTTATTACCGGAAGAGAAAAGAGATGTGAATTCGATTAGCAATGGTACTTTCTTGACTAATCCCGAAGATGTTGATTGGGAATTCTTGGAGAAAATGAGTGTCAATTCGAAAAGGCAAGCTCAATCGAATAGGAGAGCAAGGCATCCAATAGCTTCTACTTCATCAACAAGTGATCAAGCCACCAAAGATCGACTTGAAGCATTGGAACGAAAGTTTGCTAAGTTGGGGAAAGCTGAAAATCGGGGTGTTGCTCAAGTTTCTCAAGAATACCCGATTTGTGAGAGTTGTGATGAACTTGGACATACGACTTTGCAATGTCCATTGGTCCCGGAACATGTTGAAGAAGTGAATCAAGTGTATGGGGAAAAGAGGCAATTTGACATGAACTCCAACACTTATCACCCGGGAATGAGAAACCATCCAAATCTTCGGTATGGAAATTCTTCAAATCAACTTAACCCGAACTTTCAAGGAAACAACCAACCCGGTGGAGTACCATCTCAACCATTCCAGGTACGAAATTACAATCAAGGAAATTACCAAGGTGGCCAAAATCAGGGAGGATTCAATAGAGGCTACCCAAGGAACTATCAACAAGGTAATAATCAAGGTGGGCCTTCAGGAGGTAATGATGTGTCAACCCGGGAAATCATGGAGTACTTGAAAGAAATGGATAGGAAGAATGAGATTCGGGATAAAACGGTTGAGAGTTTGCAAAAGCAAGTTGGGCAATTGGCGGAGGATGTATCGGAATTGAGGAAGAATCCGGGAAAGCTACCAAGTGATACGAAGATCAATCCACAACATCAAAGTGGCGGCTCCAAGAATGTCAAAAATGTGGAAATCAACAATGTAAGTCTTCTTCGTAGTGGTAAAGTTTATGATAATAAAGTTGTGCCTCCATCATCACTTGTTGATGGTGTGGTGGAGGATGTTGATGAGAATGAAGATAGTGAGCATGAACCGGAACTTGTTCTACCTAAATCAAATAAAAAAGTGTCTTTTAAAGAGGTAGAAAACAATAGGTCTAGTGGTAAATTTTCTGAAAAACAAGGAAAGGATATGGAGGGTAATACCATTCCTTTTCCTTTGGCTTTGATTGATCCAAAACTTAGGCCTACACTTAAGAAAAGAGGTCCCCATGAGGAAGAAATGTGGGAAATTTTTAAGCAAGTGAAAATTAATATACTTCTTATTGACATAATCAAACAAGTTCCGGGTTATGCTAAATATCTCAAGGAGTTGTGTACCCAAAAACGGCACCATAAGCTTCCAAAGAAAATTGTTTTAAATGAAGAAGTTAGTGCCGTTGTGATGGGTATACTCCCACCTAAACTCCAAGATCCGGGAGCGCCTTTAATTACTATTCAAGTTGGTGATTTCAAAATGAATAAGGCACTTTTGGATATGGGGGCGGGTGTGAGTATCTTACCGGGTATTTTGTATGATCAATATGACTTTGGACCCTTGGAAAAAGTCGACACCACCTTGGTGATGGCTGATTTGTCACTAAAACTTCCAAGAGGAATTGTCCAAGATGTCATTGTTAAAGTGGAGGACTTCTATTACCCCGTAGACTTTTTGGTACTTGATTTTGCACCAAGCGGTAATGTTAGGCAGCCCAATGTCATCATGGGTAGACCCTTTTTGGCCACCGCTAATGCATTAATTGATTGTAGAAGGGGTACGGTTGAAATGACTTTTGGAAACCGTAAGATAAGATTGAATGTTTTTGCTAGTGTTCCTAACCCCGTAGTTAGTGACGAATGCTTTATGGCGGGCGTCATTGATGAGTGCATTCCTCATGAAAATGAGGAAGACACACGGGAGAATTGTGCTTTGGTTGACAGGTTGATTTTGGAGCATAGTGAAACATTGAAGAAGGAAGAGAAGGATTGGGAGATTATGGCAATTCAAGAAGGTAGACCACCATGGACTCATTTAGTGGAAAGTCTACCGGACCATATTGACACCCATCTCAAGCCCTCAATCGAGAGTCCACCACAAGTTGAGTTGAAAGAGCTCCCATCTCATTTGAAGTATGCATTTTTGGGAGATGAAAAGACTTTGCCGGTGATAATTGCATCAAATTTGGAAGAAATGCAAGAAAGAGCATTACTAAAGGTGCTCAAGGAGTATAAGGCGGCCATTGGATGGACAATTGCCGATTTGAAAGGAATTAGTCCATCAATTGTGATGCACAAAATCATCACCGATTCTGAAGCAAAACCTTCACGTGATGCTCAAAGGAGATTGAATCCTCATATGCGTGAAGTTGTGAAAAAGGAGGTGCTAAAGTGGTTGGATGCTGGAATTATTTACCCAATTTCGGATAGCACATGGGTAAGTCCAACACAAACGGTACCTAAGAAAGCTGGAATTCAAGTGGTGAACAAATTGCAACCCGACCCATCACCGGGTGGAGGGTGTGCATTGACTACCGAAAGTTGAACACCGCTACTTCCAAGGATCATTTCCCATTGCCATTCATTGATCAAATCATCGAAAAGCTTGCAGGTCATAAGTTTTATTGTTTTCTAGATGGTTATTCGGGTTATAATCAAATTGCTATCCATCCCGATGATCAACACAAGACCACATTCACATGCCCATATGGGACTTTTGCCTTTAGGCGAATGCCATTTGGGTTATGTAATGCTCCCGCCACCTTTCAAAGGTGCATGATGAGTATCTTCTCGGATATGGTCGGTGATTCCCTAGAAATCTTTATGGATGATTTTTCCATTTTTGGCCAAACCTTTGATAATTGTCTTAATGAGCTAACTAAAGTCTTGAAAAGATGTGTTGAGACAAACTTGGTGTTAAGTTGGGAAAAGAGCCACTTTATGGTTCAAGAGGGGACGGTTTTGGGTCATGTGATTTCAAGGCATGGAAGTTGACCAGGCCAAAATCAAAGTTATTTCTACTTTAGCCCCTCCAACTAATGTTAAGGGTGTCCGTTCTTTTCTTGGACATGCCGGATTTTATAGAAGGTTCATAAAAGGATTTAGTGTCATTACCAAACCATTGTGCAATTTGTTGTTGAAAGATGTACCTTTTGTGTTTGATAATGAGTGTTTGAAAGCTTTTGAAACCTTGAAAGAAAAGTTGGTTGAAGCCCCCATTTGCAATCACCTAATTGGTCCATGCCTTTTGAAATTATGTGTGATGCAAGTGACTTTGCAATTGGGGCTGTTTTGGGACAACGGGTAGACAAGAAACCCATTGTGATTTATTATGCAAGCAAAACTTTATCGGATGCCCAACTGAATTATACCACCACCGAAAAAGAATTGCTTGCGATTGTTTATGCACTTGACAAGTTTCGTTCTTACATTTGTGGTAGCAAGGTTATAGTGTACACAGATCATAGCGCGGTTAAGCATTTGATGGAGAAAAAGGATGCAAAGCCAAGGCTAATTAGATGGGTGTTGCTACTACAAGAGTTTGACTTGGAAATCCGAGACAAGAAAGAAAGTGAGAACGTGGTGGCGGACCACTTGTCAAGATTTCATGCTATGGATGATAGTTCAACCAAGGAGATCAATGAGACCTTTCCGGATGAGCAATTACTAACCGTTTCTATTGTTCCTTGGTATGCAAATATTGTGAATTTTTTGTCCGCAGGTAAGATACCGGAGCATTGGGCCAAAAGAAAGAAGCAACAATTCTTGGCACAAGCAAAGCAATACATTTGGGATGAGCCAGACTTGTTCAAAGTTGGCCCGGATCAATTGGTGAGAAGATGTGTTCCGGAAGAAGAGATTCAAGAGGTGTTGACTCATGCACACTCATTTGCATGTGGAGGTCATTTCAGCGGTCAAAAGACAGGTTACAAGGTTTTAAATTGTGGTTTGTTTTGGCCTAGTATCTTTAAAGATGCCGCTGAATTTGTTAAGAAATGTGTGAGGTGTCAACAACTAGGTAGTATTACCAAGAGGAATGAAATGCCCATGCAACCCATTTTAGTTGTTAATATTTTTGATGTTTGGGGCATTGACTTTATGGGTCCCTTCCCTAATTCCTTTGGTAATTACTACATTCTAGTGGCCGTAGATTATGTTTCAAAATGGGTAGAAGCCATTGCCACTAGAACCAATGACCATACCGTTGTATGCAAGTTTGTCCAAAGCAACATTTTCTCAAGATTTGGAATCCCTCGTGTGATTATAAGCGATGGGGGGTCTCATTTTAAAAATTTTCAGTTTGGCAAACTTCTTAAACGGTATGGCATAAACCACCGGATTGCTACCCCATATCACCCACAAACAAGTGGGCAAGTAGAAGTGTCCAATAGGCAAATTAAAGAAATCTTGCAAAAGACGGTAAGACCCGATAGAAAAGATTGGTCAACCAAGTTGAATGATGCTTTATGGGCTTACCGTACCGCTTTCAAAACACCTATTGGCACTACTCCTTACCGGTTGGTTTATGGAAAGGGTTGTCATCTTCCGATTGAATTGGCACATAGGGCATTGTGGGCCGTTAAGGCCGTTAATATGGATTTTGAGAATGCAGGTAAGGAAAGAAAGTTGCACTTGTGCGAATTGGAAGAATTAAGGAATGAAGCATATGAATGCGCATCAACTTACAAGGACAAGATGAAAGCGGTTCATGATGCTAAATTGAAGAAAAAGGTGTTTGAAGTTGGCCAAAAGGTGTGGCTTTATAATTCAAGACTCAAATTCTTTCCCGGAAAACTCAAAAGCAAGTGGATGGGTCCATATGTTATTACAAGAGTTGGAAAGTTTGGAGAAATTGAGATTGAAGATCCAAAGGATGGAGTTAAGCAAATGGTCAACGGACACCGTTTGAAGCCTTATTTGGATGCAAGTGACATAAATGGAGCTACAACGGAAATGGTGAACTTCATATCAAGTCCACCATCCTATGAGGTTGCATGAATCAAATTGAGGTAATGTCGGGCTGAGGACAATAAACTTAGCGCTAAACGGGAGGCAACCCGTTGTTTGTTTGTTTTCTAGCTTCGTTTTCGGTATGTTTACTTTCATGCACTTTTATTTAGTTGTTTTAGTGTTTTGATGCATAATCACACAAGTTGGATAATTCTCAGCACCTAGGCTTGAGAATTAAGTTGGGGAAGGTCGGTTTGGGTGAAAAAGTGAACCTTTTTGCAAGTGGTCGAGCCGTTAACTCATTTCCAATTTCGGGCGTACATTGGGGACAATGTACCTTTAAGTTGGGGAAGGGAGTTTAATTTTAATGTAATTGCAAGTTTTGAAATCAGGTTGTGGCTGTAGTTTAAAAAAAAAAAAAAATTCAAGTCGGGCGTAGGTTACGGCCAACGGGGCGTACCTTACGGCCCTCTAGAAAGCCCAAATAGAGCTTACGCCAAAATCTCACTGTTTACGCCACACCAGACGCCAAAAGTGTGATTTCCAGCTAGGCGTAACTTACGCCCACACATAGCGTAGGTTACGGTCATTGGGTTTTGTCCAGGCTTAGGTTACGGTCACTTATGGCGTACCTTACGCCAAGTCAAAGTGAGGCAGCATAAGATTCTGACCGGGCGTAAGTTACGGGGTCCTTGGGCGTAGGTTACGTCTTCACAAAAATAAAGAGCGTAAGTTGGGCGTAGGTTACGTCTTCACAAAAATAAAGAGCGTAAGTTACGCTGCTGTCTAGCGTAAATTACGGTAGGCCCCTGGTCGATTTTTTTTATTATTTTAATAAAATCAAAAATCAGAAAATCCTTTAATTATGGCCACATGAATCAGATTCACCCATTCCAATTATTTTCTTCTGCATCTCTCTCGACTCCCTCATCCATTCCCATTTAATTTCTTCAAGAACCCTAAACTTATTTCTTCAATTACTCCTTCAATTCTCCATCAATTTTAACAATTCTTTAGGCTAAATTGCATAACTTTTCAAGGGCTACAAAACCCCCATAATTGTTTGTGAATTTTCAGCCTAATTTTCGAGATTTAAGTGAGTTTAATTTCGAATTTTTTTCAATTTTCTTCTTAATTTTGCTTTAATTCACTAACCATTGCTAAGTTTGTTACTTGTGGTTAGTTTTGTTGATAATAGGATGAAGAAAGCAGCAGGAAAATTTATAAAGAGTCTAAGCAAGAAAGGTGATACTTCATCAAGTCAACAACCAAACAAGAAGAAAAGGCCAATGGTTCAAGATGAATCAGAAAAAGAAGAAAACTCACCACAGACAAGTGAAGAGATGGAGGTTGAAGTCGAAAAACCCGAATGGAGACAAGGTATACCTTTACATACTGATATGTCGTATTTTATACCCATTTCCTACAACGTATTTAGTTGATTTTGCATGGTTTATGAGTCGTTTTTGTATACATTTGGTGCGTTTATGGTATTTGTTAGTGTTTCAGGGTACTGACAGGTATTTAAGCGCAAATCTGGAGAAAACGACATTGTTGAGGAGAATCAAGTGTTAACGGAAGATTTCGGAAGCATTTGGATGAAGATTGCAGGAAGTCAACTAAAGTCAATGCAGAAAAGGGCCAGTTGCGCCGCAACTCTCATTGCGCCGCAACCCAGATGCAGAGAGATAAGTTGCGCCGTAATGGGATCAAGTTCAAGCCAGTCAAGGTCAACGAAAGTCAAGTCAAAGGGCAAAGTCAACTGAAGTTGCGCCGCAACCCAGATGCAGAGAGATAAGTTGCGCCGTAATGGGATCAAGTTCAAGCCAGTCAAGGTCAACGAAAGTCAAGTCAAAGGGCAAAGTCAACTGAAGTTGCGCCGCAACACGAAGGAGATAAGTTGCGCCGCAATGGGATCAAGTTCAAGCCAGTCAAGGTCAACGAAAGTCAAGTCAAAGGGCAAAGTCAACTGAAGTTGCGCCGCAACCCAGATGCAGAGAGATAAGTTGCGCCGTAATGGGATCAAGTTCAAGCCAGTCAAGGTCAACGAAAGTCAAGTCAAAGGGCAAAGTCAACTGAAGTTGCGCCGCAACCCAGATGCAGAGAGATAAGTTGCGCCGTAATGGGATCAAGTTCAAGCCAGTCAAGGTCAACGAAAGTCAAGTCAAAGGGCAAAGTCAACTGAAGTTGCGCCGCAACCCAGAAGCAGAGATAAGTTGCGCCGCAATGGGATCAAGTTCAAGCCAGTCAAGGTCAACGAAAGTCAAGTCAAAGGGCAAAGTCAACTGAAGTTGCGCCGCAACCCAGATGCAGAGAGATAAGTTGCGCCGTAATGGGATCAAGTTCAAGCCAGTCAAGGTCAACGAAAGTCAAGTCAAAGGGCAAAGTCAACTGAAGTTGCGCCGCAACTCTATTGCGCCGCAGCCCAATTCCAGAGAGATAGATTGCGCCGCAACTCCCCTCCTTCCAGGCCAGCCACGAGTCAACATAAGTCAATGGTCAACACAAGTCAAAGGCGAACTCTTGGTTGCGCCGCAACCCAGATGCAGAGAGATAAGTTGCGCCGTAATGGGATCAAGTTCAAGCCAGTCAAGGTCAACGAAAGTCAAGTCAAAGGGCAAAGTCAACTGAAGTTGCGCCGCAACTCCCCTCCTTCCAGGCCAGCCACGAGTCAACATAAGTCAATGGTCAACGCAAGTCAAAGGCGAGTTGCGCCGCAACTCTTGGTTGCGCCGCAACCCAGATGCAGAGAGATAAGTTGCGCCGTAATGGGATCAAGTTCAAGCCAGTCAAGGTCAACGAAAGTCAAGTCAAAGGGCAAAGTCAACTGAAGTTGCGCCGCAACTGTACGCGAATCTGGCAGCCTTTGGGGATCGATATAAATAGCTTGAAAAATATGCAAAAACCTCTTCTCTTTTAGCAGCCGTGTGAAGAACCCTAGTTTGGAGATATTTTCAGATCTTAATCAATTTCTAGGTTTTCAAACACGATTTGATCATTTCCGTTCGTAGCTTTCAATTATTATCATTAGGTAACAATGAATTCTTCTTATTTCAATTGTTATTCTTCTTTTAATATGAGTGGCTAATCACTTCATCATCCATCTTGATGGAGTGAGATATTATGTAAAGATTGCACAATTTTATTAATTCAATGTTGATTTCATTTAACGTTATATCGAGATCTTAGCGTATTTCTTCCTTATTATTTATCTTGAATTGATTGGTGATTTATATGTGTCTTTAATGTTAGTTATTGATTACGTATATTTCATTTTGATTGTTTGGGTACAAACGATTGGATCTATGACGGGTACGGTAGATAATCATTCATGATAATAGGGAGAAATGTGTTAACGGTTGGGTACAATCGATAGGTATAATTGTTATCTACATAACCAAACCAATTGTTTGATTAAGGAAGTTATAAAAGATGTCTTGGGGTACCGGTCTTTGTAACGAAATTAGTTAAAGCAAGAGAGTCAAATGATGTCTTCAACTTGACGGGTACGGGGTTGGTGCTTTGTTTGAGTCTCGGTTATTTAATCAACTAATTTGGGTTTGAACTTCATTTATGTGCAATCTGAACATGTGTTGAGCGAAGTCAAGATGGATGACTTTTAAATTATTGTTTAAAACAATTTCTCTTTGCGATTAATCCTTTGGGATTACTAATTATTGACTAACTTTTGCAAAGTGACAATTCGGTCACAACCCCTTTTTACTTGAATTACTTAATGTCAACAATTACTTAGTTTTAGTCTCTGTGTTCGATCCTGGACTTACCTTTTAGCTATACTATATACGAACGGGTCCACTGCCCGAGAGTGTGTAGTAGTCAGTTTTAGGGTATTTCTTGTTTTTAATTTTTAAACTCGATTTTGCACATCACATACTTTACCCGATGAATGGCAATTGATTTTGTTTAAAGAAAAGATGGCTGAGGCCAAGAATTTGATGGATCAATTGTTGGGTGAAAGAACACTTGTCTTGTCAGAATTCAGGGGGTTTGGGATGGTTGAAGCATTTGAAAAATGGGATGGAAACAAGTGTTGATTTGGAATAATGGTGATAATGCTGAGATTTATTTAGATGGTATCATTAATTGGTTGGGTACTCTAGAATTGACTCCCGGTAATAACCCCCGGTGACTTCTAAGTTAGTAGGCACGGTTAATGGGAAAAAGGTAACAATGTCTTTTGCTACCTTAGATAAGATAGCCAAATTTGACACGGGTGCTACTTTGGGGAGGGCTTTTGATTATGTGGATGAGAAGTATTTAACGGGGGTAGAAACACCTAATAATTGGCTTGATATGCTTGCTGAGGTTTTTGTTGTCCCACGAGACAATATAAGTACAACCTTTAGGATGGAGCGTGCTTTGTTGAAGCCATTACCCCGGTTAATTATGTCAATTTTGAGTTGGAATGTGTGCCCCCGAACTAGTGACAAGAGCATGGTTAGGCACCATGATGTTATTGTGTTATATGCCTTGGTCACGGGAAACCTAGCCTTATCATTTAGACAAATTGTAATGTCTAACATTTGGGATGCAAGAAACAAAAGAAACAAACTTGTCATTCCTCACCCGAAACTCATCGCCCGCCTCCTCCAAATTCACAAGGTAGTCCCAAAGGAGACCAATTTGGAGTATTTGAGAAGGTATGGAGAAGAAAGCAACAGATGGAAGTTGCAATGGGCGTAAAATCACCAGAATCAATACCATCTTCTCCATCACCAAAGAGAAAGGCTACTGAAGATGCTCCAGGACAAACATCAAAAAGAAGGGCCTGACTCTTATCATTTACTTGTTGTAAATTATTGTTTTATGAAAATTGTAAACTATTTATCAGTTGATGTATGTAATAATAGTTGCAATTTTTGATTCATATAAGTAAATGATCAGATTTAGTCTAAGTTAGAACTTAAAAGATGAAACTGAAAACACTCATGATCTATAAAGTGTTTTCCAGTAACTTAGATTTTTTAGACAAATCAAAACTTGTGTTTTTCAAGCATACAAAATTGTATAGATATAAGCTTGAAAACACTTGCAATTTTCTAAACAAATAGGGGGAATTTGTTAGGTCCAGATTTATTGGACTCGCTCCAGACTCGACTACTGGAGCCTTACTGAAGATCTGTCCAGAAACGTGTTCTACTGGACCTACTCCAGACTTGGAATCTGGAGTCCCTCTGAAGATTTGTCCAGAAATAATGGAAGACCAGCGAGCAAATACTTGTATAGGAAATCTGGAGTATTCTCCAGATTAGCTCACTGGACTTCACCCCAGTCCAGATCTACTCTATTGAAGACATTCTCACTGAAGTCAAAGACTGAAGTCTGAAGAAAGAAGACTGACAATTGGCGGAGTCCACTGGAAGTCTTACCAGATCTGTACACTGGAGGATTGTCAGTGTTCTAGACCTTACAAGTCTGAACACTGATATTGAGTAATTGACTTTTGCCTTTACACACTTTCCAAAGAACAATCCACTTGTTCTTTCCCAAAGTTTATAAGTGTGTAAAGGTGGTTGGTTAAAAGAATAAAATCATATCAATATGACTTTATCCTTGTACCATTAACCAATGCATTTAATGTTCTTGTCGGATCATTAAATGCATGCAACCATATTTGTACGGCTAAAGTTAACATTCCAATGTTAACTTTGCCTATAAATACAAGTCATTGCACAACCAAGAATATTACTTCTTCGAATAAACTTCGATAGAATTCACACTTTGCAAACCTGCAATATTCTTGGTGAACTTGTGCAATATTCTCTCAATCGCTAAAAGGAACATTTCACTACTTTAAGTGTTTCGATTGTTGAAGAGAAATTCCGAGTATAGATCAATTGTATTTCATAGGTTGTTAGGATATTTACATTCGTGTATTACATTATTATATACTTGCATTTATATTTAAGTAATACTAGTTGTTAGGACCAGTTCACCTGGAACTGGCCAGTCACCAGTTGCATCTGGAGACTAGTGAACTGGTGACCAAGATGATTTGTCGAGAAATATATTGAAGTCCAGTTGCACCGTACAGTTAACGCAACTGAAGACTTCCTCCAGTTGAGAACTGACCAAGTTGAAGAAGCATTCCAGTTGAAGTCAAAGACAACAAATGGAAGAAAGAGAATGGCAATGGCAGCGAAGCCCAGTTGGCATTCTAGTCAGTTACAAACTGGAGACCATCAATGGAAAGCCCTTACAAAGCTTTACACTGATTACGAGGAATTGACTTGTATGCTTTATGTACCTTTACCTGGATAATAAGCCTTATCTTATTATTTAAGTATTAAAAGGTACATAAAGGTGGTTATGTAAAGTCACTTTAACATGCGACTTTACACTGCTTTTTAAGGAATTAAATGTTATTCCTTAAATGCTCCCAACCATATTTGTACGGCTAAAGTTAACATTCCAATGTTAACTTTGCCTATAAATACAAGTCATTGCACAACCAAGAATATTACTTCTTCGAATAAACTTCGATAGAATTCACACTTTGCAAACCTGCAATATTCTTGGTGAACTTGTGCAATATTCTCTCAATCGCTAAAAGGAACATTTCACTACTTTAAGTGTTTCGATTGTTGAAGAGAAATTCCGAGTATAGATCAATTGTATTTCATAGGTTGTTAGGATATTTACATTCGTGTATTACCTTGGTATTATATACTTGCATTTATATTTAGTAATACTAGTTGTTAGGACCAGTTCACCTGGAACTGGCCAGTCACCAGTTGCATCTGGAGACTAGTGAACTGGTGACCAAGATGATTTGTCGAGAAATATATTGAAGTCCAGTTGCACCGTACAGTTAACGCAACTGAAGACTTCCTCCAGTTGAGAACTGACCAAGTTGAAGAAGCATTCCAGTTGAAGTCAAAGACAACAAATGGAAGAAAGAGAATGGCAATGGCAGCGAAGCCCAGTTGGCATTCTAGTCAGTTACAAACTGGAGACCATCAATGGAAAGCCCTTACAAAGCTTTACACTGATTACGAGGAATTGACTTGTATGCTTTATGTACCTTTACCTGGATAATAAGCCTTATCTTATTATTTAAGTATTAAAAGGTACATAAAGGTGGTTATGTAAAGTCACTTTAACATGCGACTTTACACTGCTTTTTAAGGAATTAAATGTTATTCCTTAAATGCTCCCAACCATATTTGTACGGCTAAAGTTAACATTCCAATGTTAACTTTGCCTATAAATACAAGTCATTGCACAACCAAGAATATTACTTCTTCGAATAAACTTCGATAGAATTCACACTTTGCAAACCTGCAATATTCTTGGTGAACTTGTGCAATATTCTCTCAATCGCTAAAAGGAACATTTCACTACTTTAAGTGTTTCGATTGTTGAAGAGAAATTCCGAGTATAGATCAATTGTATTTCATAG
Source organism: Erigeron breviscapus (assembly GCA_034093135.1). NCBI lineage: Eukaryota > Viridiplantae > Streptophyta > Magnoliopsida > Asterales > Asteraceae > Erigeron > Erigeron breviscapus. Next base: position 262,121,455 of record CM067167.1, read on the forward strand.
GTTGTTAGGATATTTACATTCGTGTATTATCTTGGTTCCGCATCAACCTTGTAATTTGTTTAATATCAATAAATAAATTACACATTGAAAACTACATATTGTCTCATCAAGATTGTTTACAAGTTATTTGTATTATTGCATTGTTCTTTACTTATTGTCGTTTATATAAGTAATCTATCTAGAACTTGGTATATACCTCTGCAACTGGTCGTCTCCAGTTCAGCAAGTATATTGCAAAGTAACTCCACCATCGACATAGAGGTGTCTTCAGTAGTACCATCTAACAAGTTGGGACTTACAAGTGGTATCAGAGCAGAAGGCTAATAAACTTGCCTAGATCTGCAAAGATGAACACTACTGAAGGTGGAGATGGTTCTGGTTCAGGTGAAAACCCATCGAACACTAATGCACAACCTTTTCAAAATGTTAACACCAACCCTCCTCCTCCTACTGCCCCAAACCATGTCCATGTACATTACTCTAACACTCCTGTTCCAAAATTTGATGGAAACAGTGAGACTTTTGGTACATGGAAAGCTAGAATGCTGTTGCATTTTGGTGGTATTGAGAGGTATATGTTGAAAATCCTTAAGGATGGACCATATATACCCATGTCTCTTGGGGTGAGTCCTCTTCTTGATCCTACTGGAAGAAGAGGCTCAAGGGAAAAGCCAGAAGACCATTGGTCTGATGAGGATCGCAGACTGGTGGACTTGGACACCAGACTGAAAAACATGATCCTTGGGGCTGTCCCTGAAGACCTAATTCCAACACTTGTGTTGTTTCCCAGTGCCAAGTCTATGTGGGATGAATTAGTGATTCAATTTGAAGGAGGTGATGACACAATTGTCACCAGAAAAGTTGCTTTGAACAAGAAGTATGAATCCTTCTTTGCCTTGCCCAATGAAAGTCTAACTGGTACATATACCAGATTTTCTAGCCTCATCAATCAGTTGAGAGGTTTGGGTGTAGAGAAGGATAAGGATATTCTTCTTGAGAAGTTTTGTGATATTATTCCTTCCAAATGGGAAAACATGGTTCTTGTCTTGAGACAAGGTAAAACCTTGCACACTCACACTCTTGCATCGCTCTATGGAGCCTTCAGGTTCACTGAAGATAATAATGCTGCAAGACTTGTGGCTGAGCAAGATGCCATGAACCATGCCCAGAGTCCCAAGGTTGCTAGTGCAACTGAGCGACCTTGTGCTGCTTTAATGTCTGCTGAGAGTGTCCAGGTACACTCGATGAAGGAGATGTTGAACAGTTTCTTAAACTCTGGACTGACCACTGAAAACAGTGATGGTTGTAATGAAACTGACGATGATGATCTGGTCGCCATGATTGCTAAGACCTTTAATAGGTTTAAGCATAAATCCAAAAGATTTAATGGCCCCAACAATGCTTCCAGCTCCAGCTCTCTGGATAAGACCAATCTTACATGCTATAAGTGTGGCAAGAAAGGTCATTTTATGAAGGAATGCAGATCTAGTCAGTTGAATAACCAAACTGGCCCCTCTGTCCCTAATTTCAATCGGCTTGATGATAGCTACAAAGCTAAATACAAGAAGCTTAAGGCCCAGATTGCCCTCCTGTCCATGCAAAAGGAAAAGGATCAGTGCTTAATGGCACAAACTGAGGGAAAATGGGAGTACTCTGATGACTCATCTGATGATGAAGAAGAGGAAAGGGACATGTGTTTCATGGCCTTGGAAGATCAACAACAGTAGCATGTGGTGAAAGAAGATGTCATCTCTGGAAGATGGGTGGACATCATACTGAAAAAGGTATGTGACTATGATAACCAGGTTGACCCTGAACTAAAATTGGACCTGGCTGAATCATTAAGTGGTGATTTGGCATTTGGAAACTGTTAGAGCTGATAGTGAAAGATATCTTGACACTATCTTAATTGAACTGAACAATGTCAAACCACAACTGAATGATTTGCAAAGTGTCCAGTTGGCTCTCAAGGAGTCAGTTTTAAAGATTGAGGCTTTAGAACTTGATAATCAAAAACTATTTTCTGATTTTGAAAAAGCACAAAAGATTATCAAGTCATGGGTAAAAGCATCTGGCAAAAACTATGATGCATTTTCAAGAACTATCGATGCCCAGAAAAATGCATGGAAATCTGAAGATCTGGAGATGGCAGCTCTTATACCAGATCTTCATGCATTGCCTCCAGCTCTCCAGGTTGAAACACCTTATGATCAACCTGAAGCTGTTGAAACTGAAACCAATGAGACCACCCCCATTGAGGTTAAAACTGGAGCCAAACAGGCTAAAGCTCCAGTCAAAAAGGCCACTGGTAACAAGCCTTTACCTCATAAGTCTAAGGAGCCCAAGACCCGACAGACTAAATCTCCAGTTGAACCAATGTCCAAGGTTCAACTGCCTGAACAAAATTGGACCTGGCTGAATCATTAAGTGGTGATTTGGCATTTGTGGAAACTGTTAGAGCTGATAGTGAAAGATATCTTGACACTATCTTAATTGAACTGAACAATGTCAAACCACAACTGAATGATTTGCAAAGTGTCCAGTTGGCTCTCAAGGAGTCAGTTTTAAAGATTGAGGCTTTAGAACTTGATAATCAAAAACTATTTTCTGATTTTGAAAAAGCACAAAAGATTATCAAGTCATGGGTAAAAGCATCTGGCAAAAACTATGATGCATTTTCAAGAACTATCGATGCCCAGAAAAATGCATGGAAATCTGAAGATCTGGAGATGGCAGCTCTTATACCAGATCTTCATGCATTGCCTCCAGCTCTCCAGGTTGAAACACCTTATGATCAACCTGAAGCTGTTGAAACTGAAACCAATGAGACCACCCCCATTGAGGTTAAAACTGGAGCCAAACAGGCTAAAGCTCCAGTCAAAAAGGCCACTGGTAACAAGCCTTTACCTCATAAGTCTAAGGAGCCCAAGACCCGACAGACTAAATCTCCAGTTGAACCAATGTCCAAGGTTCAACTGCCTGAACAAAATAATATTTTGGTTAATCTGGAAAGGCAACTCCAACTTTTGTCTCGGCAGGTTCAGAGTTGTACTGCCCGGATTAACAATCTGGAAGGAGGTTCACCACCTCCAGTTTTAAAACAAAATATTAAATCACTCCCTTCTGTACCTAAACTTAAGAATGTTCCTTCTGGAACAAAATCTGGTAAACTTAAGGTGAGTAAGTATCAAATACCAATCGTTTTTACTTTTGCACCTGGAGCTGGTGATAATGCTCCAGATGTAGCCTCCAGTTCAACACCTCAACAATCAACTGTGGCTTCTGAAGAGAAGTCCAGTGGACCCATCAAGAAAAGATGGGTTCACAAAAAGAACTAATGATTTTTGTGTGTGTGTAGGGCGATCGAAAGAAAAATATCTGGTATCTGGACAGCGCTGCTGGCCGGACTATGACCGGATGTAAGCCCCTACTGGAAGAGTTCACTGTCCAAGATGGACTGACAGTGACATTTGGTAACGATCAATCTGGAAAGACTGAAGGATATGGTGTGCTCAATAATGGACAAGTCGAATTCAAAAGAGTTGCATTTGTGAATGGTTTGAAATATAACTTGATCAGTGTAAGCCAACTTTGCGATGATGGCTTCAGAGTATTGTTCGATATTGCACAAGGCACCATATTTAACAAGGATTGGAAAGTGGTGATGATTGCACCAAGAAAAGGGAATGTGTACATCATGGATATGGAACCAGCTCCAAAAGAGCAATGTTTCTATACCAAAGCTGATGAGGACACCAACTGGCTATGGCATAAAAGGTTATCCCACCTTAATTTCAAAAACATTAACAAGTTGTCTCGCAAGCAACTGGTTGATGGGATACCTCAGATTTCCTTCAATAAGGAAAAGCCATGTCCAGGGTGTGAGATGGGTAAGCAGAAGAGAGCCAGTTTTAAAACTAGGCAAAATTTTAGCATCACTGAACCTCTTCACATGCTTCATATGGATCTTTTTGGTCCAGTGAATGTTCAAACTAGAGCTGGAAAGAAATACACTCTAGTTGTGGTTGATGAATTCACCAGATATTGCTGGGTGGTATTCATCAGATCCAAAAGTGATGCACCTGCTGAAATCATCTCTCTTATCAAAAGAATTGAGCTCAAGTACACTCGAAAAGTTTGTCAGTTGCGAAGTGATAATGGTACTGAATTCCAAAATAAGGTACTTGAAACATTTTGCACTGACACTGGCATCTCTCAAAACTTCTCATCAGTTCACTCTCCAGAGCAAAATGGAGTTGTGGAAAGAAAGAATCGTACACTGATAGAAGCGGCCAGAAGCATGCTATCTGAATCTGGTCTTCCCACCAGTTTTTGGGTTGAGGCAGTTGCAACTGCTTGTCACACCCAAAACCGGTCAGTCTACATCAAGAGACATAAGAAGACTGCCTACGAAGTACTCAGGAATCGTAAACCAAATATTGGATATTTCCATGTATTTGGTTGTCCAGTTTATATACTGAACGATTCCAGTCAGCTTGGGAAGTTTGATGCAAAAGCTGATGAAGGGGTATTTTTAGGCTATTCAGATATTCGAAAGGCCTTTAGAGTTTATAATTATAGACTCCAAAAGGTGCATGAGACAATTCATGTCACATTCGATGAATCAACTGAAGCAATCAACAAGAGACCAAGCCTTGATATTTCTCCAGTCATTCCAATCAACTTTGGTGAAACTGACCAAGTTCATCGGTCAGTTGTTTCACCAGAAGATGCTTCCAGTTACAACAAACTGGAACCAGTCAAGAAAAAGAAAAGCACCAGTGACACATCATTTTATCCCTCCATCAATTTCAACTTACCACAAGAATTGGTGATTGGATCAGATGTACGTGCCACTCCAATATCAGCACCAGTTCAAGCACCTACTTCTCCAGTTACTCATGATATACCTTCAACTGAGGAATTTCATGATGCTAATCGAGACCTCATTGACTCTGATGAGGATGTAGAAGTTGTTTGGACTGATCCTTCTCCAGAAGCTGTTGCAACTGAAGAAGATCTCCAGGTGACTTGCACTGATATTGTAGTTCACCAGCCTAGTCAATACACTAGATGGACTAGAGCCCACCCAATTGAACAAATTGTGGGTGATCCAACTAGTGGGGTTCAGACTAGAAGAGCCACCAGTGAGCAATGCTTAAACGTCACCTTCTTATCTTTAATTGAACCAAAGAAGATTGACGAGGCTATGGCAGACCCAAGCTGGGTGGAAGCTATGCAAGAAGAGCTCCTCCAGTTTGAAAGGAACATTGTTTGGGAGCTTGTTCCTTGTCCACCAGGGTTAAAGAAAGAACCTATTGGTACCAGATGGGTCTACCGAAACAAAATGGATGAAGATGGCCATGTTGTAAGAAACAAGGCCAGACTAGTTGCCCAGGGTTATTGTCAAGCAGAGGGCGTTGACTTTGATGAAACTTTTGCTCCAGTTGCAAGACTTGAAGCCATAAGAATATTCTTGGCTTATGCAGCCCATCTGCAGTTCAAGGTCTTCCAGATGGATGTCAAAAGTGCGTTCCTTAATGGAACATTGGAAGAAGAAGTTTATGTTAAGCAGACTCCAGGTTTCATCGATGAGAAGCATCCTCATTGGGTTTATAGACTGAACAAAGCATTGTATGGTCTAAGACAAGCCCCAAGAGCCTGGTATGATACTTTGACTAAACATCTTCTTAAAAATGGCTTTCAAAGAGGTGCAATAGATAATACCTTGTTTATCTTGAAAGAAAGAGGTAATATCTTATTGGTACAAATTTATGTTGACGACATTATTTTTGGTTCAACTGATGATGCAATGTGTAAAAAGTTTTCTAAAATCATGTCATCTGAGTATGAGATGAGTTTAATGGGTGAATTAACATTTTTCTTAGGTCTTCAGATTAAGCAAACTGAAATTGGAATTTTCATAAACCAAGGAAAATATGTCAGAGATTTGTTAAGAAAATACAAATATGATTCAATCCCATCGAAAAACACACCTATTGCAGCACCATTGAATTTGGACTCTGACCCAACTGGCAAACCAGTTAACATAACTGACTATAGAGGTATGGTTGGTTCACTGATGTACTAACTGCCAGTCGACCAGATATAATGTTTGCAACATGTTTATGTGCCAGGTTTCAGGCTAACCCTAAAGAATCACATTTGCACGCTGTAAAGCGTATATTTAGATACCTGAAAGGGTGTCCTAATCTTGGTCTTTGGTACCCCAAAGGCTCAGGATTAGATCTAATGGGTTATTCAGATTCTGATCATGCAGGTTGTAAGATTGATAGAAAATCCACAACTGGTGGTTGTCATTTCCTTGGAGGAAAACTGGTAAGTTGGACCAGCAAGAAGCAGACTTCAGTCTCTATGTCCACTGCTGAGGCAGAGTACATTTCTGCGGCCAGTTGTTGTGCCCAGATTCTCTGGATCAAGAACCAGTTACTAGATTATGGTCAGAAGTATACCAAGACCCCAATCTTTTGTGACAACACCAGTGCAATTGTTATTTCTCACAACCCAGTGATGCACTCCAAAACAAAGCATATTGATATCAGGTATCATTTCATTCGAGATCATGTTATGAAAGGTGATATTGAAATTCATTTCATCCCCACTGACAAACAGTTAGCTGATGTTTTTACAAAACCTCTCGATGAGAAAACCTTTAAACATCTCATCCGCGAACTGGGAATGTTAAACCCTTAACTGGAGCTTTCTTTGTTATTGAACGCGTCAGTGACACTGATGAAGTTCTCCAGTTGAGGAGGTCCAGATATCTTTGCTCGCCAGGCTATCGAACGCCTTTGTGATACTATCTTGGCACTAATTGATTACTGGATCATCATTTTAGGGGAAAGACTCAAAATAATTTTCTGACTAAAATTCGTTTTTGTTTGAAAATGCAACTGGAGAACTCTTCAGTTGGAAACTGGTACTGGACTGATCCTCCAGTTACCAGGTTCAGTCTTTGTCTAAATTTTATAACGTTACAAATACTTGGTCAATATGTGTGACACGTGATGATACTCGAGTGTTTTAAACCACTTGATATCGTGATCTGACGTGTTTGAAACCATTTTAAGTACTTGAAACTGTTTGTATTGGGAAAACAAAAAGTGAGTGGGGTCATGGGTAAAGTAAGCCGTCGTAGCATTTAATGCTGACATGGTAACATTTAATGCTTACATGGAAAGTTATATTTTTATTTCAAAACTCAAACTCTTTTTTTGTCAAAATATCTTCAAAATTGATTTGGTTTAATAAAATATAATTTTTGGTTTTACATTGGGATCTTGAATCCCCTTATAAATACCCTTATTTACTCCATAACTCATTTATTTTTCTCTTACATTCCTTCATTTACTTCCAATCATCAATATTGCTTCATTCTTCTCTTTGCTTCACAAATCAAAAACCCTAAATCCTAAATTTCATTTTCATTCTATGGCTCCTAGATCATCTCGATCAAGAGATGTAAATCTCTTGACTGTTCCATACAATCCCTCACCAGATGTCTCACAGGCACCGGGTGCCCGTAGTATGTGCCATAAAACTAAATCCAAATAATCCTATGGCCAGCCTACGAGGATCTCAAGGGTCCGATACCCTTATTGGTAGAATTCAAAAGTTTTTGAAGAATTCTCCAATAGGACCCTCATTCTCTCTAAACCCACGTAAGTTGTTTCACAACTACTTATGTGAGTTTGGTACACTGCCGTTCTTTCTTCCGATTGTTCCTCCATCAGTTTCACTTTAAAGGATGGAACAATCCAGTGTACCTTGACGCTGAAGTGTTAAGGGATGCCTTACGCCTTAACTACTGGAGAGAGAGAATGAATCTCCAGTCGTCTTGCCCCCTAATATAAATTTTCGCCAAGTGCTCTTGGAAATGGGACACAAGGAGTGTTTGGAGAATGGGGTGCTCAAGACAAAAGGTGCGATGACCATGAAGGGTCTTACCCCTTCATGGAGGTATTTTTTCATCCACCTGGTGGAAAGCATGGGTGGGAGTTCTGGTGGACTTGACCAGATCAACTCCTCACAAGCAGAGATGGCTTATTGCTTATGGAACGGTTTGAGAGTGGACTTTGCAGATATTCTGTATAGAAGCCTGGTTCAAAAGCTGAAGGGCACAAGGGGTGTTTGTATTCCCTTTTCAAGGTTCCTCTCACTTTGTTTTAAGCAAATTCTGGGCAGGGAAGCATATAATAGTACAGATTCTCCGTACACTAGGCCAGATATGTTAGGAATCTAGACTCACTGGTATCTGAAGCTGGTGAGGTCGAAATTCCAGAGCGAATGCAACTGGCATTTGCTAAAACTGATGCACCTTTGGAAAGTGAATCAGAAAGACAATTGGG
>CM067167.1:262130823-262163323 GCA_034093135.1 Erigeron breviscapus
AAACTGGCTAGTCGAGAAGATGAACTGGTTAAGAAGGTTATGGCTGAATTTGCCAAGCTCCCACCTCCTCAGATTAATCTGGAGCCTCTGGCACTTGAAGTTAGGCAGTTAAGGGGTGCAGTTAATGCAGTAAACACTCAGTTGGCTTCCCACACTTCTTCTATCAATAAATTGGTAACTGAAGTGGAGAACTTGAAGAAGAAAGATGATGAGGTGAAAGGAACAAGTGGTTAAAGGTCTAGATGAAGACTCAAAATTATTGAAAGACTGGACAGGACCAAACTGCAGCAAATGTATTGGTCCAGTCTCAAGAAATTAACCACTTGTGGAGATCCTTCCGAATGATATGCACTGTTTTTAGAGAGTGCAAGGATATGCAATCGTGGCAGCCTCTAGCCCGTTTGCCCTCAAGTAACGAAGACTGGGCAGCCATTCGCAGGTCTCGATGCTGCCAAGGGGGAAAGGGATAGAAGGAATATCCTTGCACCTGGACCAAGACTGCCAGGTCCAGTTAGTGCAAGACAACTGGTGGAAAGGACTGTTGTTGGGTCAGATGAAGGTGATGAGCAGGTGATTGAACAGTTTGAAGATGTGGTTGATAGGGGGAATAAAGGCAAAGGAAAGGAAGTTGTGCCGGCCACTGGTGAACAAGCAAAAACAACTGGTACTGAAGCCAGTGTGTTAGAAACTGGCAACATTGATCAGCTCCCTCCAGTTTCAGAAGATGTTAGTAGGCAACTGGCAAGGCTTGGAGATGCAATCAAGGAGAGGAAGAAACAAATGAGGGTGAATCAAGCAAAAGATAGAAATACCTTAGCCCCAACTCTTCTTGATATAAGTGATGGTCGTCTTCTGGGCATGACACTTGCAGAGTATGCCAAAGTCAAGGCTGATCCCATAATTATTAATGCACTGAAAGAACAACTGGAGATTGAGCTTGACAAACATTATAGGGAGGATGAGGCTGAGTATGATGCCAGGTGTTTGAATATCACAGTGGAGAAGGCCAAAGAAGTTAGAACTGAAGGAATTCTCAAGAGAGCTGAACATGTTAAGAAGGTGGTCAAACAGGTGATGAATCCACCCAAGTCCAAAGGTAAACCTAAGATGTTGCCAAGAGATGCTGACCTTAGGACCTGGGTGGAAACAACTGAACCCTCAAGTGAAGATATCAAAGCTGCAGTGCATAGTATGAGCACTGGCCAGATCAAACTGGCCAATGAATCTGAAGCTAGAGAGTACTTATCTGAAGTACAACAGCGGAGATATCACCCTGGTAAGATTGTTGATATGAATGTTTTTATCAAACCAGGTACCAAACATTTCACAGTTGGGGTTCAACATCTGGATGGACCCTTAAGGCAAACTGAGAATCCTGATGTACTTTCTTATGGGTATTCGGAACTGGTAGAGATGGCAAAACTGTTGGAGGCCAAGCAACAAAGGAACAAGGTCGAAAGAGGATGGATGTTTGTGCTTCAAAGTCTGCTCAAGTTTAAAGAAAATATTGAAGAGAGACTGAATGTTGATCCTGAAGACAAACAGCCCATTTCTACAGTTGCCAAAAGAAGAAGAACTGGCGAAGGGCCATCTGTTTAAGTTCTTTCTTCGTTTTATCTTCTTGTAATTTGTTGTACATTCTGTTGTAACTTGTGTAAATTTCACTCCTTGTATAAAAGAAGTTACCAGTTTGTAACCACAAGGTAGATAAAAGATTAAAATCTAACAAACACAAAAAGAAAAACCTAAGGCATTTATTGATCTATAAAAATGCCCTAGATACCTTAGATAGATTTAAATCAAACAAGTCTCTATAGTTTCACACTTGTATAGATACAAAACTAGAAAAGACTTAGACTATATTTCTAGACAAATAGGGGGAATTTGTTAGGTCCAGTTCACCTGGAACTGGCCAGTCACCAGTTCACACTGACCAGTTCACCAGTTGCACCTGGTGACCAGTAAACTGTTGACCAAGAAGATTTGTCGAGAAATATATTGAAGTCCAGTTGCACCGTACAGTTAACGCAACTGAAGACTTCCTCCAGTTGAGAACTGACCAAGTTGAAGAAACATTCCAGTTGAAGTCGAAGACAACAAATGGAAGAAAGAGAATGACAATGGCGCAGCGAAGCCCAGTTGACATTCTAGTCAGTTACAAACTGGAGACCATCAGTGGAAAGCCCTTACAAAACTTTACACTGATTACGAGGAATTGACTTGTATACTTTATGTACCTTTACCCGGATAATAAGCCTTATCTTATTATTTAAGTATTAAAAGGTACATAAAGGTGTTTGTGTAAAGTCACTTTAACATGCGACTTTACAACACTTTTTAAGGAATTAAATGCTATTCCTTAATGCTTCCAACCACATTTGTACGGCTAAAGTTAACATCCCAATGTTAACTTTGCCTATAAATACAAGTCATTGCACAACCAAGAATAACAAGTATTCGTTCTCACAAGTTACTTCACACACAAACGAATAACTTCATACTTTGCAAACCTGCAATATTCTTGGTGAACTTGTGCAATATTCTCTCAATCGCTAAAAGGAACATTTCACTACTTTAAGTGTTTCGATTGTAGAAGCGAAATTCCGAGTATAGATCAATTGTATTTCATAGGTTGTTAGGATATTTACATTCGTGTATTATCTTGGTTCTCGCATCAACCTTGTAATTTGTTTAATATCAATAAATAAATTACACTTGAAAACTACATATTGTCTCATCAAGATTGTTTACAAGTTATTTGTATTATTGCATTGTTCTTTACTTATTGTCTTTTATATAAGTAATCTATCTAGAACTTGGTATATACCACTGCAACTGGTCGTCTCCAGTTCAGTAAATATATTGCAAAGTAACTCCACCATCGACATAGAGTTTTCTTCAGTAGTACCATCTAACAAGTTGGGACTTACAGGTTATTCAACTGACTAGATCTGCATTCCTTCATAAAATGACCTTTCTTGCCACACTTATAGCATGTAAGATTGGTCTTATCCAGAGAGCTGGAGCTGGAAGCATTGCTGGGGCCATTAAATCTTTTAGATTTATGCTTAAACCTATTAAAGGTTTTAGCAATCATGGCGACCAGATCATCATCGTCAGTTTCATCATAACCCTCACTGTTTTCAGTGGTCAGCCCAGAGTTTAAGAAACTGTTCAACATCTCCTTCATCGAGTGTACCTGGACACTCTCAGCAGACATTAAAGCAGCACAAGGTCGCTCAGTTGCACTAGCAACCTTGGGACTCTGGGCATGGTTCATGGCATCTTGCTCATCCACAAGTCTTGCAGCATTATTATCTTCAGTGAATCTGAAGGCTCCATAGAGCGATGCAAGAGTGTGAGTGTGCAAGGTTTTACCTTGTCTCAAGACAAGAACCATGTTTTCCCTTTTGGAAGGAAGAATATCACAAAACTTCTCAAGAAGAATATCCTTATCCTTCTCTACACCCAAACCTCCATACTGATTGATGAGGCTAGAAAATCTGGTGTATGTACCAGTTAGACTTTCATTGGGCAAGGCAAAGAAGGATTCATACTTCTTGTTCAAAGCAACTTTCTGGTGACAATAGTGTCATCACCTCCTTCAAATTGAATCACTAATTCATCCCACATAGACTTGGCACTGGGAAACAACACAAGTTGTTGGAATTAGGTCTTCAGGGACAGCCCCAGGATCATGTTTTTCAGTCTGGTGTCCAAGTCCACCAGTCTGCGATCCTCATCAGACCAATGGTCTTCTGGCTTTTCCCTTGAGCCTCTTCTTCCAGTAGGATCAAGAAGAGGACTCACCCCAAGAGACATGGGTATATATGGTCCATCCTTAAGGATTTTCACATATACCTCTCAATACCACCAAAATGCAACAGCATTCTAGCTTTCCATGTACCAAAAGTCTCACTGTTTCCATCAAATTTTGGAACAGGAGTGTTAAAGTAATGTACATGGACATGGTTTGGGGCAGTAGGAGGAGGAGGGTTGGTGTTAACATTTTGAAAGGTTGTGCATTTGTATTAGATGGGTTTTCACCTGAACCAGAACCATCTCCACCTTCAGTAGTGTTCATCTTTGCAGATCTAGGCAAGTTTATTAGCCTTCTGCTCTGATACCACTTGTAAGTCCCAACTTGTTAGATGGTACTACTGAAGACACCTCTATGTCGATGGTGGAGTTTCTTTGCAATATACTTACTGAACTGGAGACGACCAGTTGCAGAGTATATACCAAGTTCTAGATAGATTACTTATATAAAAGACAATAAGTAAAGAACAATGCAATAATACAAATAACTTGTAAACATCTTGATGAGACAATATGTAGTTTTCAATGTGTAATTTATTTATTGATATTAAACAAATTACAAGGTTGATGCGGAAACAAGATAATACACGAATGTAAATATCCTAACAACCTATGAAATACAATTGATCTATACTCGGAATTTCTCTTCAACAATCGAAACACTTAAAGTAGTGAAATGTTTCTTTTAGCGATTGAGAGAATATTGCACAAGTTCACCAAGAATATTGCAGGTTTGCAAAGTGTGAAGTTATTCGTTTTTGTGAAGTAACTTAATTCTTGGTTGTGCAATGACTTGTATTTATAGGCAAAGTTAACATTGGGATGTTAACTTTAGCCGTACAAATGTGGTTTGGAGCATTTAAGGAATAGCATTTAATTCCTTAAAAAGCATTGTAAAGTCGCATGTTAAAGTGACTTTACATAACCACCTTTATGTACCTTTTAATACTTAAATAATAAGATAGGCTTATTATCCGGGTAAAGGTACATAAAGCATACAAGTCAATTCCTCGTAATCAGTGTAAAGCTTTGTAAGGGCTTTCCACTGATGGTCTCCAGTTTGTAACTGACTAGAATGCCAACTGGGCTTCGCTGCCATTACCATTCTCTTTCTTCCATTTGTTGTCTTCGACTTCAACTGGAATGCTTCTTCAACTTGGTCCGTTCTCAACTGGAGGAAGTCTTCAGTTGCGTTAACTGTACGGTGCAACTGGACTTCAATATATTTCTCGACAAATCATCTTGGTCACCAGTTTACTGGGTTACCAGATGCAACTGGTGACTGGTCAGTGTGAACTGGTGACTGGCCAGTTCCAGGTGAACTGGTCCTAACAGTAATAATAGTTGCAATTTTTGATTCATATAAGTAAATGATCAGATTTAGTCTAAGTTAGAACTTAAAAGATGAAACTGAAAACACTCATGATCTATAAAGTGTTTTCCAGTAACTTAGATTTTTTAGACAAATCAAAACTTGTGTTTTTCAAGCATACAAAATTGTATAGATATAAGCTTGAAAACACTTGCATTATTTCTAAACAAATAGGGGAAATTTGTTAGGTCCAGATTTACTGGACTCGCTCCAGACTCGACTACTGGAGCCTTACTGAAGATCTGTCTAGAAAAGTGTTCTACTGGACCTACTCCAGACTTGGAATCTGGAGTCCCTCTGAAGATTTGTCCAGAAATAATGGAAGACCAGCGAGCAAATACTTGTATAGGAAATCTGGAGTATTCTCCAGATTAGCTCACTGGACTTCACCCCAGTCCAGATCTACTCTATTGAAGACATTCTCACTGAAGTCAAAGACTGAAGTCTGAAGAAAGAAGACTGACAATTGGCGGAGTCCACTGGAAGTCTTACCAGATCTGTACACTGGAGGATTGTCAGTGTTCTAGACCTTACAAGTCTGAACACTGATATTGAGTAATTGACTTTTGCCTTTACACACTTTCCAAAGAACAATCCACTTGTTCTTTCCCAAAGTTTATACGTGTGTAAAGGTGGTTGGTTAAAAGAATAAATCATATCAATATGACTTTATCCTTGTACCATTAACCAATGCATTTAATGTTCTTGTCGGATCATTAAATGCATGCAACCAGATTTGTAAGGCACAAAATTCACTGGTGAATTTTGTTGCCTATAAATACAAAGTCATTTCCTTGAGAAAAATACTTTTAAGCATACATTTTGCATTATAGTGAATTTGTCTAAATACTCTCGATCTTAAACTGGGATACTTCACAACTTTAAGTATCTCGATCCAAAAGAGTTATTTGACAAATATAGATCATTTGTAATTCATAGGTTGTTAGGATACATACTTATTTGTATTATCTTGATTCCGCACAACCTTGTATTTTATTTAACATCATAAATAAAATACACCATTGAAAAATACATAATGTTCCACTTTACTTATTTATTGCTTTAAGTCGTGTATTACTTTATTTATATACTTGCATTTATATTTAAGTAATACTAGTCCATTCTAGTGATTATTAGACTTGTTGTATTTTACACTTTCTAGGTTAACCATCGTATTTCAGGGACTCACAAGCAGGGTGTGCAGCGGAGGAGTTATGAGTTAGGTATGGCATATGCTCATGAGCAGAATGTGAGGAGGAAGTTTGAGTACTCAGAGCGAGTACGCCATCACCAGGACCACATTGCGGGACTTGACTATGTGGAGACTCCTCCTTCATATGATTACAGGCAGCCGTATGTTCCTACCTCCCATCCATATTATCCTCAGAGTCACGATTCTGAGTGGTTCCCGAGACATTCTTGTGTTGGTCGAGTTGAGGATACATCGGGTGATCCACCACCAGCAGCCTCTGATCCATTTGAGGCCCAATCTCTATATCGGGGCTTAATGGAGTCGATCTTTGGACCGCAAGGTCCACGGACAGTGATTGGTACCTTCCATTTATCTTTCTGTTCTTATTGTGTGATTATGTGACTATGTGTTTATTTTATGTTTTTGCATTTTAATTTCGTAGGTAGATTTCAATTTTCTTGTTAATTTCATTTATGTTTCTAGTTTAGATGTTGATTTACTTTCTTGTAATATGAAATTGACCCTTAGGGGCAAAATATTCGAGTTATATTGGCTATACATGTTTGTAAAATGAGATTTTCTTGTGATTGGATTTGTACATGTAAGTGGGGCTAGGTAGTGTAGATTAGATTGCATGACATGGTTGACTTATGAGCGTCTTGATAGAGTTGCTAGCAAGTAAAAACATAGAAATGTGCAAATAAGGGTAATATGTCAATTGTGAGTCATAATGCATGTATCACACTTATATATCCGTTATATCCTTCAATTTCATGAGAGAAAAACGTCTCGTCGACGATTGATTTAGATTGTTAGCGTAGCATGATTTCTCGTGATAACTATATTGTGTGAACCATTATTGTACATTAGGTTAGAACTAGTGCACTTACCGTATTGAGACCTCTAACCCGGATTATGTGCTTAAAATCATAAAACAATCA
Organism: Erigeron breviscapus; assembly: GCA_034093135.1. NCBI lineage: Eukaryota > Viridiplantae > Streptophyta > Magnoliopsida > Asterales > Asteraceae > Erigeron > Erigeron breviscapus. The sequence continues at coordinate 262,138,148 of CM067167.1, forward strand.
TACAATCCACTCCATATTCCATCTCACCTCGTCATGAAATCCGTTAATTGTTCAAAGTTGTGTTGTTTATGATGATGAATTGAAAGAAAGAACAAAGTCAAAGTCAAAAATTGCAATATCCGGTTGAAAAAGTCAAAGTATATGGTCATAAATGAAAATCAATTCAATTATCCATGTAAGTTGATCAAAAAGAACCAAAATGAAATGTTCCAAAATCATTCTAGTAAATCACCCAAATGAGAATCATTACCGTGTTTCATTCCATATTTCCATCAATCTTGTATGAATACCGAAGTGATAATTTGGTGTTATGAGGTCTTGGTTCGATTTGTGTACTAGCCTATGACTTTTAGTGTGCAATAATGGGTTGAGAGCTTCATATACATATATTAGCACATCTTTTGCTAATTCACTCAAAATATGAACCGAGGGGAGTGCACATTGTGAGAGTGTGATGCATGTATTGTGGCAAACTTGAGGTTTATTAGGTTTAATTGCACATTTATATATTTCTATTTGATAGTCGTAAATCTTTTGATAGTTGTAAGTCTCATGAGTTGGTTGTGTTATGTGATTTGGTTTGCATTACTTAGTTTCGCCCAAGTGTACTTTGAAGATTGCTTGAAGGTTGAGTTTTACAAATATGTATAATTGATATAACTCTTATATGGTGTTTCTTTGGTGATAGGAAGTATTATAGGATTGTAAGTTAACTTGTCACATGATGAATGTCTTTTTCGGGACGAAAAAGAGTTAAGTTGGGGAATGTGATAAACGCCTAATTAGTCTAATCTTAAGATATGAAAATGACATGTTTTGTGAAGATTAATAGACGATTAGGACGTGTTTATGTTTGTTTAAGTGTTTCAGGTCATTGGTGACAATTTAGAGCTAAGAAGCAAGTCAAACAAGTCGAATGAAGTCCAAGGAAGAAGTCTGGAATTTACAACAGGCGTAGGTTACGCCCACCAGGGCCGTACCTTACGCCAGGCAAAAGTTCAGAGGGCGTACCTTACGCCCAATCTGGGCGTAGGTTACGCCCACCAGGGCCGTACCTTACGCCAGGCAAAAGTTCAGAGGGCGTACCTTACGCCCAATCTGGGCGTAGGTTACGCCAGTTGCTGTGCAGAAAATCCGAATTTTTGGGTTTTAATTAATTTTCAGTTTATATGACTTTATTGGACGACTTGGGGAGTTACCATTCATAATATTCACACACAATAGCAGTTCCTAACATAGAGAAGACCCCAATATCATCATCAAATCACCAATTCATGAAGATGACAATTCAAATTGAAGATTCAATGATGAAGATGATAGGCTAGGTTTTCTTTTGATCATTCTCATGTGAACAATTATGTAAGCCATTTATGTTCAACCTTTCTCATACTCATGTTGGATTAGATGTTTAATTCTTCATTAGTCTTTTACATCTAATGTTGTTTGGATTGTTTGAATGATTATTTGTTTATGACTTGAATGAAATTCATCTATCATTTGGTTTTAACTTGTTAAGTAATCATTGATTATTGAATGAATCTCTCATGAACTTGTAGTTTTACTTTAATGAATTAGAAGTCTAGTTGTGTCAATTCCCCGGTTTTCGTTATCGTGAATCATCACAACCGATTAATTTAATTCTTGAGTTCATTCAATCCAAACATTATAACGAATCATGTCTATGTGATTTCCAATGAGTATAAGTTAGGTTACATATTTGAAAGCATAATTGGGAGCATGAGAATGGTCTACTTTTTATTTAATTGAATTATTTTGTTAAGTTCATAATCAATTTTAGTTGTTAATCAAATCAATCAATCAATCAATTTTAAGTTTATGTCTAGTTTACTTAACTTTGTAAATTGTTTAACACTTTTCCATGATTCCCTGAGGATACGATACTCGACTTACCCATACTAGTTATAGGTATTTAGTTTATATTTTTGATCGGTCCAACGACATCGATCAGTAGTACAAGGGGGAAAAAGTACAAAAAGTACAACCTTCTTCCTTCTTCTCCGGCGACCGCCACACCTCCTCCTTCTTCCTTCTTCTCCGGCGACCGCCACACCTCCTCCTTCTTCCTTCTTCTCCGGCGAACAACCACCGCCACCACCTCCGGCGACATCTCCGACGACTTTCCGGTGAGAATCAGGTTCGTTTTCGGGTGGATACGGTACGGGCCAGAGGCCCTTATCCGTTCTAAACTGACCGTCAAGGAACGCATATGGGAATCGTATGGATTTGATGGGCGGCGATCCAAGAGATGGTGACGGTTTGCTACGGTACGGGCGAAGCCCTTGCTGCCGGCGTCGGCGCCGTGGTTGGGGTGGTCGGAGATGATGGTGGCTGGTGGTGGTTGTCTCGCCGGAGAAGAAGAAGGTGGTGGCTGGCGGCGGCAGTCTCGCCGGAGAAGAAGCAAGCTGCTGGCCGGAGAAGGAGAAGGAGGAAGAAGGAAGATCTGAGCCGTCCAAAGCTTTGATCCAACGGCTGGAGATTGTACTTTTGTACTTTTTTTAACCCTAGTACTACAATTATCTTTCCTCTATATACTCTCTATATATATATGAATATAGATTGGATTGACTTGATTTAGAGTCATTGAAACGATGGATGGTGGTTGTTTGATTGTAACGGTTTGGGGGAAAAAAATTGTTGGGGATTTTGTTATTTTGTATTTTATGAAGATAATGATTAATAAATACAAAAACAATTTGTTGTTGTGTTCTTGATGAAGATGATGAAAATAAACAGAATAAATTACAGTTGGGTTATAAAGTATGTTAATGAATGAAAAGTCAGAAATACCCATCATGTGCAGGTCACATGATAGGTGAAGTAACGGTCGTCAGTTAGTTGGACCAAAACAGTTGATGTAGCAAACTTATTTGGATTAAAACGGTAAATATGAAAGGTAGAGATGAAAACGGTAATTTTAACCGTCGACAGGGACCAAAAGTGTAATTAACTCTATTAATTATTATTATTTTTTAATAACTGTTATAAAGTATAAATTTATGTACTAAGGCCGTTTTTAGTAGCACGTTCAAACGGTGTCTGACGGACGTCCAAAAAGGACGCTACTACGATGGCATGTTCGTTAAGATGCGTCTGTTGGTTTGTTCCAAATGAAGACGTCGAAGACGTCGGATGGAATATAAACAAAAGCAGAAAACCCTTACCTAAATTGAAAACGAAAGGAAAAATCAAACTTTTTGAAATATAACAAAAAAAAGAACGTCTTATATGGGATAAGGATTATTTAAAGTTGTATCAACTTTATAAGTGAAGTTGGACAATCCTTAACCCTTAAATTAAAATCAAGGGTTAAGATTCAAAGACTTAATTTAAATCTTGACTTTTGATTTTAATCTAAGGGTTGAGATCAACTTTACTTATAAAGTTAATACAAATTTTATTTTAAAAAAATTTCTTTTAAAACACAACTACATCACACTATTTCTCCACACTTCACTCATTTTTATACATTTCGGGTATCATACTGGCTCCGTAGATTACTCATTTCTGAAAAAACTTCAATTATAAAACCAATGTTCACATTGGAATCGATTTGTTCAACGACGGAATGAAGGGGGCGAATGAGAATGTTGTTGAGTGAGAACCTCATGGGGAGCAACAGTCATTAGTTCATGACGATCATGCACTCCGTTCAAACGATAGATGTTTGTGAGAAGCAAGTATTTTTAGAAAACCATTTTAAAATCTATCAGTCAAACCTTATCTTGCACCTTTCAAAAACTTATATTGGCTTTAGTCTATTTATCTCAAATGGGTTGTCTCATGAATACAGCTTGGAGATGTTATTTGAATTGGTCAAGTTATGAACTTTCTTCAAGTTTGTAATCAATAGTGTTAGGCTTAGTTAATTGGATTCAAGTGTCCATTTTCATTCCTAAAATATTGTAGAGTTATCAAATTCCAAATTTAAAGATCTTTTGATCTTTTATAGATCAATAATCAATATATTCTCAAACTTATTTGTTAAAAACCGATTTAAAGGACAAAAGCTAAACGGCGTAGAGCTATATGAGAAGCGGTTGCCGGTTTTAACGCAATCAATCACAAATCAATTTGCTTTTATTCGACCATCTTAGCTGTAAAGCCCCCCATGGAACCACTGCTTTGACTTCCATTCTGTCTAGACTAGAGAGTATAATACATTGATCATTTGTAACTTTTTACCAAAAATACAAAATATCGATGTACTAAATTCTTCAAACTTAAAGTTGGAAATAAATTACGTTCAAGAGAAAAAAGGTAATATGAAGGGGGAAAAAAAATCATTGAAGAAAGAACAATCAAAGTAAGGTGTCGTAATCGTATATTCGTATCTAATGATGGTAGTTTGGTACGTGCTTGTCTACGAATTAAATTTATGTACATATAACAATACAAAATTCTAAGTAGTTGTTAATCATAAGAAATCATGATTTAGCAAACATTGTCCATTAATCGGGCCTCATCTGGTTTCAGATATAACATCATGATTTAGCAAATATTGTCCATTCGGGCCTCAAATATAATTATATCACTTTTTAAATAAAAACAAAAATAACATCATAGTCAATTACTCATTAAAGACACCACCATATGCAGAATGGCATGGGCCAAAATGAGAGTACAAACCACACAAAGTGTCCTCCACACAGGAGCAACACATTAGGGTTATATGGCCTACATTGATTATTATCCCTTTACAAACGATAATCAAGTCCCCTTTACAATTTTATTTTGATCAGCTAGCCAAAAATTAACTCAACCCCATCCCCATACTATTGAAAGAAGTTGGATTTGAAGGAATTGATAGCGTCCTTGTGAGCTCCACGATCTGAAGTTGCCTTGAACACCCAAAAAAAGTCGTTTAGCAAGTAGCTCGGAGCATTATAGAGGCCCAATTTGGCAATTTCTATCAAATATCTTGGAAATGAAAAACTAAAAAACATTTTGTACAACTAATTGCGCCCCTAGATTTATAAACAAATTACATAAACTGTTGTTTTTTTTTTTGAACAGCTCAGATATATATTATTATCAACTTTCGGTAAGATACCGAAAGCAACATATAAGAGTTACAACAAATAAATAGGACTAATGTGCCAAAGAGGCCAAATTAAGCTATCATTCCTACAACGATGATTAATCCAGAAAAAAGTAGATACAATCAAATGAAAGACATCCGAACTAGAGACACGACATCCTTTGAAGATGACTTCGTTACGGTGTTTCCAAAGAGCCCACCACCAAATTACATAAACTGTTGTAAGTTGTAACACATGAAATGGGCCAAATAGGTAAAGTTTTTTTTAATTCATCATCTTTTTTCTTTTATTGGTAGCATACTAGTTTATAATAAGGGAACCCATATTTGTACCACATATATTTGATAATGTACCACACTGTCCAACTGGTATAGCAGACAGTACAAGCATATGATGCATAGTAGTGTTTCCTTTATAATTAGCTGATATTAATGTTTGTGTCCAAATAAAATCACTTTTTTTGTCATGTGATGGATGATAAGACTAGTCCATATTGGTTTGTTACTTTGTTAGTGAATTGTTTATGGCCCTATTTATCTCCTATGTTATTGAGTGGGTCGTCTGTAGGGTCTCTCGTTGAAAGCTTATTTATAAATTAGAATTGCTAACTTACGGTTGTAGACTTACGACGTACATCAGTTTGGTTTTACTTGACGTATGTCACATGTTTTCTAAAGGGCATATATTGTAGTTTTTTCTTATGCATATCGATCATATGTTCAATCATGATATGTGGAAGTGACATTTGGGCCATGAAAAATTGAAAACCACATACTCAACAATAGTTGTGGACTTGTGGTGTATAAAACAGTTCGTGTGGTGCACGTACGAATTACTTATCTAACATATATTTTTATTTTCTCATATTATACAAAGTAGCATATATTTCTTTTTAACGACAATTTATTTTATTTTTACTCCTAAACTAACTCGAATGGTTAGGATGAAAGCTAAGACTTTCACAATAATACTAGAAATACTCGTGCTAAACGTGCTCTAGCTCTGAACCTGCTGTTTAAACACACATGTAGTGTATCATATAAAATATCCGAATGACTAATAAGTATTATTCACAATTTCGTTAACACGCAAAACACTTCGTATTATGTATGAATGCTTAATGATACAATACATGAAATTTTCGTATTTCATTACGTTTATTATCGTTGATGTTTGGGATTACATCAAAAAAACCACGAAGTGAAAACCAGTGACTCGGTTTTTGTTGGTTGGGAATTTTTCTCGTGTCTTAGGAAACTGTAATTGGCACAAGTTTTTTTACACCTTTTGTAATTTTCGCAGTTAATGTTTCGGTAAGGGTCTAAATTTTGCTATGGTTTAATTTTAGATTTATATTGTAATTGTACCTTTTAGTAATTAGTGTCTTGCTATTGCCTTTCATAATAGAGTTTTTGTCGTTCTTAAGAAAAAAAAATATATTAGCCATATTAGTTTCACTCTTCTGTTGCCTTCATTCATATCAATATATGATTACTTGCACAATTATCTATCTATAAACATATAAAGTTGAAGGCATGAAGGTTTTTTGGCCCTTCATTAATGGGAATATTTATGTGAAAATTGATGACTTCCTTTGATTATGTGATCAGAAATTCGCTAGAATCGGTAAGGACTCTTCATTAACCTATAATCGCCAAGTTCTGATTAGTAAATTATATATATCTGGTTTAGTCATATTTTATTTATTGTTAATGATAGCATTTAATATTAGTCTGTTCACTTTCTCTTTTATAATGGAAATAACTAATCACGAACAATCTTTACACCTTCAAACAAAATTTAATTGCTACATGTAATATCAGACACAATACTAACACCAATTTTCTCACTTTCTCCTTTGCAGAATTAAGGGTTTTTTCATTTTTTTGAATTGAACGGTATTCACATATATGTTTTCATTTGCTTAATCTGATTTCTTATAGTATTGTTGGCTTTTTACAAATTTGTTGTTATTGTAATATTTTGTGATTCATTGATTTTCATTCTAAGCTGATCGTTATAGGTATTTGTGGGATTCTAATTTGTGTTTAAAGAAGCGCATACAAGATGTCTGATGAAATGCTCTACGGGTAAGTTTATTTTCCATCATATTTTTATATAATTTTTTTTTTAATTGCAATCAATATCAATTGTGGTGAAAAAAATCACTAATGGTAAAGGGGTTGGGATCCTTTTGTGAGTATATGGTTTTCTTTGGTACAATGTAATTAATGCTTAATATTTGGTTTAGTGTAATATTTGAGTTAGATGATTGTTGGCTAACTCAATATGTTATCATTTTAGGTAGTATTTCGATGTGTTTTTATGTATTTTAACATCGTCATGAAATTTGCAGGCACCCCAATCCTGTAAGTAAACCAGTTTGCGTTTAGTTGTAAATGTCCTTGCTTTGCTAACTAAATAATGAATCTGCAGATATCATTCGTTATGTCTCGCCATTGGGAACCACTTTGAGGAAAAGCAACAGTGCTCAGACCGATGATTTCAACGTCTATCTATCTATCTATCTATCTATCTATCTATCTATCTATCTATCTATCTATCTATCTATCTATCTATCTATCTATCTATCTATCTATCTATCTATCTATCTATCTATCTATCTATCTATCTATCTATCTATCTATCTATCTATCTATCTATCTATCTATCTATCTATCTATCTATCTATCTATCTATCTATCTATCTATCTATCTATCTATCTATCTATCTATCTATCTATCTATCTATCTATCTATCTATCTATCTATCTATCTATCTATCTATCTATCTATCTATCTATCTATCTATCTATCTATCTATCTATCTATCTATCTATCTATCTATCTATCTATCTATCTATCTATCTATCTATCTATCTATCTATCTATCTATCTATCTATCTATCTATCTATCTATCTATCTATCTATCTATCTATCTATCTATCTATCTATCTATCTATCTATCTATCTATCTATCTATCTATCTATCTATCTATCTATCTATCTATCTATCTATCTATCTATCTATCTATCTATCTATCTATCTATCTATCTATCTATCTATCTATCTATCTATCTATCTATCTATCTATCTATCTATCTATCTATCTATCTATCTATCTATCTATCTATCTATCTATCTATCTATCTATCTATCTATCTATCTATCTATCTATCTATCTATCTATCTATCTATCTATCTATCTATCTATCTATCTATCTATCTATCTATCTATCTATCTATCTATCTATCTATCTATCTATCTATCTATCTATCTATCTATCTATCTATCTATCTATCTATCTATCTATCTATCTATCTATCTATCTATCTATCTATCTATCTATCTATCTATCTATCTATCTATCTATCTATCTATCTATCTATCTATCTATCTATCTATCTATCTATCTATCTATCTATCTATCTATCTATCTATCTATCTATCTATCTATCTATCTATCTATCTATCTATCTATCTATCTATCTATCTATCTATCTATCTATCTATCTATCTATCTATCTATCTATCTATCTATCTATCTATCTATCTATCTATCTATCTATCTATCTATCTATCTATCTATCTATCTATCTATCTATCTATCTATCTATCTATCTATCTATCTATCTATCTATCTATCTATCTATCTATCTATCTATCTATCTATCTATCTATCTATCTATCTATCTATCTATCTATCTATCTATCTATCTATCTATCTATCTATCTATCTATCTATCTATCTATCTATCTATCTATCTATCTATCTATCTATCTATCTATCTATCTATCTATCTATCTATCTATCTATCTATCTATCTATCTATCTATCTATCTATCTATCTATCTATCTATCTATCTATCTATCTATCTATCTATCTATCTATCTATCTATCTATCTATCTATCTATCTATCTATCTATCTATCTATCTATCTATCTATCTATCTATCTATCTATCTATCTATCTATCTATCTATCTATCTATCTATCTATCTATCTATCTATCTATCTATCTATCTATCTATCTATCTATCTATCTATCTATCTATCTATCTATCTATCTATCTATCTATCTATCTATCTATCTATCTATCTATCTATCTATCTATCTATCTATCTATCTATCTATCTATCTATCTATCTATCTATCTATCTATCTATCTATCTATCTATCTATCTATCTATCTATCTATCTATCTATCTATCTATCTATCTATCTATCTATCTATCTATCTATCTATCTATCTATCTATCTATCTATCTATCTATCTATCTATCTATCTATCTATCTATCTATCTATCTATCTATCTATCTATCTATCTATCTATCTATCTATCTATCTATCTATCTATCTATCTATCTATCTATCTATCTATCTATCTATCTATCTATCTATCTATCTATCTATCTATCTATCTATCTATCTATCTATCTATCTATCTATCTATCTATCTATCTATCTATCTATCTATCTATCTATCTATCTATCTATCTATCTATCTATCTATCTATCTATCTATCTATCTATCTATCTATCTATCTATCTATCTATCTATCTATCTATCTATCTATCTATCTATCTATCTATCTATCTATCTATCTATCTATCTATCTATCTATCTATCTATCTATCTATCTATCTATCTATCTATCTATCTATCTATCTATCTATCTATCTATCTATCTATCTATCTATCTATCTATCTATCTATCTATCTATCTATCTATCTATCTATCTATCTATCTATCTATCTATCTATCTATCTATCTATCTATCTATCTATCTATCTATCTATCTATCTATCTATCTATCTATCTATCTATCTATCTATCTATCTATCTATCTATCTATCTATCTATCTATCTATCTATCTATCTATCTATCTATCTATCTATCTATCTATCTATCTATCTATCTATCTATCTATCTATCTATCTATCTATCTATCTATCTATCTATCTATCTATCTATCTATCTATCTATCTATCTATCTATCTATCTATCTATCTATCTATCTATCTATCTATCTATCTATCTATCTATCTATCTATCTATCTATCTATCTATCTATCTATCTATCTATCTAATAACGGTATCACAAATAACACAATTTTTCACCCCCCCCCCCCCCCCCCCCCCCCCCCCCCCCCCCCCCCCCCCCCCCCCCCCCCCCCCCCCCCCCCCCCCCCCCCCCCCCCCCCCCCCCCCCCCCCCCCCCCCCCCCCCCCCCCCCCCCCCCCCCCCCCCCCCCCCCCCCCCCCCCCCCCCCCCCCCCCCCCCCCCCCCCCCCCCCCCCCCCCCCCCCCCCCCCCCCCCCCCCCCCCCCCCCCCCCCCCCCCCCCCCCCCCCCCCCCCCCCCCCCCCCCCCCCCCCCCCCCCCCCCCCCCCCCCCCCCCCCCCCCCCCCCCCCCCCCCCCCCCCCCCCCCCCCCCCCCCCCCCCCCCCCCCCCCCCCCCCCCCCCCCCCCCCCCCCCCCCCCCCCCCCCCCCCCCCCCCCCCCCCCCCCCCCCCCCCCCCCCCCCCCCCCCCCCCCCCCCCCCCCCCCCCCCCCCCCCCCCCCCCCCCCCCCCCCCCCCCCCCCCCCCCCCCCCCCCCCCCCCCCCCCCCCCCCCCCCCCCCCCCCCCCCCCCCCCCCCCCCCCCCCCCCCCCCCCCCCCCCCCCCCCCCCCCCCCCCCCCCCCCCCCCCCCCCCCCCCCCCCCCCCCCCCCCCCCCCCCCCCCCCCCCCCCCCCCCCCCCCCCCCCCCCCCCCCCCCCCCCCCCCCCCCCCCCCCCCCCCCCCCCCCCCCCCCCCCCCCCCCCCCCCCCCCCCCCCCCCCCCCCCCCCCCCCCCCCCCCCCCCCCCCCCCCCCCCCCCCCCCCCCCCCCCCCCCCCCCCCCCCCCCCCCCCCCCCCCCCCCCCCCCCCCCCCCCCCCCCCCCCCCCCCCCCCCCCCCCCCCCCCCCCCCCCCCCCCCCCCCCCCCCCCCCCCCCCCCCCCCCCCCCCCCCCCCCCCCCCCCCCCCCCCCCCCCCCCCCCCCCCCCCCCCCCCCCCCCCCCCCCCCCCCCCCCCCCCCCCCCCCCCCCCCCCCCCCCCCCCCCCCCCCCCCCCCCCCCCCCCCCCCCCCCCCCCCCCCCCCCCCCCCCCCCCCCCCCCCCCCCCCCCCCCCCCCCCCCCCCCCCCCCCCCCCCCCCCCCCCCCCCCCCCCCCCCCCCCCCCCCCCCCCCCCCCCCCCCCCCCCCCCCCCCCCCCCCCCCCCCCCCCCCCCCCCCCCCCCCCCCCCCCCCCCCCCCCCCCCCCCCCCCCCCCCCCCCCCCCCCCCCCCCCCCCCCCCCCCCCCCCCCCCCCCCCCCCCCCCCCCCCCCCCCCCCCCCCCCCCCCCCCCCCCCCCCCCCCCCCCCCCCCCCCCCCCCCCCCCCCCCCCCCCCCCCCCCCCCCCCCCCCCCCCCCCCCCCCCCCCCCCCCCCCCCCCCCCCCCCCCCCCCCCCCCCCCCCCCCCCCCCCCCCCCCCCCCCCCCCCCCCCCCCCCCCCCCCCCCCCCCCCCCCCCCCCCCCCCCCCCCCCCCCCCCCCCCCCCCCCCCCCCCCCCCCCCCCCCCCCCCCCCCCCCCCCCCCCCCCCCCCCCCCCCCCCCCCCCCCCCCCCCCCCCCCCCCCCCCCCCCCCCCCCCCCCCCCCCCCCCCCCCCCCCCCCCCCCCCCCCCCCCCCCCCCCCCCCCCCCCCCCCCCCCCCCCCCCCCCCCCCCCCCCCCCCCCCCCCCCCCCCCCCCCCCCCCCCCCCCCCCCCCCCCCCCCCCCCCCCCCCCCCCCCCCCCCCCCCCCCCCCCCCCCCCCCCCCCCCCCCCCCCCCCCCCCCCCCCCCCCCCCCCCCCCCCCCCCCCCCCCCCCCCCCCCCCCCCCCCCCCCCCCCCCCCCCCCCCCCCCCCCCCCCCCCCCCCCCCCCCCCCCCCCCCCCCCCCCCCCCCCCCCCCCCCCCCCCCCCCCCCCCCCCCCCCCCCCCCCCCCCCCCCCCCCCCCCCCCCCCCCCCCCCCCCCCCCCCCCCCCCCCCCCCCCCCCCCCCCCCCCCCCCCCCCCCCCCCCCCCCCCCCCCCAGGAGTTAATATGCCAAGCTGTACGCAATGCCTGAGTCTGTTTCTTATTGCTAGCCGACCACAATTGAAGAGGTTCGTATACTTAATCTTTGGTTTGATGGTTCTGGGTTGGCAAAATTTGAAACTATTGTTGGGTTAGTTTGACGCATCAAATGCATAAAAGTAATTGTTTTTTTGCAAAAATGGGAGCATCTCAGATGCGTTGAACGGATCAACGAGGGAAAAATAACCAAATGTTTATTCAAAATGCATAAAACATTTATAATATAAATCAATTTTTATATAAAATCTAAATTAAGATGTTACATTGTTATCGTGATGGAGGAAAGTATCATCAACAGGTCTACCAACCTCGATCCACTCAGATTTTAAAAAAAATCACACAACTGGATTTACCCAAATTTCTATGTCAAGAAATTAAGAGGTAACTGGTTACTATTATTATTCACATGGACACAATAACGTGGATACCACATATGTGATAATGAGTCGTTAAAACGTATTAAAGAAAGTGTGTGACCTTGATGCGAGTAGGGTGAAACTTTAATTACTACTTTGTCACACCTGCTCATAGCATAGTTGTGGTACAGTCAGGTGGTGTGGCTACTCTAGCTAATGCAACCACAATGATGCAGTTAGGATGTGATGGTGTTTTCGTTGACTCTGGCAAGAGTAGTGATCCTGCTCGCAAGGCACGTGCTATTGTTCTTTGAGTCACACATTAAACCGACCCAAAGATGCTTGCAGAGGTGAGTTATATATGGGATGGGTGAAGCCATGGTCGAGTTGAAGATTGACAAGAATGTTGAAAAGTATGCTAATTAGTCCAGATAACCAAGAGTGGGAAGGGGAGGGTTATAAGTTTAAAAACTGATCTAATCAAAGAGCATCTTGAGTGAAAAATGGATTGATGATATATAAAATCATCATAGAGCATGTTGAGCACAAAATGTTTTTGATTTTTCAACTTTCTCTGTCCTAAAAAAGATCAAAACCATAATTATTTGTAACGATCGCGAAAACTTGGAACCGATTCAATATAAGATTTACTCAAATCTAAGAGGTTAATCATACAAAGAAATATTAAGGGCAACTCAGTTTTGTATCCTGATTCTTACAAATTGATGATTTTGTTTGTTGTAAGAAGAATGGATAGAAAGTTAATTTTACCTTCATTATTGTGGTTTGATATTGTGCTAACGCTTTTACTCTGATGATCCCGGTTTGGTGTTGTCAAGCGACAAGAAGCTTAAGGCATGTATAAAAAGGTGTGCACTATGTGCTTATGTGAACCCATGGCAGTTTTAATCCAATCCAATAAAAAGGAAAAGAAATAAGTCTAACAAAATGCATTTAAGAATTAAGATAATGACCAACTTGCAAGTTGGCAGACCCAAACGACCCTTAGTAGCTTTCTACTGCTGAATGTATTTATATTTTACTATTGTATATATGTAGTGATGAAACTTTTGTAATGCTTTCATGTTGTGCAGGTAAGTATTTGTCCAGTTTTGCTTAGGCGTCTTGCAATATATTTCTCATGACGAGAGTTATATGTTGGTAGAGAAGGATCAAGACTTTGGAATGGCAGTTCCCGAACACAAGAAACAGAAGTTCTATGAAATTACCGGCTAAGGAAAAGCTGCTACTATGGTCATTTACGATACTGGAAATTGGCTAAAAATCATATGATGGTTCATGGCAGGAACCATATGGCATCACCTTTTAGGTATTTATGAGACCGAGAGTTTAAGACATCCGCACCTATGTAATCAGTTAATTAGCACACGACCGATGATGCAAAAAATTAGATGTATTTCACCACATTAACACACTCCTCAACTATATTACACTTAAATAGTTCTCAATGTGGGATGGAACCTCAAAACCATCAATCATAGACACTTACCCCGACATGCATTGCAGACCCACTTACCTAGCCGTGCATCGCACGGGGATGCACTCTAGTTAGTTAAAAATGTAGATATAATAAACTATGATAATTAAGTCTATAAATTTATTTCATTCACAAACATTCTTCTATTTAATATGACAAACAGGATAAAGGTTTTCATAACATTATTATGTTAGATTGTTAGCCAAAACCATCGTTCTGGGTCATTACTTCTTAATGAACATGAACTTGCAGAAATCTTGTCCAAACCATCGCTAGCTATGAATATGATGGTCAGCACGGGCAACCCTTAGTCGGCTTGCTCTTGAATGATTAGTTTGGTTACTCGACGAAGGTCTTGATCAGGGTCTCAATTCATGTAGTTCAAGATACTTCTTTAGTTACATTTTAGAGGATGCCCTTTGTTTATTGAAGTTTTTTATTTGGTTAACGATATCTTCATTTTGCACCTCGAATTATCACTTTTCATTGCAATCACTCGTTTGTAATTTTCTTTTTGTTGGAGATTGAATATCAATATATTCTGATATATATCTATTTGCCGGCACAAAAAAGTAGTAAGAATACTTCATGTGGTCACATAGATTGACGAACCACAAATCCACAATCGCGTTGGCATCACTCTAGATATTACGTTAAACCAAATGTTTTTATGCTGTGATTACACTAATATTCAACTGTACAAAAAAAATACAAACGCACAACTTTGATGATCACTAAAAATACAAACACAAAAAAAAAAAAAAAAAAAAAAAAAAAAAAAAAAAAAAAAAAAAAAAAAAAAAAAAAAAAAAAAAAAAAAAAAAAAAAAAAAAAAAAAAAAAAAAAAAAAAAAAAAAAAAAAAAAAAAAAAAAAAAAAAAAAAAAAAAAAAAAAAAAAAAAAAAAAAAAAAAAAAAAAAAAAAAAAAAAAAAAAAAAAAAAAAAAAAAAAAAAAAAAAAAAAAAAAAAAAAAAAAAAAAAAAAAAAAAAAAAAAAAAAAAAAAAAAAAAAAAAAAAAAAAAAAAAAAAAAAAAAAAAAAAAAAAAAAAAAAAAAAAAAAAAAAAAAAAAAAAAAAAAAAAAAAAAAAAAAAAAAAAAAAAAAAAAAAAAAAAAAAAAAAAAAAAAAAAAAAAAAAAAAAAAAAAAAAAAAAAAAAAAAAAAAAAAAAAAAAAAAAAAAAAAAAAAAAAAAAAAAAAAAAAAAAAAAAAAAAAAAAAAAAAAAAAAAAAAAAAAAAAAAAAAAAAAAAAAAAAAAAAAAAAAAAAAAAAAAAAAAAAAAAAAAAAAAAAAAAAAAAAAAAAAAAAAAAAAAAAAAAAAAAAAAAAAAAAAAAAAAAAAAAAAAAAAAAAAAAAAAAAAAAAAAAAAAAAAAAAAAAAAAAAAAAAAAAAAAAAAAAAAAAAAAAAAAAAAAAAAAAAAAAAAAAAAAAAAAAAAAAAAAAAAAAAAAAAAAAAAAAAAAAAAAAAAAAAAAAAAAAAAAAAAAAAAAAAAAAAAAAAAAAAAAAAAAAAAAAAAAAAAAAAAAAAAAAAAAAAAAAAAAAAAAAAAAAAAAAAAAAAAAAAAAAAAAAAAAAAAAAAAAAAAAAAAAAAAAAAAAAAAAAAAAAAAAAAAAAAAAAAAAAAAAAAAAAAAAAAAAAAAAAAAAAAAAAAAAAAAAAAAAAAAAAAAAAAAAAAAAAAAAAAAAAAAAAAAAAAAAAAAAAAAAAAAAAAAAAAAAAAAAAAAAAAAAAAAAAAAAAAAAAAAAAAAAAAAAAAAAAAAAAAAAAAAAAAAAAAAAAAAAAAAAAAAAAAAAAAAAAAAAAAAAAAAAAAAAAAAAAAAAAAAAAAAAAAAAAAAAAAAAAAAAAAAAAAAAAAAAAAAAAAAAAAAAAAAAAAAAAAAAAAAAAAAAAAAAAAAAAAAAAAAAAAAAAAAAAAAAAAAAAAAAAAAAAAAAAAAAAAAAAAAAAAAAAAAAAAAAAAAAAAAAAAAAAAAAAAAAAAAAAAAAAAAAAAAAAAAAAAAAAAAAAAAAAAAAAAAAAAAAAAAAAAAAAAAAAAAAAAAAAAAAAAAAAAAAAAAAAAAAAAAAAAAAAAAAAAAAAAAAAAAAAAAAAAAAAAAAAAAAAAAAAAAAAAAAAAAAAAAAAAAAAAAAAAAAAAAAAAAAAAAAAAAAAAAAAAAAAAAAAAAAAAAAAAAAAAAAAAAAAAAAAAAAAAAAAAAAAAAAAAAAAAAAAAAAAAAAAAAAAAAAAAAAAAAAAAAAAAAAAAAAAAAAAAAAAAAAAAAAAAAAAAAAAAAAAAAAAAAAAAAAAAAAAAAAAAAAAAAAAAAAAAAAAAAAAAAAAAAAAAAAAAAAAAAAAAAAAAAAAAAAAAAAAAAAAAAAAAAAAAAAAAAAAAAAAAAAAAAAAAAAAAAAAAAAAAAAAAAAAAAAAAAAAAAAAAAAAAAAAAAAAAAAAAAAAAAAAAAAAAAAAAAAAAAAAAAAAAAAAAAAAAAAAAAAAAAAAAAAAAAAAAAAAAAAAAAAAAAAAAAAAAAAAAAAAAAAAAAAAAAAAAAAAAAAAAAAAAAAAAAAAAAAAAAAAAAAAAAAAAAAAAAAAAAAAAAAAAAAAAAAAAAAAAAAAAAAAAAAAAAAAAAAAAAAAAAAAAAAAAAAAAAAAAAAAAAAAAAAAAAAAAAAAAAAAAAAAAAAAAAAAAAAAAAAAAAAAAAAAAAAAAAAAAAAAAAAAAAAAAAAAAAAAAAAAAAAAAAAAAAAAAAAAAAAAAAAAAAAAAAAAAAAAAAAAAAAAAAAAAAAAAAAAAAAAAAAAAAAAAAAAAAAAAAAAAAAAAAAAAAAAAAAAAAAAAAAAAAAAAAAAAAAAAAAAAAAAAAAAAAAAAAAAAAAAAAAAAAAAAAAAAAAAAAAAAAAAAAAAAAAAAAAAAAAAAAAAAAAAAAAAAAAAAAAAAAAAAAAAAAAAAAAAAAAAAAAAAAAAAAAAAAAAAAAAAAAAAAAAAAAAAAAAAAAAAAAAAAAAAAAAAAAAAAAAAAAAAAAAAAAAAAAAAAAAAAAAAAAAAAAAAAAAAAAAAAAAAAAAAAAAAAAAAAAAAAAAAAAAAAAAATGCGGAAACGATTTAGGAAAATACTCAACTAAAGAAAACAGTTGAGAAAACATTGGTGGTGTTACTAATAGCATCAAATCTGTAATAAAAGAAATCCATAAGATTGCCCAACATAAAGCAATCATAACATAGTCATTACATAAGTTCCATAAAGGAAATCAATAACATAAGGTCTATGCGAAGCTATTGGGTAAACTAAAGCCAGCTTGATCATCTACCCATCTCTCGCCAAAGCTTCACACGTCATCTCACTGCCTAACCTGAGGGGTGTCAACACATTAAAAGAAACAAGTGTTAGCTATAAAGCTAAGTAAGATAACACCAGGTTTAAGCAAAACATTTCATCCATTTAAATCGTCACTTTAAAGCATTACGTCATTTTAATTAGGCATTCATACCACCGTATAAACATATCCACATCACATATAAGCATAGAGTTCATGACCCTAAGCGTGCCTAATCAATTTGATCACTTTGATTCACCTCGTTAAGTTGTAACCGAAGTTACCGTTTTTAAGGAAAGACAATGTCGATCCATGAGTAGCACGCTATGTTCATGACATTAGGTGGGTCATCAGGCCACCCGAAACTACTCGCCACATATGACTTGTTGCAAGGAGCCACCCGAGCAACCATTTTAACGTACCTATAACCACCGTCAGGCATGACGTACCTATTACCACCGTAAGGCACAGGTTATGCATAACACTTAACATCTAATTAGCTCGAGCATTTATCATATTTAGTTTAGATTTCCACCTTTAACCTAAACTAATCCATACTATCATCTTTTCACGTTAGGGCCCTTAAAACGTGCACGTGTCATGGCAACCTAAAAAGGTCTAGTGTTCTAGATGAACAAGCCACATATACATGCACATAACAACATTACAACATATCATTAACCACCGTTCATCATAACATATCATATCGTAAACATATCATTAACCACCGTTCATCATAACATATCATATCGTAAACATATCATTAACCACCGTTCATCATAACATATCATATCGTAAACATATCATTAACCACCGTTCATCATAACATATCATATCGTAAACATATCATTAACCACCGTTCATCATAACATTTCATATCGTAACCACATGTACGGGGAAGCATTTTAGGCATAAACATCGTCATCATTAATCCCGAGTACCTCCCATATCAACCCAACCACCTATGAGTTATACATTACTGTTATGGAGGTTATAGTTTACGAACCATTTTCGTTGCACCCTCAGCGTGACAAAAGTAGTGTATCTTACCTGTTGGGAGTGTGCGCGCGTAATGAAAGGCTAAAAGTGCTTAACAATAATCCCCGACACCTAAGATACATTAATATACAAAATATAAGTCATTTGGGACCCAAACGAACTTTAAAACGAACTTAGTTCTTACGAATTAGACTCACTGAACGAACTTAGTTGCCTTCAAACGAATTTAGGACATACTGAACGAACTTAGCAATGCCCAAACGAACTTAGGAATGTTCAAACGAATTTAGACACCTTAGGGTTCAAACGAACTTAGTTTGGGTTCAAACGAACTTAGGCTCATCTTCAAACGAATTTAGAGTGTTCCAAACGAACTTAGTTTGGGTTCAAACGAACTTAGGCTCATCTTTAAACGAATTTAGACACCTTAGGGTTCAAACGATTTTTGAAGGCTTCAAACGAACTTAGTTTGGGTTCAAACGAACTTAGGCTCATCTTCAAACGAATTTAGAGTGTTCCAAACGAACTTAGACATTCACTTTAAACGAATTTAGACACCTTAGGGTTCAAACGATTTTTGAAGGCTTCAAACGAACTTAGTTTGGGTTCAAACGAACTTAGGCTCATCTTCAAACGAATTTAAGACTCAATTTCGACCAGAATTCATAAAACGACTTTGTTCTTCGATTTTTCCAGAAACAAACGACTTGGGCTTCACCCAAAACATGATTTTGACATTGTTAAACATATTTTGATCATTCATATCGATTACAAACTCGTTTGACACCGTTTAGATCATTAATTAGCCAAAGACACAACATGAACCCTAATTAAACAAAAACCCTTTTAAAATCAGATCTGAAACATCAATTTATGACCTTTAAATCTGTAAATACATCGATGAATCATTAGTTACCTGATAATACAATGACCGATCCAATCCAATGCCAAAACACACGATCGATTGACCCAAAACTTGAAGATTTGCTTAAGAAATTCAAGAAGGATTGAAGGAACTTGTTTTCTTGACTTAATTATGATTAATGGCTGCAACTAATGAGAGATTAGGTTTCCCTAATCACTTAACCCGTTTTTAACTTTCCAACATTGGCAAAATTGGTCCCTGGACTTCATATCGACTTTATTTCGCTTAAAAACACTTATTGGGGATACATATAACACACTAAAGCACTTTCACACACTACAAAGGCCTTTTACACATCATTAAATCTACTTTATTGTCACTCATTAAAGATAATTAAATCTCACATATAGGGCACATAAACATATAAACACATATTTCCACACAAACGTATCACGGACTTATAATTTGACCTAACGACGTTAGTCAACATGAACGATTAAGTTTTGGGATGTTACAAAAATATTGTTAAGTTTTTGACACACTAAAAACTTAACAATTTACAAAGAGAGAAAAACACACTAAGTGTATATTGTAGAATAAACCAACAAGGTTGCGGCTAGGTCAAGTGATGTCTTATATAGGAGAGAAAAGACATCACATGACAACCCAATAGATGTTGACACATGAAGGTTGTCAACCATCTATTGGTGTGTAAGACTGGCCTGCAGGAATCTCTTTTTCAATCTTGTTTCTTTTCCAAAACGGATATGAAAGAGAAACACCTTAGTACCATTTTAGTACAAGGTCACATGTCTTCACTCTGCTTGATCAACACGTGTCCTTGGGGACCAGTCTTCTTATCTTCATCTTCCAGCCCATATTTGACTTACAAAACATGGCGGTGAGTCATTGAACTTATCCTTTAACTCGAAGATAAATGATAGTCGCTGATGACTCGCTGACAGAGTCTATCGCTGAGTCTTTCAACGAATCCATGACTCAACATCTTTTTTACCCCCTTTCTTCATTATTTCTTATATCTAACAAATTAAAAACCCTAACCCACTTCTTCTTCTTTCTTAGAACTATCAAGACTTTAAATCAAAAGACATGCTTTATTGTTCGTGTGGATATCCATGTATACAAAGAACATCATGGACTCCTCGTAACCCCGGTTGAAGATTCTTTGGTTGTTCCAACAAGGTAAGAAACTGTGGGTTTTTTCGATGGGTCGATCCACCCATGTGTAATAGAGCTATCGAGATAATACCTGGGCTACTAAGAGCTAAAAACAACCTTGAAACAACTTTGTGTACAAGAGATGAACAAGTTAGGAGGTTGAAAATGTATTTACTTTGTAGTTGGATTTTTTTTCTTTTTGTCTATATATTTTGCATATAAATGCTGTATTTTACAAATTATGGTTAATTTAGTTGTTTGTTTCAACTGATGTAATTGTTATGTATTATATATTATGCAATGTAATGGTTATTAAGGTAATGTCGATTATTGTCTTCATGTTTATGAAGTGCAGAATTTGCAGTTTAATGTGATACAAGCAATAAAACATTGTAATGTCATACCAACAAGCCATAAAAGAGTGATAAATAAACATAAAAGTGGCACATAATTTGGTTGCAGAATTCTTGGCAAAGTGAACTGCCATTACATCAAAATTTGCTTATAAGAAAGCATCGCCCATTTGGTTATAAAAACCATCAAAAGTCATAGAAGTTCATCCTACAATACTACATAATTCGACTCCTAAATACTACATAAGTCTTACATTTAGACCCCTATCTAAATCAGTATTATCAGGATTAAGAAAATAATAATACATGACCATCCTTTTATCATATTTCAATTGCTTAACAAAGAAGTTAAAATCATGGATTGAAAAGTGATCACTGTCAATAAAGTCAGCGATTACCTCTTCACCAAACATATACTCTCTTCCAGGACAACTTGAGAAAAGCCCTCCCATGGTGAATCCTGATAGAAATTAGATTCTTGTATTTCCCTGTGGTTGACAAAAAAAAAAAAACTTAGTAAAATACTTATATTTGCCCTAATTTTTATTTATAAATTAATCATCATAAAAGTCTTACCATAAGCATCTTTTAGCAAATCATCATCTTCTTTGTTAAACGACTTTAGTCTGAACACTGGTAAGCCATTTTCATGGTGTGGAGGGTTTTCATCATCATCAATATCGATTGAAATTAGGCCTGATTGATTATAATTTGACTGAAATTAGGTTAATTTATGGGTTTGGGAGAGTTTGTGGGTTTGGCTTTGGGTTTGACTGAAATTAGGGTTAAATGATCGATTATATGGAAATAAGAATATATAATTTGTAGATATAGGGTGGCAATAGACAATTATACCCTCACGTTTTTTGCACGTGAAGGCTTTTAACGGAGCATTTGGACGGAAGTTAGTGTCAGGGGGCCTTGGACAACGAAAATGGAAAGGACAGGGACTATTTGCAACGAAAAAAAAGCACAGGGGGCAAAATGCTAAAAACAAGAACCACAGGACCATTTGTGACATTTTCTCTTCTAAAAGCAATCATGGTTGGTTGTTCACATTATAGGTAAGGCTGGGCCAAAATCTTAATATTTAAAGCAAACAGACCCTACAATAGATACGAACTTGTTTTTTTGGCACGGTAAAAATACAAATTATCAAGTCAACATATGGTTGCATCAATCAAATATATATAAAACATATTTATATAATGATAATAAAATATTTACAATGTCAAACTCATCTAGATTTGCGATTTTGAAACTTTTATACACATTTTTTCTCTTCATAAAATCGCAAATCAAATTGCTCTTCTTACATAATGACCCTCAAAAACAGAAAATTTGGAGCCTTAGAAATTACCCACTTGATCTCTTAATACTTACAAAACAATACGGGTAATTACACCTTAAAACTAAACCAAGAAAGACTCATAAACACAGGACTCTCTCACTTACTCTCAACCATTATTTTGGTCATTAAACTCGCTAATTACTTACATACAAATCAAGATTAAAGACTCGCTTATTTACACTAAATGTGACGAAACTCGCTGCTGATGCTCACTGCTTGTATCTCTTCAAAATTCCTCCTTAGAAGGCTAGAATTAAATAGACTGATTTTAACTGTAGTTTTTTTTTTTGCTAGAACGATTTGTTTATGTACTTGGAAACGAAGAAGAAAGTATGTTTAGGAATAACCAAGGGTTTGATTTTTCAGGCCAAGGTAGGGATGCTGCAATTGCGCCTATTGTCCCTATCGAGGCAATCAAACCCCTCGACCCTAACAGCCGGTTTGTTACCAAAATTGCCGCGTAAACATCCACCTTTCCTTGCAGATGAAGATGTTTGGGGCGGCGGCGGCGATCCAGACACTGCAGGGTTGGGCACAATAGAACGGGGCGACAAGGGGGAGATCTTGTCATCCCCAAATCGTGCATCCTGGATTAGCGGGTTAGATACTCTACTCGGCGGTGACCCACTGAAAAACGGGGGCGACGAGGCTACCTGTGTACATGTTTGTTCCGATCTTTCATATCCACCACCCTATAAATCAACAGACATAACAATACATTAGCATCTTACATCTTGTATTGCGTTTTCAAAACAATATTTACGTTAGCGAATCGGTCTAAAGCTTCAACCTTTTTCTTCAAAAACTGTTGTTTACAAAGAAAAAACAGACTAATAGTAACTTTTTGTCAAGTCTCTCATCAAAAAACACTATTTACAAAATAGTTGTGTTTTGCAAAGGCGATAATCAGATAATCTATCCCAAAACGCCATCCCAAACACCTTAAAAACAACAAATAGTTCAATTACAAACCAAAAAAGCATATATAACAATATAAATCAATTCAATACCTTTGAAAAGATGATGTCAAGAAGCTCAGGGCCGGCTTTTGACTCGTATCCTTCGGACTGATAGCTGCAAATAGCCCAAAATACCCCAAATCAGCATAAAGATCAAAACTTTATTATAAATTAATGTTAAAAAAGGTGTTTTGAACAAAAAATTACCACATCTGCCATCTGAGAGACCTAACAGGCTCGTTCACGGTGGTACTAAAGAGACTTAGCCGCCTGGGTTTGGGACAAACCATCGCTTCACCGTTATCGAAAGATACCGAAACCGAAACGGAGCTCCTCATCTCATCTCTAGATGGTGCAAAGGTGTTGTTTTGATGAATTCCACAGTGATTCATTTTTCTCTTGTTTTTGATATTTATTTGATAAATTAAGCCTGCATAAAGATATACATACAAATTATCATTAATTATATACAATCATGATATATATATATATATATGTATGTTTATATAAATATATACGTAATAGCTGCCGACACAAACCCTGGATCTAAGATAATAATATACAGATCTGAAATTAAAAGTAAGATCTGAAATTTTTTAATCTGATTAATTGCTATCTGAGATGAGCTAAACGGTGTCGTTATAATTAATTAAAAATCTAGAGATGAGCTAAACGGTATCGTTTTGAATATAAAAAAAATCTGGAGATGAGCTAAACGTTGTCGTTTGAATTAAAATAAAAAAGGTAGAAAACTGGACAGATCTGTGGTGAGTTAAAACGTATAGATACATATGCATATATTAGATGCTTAAAAAATATATATATATAGATACACATATATATATATATATGCGCAGTCACACGGATCTGTAATTAGATGCTTAAAAAAATTTAATGTTCAATTTTATTTTGAAGGACCTAAGAATTTCAGCAAAATAGAATTAATGAAAAAGGGGATGAAATTGGAGAAGGAAAGGTTGAGGAGGTACCTGAGGAAAGGTGGGAGTGAAGATGGTGGTCTGATGGAAAATAATAAAGACGAAGAAGAAAGGAGAAAAGGGGGGAGAGATAGGTGAGATATATAGAGACAGACAAACAGATGAAGAAATTGAAACGGAAAGGATGGGTGAGGAGAGGCTCTGAGATGAATTATTATTTTATTTTATTTTTTTATTAATTAGGGAAACAATGAAGGAAAGATAGAAAGTGTGGGAAGAGAGAGAAATATATATAACAAAAATAATAATAATAATTAATAGAGAAAGTGATGGGAGACAAACGACTGAAACAAGGCCTGTAAATTTAATTTAAACAAATCAAAAGATCAAAAGAAAGGCATAAGAAAGGAGATGATCTGTACACCACCTGTTTTTGACCGTACACCACTAAATGTGCTTTAAAGTGTTGTACAGTACAATATTATATAGCATGTTTGGTGGTGTACGGTCAAAATCTGATGGTGTACAGATCACTTCCCTTTAAAGAAAGTACTCGTATAAATATGATATTTGTGACAAATTTGTAAATACCAAAAAATATTTTAGGAATGTGATGTTTACATATTAATAACCAGATTGTTTATTTTTGAAGTTAAGGACTTTATTGACATTCATAGATACATGAGGTTGATTAAAGAAGAGAAAACGGTATTGAAAGGCATTGTAATGGTCACATGTTGGGTCATATGGAAATGAGGAATGACAAAAGATTCTCAAAAAAGAATGCTTGCAAAGACTCGATAGTGCAAAGTGTGAAGGCGTTAGGCTATCTTTGGTATAGAAATAGAAATAGAAAGCAAATGATATTATGGGAGGATTGGTGTAAATTTAAATTGTTGTAAAAATACTTGTATAAGTTTTCCACCTGCCTAATTTGGAGGTGTAGTGTTAATGAAACTCACTTTTCAAAAAAAAAAAACATATTAATTTGAGTTAAATGTACAGATCGTCCATGTGGTTTACACACAACATCACCTTTCGTCCATGTGCTTTCATATTATCAGCCGTCATCCTTTACAGGCGGATAAGGGTCAAGGTTAGTCCTTTATGATAACGACAATTAAATGCCTTCCGTTAGTGGGTTCACGTGACTTACACGTGAGGACACTTATGTCTTTTTAGTTTTTACGCATCTAAAGGACCAA
>CM067167.1:262168323-262194576 GCA_034093135.1 Erigeron breviscapus
TTGTGGAATCTCGAATGCTAACTGCTAACTAATAACTCGTTGTTAAAAAAATAATAATAAAAAGATAACACATGTTCTTTATTGCATACTGGAAGTTTGTGACTTATAAAAAAATTGGGATCACGTTGGCGGTGCCTGTGCCCAGCAATCTCATCGGTATTCTCACCCTTTTTTGTTATCTATCTTTATTAGTTATTTTTCTCTTTGTACATACGGAAACGGATTCCAAATTTTAATTTTATTTTATATTTTTTATATTTATATTTATGCATATAATTTATCGTTGTTTCACAACAGTTTATTTATTTATATCTACTAGGCATGTCAGTTTTTAGCTTTTATTTGCGTGACAGATTCCTAATCTATAGTATTTTTCCATATGAAATATTCGAAGATATTTTGCTAACTATATTACCATCCATGTATTGCCGACCTACATCATGTTCATGGAAGGTTTATCGGGACTTGGATTTCTTTTATAAACCCCAAACATTGAAGATATTTATATCTATATTTATATTTTACATTACATTATATACATATAAATAGTATTTTTTTTTTATACATACAAATATGGTATTCGTTCATCTTTATAAGACCATTCTTAAAGGGAAGGTGAAGACTATAGGTGAAAGGAGATAATGGATAGGTGAATGGTTTAGCCTAGGTGAAAGATGACAAGTGGGTCAACTTTAATTTATCTATATTATTTGTGTTATTTTGTTTTATTTTAGAGTTAATGACACAAATCGTCCCTGTGGTTTACGTAAATAGTCACCTTTCGTCCTTTAAAATCCAAAACCTCAAGGACAGTCCTTTATAGGTGGATAAAGATCATGTTCGGTCCTTTGACTATTTGACCGTCAAGTGGTCTCCGTTAAACCCCCACGTGACACCCACGTGAGGGGTACTCCAGTCTTTTCCATCACTAAAGTACCATCAATTTTTGCCCCATCTAACAATATAACCCAGATACATATTTTTTTCTCATTTTTTCATTTTCAAAACAATGTTTTTTCTTCCCATTTTTTCATATCCAATTTCCAAGTGATATTTTACCTAGAAATCAAAATCAAATCCAATCACCATTATCACCATCATGATGAAAAACAAGATCCATAAAAACATATTTCTTTGTTATCATATATGTTTGATTCGTGATTTATATCTCTTTTTTTTTTTTTGCCCCTTTTCTTTTTAAAAGGTTTTTTTCATTTTGTCCCCTTCCTCTTTCCCCTTTTTCTTTCCAGCCCCCTTCTTTTGTTTTTTATTCTTTCTACCCCTAAAATTATATAACTTTATTTTTTTATTGTTATTTTTTAAAACATCTTTTTAACATTTATTTTTTTATACCTTTTCTACACTTAATATTTTTTCCTTTTATAATATTTTGATCATTTTTTAATTTTATTTAATTGTTTTTATATATTCTTTTTAAAATTTTTGTTTTTACATCTTTTTTTTAAATCGTTTTTTCTGTTAAAGTTTTGTGAACAATTTGTTTTATTTTAGAGTTAATGACACAAATCGTCCCTGTGGTTTACGTAAATAGTCACCTTTCGTCCTTTAAAATCCAAAACCTCAAGGACAGTCCTTTATAGGTGGATAAAGATCATGTTCGGTCCTTTGACTATTTGACCGTCAAGTGGTCTCCGTTAAACCCCCACGTGACACCCACGTGAGGGGTACTCCAGTCTTTTCCATCACTAAAGACCATCAATTTTTGCCCCATCTAACAATATAACCCAGATACATATTTTTTTCTCATTTTTTCATTTTCAAAACAATGTTTTTTCTTCCCATTTTTTCATATCCAATTTCCAAGTGATATTTTACCTAGAAATCAAAATCAAATCCAATCACCATTATCACCATCATGATGAAAAACAAGATCCATAAAAACATATTTCTTTGTTATCATATATGTTTGATTCGTGATTTCGTGTATATCTATGTTACCACCGATCATCATCATCACCATGAAAACCTTTATCAACATCATCAAAATATAGATCCATAAAGAAAGACAAAGAGTAATCAAATTAAAGAGTTCATTTTGAAAGAGAAAAAAAAAACTCATACCTTCTTTCTTCGAATTCATGGTTTTCTTTCATCTATTCAATCTATAAATCATTGGGTTTTGTTCACGGTGTGATTGTGAATCTACTCACGGTTTTCTTTTTCTGATTCGTTGATTTTTTTAGCGGAATATTTTTTCCGGCGAGATTTTCCGGCGAGATTTTCCGGCGAGATCTTGAAGAAAAAAGGTTACATGTTTTACCATTTTGAGTTGAATAAAGGTAAGTGATACGGAAGTGATTGGTTTTTGATAAAATGCAACTCGATTGTATGTAAAAGGATGAATCGATAATGCCCCATTTTCTAGAAATTGAATTTGCATTTGGTTTTCTATTTTTACTTTTTGTATATCACCATGATTGGCTCATTTGTCCAAGTTTGAATCTAAATCGAAGTTCTTTTGGTTCTTGAGTATTTGATTCCATTTCATATATTTATATGTATATATTTTTATATTTATATGTATATGTATATGTATATGTATATTTATATGTATATATTTTTATATTTTGAATGATGATGATGATGATATATGGATAGTGAAAACAGAATAATGATGAATATATGAATATATGAAATTTTCATATTTTTTCTTTATTACAAATCTGTATGTATGTATGTGCATATGTATTATATGTATATCCTTATGTAATTATATATGTATATGGCTTCTAGATTTTTTGGTTGTAATCTTTTTAATATTTATTTGTATATTAATGTAGTGATGATATAAGTATATATGTATATGTATATGTATATGTATTTTAGGTTTTAGTAAGAGAAAGACATTAACAAGAAAAAAATATCACGAATGGTCCTTTAGTGATGAAAAAGACTGGAGTACCCCTCACGTGGGGGGTTTAACGGAGACCACTTGACGGTCAAATAGTCAAAGGACCGAACATGATCCTTATCCACCTATAAAGGACTGTCCTTGAGGTTTTGGATTTTAAAGGACGAAAGGTGACTATTTAGGTAAACCACAAGGACGATTTATGTCATTAACTCTTTATTTTATAATTTATGTTTTAATTGTATCTAATTGGTTTTATATTTCTTTTGGTAGATTTTTTTAACCCCTTTTTTATAATTTATGTTTTAATTGTATTTAATTTTTTATTTTATAATTTATGTATTTAATTGTTTTTAAACCTTTGTTTTTATTTTATAATTTATGTTTTAAACCTTCTTTTGTTTTTTCACATATATGTTTTTCGGTTTTTTGTTTAGTAGTTTTTTTTTTTTTTTGTTCCATTTTTGGCTTCTTTCGTTTGGGTTTGGATCGAGTGATATATTTGGACGTGGTTGTCACATTGCCCTTAAATAAATATTTTTTCTATACCCGCGACATTGCGCATCCACGAATATTGCTGCCCGCAAATGCGGGCGTTGAACTTCCTCGTTTAAGAACATTGTCAAGAAAACATGTTTCAATATCGACTATGCATTATTGGTCGAAACTTTGTAGTTAAAGCTCCAACAAATTCATTTCAATATCGCATATGCATTTTATCTATGTAAACCATAAAACTCATTATCACTTTCTCTACTTTTTAAGGTGTGTTCCATCGTCATATTATTAGACACCTAATGTAAAAGTATGGAGGTTTTCAATTTGAGGCTTCTTATTATGAGTTTCTTGGTTGTATATTGCTGGAATCGAAGATGATAGCCGATGCCTCCAACGCCCGCCCTTATTCATTCGAGATTAGAAACTCCCTCCATTTTGTGGCGAGTGTCTTCTCCATTTAGGGGTTTTCAAGGCCTTCACATTTGGAGGTTTTCATGTCTTCTTCCTTTATGGGGGTTTCTGCTTGTTGTCAGTCACTGTTCATGTTTTCCGGTAATTTTTGGGGTTGTTGCTTATTGTTTATATATATTTATGTTTATTTATCTGATATTGCCTTTATTTACTTGATTGTGATTAACTTGGTAGTGTTACTTTAGCGGTAACATTGCCGAAATTTTTAATTATGTGGTAGTGTTGCGTTTTTTGTTCCATTTTAAATAATATGTTGTTGGAAAATGAATGGTTGCATGTGATTACGTTGAACAATTAGTTGTCGGTATGCGTTGAATAGACGATGATTATAAACGTTTTGTAAAATGGGAATCAGATAATCCGGGTCGTATCTTTGCGGGCCAAACCTTCGGGTTGGCAGCCATGGCAATCGCTTTCTAATTTCCTGACCCCGATTTTTTAGCACAATGTTAAAAAAACATATATCCGGAATTAACAGCAACGGTTCCGGTTATAGTTTATCGGCAAATTTTGACGACAACAATCTATTTTGAGGGTTTTTTTGGAAATGTACATGTGTCGGGTTGTGATTGGAGCCACTTTGTCATTTCTTGGCAAATTGAAAGACGTACCCTTCCCCCTTTTAAATGCCATCATGATGTACAATGGATGTTTTTTTGATTCACAATACATTAGTCCCTTTTAAGGTGATTTGATGGTTAACATATTGAAATCTTAACCAGAAGGCTTAGATTTGCATTATGCTTGGTACAATTTTAAGAATAATTGGTAAAAGGTTTGAAAACAACTACAAAATATATTGGTTAAATATTTTACATTTATTAAAAAGATTTATTTATCATGACAAGACAAACTCATATGTTATTTGGCTTAGTGTTATATAAGACGAGATCTCTATACATCCAACCTTTTTTTAAAGGGTAGTGACATTCTTACGACATTTATTAGTCATCCACAACATATGTACGTATTTTACCGCATAGTGTACAACTATGTAAAACAATGATTGTTGTGGATGACTAATTTGTGTTGTCGGAATATCACTTCTTTTTTTTTAAATGTAATAACTTAACTCTAGAATTTAATTGCCCCCACCTATTCATGCTTTTTTTAAAATTAAAAAAATAACTTATTGTAATAAATTGGTGTTAGGCTTGTATTTTTCCGAAAGCATTTCGTATGTAGTATAATTGAGAAAACCCAATACAAACGCATATTTTTATTCACATAAGGGGCTCTCCAGTATTAAGAATTAGTTCCAGAAAGAATAGTATCAATAAGCGTCATATTAGCAAAACATTTTTCAGAGACTAATCCTCTTAAACAAGCCCAATATTAAGGACTAGTCTTAGACCCACCTTTTATTAATTCTACACTTATAAATTTCAATAAAAAAGAGAAAAAAGCATAATAAAAAACAAGTAACACAAAGACGAACCAGGGACGAGTCAAACATAATGTTATTTACTCGTCCTCATCCTTGGATGACAGACTAACAAAGATTAGTCTTGGACGAGTCATGTTGGGGACTTGGGGCGCCTCTAAGAGCATTCACAGTGTCCCTCACTCATCCTTCAAGGACTAGTCACTGTTAACGCAACATCAGCTCCATATTAACCCAATGACTAATCAAGGACTAATCCCCGTAAACACCCCCAATGTCAGGAATAGTCTAGGACTCACCATTCATTTCATTTTACACTTTTATCTAACCAAGGAAAAAGAAAAAAAATATTAAAAAAATCAAGAACGAGTCTCGTCCCTGGGAGGATGGATGAGTCAAGGACTAGTCAGGGATGAGTCACACCTATTGGTGTGCACTCGTCCCTAGAAAAAGGACAAGTGAAGGATGAGTCAAAGACGAAGACATTGTGAATGCTCTAAGGACCAAAAGTGAAACCGTACTAATTAAATGGAGAAACTTGAAAATATCTACTGGTTTGAAAGTTAACGCAATATTGTAAAGCGGCTTTTAATAAAGTCACATGCGGGCTAGTGGACAGCTGCCACGTGTGTGGTAGTAATTAAATGAAGCCGACTTGTTTCATGAGGCCGGCTTGATTTTTTCCACCATCAATTTTTAAGCCGGTAGTTTAATCTTTCTGGTTTACCGAATCAATTGGGGATGTTACAACCAATTTTTTTTGTATTTTTATTGTAACAAAAAACAAACTAGTATTATACCCGGACTTTGTGCGGGAATAATTAAAATAATGCAATGGAATAAATGTTGATTAAAAAAAAAACAATTATCATAATGTTTTTAAAATTCACCTTTTTCTTTTAATATAAAACACTTTGTTTTTTCTATTTATTTTTTGTATTATGTAAATAAATATGATTTTAAGTGTCATACTCGGACTTTGTCAACAATGTAATTTTTTCTTCTTTTACATTGTAATTTACTATTGTTTATTGTTTTACATTCATGTGGATACATAATTTTTGTTTTTAACAAAAGAATCCTAAATTTCATTAAATAAACATAATTTAGGTCTAGGTTCTTTTTTATTATTAATTTTTTTTTAATTTTATATATTTTTTTGTATAAACCTATTTAAAAAAACAACATATTATCAATCATAAACCACAATAAAAATTATACAATTATAGTACCCATACATGTAATGTAGTAAATTTTTATTTTTTCCAACTCATCTCCAAAGCAACAGAAAAATTATTCAAGTATTACATCATCAGTTTCTCCTCTTCGGTGGGAGCATGGCAGAAATGACATCAATGGCCATGAGAACATGGGTCACCTGGAAGGACAATTAACAGACTTATATTTTGTAGCATGGATGCTTATGTCTGGACGTAGCTCCTCAATGCCATGGGTTAACTGACATTGATTTCCATATGGGCAGGCACCAGTTTGCTGCCATCTGTTTGATGGATATGCTTATAAAAGTCAAAGATTCAAGTTTATGTGAATAATCTATTTGGACATAAATAGCCATAAATCTAGAATAGTGCTACAAAACTTAACAACATATAAAAGAGCACCTATTTCATGATTTTAATGAACTGAATTTATAGAATACTATGAATCCATGTATTTAAAAATCATGAATCAAAGAGTATCAAATCTAAATGGCACGGAGTCAAGTCCTGACCGAAATATGTAATCATGCTTATTATTGTTACTTTTTTTTTAAAAGTTTATTATTGTTAGTTAAAACAATTTACTTTGAGATATAAAAGGCATTTGAGAAATCAATAGCAGTCAATTCAAGGCTCAAAACAACTTGGTAGTGTGCCATCAAAGTATCTTAAACTTAAAGTCATCCAAAGTTACAAGATTCCCAAAATACAAAGAGAAGATAAGTTCTACCATATCTGCGACAGTTTTAGCCCGATCCAAAGCACGTACCTGGACGGGGGGCAACACCATGAAAAGATTGAACAGTCTTCAAGTCGAGATTAGACCTCATAGAAATACTATTAGGTAACTTAACTCGCTCCACATCTGACTTCTTACCCAATTAACAACTCGCTCCACATCTGTCTTCTTACCCAGTTATCGGGATCCACATTCTAAGCTCAACGGGCCACCATTACTCATTGTCTTTCCTTTCTCTCCAATCCTCGTCCTTCTATAACAATCACCAATCAAATTTCCTGAAAGCATACTCGTATTACCATAACCCAAAGCAGAAGCTAAAATGGAAATGCTTCTTGTTAAAACTGAGACAATTGCTTGCCTAACTCATATTTTGCTTTCTATACAAATACTTAAATCCAAAGCTAATGCTGAAAACTAAACTACACATAATCAAATACTAAAAGCTAAACTACAAACACTGAAATCCAAAGCTAAACTACAAACACTGAAATCCAAAGCTAATACTGAAAACTGAACTACACATACTCAAATACTAAAAGCTAAACTACAAATATTGAAATACAGATACTAAAGTCGAATAATGAGGTGGGAAATACTAAAGTACGTATACTAAAGTTGAAATAATGATTAATGAAGTACAAATACTGAATTTTTAATACTGAAGTACAAATACCGAAACCTAAAAATATATATTTGATTGAACAAATGAAATTAAATTATAATGCTGAAATCAAGGAAATAGTAGTTAAGCTAAGATACTGACCGGCCAAATCAGGCTTTACATCTTCTGATTCGTCTAAGTAGACCAGGCTGCCTAGAAGCTGGTCCTTTTGTGCATCCCAAAATTAAACGATATTTGAATCTTTTTTTAAAAAAAATGTGTCACTACGAATAAAAGTTGTCTTCCGTGCTCCACTCACATCGTTATGCTCTGAGAGTCACTGAATTCAACCTCAACCATATTCATTTTACCTTGCGTTTTAGACATTGTGGTATCTAGAACGTGCATATGTTTCAGTTTCTTCAACACTCTCCAATCATGTCTCAGCAGCCCTTTCCCCAAAGACATATAGATAAAAAGAGTAATATAGGAAAAGACATGAAGTATTATACTAAAATCACTTAAGCACGAGACTGAACTACGATTACTAAAGCACAATATTGAACTAACATTTCTAAAGGACGATACTGAATGCTAATAATGAATGCCAATACTGAAGTATGATTACTGATAGTGAATACTGAAGTACGATTATTAAAGTATAAATACAATAGTGAAATTCTGATTGATAATCTGGGCTCTCTTTCTAGTGGTTTTTATCCTTGTATTAGTATCAGGGTATTATGATTTTACCTTTCCTTTGACAGTTTCAAAATTTCCCATTTGGAACACGACATCCAAAGCCTTTTCCAAGATATCTAGAAACCATGTTGGCCTTTCGTTTAAAAGAACTTCTCTGAGCTCTTTTGCTTCTCTTAATCCATCTCCAGTTGCCCATTATAGCTTATTAGCAACACTGCCCATTATGACCCGTCATCTAAGTTTTTACTTTTTCTTTTGGTCCATCTATCGTACCTTATTAGGGAGATATTATTAGGAATATATGGCCAGGGTTGAGCAACACATTGCTTCAGAACCTTCTTCGCTAGTTGCCAACAAAAAGGCAAAGTAATCTATAAGGGTAAAATTACTTTCGTATATAATATAGTTAGTGGGGAATGAAAATAGAATGATCACCTGATTCTATCCTCTCACAATTGTGGATAAAAGATTTACAACATATCAGTACATTACTTTAGTATATGATGTAATTAGTCGGGAATGAAAATAGAATGATCACCTGATTCTATCCTCTCACAATTGTGGCTAAAAGATTTACAAGATATCAGTAATACTGAAATTAATTTCAGTATCACTCTTGAATAAGCAATGCATAGCTTGTATAAATATTAGTATACTTTCAGTGGGCCATGTCCAGTAATTCTGAAATTAATTCAGTATTCAGTACAGACAACTTATTCGGTATTTATACAAAGGCAGCCATGGTGGGTTCTATGAATACTGAAAGTAAATACTAAGAGTGGTTCAATATTTAGTATTGATGTTATTAGTGGGGACAAAAAAGTGAATGATCACCTGATTCTGTCCTCTCACAATTGTGGCTAAAAGATTTACAAAATTGAGATCAGTAATACTTAATTTAACTTCAGTATCACTTCTAAATAAGCAGTGCATAACTTGTAAAAATATTGAATAGCCAGTGCAAGTAAATACTGAGAGCGATTCACTATTTAGTTACTGAAATTAACTCAGTGCAAGTAAATTAAGTCTTCATTGAATAGGCAGTGCAAGTAAGAAATACTGAGAGTGGTTCAGTATTTAGTTATACACTTATACTCTCAGTAAGCCATGTTCAGTATTTTATACACAAATTAATTCAGTAAAGACAACCTATTCAGTATTTATACAAAAAGGTACTTCAGAATTGTGTTTCAGTTTTTGACTTTAGGTATCGCACTTCAGAATTATGCTCCAGTTTTCGACTTCAGGTCTCGTACTTCAGAATTATGCTTCAGTTCCTGACTCAAGGTCTATGCTGAAAGTTCCTCTATGCTGAAACTTTCCAATCAAGAAGTTTACTTGCTTATGTTATTGTATCACACACCCGGGGACTGCTTTGCAGCATCAGTTAATGGCTAAACCGATTCAGCCATTAGAACTCCTTCTACTGTCGATGTACTGTTTCACATAAACTTTTGGGAAATAATGAAATCCAATACTGAAATACTAATAATGAGTCCAAATCCTTACTTTCAAAAGGAAATAATCTTAAAACTTTAATACCTTTATGCTCATATTTGATCACTTTAGTTTCCATGTCAACTTGGCCCAGCCCGCCTGATTTTTTACCTTGCATATAAAACTTCTCATTGTGACCCATACCCAAATTCATCAGTTATCCCGTTTTGCATTGAACCTGAAACACACAATATATAAGAAACTTAAAAAATTGTATTGTAAATTTTTGCGATGGAAACATCTTACATCTGAAAGTATTTAATACTAAACTAAATGGCTAAGGAAATAGAAACTACTGAATTTTTTCCGATACGATAGAAGTAAATATTAGAGGGTGGCTCATAAATTATATAAATGCTTGTGCATATGCATCGAAAATGAGGTATAAAGTTGCATCGAAAGGAAGTTATCCTCTTCATATGCTCAAACTTCATAGCTTCAGGTTGACTCAGCAGCTTCAGCTGTACCGAGGACCTTCAGGTTTACTGACTTGCTTCTGATCTAAACACATTGTTATGTCAATGTATATTACATCTTCCAATTTCTAAACATACAAGGCTTATCCAACCTCAAAACTAAATAATGTATGCATCTTTTAAAAAAAAATGTTTTTACCAGCATATAAATAAAAGTCGTCTTCTCTGTTCCATTCTCAACGACCATAAATTTCACCCGCAACCACCTTCATTTTAAAACCACCTTGTGTTTAGGGTATCTATAACATGCATATGTTTCAGTTTCTTCAGCACTATCCTGAGATGTCAGCAACCTTTTTCCAATAAAACATCATAGATAAAAAAAAGTCGATCAAAACAAAAAAAAATGATGTAAAACTAAAACTATGAGTATTAAAAACTCTACCTTGAATATAAAAGATTATACTCAAAAAAACGTAGCTTTCTTGTAGGCACAAACCCTTCTAAAGAGATACTGATTCTATTTCTCACCTGGAAGTGTAGTGTAACATGACCAAATGCACCAGGCTTTCCACAAAGGCATCAAATGAAGTCTGATACGTAATCAAGCACACTTAAATCATGCTCAATCACAATCACATAGTTGAAATTAAAGTGCCAAAAAAATGTATTAGTATCATGTGATTGAAGAAATTTCAACCTTTTAGTTATGATTGGCTCGACTAAGTTTGCAGTTTATCTAAAACGAACTAAGTGGGTCAGATCAAAACTTTATATAATATTAGGGTGGTGAATTTGACCCAATAACATGTAAATGGACCGATTTGTGTAGTGTTTTTGTTAGGACCAGTTCACCTGGAACTGGCCAGTCACCAGTTCACACTGACCAGTCACCAGTTGCATCTGGTGACCCAGTAAAACTGGTGACCAAGAAGATTTGTCCAGAAATATATTGAAGTCCAGTTGCACCGTACAGTCAACGCAACTGAAGACTTCCTCCAGTTGAGAACTGACCAGTTGAAGAATCATTCCAGTTGAAGTCGAAGACAACAAATGGAAGATAGAGAATGGCAATGGCAGCGAAGCCCAGTTGGCATTCTAGTCAGTTACAAACTGGAGACCATCAGTGGAAAGCCCTTACAAAGCTTTACACTGATTACGAGGAATTGACTTGTATGCTTTATGTACCTTTACCCGGATAATAAGCCTTGTCTTATTATTTAAGTAATAAAAGGTACATAAAGGTGGTTGTGTAAAGTTGCTTTATCATGCGACTTTACACTGCTTTTTAAGGAATTAAATGCTATTCCTTAAATGCTCTCAACCACATTTGTACGGCTAAAGTTAACATCCCAATGTTAACTTTGCCTATAAATACAAGTCATTGCACAAACAAGAATACCACTTCTATCGAACAAGTTCTCTCGAACAACTTCTTCGAATACTCTTCGATAGAAGTCACTTTGCAAACCTGCAATATTCTTGGTGAACTTGTGCAATATTCTCTCAATCGCTAAAAGGAACATTTCACAACTTTAAGTGTTTCGATTGTCTTGAGAAATTCAGAGTGTAGATCAATTGTATTTCATAGGTTGTTAGGATATTTACATTCGTGTATTATCTTGGTTTCGCATCAACCTTGTAATTTGTTTAACTTCAATAAATAAATTACACATTGAAAAATACATATTGTCTCATCAAGTTATCTTACAAGTTATTTGTATTATTGCATTGTTCTTTACTTATTGTCATTTAAATAAGTAATCTATCTAGAACTTGGTATATACACATTGTAACTGGTCGTCTCCAGTTCAGTGCATATATTGCAAAGTAACTCCACCATCGACATTGAGGTGTCTTCAGTAGTACCATCTATCGAGTTGGGACTTACAAGTGGTATCAGAGCAGAAGGCTAATAAACTTGCCTAGATCTGCTAAGATGAACACTACTGAAGGTGGAGATGGTTCTGGTCAAGGTGAAATCCCTATAAATAATAATGCCCAACCTTTTCAAAATGTTAATGCTAACCCTCCTCCTCCTTCTACCCCAAACCACGTCCATGTACACTACTCTAACACTCCTGTTCCCAAATTCGATGGAAACAGTGAGACTTTCGGTACATGGAAGGCTAGAATGCTTTTGCATTTTGGTGGTATTGAGAGGTATATGTTGAAAATCCTTAAGGATGGACCATATATACCCATGTCTCTTGGGGTGAGTCCTCTTCTAGATCCAACTGGAAGAAGAGGTTCAAGAGAAAAGCCTGAAGACCATTGGTCTGATGAGGATCGTAGACTTGTTGATCTGGACACCAGACTCAAGAACATGATCCTTGGGGCTGTTCCTGAAGATCTAATTCCAACACTTGTGCTGTTCCCCAGTGCAAAATCTATGTGGGACGAATTAGTTATTCAGTTTGAAGGAGGTGATGACACTATTGTCACTAGAAAAGTTGCCTTGAACAAGAAGTATGAATCCTTCTTTGCCTTGCCCAATGAAAGTCTAACTGGTACATACACCAGATTTTCTAGCCTCATCAATCAGTTGAGAGGTTTGGGTGTAGAGAAGGATAAGGATATTCTTCTTGAGAAGTTTTGTGATATTCTTCCTTCCAAATGGGAAAACATGGTTCTTGTCTTGAGACAAGGTAAAACCTTGCACAGTCATACTCTTGCATCACTCTATGGAGCCTTCAGATTCACTGAAGATAATAATGCTGCAAGACTGGTGGCTGAGCAAGATGCCATGAACCATGCTCAGAGTTCCAAGGTTGCTAGTATACCTGAGCGACCTTGTGCTGCTTTAATGTCTGCAGAGAGTGTCCAGGCACACTCAATGAAGGAGATGTTAAATAGTTTCTTGAACTCTAGCCTGACCACTGAAAACAGTGATGGTTGTAATGAAACTGACGATGATGATCTGGTCGCCATGATTACTAAAACCTTTAACAGGTTTAAGCATAAATCTAAAAGATTTAATGGCCCCAACAATGCTTCCAGCTCCAGCTCTCTGGATAAGACCAATCTTACATGCTATAAGTGTGGCAAGAAGGGTCACTTTATGAAGGAATGCAGATCTAGTCAGTTGAACAACCAAACTGGCCCCCCTGTCCCTAATTTCAATCGACCTGATGATAGCTACAAAGCTAAATACAAGAAGCTTAAGGCCCAGATTGCCCTCCTGTCCATGGAAAAGAAAAAGGATCAGTGCTTAATGGCACAAACTGAGGGAAAATGGGAGTACTCTGATGACTCATCTGTTGATGAAGAAGAGGAAAGGGACATGTGTTTCATGGCCTTGGAAGACCAACAGCAACATGTGGCAAAAGAAGATGTCATCACTGGAAGATGGGTGGACATCATCTTGAAAAAGGTATGTGATTATGATCACCAGATTGACCCTGAACTAAAACTGGACCTGGCTGAATCATTAAGTGGTGATTTAGCTTTTGTGGAAACTGTAAGAGCTGATAGTGAAAGATATCTTGACACTATCTTAATTGAACTGAACATTGTTAAACCACAACTGAATGATTTGCAAAGTGTCTAGTTGGCTCTCAAGGAGTCAGTTTTAAAGATTGAGGCTTTAGAACTTGATAATCAAAAACTATTTTCTGATCTTGAAAAAGAACAAAAGATTATCAAGTCATGGGTAAAAGCATCTGGTAAAAACTATGATGCATTTTCAAGAACTATCGATGCCCAGAAGAATGCATGGAAATCTGGAGATCTGGAGATGGCAGCTCTCATACCAGATCTTCATGCATTGCCTCCAGCTCTCAAGGTTGAAACACCTTATGATCAACCTGAAGCTGTTGAAACTGAAACCTCTGAGACCACCCCCATTGAGGTTAAAACTGGAGCCAAACATGCTAAAGCTCCAGTCAAAAAGGCCACTGGTAACAAGCCTTTACCTCAAAAGTCTAAGGTGCCCAAGACCCGACAGACTAAAGCTCCAGTTGAACCAAGGTCCAAGGTTCAACTGCCTGAAGAAAATAATATTTTGGTTAATCTGGAAAGTCAACTCCAACTTTTGTCTCGGCAGGTTCAGAGTTGTACTGCCCGGATTAACAATCTGGAAGGAGGTTTATTACCTCCAGTTTTCAAACAAAATATTAAACCACTCCCCTCAATACCTAAACTAAAGAATGTTCCATCTGGAACAAAATCTGGTAAAAATAAGGGGAGTAAGTATCAAATACCAATCGTTTTTACTCCTGCACCTGGAGTTGGTGATAAAGCTCCAGATGCAGCCTCCAGTTCAACATCTCAACAATCAACTAAGACTTCTGTAGAGAAGTCCAGCGAACCCATCAAGAAAAGATGGGTTCACAAAAAGAACTAATGATTTTTGTGTGTGTGTAGGGCGATCGAAAGAAGAATATCTGGTATCTGGACAGCACTGCTGGCCGGACTATGACCGGATGTAAGCCCCTACTGGAAGAGTTCACTGTCCAAGATGGACAGACAGTGACGTTTGGTAACGATCAATCTGGAAAGACTGAAGGATATGGTGTGCTCAATAATGGACAAGTCGAATTCAAAAGAGTTGCATTTGTGAATGGTTTGAAATATAACTTGATCAGTGTAAGCCAACTTTGCGATGATGGCTTCAGAGTTTTGTTCGATATTGCTCAAGGCACCATATTTAACAAGGATTGGAAAGTGGTGATGATTGCACCAAGAAAAGGAAATGTGTACATCATGGATATGGAACCAGCTCCTAAAGAGCAATGTTTCTATACCAAAGCTGATGAGGACACCAACTGGCTATGGCATAAAAGATTATCCCATCTTAATTTTAAGAATATCAACAAGTTGTCTCGCAAACAACTGGTTGATGGGATACCTCAAATTTCTTTCAATAAAGAAAAACCATGTCTAGGGTGTGAGATGGGCAAGCAGAAAAGAGCTAGTTTCAAAACTAGGCAAAATTTTAGCATCACTGAACCTCTTCACATGCTACATATGGATCTCTTTGGTCCAGTGATTGTTCAAACTAGAGCTGGAAAGAAGTACACTCTAGTTGTGGTTGATGAATTCACCAGATACTGCTGGGTGGTATTCATCAGATCCAAAAGTGATGCACCTGCTGAAATCATCTCTCTCATTAAAAGAATTGAGCTCAAGTTTACTCGAAAAGTTTGTCAGTTGCGAAGTGATAATGGTACTGAATTCCAAAATAAGGTACTTGAAACATTTTGCAATGACACTGGCATCTCTCAAAACTTCTCATCAGTTCACTCTCCAGAGCAAAATGGAGTTGTTAAAAGAAAGAATCGTACACTGATAGAAGCAGCCAGAAGTATGCTATCTGAATCTGGTCTTCCCACCAGTTTTTGGGCTGAGGCAGTTGCAACTGCTTGTCACACCCAAAACCGGTCAGTCTACATCAAGAGACATAAGAAGACTGCCTATGAAGTACTCAGGAATCGTAAACCAAATATTGGATATTTCCATGTATTTGGTTGTCCAGTTTATATCTTAAACGATTCCAGTCAGCTTGGAAAGTTTGATGCAAAAGCTGATGAAGGGGTATTTTTAGGTTATTCAGATATTCGAAAGGCCTTTAGAGTTTATAATTATAGACTCCAAAAGGTTCATGAGACAATTCATGTCACATTTGATGAGTCAACTGAAGCAATCAACAAGAGACCAAGCCTTGATATTACTCCAGTCGTTCAAATCAACTTTGGTGAAACTGACCAAGTTCATCGGTCAGTTGTTTCACCAGAAGATGTTTCCAGTTACAACAAATTGGAACCAGTTAAGAAGAAGAACACCTCCAGTGACACATCATTCTATCCCTCCATCAATTTCAACTTACCACAAGAATTGGTGATTGGATCTGATGTACGTGCCACTCCAATATCAGCACCAGTTCAAACACCTACTTCTCCAGTTCTTCATGAAATGCCTTATAATGAGGAATTTCATGATGCTAATCGAGACCTCATTGACTCTGATGAGGATGTAGAAGTTGTTTGGACTGATCCTTCTCCAGAAGCTGTTGCAACTGAAGAAGATCGCCAGGTGACTTGCACTGATATTGTAGTTCACCAGCCTAGTCAATACACTAGATGGACTCGAGCCCATCCAATTGAACAAATTGTGGGTGATCCAACTAGTGGGGTTCAGACTAGAAGAGCCACCAGTGAGCAATGCTTAAACGTCACCTTCTTATCTCTAATTGAACCAAAGAAGATTGACGAGGCTATGGCAGACCCAAGCTGGGTGGAAGCTATGCAAGAAGAGCTCCTCCAGTTTGAAAGGAACAATGTTTGGGAACTTGTTCCTTGTCCACCAGGGTTAAAGAAAGAACCTATTGGTACCAGATGGGTCTACCGAAACAAAATGGATGAAGATGGCCATGTTGTAAGAAACAAGGCCAGACTAGTTGCCCAGGGTTATTGTCAAGCAGAGGGCGTTGACTTTGATGAAACTTTTGCTCCAGTTGCAAGACTTGAAGCCATAAGAATATTTCTGGCTTATGCAGCCCATCTGCAGTTCAAGGTTTTCCAGATGGATGTCAAAAGTGCGTTCCTTAATGGAACATTGGAAGAAGAAGTTTATGTTAAGCAGACTCCAGGTTTCATCGATGAGAAGCATCCTCATTGGGTTTATAGACTGAACAAAGCATTGTATGGTCTAAGACAAGCCCCAAGAGCCTGGTATGATACTTTAACTAAACATCTTCTTAAAAATGGCTTTCAAAGAGGTGCAATAGATAATACCTTGTTTATCTTGAAAGAAAGAGGTAATATCTTATTGGTACAAATTTATGTTGATGACATTATTTTTGGTTCAACTGATGATGCAATGTGTAAAAAGTTTTCTAAAATCATGTCATCTGAGTATGAGATGAGTTTAATGGGTGAATTAACATTTTTCTTAGGTCTTCAGATTAAGCAAACTGAAAATGGAATTTTCATAAACCAAGGAAAATATGTCAGAGATTTGTTAAGAAAATACAAATATGATTCAATCCCATCGAAAAACACACCTATTGAAGCACCATTGAATTTGGACTCTGACCCAACTGGCAAACCAATTAACATAACTGACTATAGAGGTATGGTTGGTTCACTGATGATGCAATGTGTAAAAAGTTTTCTAAAATCATGTCATCTGAGTATGAGATGAGTTTAATGGGTGAATTAACATTTTTCTTAGGTCTTCAGATTAAGCAAACTGAAAATGGAATTTTCATAAACCAAGGAAAATATGTCAGAGATTTGTTAAGAAAATACAAATATGATTCAATCCCATCGAAAAACACACCTATTGAAGCACCATTGAATTTGGACTCTGACCCAACTGGCAAACCAATTAACATAACTGACTATAGAGGTATGGTTGGTTCACTGATGTACTTAACTGCCAGTCGACCAGATATAATGTTTGCAACATGTTTATGTGCCAGGTTTCAGGCTAACCCTAAAGAATCACATTTGCACGCTGTAAAGCGTATCTTTAGATACCTGAAAGGGTGTCCTAATCTTGGTCTTTGGTACCCCAAAGGCTCAGGATTAGATCTAATGGGTTATTCAGATTCTGATCATGCAGGTTGTAAGATAGATAGAAAATCAACAACTGGTGGTTGTCATTTCCTTGGAGGAAAACTGGTGAGTTGGACCAGCAAGAAGCAGACTTCAGTCTCTATGTCCACTGCTGAGGCAGAGTACATTTCTGCGGCCAGTTGCTGTGCCCAGATTCTCTGGATCAAGAACCAGTTACTAGATTATGGTCAAAAGTATACAAGGACCCCAATCTTTTGTGACAACACCAGTGCAATTGCTATATCTCACAACCCAGTGATGCACTCCAAAACAAAGCATATTGACATCAGGTATCATTTCATTCGAGATCATGTTATGAAAGGAGATATTGAAATTCATTTCATCCCCACTGACAAACAGTTAGCTGATGTTTTTACAAAACCTCTTGATGAGAAAACCTTTAAACATCTCATCAGCGAACTGGGAATGTTAAATCCTTAAAACTGGAGCTTTCTTTGTTATTGAACGCGTCAGTGACACTGATGAAGTTCTCCAGTTGAGGAGGTCCAGATAATCTTTGCTCGCCAGGCTATCGAACGCCTTTGTGATACTATCTTGGCACTAATTGATTTCTGGATCATCATTTTAGGGGGAAAGACTCAAAATAATTTTCTGACTAAAATTCGTTTTTGTTTGAAAATGCAACTGGAGAATTCTTCAGTTGGAAACTGGTACTGGACTGATCCTCCAGTTACCAGATTCAGTCTTGTCTAATTTTTATAACGTTAGAAATACTTGGTCAATATGTGTGACACGTGATGATACTCGAGTGTTTTAAACCACTTGATATCGTGATCTGACGTGCTCAAAGCTATTTTAGTACTTGACAACTGTTTGTATTGGGAAAACAAAAAGTGAGTGGGCGAGTGGGTAAGATAAGCCGTCGTAGCATTTAATGTTGACATGGCAAATTATTATTTTATTTCAAAATTCAAACCAACTTTGTGAAAATATCTACAAAAAGGATTTTGGTTATTAAAATATAATTTTGGTGTTTCATTGGGATCTTGAATCCCTTTATAAATACCCTTATTTACTCCGAACTCATTTACTTCTTTCTCTTACATTCCTTCATTTACTTCCCAATCATCAAATTTGCTTCATTCTTCTCTCTGCTTCACAATTCAAGAACCCTAAATCCCAAATTTCATTTTCATTTTCCTATGGCTCCTAGATCATCTCGTTCAAGAGATGTAAATCTCTTGACTGTTCCATATGCTCCTTCACCAGATGTCAAACCGGCATCTGGTGCTCCTAGTAATGCTTCGGCCATCAAATTAAATCCAAACAATCCGATGGCAAGCTTACGAGGATCTCAAGGGTCCGATACCCTTATTGGTAGAATCCAAAAGTTTTTAAAGGATTCTCCAATAGGACCCTCATTCTCTCTAAACCCACGCAAGTTGTTTCACAACTACTTGTGTGAGTTTTGGTACACTGCCGTTCTTTCTTCTGATTGTTCCTCCATCAGTTTCACATTAAAGGATGGAACAATCCAGTGTATCTTGACCTCTGACGTATTGAGGGATGCCTTACGCCTCAATTACTGGAGAGAGGATGAATCTCCAGTCGTCTTGCCCCCAAATATAAATTTTCGTCAAGTACTTCTTGAAATGGGACACAAGGAGTGCTTGGACAATGGGGTGCTGAAAACGAAAGGTGCGATGACCATGAAGGGCCTTACACCTTCATGGAGGTATTTTTTCATCCACCTGGTGGAGATCATGGGTGGGAGTTCTGGTGGACTTGACCAGATTAACTCCTTGTTGATGCATGTTGATGTGACAACAGCAACTTAG
The DNA here is from genome assembly GCA_034093135.1 of Erigeron breviscapus. NCBI lineage: Eukaryota > Viridiplantae > Streptophyta > Magnoliopsida > Asterales > Asteraceae > Erigeron > Erigeron breviscapus. The sequence goes on from CM067167.1 coordinate 262,188,085, forward strand.
ATTTGATTAGTCTTTTAGATTAAGACATTATGTTGTTTTATGTCTTATTCATTTATATGTAATTGATAGATTATGAACTTCGTGTTTTAGTAATGATCGATTACATGTTTTGGTGTTATTTATATGTTTATATATGATGTTTGTTATGTATGTCATACAAGTACAAACATAATATATGTTAGGTTTCTTGTACATAAAGTACTTGGAAAATAACTAAGCATAGATGTTGATGGTATTTAGTACTAACGAAGATAATCTTCGTTAGGAACTAACGAAGATAATCTTCGTTATATGGGCTGGGTTGCTAAGTTCGTAAGAACAAAGCCCAGCAGGCCCAATATCGATTTGAAACATATATAAACGAATGGAAACCCTAAATTGAGGCTTCCAGTTCAGATTACACACACCAAAGGCGACTAAGTTCGTTTCTAGCATATAGAAAACGAAGATAGATCACATAAGGCCGATTATATTGATATAATTAGCAATATATTTGATAACTAATCAAACTAGTTATCTCGTGAGGATTCCGCACTCACGACATAACAATAGATGATCTCGAGAGCGATCTGCAGCTATCGAGGGACTCACAAGTGGTATCAGAGCCATTCGATATCTTATCGAAGGGTTGAGATCGTTTGTTTGATTGTTATTTTCTCAAAAACCTCCCGAACACACTTTCTGTCGTTAAGTTCGTCTGCCTTACGAACTTAGCAAAACGAAGTTCATCAAACGAAGATAGAGAACGAACTTAACTTAAATTCGTTCTGAAGTTCATCTAACGAAGATAGAAAACGAAGTTATCTTCATTTTCGTTTTGAATCTTCATCAAACGAATTTAGCCTACTAAATTAAGCTATCTTCGTTCTGAACCTTAGCTTACGATCTTAAGCTATCTTCGTCAGACCTAGTTCTTACGAATTTAATCTATTTCCGTTCTATTTCTTATCTTCGTTTGAACAGTATTTTTGCCTTATGGCTTCCTCATCTTCAACCAACAATGCTGTTGCCCAATACCTCAATTCTCTCGTTTATCATGATCATCTTGTAGGACGTACTAATTCTCCACCAAAGTTAGTTTCATTAGCTGACTTCTGGGCGTGGAGAGGTCGATTTGAAGATTTTATTCAACGAGAAGATTTAAACATGTGGCTTATGATCACTGAAGGTTATGAGTGGCCCACTCTTACTGTGAATGGAGTTACTTCTACATACAAGGTGGGAGAATTAACAGGTGAAGAAAAGGCTAATTATGCCATTGAAGTAAAGACTCTTTCTACTCTTCGTATGTGCATTCCTCAAGAGTTGGTGCACTTGTTTCCTAAACAGGAATACAAGACCTCAAAGCAACTATTCGATGCTATTGAAGCTCATTGTGAAGGTGATCCACTATTGAAGCAAAATAGAATTAAAATGCTCAAGAAACAATTTGATTGCTTCAATGCTACAAAGAATGAACTAGTTGAGGATCTTATACTGAGATATCAACATCTTCTTGCTGAATTAGCTTACTTTGATCTTAAATACACTCCTACTGAGATAGTGGATAAATTCCTGGATGGTTTGCCGAAGGCTTACAAAGAGTTTCGTCATGGATTGCAAGAAAGAGCTGATTATGCATCTCTTCGAATAGATGGAGTTATATCCACTCTAAGAAACAGAGAAATGAAGGATAAGGCAAAAGATCTTCAAGACAACTTCACACAAGATCCATCTCTCTATCATGCCACTATGAAAAATCCAACAGCTGATGTTAATGCCTTCTTTTCTGGAGTTGGTAATACTGGTGAGACAGACAATTGTGGTCCATTAATGGATGGAGATGATTCTTCCGGATTCATGGCTACTGATGCTGGTAACAGGGGAAAAAGGGCTAATGAAGGAACAAAGACTGGAAATATGAAGTTTGGAAACATTACATCTTCTTCTGCTGGTTACAAGTCCATGCCTATGAATATGAAATCAGCTGAGGGTAGGATGAATGTATTTGCTGCTATGTGTGCTGCACATGAAGCTTTTGTTGCAGGAAGAATCACAGATCCAACACTTATTGATGAAGATTATGACCAGATAGATCCAGATGATGTTGAAGAAATGGATCTGAAATGGCAATTGGCAATGATCACCAGAAGAGTGCAAAAGTTTATGAATAGAACAGGCAGACAGCTTACTGGAGGTACTCAGGGATTTGACAAGTCAAAGGTGAAATGCTATAATTGCGAAGGTTTTGGACATTTTGCCAGAGAATGTCAACGGCCTAAGAGAGAGGCAAATGTTACGCCTACACGTCAAGATAGAGGTGGTAATCGTCCGTTCAATCAAAATTCAACTAGAGCTCTTTTGTTGACTGATGATCCTACTGCAAATGTCAATGGCAATGACAAGGCTATAGTAGCTGTTCAACCCGATGGTTCTTATATTTGGAATCTTCCACATGATGAGAACAATAACGCTTATTTGGCTGAAATTCTTGATGATATGGCTCAAATAGTTGATTCTCCTGATGACTTCTTGGATACCACAGTCTACCACAGTGAAGAGCAATTGTATGAAAATACTAAAAGTTCGAATGTGGAATTTGTTGCTGCTGGTGTATATGATACTGATTCCGAATCTGACAATGAGTTAGAAGATGTCAAGAATCTTGATGACGTGAAAGCTGCTGAGGTTAAAGATGATTCTGCCATAGAAAAGAGTGAAAAGACAATTGAAGAGCAGATGCAAGAGTTTGAGATTCCGGCTGGCATGACTGTGGATGACTTTGTTGCTTATATGGCAGATTGCAAAGAGGCAGACCAACAGGTATCTTATTCTTTACATACTATTGTTCATGTTTGCAAAATTGTTAATCGCATGTTTGATGAACTTGAACAAAAGAATGAACAAATTAAGAAATTAGAATCTGTTGTCAATGCTGCTCATGATGAAAGAGATAAGTTAATTAAAAAGGGTCTAACTGTAAATGATAAAGAAAAATTCTTTAAAGAAAAGATTAGATCCTTAGAGTCTGACATTAGAGCTATGAAAGATAAAGTCAATCAGTCTGTGGCCATAGAAAGAGTAAGTAGTGAAGCTTATTCCTTGTTAGCTAAAAAGTGTGCTACCATTGAAAAGGAACTTGCTGATGCTAGGATAGAAATCTTGGATTTAAATGCTAAATCTGAATCTGTTAGACATGCTGAGCTTTTGATGCATATGACAAAGTTTGAGAATTCTTCCTCTAAGAGTCTTGACAATGCTAAGATCTCTTATAAAGATGTGCCTCCTCCTTTCAATAATAACTATACTTCTGTTGAACCTAATCTTCCTGAAATCCTACTTCAACCTAGTGTTGTAGATGGTAATCCAAAGGACTCAATTCTTGAGACAAAGATGCCTGAGGGAACAAAAGAGTCTAAAGGAGTTTCTTCTCAACCTAACAAGGAAGAGAAATTGAAAGGTGTTGTCTTAAATCAGTTTATTCCTAATGGTCAGAAAGACAGTATTGTACACTTTACACTTCATAAGAGTAATAGGGTCTATACTGAGTTAGAATTCCCATTAGAATCTATTGACCCTAAGAGGATTGATAAAGTCTGGGATGTTGCTATTGAGGATATGAAGAAATTAAGTCAGCAACGTCTCACTCCATTACCTAAGCAGTCTAGGATGAGAAAAACTGAAGATAACTTAGCCGTTAATGAAGAAGCAACTAAGGTTTTAAAGCACATCTTAATGCCTGCACTTAAGAAATCTCCAAGTAAAGGTAAACATGAGAAAGATGGTGCTAGAAGGTCAGTGGACATTAGTGCTAACAATGAATCTGTAGGTACCGATAAAAAGGTAGATACAAACAAAAAGTTCAAGGTCCTTTCCTGCTTTGCTTGTCATGAAAAGGGTCATGTTTATAGTATTTGTCCAAATAGACCTAGAAGATCAAGTTCTCCTTCAAAGGTTTCCACCTCAGAAGGAAAAAGGGGGTTGGGTAATGATAAACAGGTTGATGAGGCTAAAGTTCAATCTTCTCAAAAACCGTTTACTATACCTCAACGACGTGAATCTCCACTGAAAGGTTCATCAGGAAATGTTCATAGGAATTCAAATCGTTTTCAAACACCTCCACGACCTGATCGTTCTGCTCCTAGAAATCAAAGTTCATTCTATGACCAAGTTCATTCGAGTGTTCGACCTTCTTATGGCCCTCATTCTCCTAGACCTTCTCCGACGAGAGGTCAGAAGTCTCCTCCAGCGAGAAGACGAGACGAGAATCATGTCTCACCCACGGCTTCCAGCAATGGGTATTGGACTGAACTGATTCTAAGGGATGAGAAGGGTCGACCCAAACCTCAGAAGGTTTGGGTCCCCAATGAAAACTAATTTTTCTCATTTTATGTGCAGGGAGTTCCTAGGAAACCAATCCATTTATGGTACCTTGACAGTGGATGCTCCAGGCATATGACAGGGGACAGGAAACTCTTGTCCAATTATACTGGTATAAATGGGTCGTACGTTAGTTTTGCTGGATCCAAGGGCGGCAACATCACCTGTCAGGGAGATGTCGTCAATGGACAACTTACTCTAGAAAGAGTAAACTATGTGGAACAACTTACTCATAATCTAATGAGTGTCTCACAGATCTGTGACAAGGGCAACAATGTTCATTTCACAGAAAAGGAGGCATTCATCTTGAAGCCAGGTTTCGTTATTCCACCAGAATGGATAATGCTCAGAGCTCCTAGGAAGAGAGACATCTATGGCTTAGTTTTAGGTGTTGATAATCCAACGGAGCCCCTCTGTTTGTTGAGCAAAGCAAATGAGTCTGAATCTCTCCTCTGGCATCGTAGGATGGGACATATCAACTTTCGGAAGATGAATGAACTTGTTAGTCTTGGATTAGTTGAAGGTGTTCCAGTTAAGAAGTTTGGGATGGAAGATAAATGTGTACCGTGTTTGAAAGGTAAGCAACACAAGAATCCTCACAAACCAAAGGTGCACAACACTATATCCAAACCATTCGAACTACTTCATATGGATCTCTTTGGTCCTGTGAACGTAAGAAGCATTGGAGGGATGTTCTACTGTTTGGTGATCACTGATGATTACTCAAGGTACTCATGGGTATTTTTCTTGAAGACAAAGGACGAGACCGCAAACCGGTTTATGGATTTTGTTAGACAAGTTGAGAATGTCCATGAAATTAAAGTTAAGAGAATCAGGAGTGACAATGGCACTGAGTTCAAGAATAATACTCTTACGGTTTTTTTGCTTGACCAAGGGTATTCAACATCAATTCAGTGCACCGCATGAGCACAGCAGAATGGAGTAGCTGAAAGGAAAAACAGGACATTGATAGAAACGGCTAGGACGATGCTTGCTGATTCAGGGCTTCCTGTTACTTTCTGGGGGAGGCAGTGAATACAGCTTGTCACATTTTAAATCGGGTTTTAACAGTTAAACGGTTTAAGAAAACCTGTTATGAACTTTTGCACAACACAAAGCCCAATTTGCAAAATGTTGAGCCTTTTGGTGTTCCTTGTACTTTTCTTAAAGTTCTTCCTCAGGGAAATTTGATCCTAAATCTGAGGAGGGTTTCTTTTTAGGCTATATACCTAGTACACCAATTCGGCGTGTGTACAATCAGAAAACTGGCAAAGTTAATTTTGGTACAAATGTGGTAATTGTCAGTCATAAACCTGCTGTACACATTGGTCTGCTAATGACTTCGATTATGATGGTGTCTTTACCTCTTTTCGTGGTCCTGTTTCTTTTTCAGGCGTTCCGATTGTGGAAGATGTAGTTACTCTACATGATCCATTTGAAGGTGGGCCGGTACCTGTTTCTTCTCCTGTTTCTTCACCATTCATTAAGCCTGCTTCTAAATCTGGAGAATCAAGTGGATCCAAAGAAGCAGATTCTACTTTAGAGACTGCTCCTAAAGATCCTACTGATCCTTTACATATACCTCTACCTGATACTCCTTCTATGATACTGATGACACGGAAGGTGAAAATCAGGAGGAGCCTAAAACTCCAGAGCAACATGTGCAGACTAACTTGGGAAATGATCTTACAGTCGATACGGTTCCTCAAACAAGAGTCAACAAGGATCATCCAGTAGAGCAAATCATTGGTGATGCTTCTGTCTCTGTTCGCACGAGAAATCAGAATAGGAAAAATTTGTCAAGTATGTTTGCTGAAATTAAGGATACTGGGGCAATTACTTGGTACTTGTACTTTTGCTTCATCTCTCAGATAGAGCCTAAAAATGTTGGAATGGCTCTTAAAGATCCGTCATGGGTTGAGGCGATGCAAGAAGAATTGGCTCAGTTTAGAAAGCTTGATGTATGGAAGTTAGTTGACTTACCTCCGGGTGAATCTCCTTTATCAACGCGATGGGTTTTTCGTTGTAAAAAGGATGACAAAGGTGTAGTCACTCGCAATAAGGCTCGGTTGGTGGTTAGAGGATTTGAGCAACAAGAAGGCTTCGATTACGATGAGACATTTGCACCAGTAG
>CM067167.1:262195576-262293076 GCA_034093135.1 Erigeron breviscapus
GTTGAACAATTTTATTTCCGTACTTTTATTCATTTCTATTTGTTTGGTTTGTAATCACCCTTAAGGGTGAAAAGACATCGTATTTTATTTTTCCATTTCCATTTGAATAAGTAGAATTAGGATGATTTGCATGCTTTATTATACCCGTTGATTTTTAATTGTGTGTTCATGTTGATAGCAAGTTGAATGTCATATGCATATGCTGGCAGTAAGTTCAGCGACATATTTTGTTGGCATCATATTCAGCATGGAACACTCGTCATACCCGGCAAGTTTTTCTTGTTCTTGATTTTCTTTTTGTTTACTTTCCCCTATTTCCCATAGTTTGCCTTAGTTCATTGGACATTGAGGGCATTGTCCAACTCAAGTGTGGGGGGTGGTAAATAGAAAAAGTCGGGTATTTTTGAGGAATTTTGAACTTTTGCATGCTTGTCCTTGTAGTTAATTGCTTTTGTCACTTAATTATAGAAACTCCTTTCAGCTCAGAAATTCCTTTCATTTTAGAAACTTCTTTCAGTTCAGAAACTCCTTTCAGTTCAGATGACTTATCCAGTTTAGTGGTATTAGTCAGTTCAATGAATCTGGACATTTCCGCATCACTTGTTCACCAAGCCTCTTGATGAAGCAAGATTTAATAACTTGCTGAGCAAGCTGGGAATGTTAAATATGGAATAATCCATTAAGGAAAATTCAAGCTGATTGACCTTAGTTTTTACCTAAGGATGACCAATCTGAGTCAGCTCAGCTTGGAGTCAGCTTGGACTTTACTTAGTAAATTATTTCATATTTTTCGTTTCTTGTTGTTGTAAATAAAATATTGTTTTACTCTTGTCTCTCTCTTTCCTCTGTACAAACCACAACCGTTACTCCCTCCATTGTAAAAAGTAACCGTTGGGGTAAAATGTACTTTCTCTCAATCACAAAACGGCACATTTTTGGTGGGAAGGCCATATAAAAGCCAACCCGTTTGATCAAATCACTATTCCATTGCATTCTCATCTCTCTAATCTCATTCTCAATTCTTTTTCTCTGAAAATCACTCATACTCTGTTTTTAGTTTTCTCAAATATTATCAATTTTAATTCAATTCTCATTTAGTTTTATAATCAAATGGCTTCATCGTCTCAATCCGGGTCTCATCAACCTAAACAAGTTGAAAAACTTGGTACTTATTTGAAGGGAGATAGGGTTCCTGAAATCGAAGGTGCCAAATGGGTCTCTACACAGATCAAGGTCAGACCTCCTCAGTTTGCCAATCTCCATCCACCTTCAAACAAGTCTGATTATTCTGACATGGCGAGGTACATATTTTATCATCCAATGGGTAAGATTCTTCATCTTTCTCCAAATAAGATCTATCACAATCAGCATTGTGAGTTTTGGCTCACAAACAGGGTAAAGACTACCACTGAAGGTAAGCAATGCATTGTTGGTACTTTGGATAATGCATCTCGTAAACTTGTGCTTACATTAGATAGGTTTAAAGAAAATTTTGAATTAGAGTACAAGTCTGATTTTGCTTATGAGTCAGCCCCACCCCTTGATGTAGCAAAAATTGTTTTAAGGGATATAGTCCTCTCAGGGAGGGTTGATGGTTCAGTGAAAATCTCTCATTTTTTCTTTTTGGTATTTACAAATATTTGATCTCAACCATTGTGAGATCATTGCAAACAAAAGTTGGTGGTTTTGACACCTCAAACAAGCTTGAAATGCAAATATTTTACAACATGGTCCACAACAGGTTGATAGATTTTGGTAAATTAATTTTTGATTATCTTGTATCCAAGGTGTCTGCTAAGTCTGAAAATGTTTATTATGGCAGAATCTTGGGTTACATTATTGAAAACTTTTTGAAAGGAAATTACCAAAAGGCAACAGGGGATTTTATCAAAATTCAACCCCTTGCCTCAAATATTTTTGGACCAATTGATGTCCACCAGAATCTGACCCCTGCAATGCAGGAGTATCTTGATTTTTTTGTTCACAGGGAACAAGAGGGCCTTGAGGATCAATCTGATTCTCAAGAGGGAGCTGGGGCTAACCACCCTTCGACGCAAGCTGATCAGCTTGATGTTGAATTTGTTTTAGCCATTCAGGGTGTTGATCAAGGTACACATTCTAACATCCCTGAAACTCCTTCTCCCTCTCATCGTTCTTCGTTTCTCGAGGGTAGGGAAGTGGACCCACAAAATCCCTTCCTAGCCGAACCCTCACAAAAATCTCCAATTTTTCAAAATGAGCCAAACTCCCAAATCCCTTCAAAGAAAAGATCTCAAAAGAGAAAGAGAGCATCAGTTGAGAGGAGCATGCTGCAAAAGCTGCTAAAGTCTCTTCATCTAAAAGGAGACTACCCCTTGAGGGTTCTATCCACATTACCAATTCCACATTAAGCTAACATGCTTTTACTTTACTAATCAAAATCAATCTCAAGAGCTTCAGTCTATTCTCACTTTCTCGAACCACCTATAAAAAGAATAAACAACTAAAAGAATAAGCTTTCGCTTAGTGAGTACAATATACATTCAACATCAACAATATCATATCACGCAAGTAACAAACACATATAAGGATCCTTATACGATGACAAGCCCATGAATCGCCATCCATGACTTGCCACCACAATGAGCAAAATAGTCCAAGAATCCGTGGCTGACCATACAACGAGCAAAAGAGTCCAAGACTCTGCGGCTCACAATAACATCAACAATCAAGCCAAAGAGTCCAAGACTCCGCGACTCACATCAAATGCATATAGTACTCACCTTTGCCACAATTCCGATAATTACAAACAAGGATTCACATCAAAACCGAGCTCTCCTACGGAGCACCTATCAATAACATCGTTAACTCGTAAGATTCTCAAACTAATCTTACCACTTCACTAACTAAGTTTCTTACCCCAATCCATACACCTTCTCTTATTATCATGTTTGACATAAATTTACATTTCAACTCATTCATCATTTTCACCATTTCATATTCACATTATTTTCATTCCAACTTTGACTTCATCAAGCCATCCACATTTTACATATCAATACAATATGAAAACACTTGCCAAACATGATAATAGGATTAACAAAAGAAAAGTTGGCTCACTAGGAATTCCACCATAACATAATTTAACATCATCACAATAATCACCAAACCAAAATACTTAGGATTTCATTTCAGAATATATCATTTAACAAAATCCTCAATTTCTCTAACCTTTAAGAACCCTAACTCAAAACAATCAAAATGACCCACTTTATTAAAAACCCCCAAATTCTTTCTATCTCAAGAACCCTAATTTAACATAGTATAATAATCAAAAAGCATACCTTGCATGAAAATAACAAGAATGGAACTTGAATAATTACAAGCTTTTCTTCCCTCCTTTGGAAATGCCGATCCATACACACCCACCTCAACCCACTTTCTATCTAGTAAACTTGAGAGTATAAGTTGTTATTATTATTATAATTATCACTTGAAGAATTCTTGGTGTGATATAGAAATGGAATTAAAAGAAGATGATATGTGAGAAAATGGTTATAATTGGTAGAAGTGGAAGAATGATTCAACAAGGTGAAATGGTTGGCACTTCCTCATGAAGCCGTGCCCTCTTTCATTTTAGGTGGGTAAAATACCCGCTAGCCACTATGGTTCCAACTAATTTAACCTCATATATCAATTTTAAATACAAGAAAATTATTTTAAAGGTTAAAATACAAGAAAAATGCTTTATTTTTCTTTTTAAATTATTGGGGTATTACAATCCTCCCCCACTCAAAACGGATCACGGCCTCGTGATCCAAGCCATATGTAATGAAGAGTAATATAAAAACATCTCTCTCGAATTTCCATGAGCACTTCGACATCTATCCATGCTTCCACATCACTTTGTTCGACCATTGATTTAAGTGATATTTTTCTTAAATGTTTCATCACAATGGCAATGGGCTCATCGATTTTATCTTATTTAATTCATTAAAAGGTTCGATTTCTTTTAAAAGCACTCTTGAAGACTCGTTGACATAACACTTCTTAAGATGGAAACAAGAAACATGTTACGAATTCTAAATGATATAAAACCTTGATAAGTCGAGCAAATATATTTGAAAGGGTCGGTAGACCGAGGACTCAACTTTCTTCGTTTGCGAAATCATGACACGTCCTTCCATGGAGAAAGTTTCAATAATACACGATTGTTACACGAAATCTTTAGATCTTTTCTCTTTATCTGCATAAGATCTTTGCCAATTTTGATCCACTTTAATTCGTTCTTTTATCACTTCAATCTTCTCAGTCGTCTTTTCACTATTTCCGCGTTACTTAATCCTCGTTGCCCTACTTCTCCCCAACATATAGAGGTCTGACATTTCCAACACACAACATTTCCGATGGGACATTCTTATGCTAGCGTGATAGATAATGTTATTCATTAATTCTATTACAAACAAGTGCAAATTCCACGTTCCGCCAAAGTCAACTATACATGCCCACAACATGCCTTCAAGACTTTGGATGGTTCTCTTGCTTAACCATCCGTCTAAGGGTGACATGATGTGCTTAGGTTTAGCTTTGTACCCATTTCCTCTTGACATTTACACCAAAAATGTGTGATACGACATGTATCTCTGTTCGAAGTAATGCATGCCACGCTCGCACTTCGACACTTATGCTAAAGTTTATTAATCGAAATCACAAAAGGCGGTTCTCCTACTCTTCCTCTCTGGTCGTTTCTTTTTTTCCCCCCGCCTTCCCCACCCCCCCCCCCGCTTGTTGTTGTTTCACTTGATTCTCGGTTTGTTATTTCGATTTTGTTGAAATAAGTGATTCAGGTATCTTATCTAGCTTCGTCATTCACAATTCCCAAATTCTTGAATCTTGTTTTTGCCCAATTTTTACATGAACTCATTCGGTTTTAAGATATATTTTAAGTTCTAGGGTTTAATTTCGTTTTTGATTTTAAATCCATTGGCTCCTTAATTCGTTTGTAAAATCGAAGTGGGTTATGCTTCATTTTAGTGATACAAATGTTTTGTGATTGATTTTGGGCAAATAAAGTGTTAATCAATGTTTACGAATCAAATATTTGATTTTGGAACCAATTGCTGTTCAGAATGTCTACGAAGTTAGCTTTCGTTTATTTCTACGAACTTAGGTTCTCAAACAGGACTTACGAACTTAGACTCTTCTTTCAACTAACGAAGTTAGAAGTTCTTGTGACAAACGAACTTAGTTATGCTTCAACGCTATCTTCTTTTATTGTTACCCAACGAACTTAACACCTATTTTCGTTTATTGTTACCTAACGAACCTAACGTCTATCTTCGTACATTCCTAACTAACGAACTTAAAGTCTATCTCGTACATTCTTAACTTACGAACTTAAAGATTAATTTCGTACAGTCTCAACTTATGAAATTATTGATTAAGTTCATCTAAACCTGCAATTAATTTCTTGTGCTAATCCTATAATTGTTTTTATATTATGATTTGTTTTGCAGAAATGGCTCTTGCTCCACGTCAGTTCTATAAGAAGCACAATCTGGCCTTAAATCTGGATCCAGATCAGCATAATTGTGAACGCTATCATGAAATGTTTGATTTTATTGCTCGTTCTAGGCTTTCTTTTGCTTTCTGTGATTCACCTAGATTGGTTAGGCAATATATTGATGATTTCTGGAGGATTGCTCATCAGGTCATGGTTAATGGTCGTAGCTTTGTTCGAGCAACTGTTGAAGGAATCACTTTTGATTTTAATGCTGCGATGCTTCGTGAAATTCTGCATTTGGGTGACGAATCAGACGAAGCAGTAGAATTAGCTTATGATTTTGACCTAATTCGTAGGTGTTTTCAAAGAATGGGATATGTTGGTCAAATAAAGCTTCCTTTTGACAAAAGTGGATTTCAAGGACGTTGGAGATATCTTGCTTACGTTTGTTAGTAAGTCTGAGCAATCGTAAGGCTGGATTTGATCAGCTTTCTGCTCTGATTTCTTCGCAGATGGTTGCCTTGGTCTATAATCGACCTTATCCGTTTTCAACATACTTCTATCATGCGTTTATTGGTCAAATCAATGCCAAAGCGAAAAATAGGTTTCTCTTATATCCTCGCTTTGTTATGGCAATCGTTAGACACTTTTGTCCTAACTTGATATTTGATCAAGGTCCTCGATATGCACCACATGCTTGGCCATTACGTTTATTTGCTGATTTAGAAGCTAACACTAGAAATGTGGCTGGTCTTAATGATCCACCACTGTTTGGTCATTTGATTAATCCAAATTATCGATCTCGTTTTGCGGATGATATGTTAGTGGATGATGAAGACAATTCTAATCATCAGGATGATGAGAGTTCAGATGACAGTTCTGATGGTGATTCTGATGACTCTGATAGTGGGAATGATGGTGGTAATGATGTTGTTGAAGCAGACACAGATGAATATGATAGTGTCGCTGCTGATTCTGGTAATGAGCATCGAACTAAGATGGCTCATGATGTACCTGCTGTTTCAGGAAGTGATCATTCATATCACTTCTCTCGAGAAGATGTACCTGGTGCTTTACGCCGAGAGCGTCGGAGTAAGGCATGTCATTCTTCACCGGTTCTTTCTGATACGGATCAATCTGTTCATGATGAACATGTTACTCAAGAAGAAGTTAATCTGGATGAGGATGTTGGTGCTGAACAAGAACCTGTACTTGATTATCAAGAAGTATTGGAACATAGAAATATGCCATCAAGTCCATTTCATGAAGGTACAAGTACTGTTGGATTGAAGAGGACACTGGCTGCTCCTCTTACTTATCGCAGAGCTAAGCGTGCACACATTTTTGAGACTCCTTCAGTATCTACAGCTGCTGCTGCTATTCCTGCTGTCTCTCACATATACCCCAACCCGTTAAACTTATACCAGAGCTAAAATCGATAGGATACTTCAGTATCTACAGCTGCTGCTGCTATTCCTGCTGTCTCTACAGCACCGGTTGCTTCTGTTGCCGGTAGTGTACCGTTGCGTCCACTGTTGCCTCCTGCTATACCAATATTGCCCAGATTGCCTACTTTTCCTCCTATTCCTTCAGATTACTCCCTAGTTAGGCGTATCGATGTTCTTCAGGCTCGTGTTGATACGTTAGAGTCTGATCTTACGAATGTTCGAGGTACTTTGACCTTTTTAATTAACTGGGTCAAGAATCAAGGGGGAGATGTTCCTGAAGAAGTTTGCAGATTATCAGCAGTTCAGCCAAGACGTGAGAATGATGATGATGATGCTGATAATGCTGGTAATAGGAGTGATTCTCGCCCAGTTTCTGACAAAGGAAAAGGGGTTGAGACTCAGGGGGAGACAGGAGAGGATACTACCCAGGTTGGTACTTCTGGTGCGGGTGGATCAAGTGCTCCTCGTGATGCTGAAGTTGTTGAAGCACTTGACTAAGGTAATTCTTCGAAATCGATTGATTATTTAAGTGATGATCAAGTTGAAGCTGAAACTGAACGATTAAAGCGTGAAGTTAAGGCAAAATTTGGACATGACTATAATACCGAAGAAAATGCTTTTCATTCTGTATTTGATAACTTATTAGATAAACAGCAAGAAGCAGAAACTGAAAGAGGAAAAAAATTACAGATTCAAAGGCAAACGGCCTTGGAATCTGATTCTGATTCTGATTCAACTTATGATTTTGATAAAGATTGATAAAGTGTGTATTAGGTTGCATGTAATAAGTTTACGACATGTGAATGTAATCTATCTTATTTCAATGCAATTATATTTCATCTCTATTATTATTATTATCATGATTATTCATTTTATTCTGGTGTTCATATTGTGTAATCTTAATAGATGATACAGATGATGCAGAATTACTCTTTGATGGTGATGAACTTGAGGAAGGTGAGTTTGTTCCTGAACCGGATATAAACATATTCAAGAAGCCTTATGGGTTTGATGATGTTTGGGACTCAACTTCTGAAGATCCATCTTTAGAAGAAAGAAAAGAGTTAGAGATTAAGAGGAAAGAAGTTAAGGAAAGAATGCTTCAAGCTTCAATTAGTAGTTCTGCTAAAGTTTTAAACTTTTGTGGTATATGCTAAGATTGATGATACATTGATTCCTTTTCACTGGGAAATCAACTTGACAAGACCTTTTGATCCAAATGATTATCCTGTACCTCTCAGAGAAGATGATCCACTACATGAGATTGATCGACTTGTGCCTGGGCAAAGAATTAATGAATATATAGTCACATGGGATACTATGAAACCCATCATGTATTGGACTCAAATCTCAGATAAAGATGCTGCAAGATATAAGACAATAATCTGGAGTTGGTTCTATGATGAAGAACTGAAGCTGTTCGTTCTTAAAAGACCAGAAGGTTGTCAGTATCTAGCATGGCGTGAGAGACATTTCAGAAGTTTGTGTGAAGAAGACTTACATGAACTTGGAAATAACAGGATTATCAATCCAAGTGGTTATGGTCTTGCAGATGTGGTTGGTAAGAACTTTTACGAAGATTTCAAGTTGAGATTGAATATGAAAGACTCTGAAAAATCAAAGTTTCATATTGAACCAAGACGAAAGAAGAAGGTGGTTAAGCCAGATAAAAATGTTGAGTATATTCAACGTGATATCAAATGTATGATCAAAGTCCCTGCTAAGAAATGGGTACAAGATGTCTTGGATAAGATGGATAATTGGGAGATTGATCGAAATTCTGGTGAAGCCAAGATGTATGCGACTCGAAGAAGAAGATATTGTTGAGAAGAATGTATGATCCAATGCAGTTGGTTAACTTCTCAAGAAATGATCAGAGAAAATTATACGATACTGAATGCTCATTTTTTCCATTTTGGAAGAATGAAGAAGATCGATATCGTAAGATTCTCCAAGTCTGCTTACATGAAAATATCCATGCAAATAGCAAACGATTGTTATTTGATGGATGATGAAGACTTTTTGAAGACTGAAGAAATCGAAGATGCTGCTGTCAAGGGGGAGTTTGTTGATGCATGTTGATGTGACAACAGAAACTTAGATTTGATTAGTCTTTTAGATTAAGACATTATGTTGTTTTATGTCTTATTCATTTATATGTAATTGATAGATTATGAACTTCGTGTTTTAGTAATGATCGATTACATGTTTTGGTGTTATTTATATGTTTATATATGATGTTTGTTATGTATGTATACAAGTACAAACATAATATATGTTAGGTTCTTGTACATAAAGTACTTGGAAAATAACTAAGCATAGATGTTGATGGTATTTAGTACTAACGAAGATAATCTTCGTTAGGAACTAACGAAGATAATCTTCGTTATATGGGCTGGGTTGCTAAGTTCGTAAGAACAAAGCCCAGCAGGCCCAATATCGATTTGAAACATATATAAACGAATGGAAACCCTAAATTGAGATTTCCAGTTCAGATTACACACACCAAAGGCGACTAAGTTCGTTTCTAGCATATAGAAAACGAAGATAGATCACATAAGGCGATTATATTGATATAATTAGCAATATATACGATAACTAATCAAACTAGTTATCTCGTGAGGATTCCGCACTCACGACATAACAATAGACGATCTCGAGAGCGATCCATAGCTATCGAGGGACTCACAAGTGGTCACAAGCAGAGATGGCATACTGCTTGTGGAATGGAATGAGAGTGGACTTTGCTGATATCCTGTTTAGAAGCCTGGTATAAAAACTGAAGGGCACCAGGGGACTTTGTATCCCCTTTTCAAGGTTCCTCTCTCTGTTTTAAGCATATTCTGGGCAGAGAAGCATATAATAGTACAGATTCACCGTACACTGCTCCAGATATGCTAAGGAATTTAGACTCTCTGTATCTGAAGCTGGAGAGGTCGAAATTCCAGAACGAATGCAACTGGCATTCGCTTCAACTGATGCACCAATTGAAGGTGAGTCAGAAAGACAACTGGGCGGGAAATGGATAAGGAGAAGATCAGAAAACGGTGTACTAGGGAATGAAGGAACCAAATCTAGAAAAACAGCCTCTGGAAGGAGCAGGCGTTCAAGAGGACTGCCTCCCGAGGGAAAAGTACCCGGAGGGACACATAGGGATAAATCGAGAACCAATCGGGGGAAATGTCGGAAATAAGTCAGAAACAAAAGGCAATCCAGGGAAACTCAGTCAGAAAGAAGGTAAAAAAAAAAGCTGGAAAGCTAGATTTGAGTTCGAAAAGCGTAAAAGGCAACTGGGCGGGCTCTACACTGTCACCTCAAAAAAAAAAAAAGAATGAGGGAAACGAACACGAAAGGTGAGTCAGAAAGATAACTGGGTGGGCCTCAAGAAATAATGACCCTCCAGTGTGTCTAATGTTATGGTTGAGGATAGAGCAACCATAACTGAAGCAACCCCCATCACATCTATCCCTGGTGAAGATACTTCGGTATTTGATCCACCAACAGATGTACCCATCCAGGAAACTGGGGAAGGTCATCTGGAGACTGACCAGGAAACTGGTCAGCCCTCAGTTACATTCATGGATCTGGACATGAATGTTAATGACGAGGAAATCCTTATAGAAATTAGAGGGGCTAAACACCCCCCCGTGTTAATTAGGAAATCCTTATAGAATCTTCGGATTCTGAAGGTACTGAAACAGACTTGGAGATTCTTGATGCTTCTGTACAAGCTCAAGACCCTTCATCTCCAGTCTCACTTCCAGACGCATCAATTTCACTTTCACCCCCCAAGAAAATGTGCCTACTGATATATCTTTACCAACATATACCGCTCCTTCACCAACTGGGCAATTCTCATTTGCTCGAGAAATGCCACCACCACCGTCGCCGTTGTTCACACCTGAGCATTCTCAGCATGAACAACACTTTGATTTTCCAGTCCTTTCTTCATCCACCACTCCTATTATATCTTCAACTGCTGGTTTGACAACTGGGGAGACTTCCTTAAGTTTGCCTCCTCCAGTTGCTCCAGTAGTAACTGCTGCTGGTCCAGTGACACCTTCTCCTTTGTCACTGGACAGTCAAGTTGTCTCACTTCAAGCCGATCTCCAAAACCTTCTAACCAGGGTGGAGGAGATTCAGAAGACACTTGACAAAAACACCAAGTCATTCTCCAGATACCACAAAGATCATTTGACAAATATTAAGGTGGTTGATCTAGGGATAAACAAGTTTTCATCTAATGAAGACTTGGTGTTTAAAAAGCTGAATGAGTTGGTCACTGGCTGCAACAATCTGGCTGGTACTTTAAAGGAAGCCTTTGACCTAACTCACTCCAAGGTTACATCTTCAATCTCCAACTTGCTAGGATAATATTTTTTTTTTTTTTTTTTTTTTTTTTTTTTTTTTTTTTTTTTTTTTTTTTTTTTTTTTTTTTTTTTTTTTTTTTTTGTTTTTTTTTTTTTTTTTTTTCTTTGCTAGGAAATACTGTTAGAACTTCAGAAGTTGATTTGAAAGAGATTGAAAGGCAGGTGAAGGAACTTATTGAAAAACCTGGCCTAGATGTAACTGGACTTGGAGAGCAGTTGATGACTTCGGTTGGTCAGAAAATTGAGGATACGCTGGGTGCTAGGGAAGCACAATTGGTTGAAAGGGTGATATCTGAGATCACCAAGCTGGCCACTCCTCAGGTTGATCTGGCCCCACTCACCAGTGAGATCAACCAGTTGAAAGGCAGCATTGAAAGTTTGAACACCCAGGTATCTCTACATGCTCAATCCTTAGAGAAACTGACAACTGAAGTGGAAAATCTGAAGAAGAAAGATGATGAAGTAAAGGCTAAGGTTGTCTCTGGTTTGGACGAAGACTCCAAGATCCTAAATGAATTGAAAACTGGTCAAGAACAAGTTAGTGCAAATGTCTTGATTCAGTCAAAGGAGACGAACCATTTATGGAGGTCCTTCAGGATGATGTGTGGGATCTTTAAGGAGTGTAAGGACATGCAGTCATGGCAGCCTCTTGACCGGTTGCCATCTCACCCCTCTGAATGGGAAGCTATTCGGGCAGGTCTAGATGCTGCCAAGGGGGAAAGAAGTTCAGTCCTTACACCAGTTGCACCTGGAAGGACTCCATCTGGAAGAGAATTAAGTGTGGCTACCAGTACTGAAGCTGGTGAGCAAAGAGTTGGTGGATCTGGTGATGATGGTGATAGGGGGAATGTTGTTTTGGATAAGGGTAAAGGTTTGGCTGTTGAAGCATCTGCCCAGCCGGCACTGATGTAATGCTTGAAACTGGTAATGCTGATGTACTTCCTCCAGTTTCAGATAGTGATAGCAGAAGACTGGCCAGACTTGGAAATGATATCAAAGAAAGAAAGAAAATGAAAGAAAGAAACCAAGCTGAAGCCAGGGCACATCTTGCACAAATCAAGCTACTTGATATGAGTGATGCCAATCTTTTGGGTATCACTAAGGAGGAGTATGTTAGGATCAAGAATGATCCCAGGATAGTTGACCAGTTGAAAGAAATGCTGGATGTAGAACTGGACAGACACTATCCTGAGGATGAAGCAGAATTTGATGCCAGGAGTTTAAACATTTCAGTGGAGAAGGCTAAGGAGATAAGGGCCAGTGGGATTCTTAAACGAATTGAAAATGTTAAGAAGGTTGTGAAGAAGGTTTTGAATCCACCAAGAAGGATTCCACAACCAAGAAGACCACTGTCTAGAGATGCTGACCTTAGCACATTTGTTGAACCAACTGGCGAGGTTTCAAATGAAGACATCAAGTCCGCTGTACTGGCTGCTGGTGCTGGGAGTATAAGAATTACAAATGAATCTGAAGCTAGAAGCTACTACTCCCAGATCATGTCAACCAGAAGACATAGTGGTACTATTAATGCTGTAAATGTAACAATCAAGCCAGGCACCAAAGTCTTTCAAGTCGAAGTTAGTTATACCAGGGGGCCACTGGTTAAAACTGACAATCCTGGTGCTATGCAATATGGGTTCAGCGAATGGGTTGAGATGGTGAATGTGCTAGATGCGAAGGCACAAAAGAATAGGTTTGAGAAAGCATGGGTAAACTTTCTAAGGGGGAAAATTCAACATAAAGAAAATCTTGAGCAAAAGTTGAATATTGATCCTGAAGATACTCAGCCTATCTCTTCAGTTGCCAAGAGAAGAAGAACTGGCGAAGGGCCATCTCATTAAGTTCTTTCTTCAGTTATCTACTTGTAATTTGTATTTACATTCTGTAACTTGTATAAATTCCATTTCCTTGTATAAATGAAGTTACCAGTTTGTAACCACAAGGTAGATAATAGATTAAAATCTAACAAACCTAAAAAAAAACCTAAGGCATTTATTGATCTATAAAAAATGCCTTAAGAAACTTAGATAGATTTAAATCGAACAAGTCTCTATAGTTCACACTTGTATAGATACAAGAACTAGAAAAAGACTTAGACTATATTTCTAGACAAATAGGGGGAATTTGTTAGGACCAGTTCACCTGGAACTGGCCAGTCACCAGTTCACACTGACCAGTCACCAGTTGCATCTGGTGACCCAGTAAAACTGGTGACCAAGAAGATTTGTCCAGAAATATATTGAAGTCCAGTTGCACCGTACAGTCAACGCAACTGAAGACTTCCTCCAGTTGAGAACTGACCAGTTGAAGAATCATTCCAGTTGAAGTCGAAGACAACAAATGGAAGATAGATAATGGCAATGGCAGCGAAGCCCAGTTGGCATTCTAGTCAGTTACAAACTGGAGACCATCAGTGGAAAGCCCTTACAAAGCTTTACACTGATTACGAGGAATTGACTTGTATGCTTTATGTACCTTTACCCGGATAATAAGCCTTGTCTTATTATTTAAGTAATAAAAGGTACATAAAGGTGGTTGTGTAAAGTTGCTTTATCATGCGACTTTACACTGCTTTTTAAGGAATTAAATGCTATTCCTTAAATGCTCTCAACCACATTTGTACGGCTAAAGTTAACATCCCAATGTTAACTTTGCCTATAAATACAAGTCATTGCACAAACAAGAATACCACTTCTATCGAACAAGTTCTCTCGAACAACTTCTTCGAATACTCTTCGATAGAATTCACTTTGCAAACCTGCAATATTCTTGGTGAACTTGTGCAATATTCTCTCAATCGCTAAAAGGAACATTTCACAACTTTAAGTGTTTCGATTGTCTTGAGAAATTCAGAGTGTAGATCAATTGTATTTCATAGGTTGTTAGGATATTTACATTCGTGTATTATCTTGGTTCCGCATCAACCTTGTAATTTGTTTAACTTCAATAAATAAATTACACATTGAAAAATACATATTGTCTCATCAAGTTATCTTACAAGTTATTTGTATTATTGCATTGTTCTTTACTTATTGTCATTTAAATAAGTAATCTATCTAGAACTTGGTATATACACACTGTAACTGGTCGTCTCCAGTTCAGTGCATATATTGCAAAGTAACTCCACCATCGACATTGAGGTGTCTTCAGTAGTACCAACTATCGAGTTGGGACTTACAGTTTTATATCAAACAGAATAATGGGTCGAATCAAAC
Organism: Erigeron breviscapus; assembly: GCA_034093135.1. Lineage (NCBI taxonomy): Eukaryota > Viridiplantae > Streptophyta > Magnoliopsida > Asterales > Asteraceae > Erigeron > Erigeron breviscapus. The sequence goes on from CM067167.1 coordinate 262,210,092, forward strand.
TTTTGGTTAAAATAGAAAATGGTAACGTGCATATGTTTCATTTTCTTCAGCAACCTTTTTCCTTTAGAAGATGTAGATAAAAAGAGTCGATCAAAACAATAAATTTGATGCTAAAATCAAAACTACGGATATTAAAGGTCAAAGCTTTACCTTGAATTTAAGAGATTCTTCACAAAAACGTACCATTAATGAAACAGCCAACAATTATCTCTGCCACTCTCTGCAAATCAAGCCCAAAAACAAACTTCAACAATGGGTATATAAAAATCCAGTTAACTACTACTCAAATCTTTCTTAAATATATATATATATATATATATATATATATATATATATATATATATATATATATATAATTTATATATATGTATGTATTTTTCTTCACCCGTTAATCTACAGCCCTGCAACGACGCCAATCGACTTTTGATACCATGGATATGCTACACTGATCTTGAAATTGGAAAGATCTGTGAAATAACATTAAGAAAATATGATGAAAACAAAAACCCTAAATTACATAATCTTATCATCAATTTAATACGTTCTCAAAACGATATCAACAAATTCACCTAATGCTTCAATTAAAAACAAAAATCACCATAAATTATCACACACGTAACAACCACAAAAAAAGACAGAAGTTACCTTGTTTTTTTTAAAGATACGTTGCTTGTAAAACCTGGTTTCTTCTTCTTCTTCTTCTTCTTCTTCTTCTTCTTCTTCTTCTTCTTCTTCTTCTTCTTCTTCTTCTTCTTCTTCTTCATATTTTTAATCTTTAACTACATAATAGAATGGAAATTGTATGTGAAGAAGAGAGAAAAAAAAGACAGGAATAGAGTGAATGTGTTATTAAGAGGAGAGAGGATTGATGAATATAAAGAAAAGATTTTAAGAAAAATGAAGAAGAAGACAAGTTAGGAGGAGAGAGAAGGTTTTATAAATATATTAATTTATTAGCGGTTACAGGAAAAACTGCTTTTTAGGAGACGTGTTCCGACTTTTTAGGGAAAAGCATGTTGAAAGGTAGTAATCCTCTGGTACGCAACAGTTTTTTGTCAGTTATCTGACAAGATCCAATGGCTCATATTTAATCTGACCCTTAGATCCAACGGTCTTGGAAATTCGAGAATAGATGGCTTAGATTTAATCTGACACTTGATCTAACGGCCAAGGATATTCGAGAACTTAAATAATAAACGGCTGAGATTTAATCTTAGACTTGATCCAACGGCCTTGGATATTCGGGAATCAAAGGCCCAGATCTAAAGTCAACGGAATCCAATGACACACATTCCAAGTCAACTTTTCCTGAAATCTCGGACGTCGCGTGAACAATATATTAAGAATATATATTTCAAAGTAATGCTTTTGTTCCCTAAAATTGTGAACTTTGTTAGTACTAAAATCATACCATCAAACATGAAATAAACGACCGAATACATTAAGTTAATAAAACCTTTATATTTGGTTTATTTTTATCATGTCCTTGTTCATTAAAATATCAAAATTTTTAATTAAACATGTTAACACATTAAAAAAATCATGTAATATATGAATATCCATGAATCCAATCTGTTGAAGATTATAACTACATATGTTATGGCCTCGTGTTTAATTTGTTGACATCGTATTCAACATCAGCCAATAACATTGTCGTGTTGGACGACATGAACATCATTTAACGCCATCCACTATAATTTCCGATTTGCATACACATGTATAAAGTACAGAGGGCTACTCGAAACAAACGTTACATGGATAAAGTTAATATCATGCATAGTAATGTCATGACTTCACGATCGATGAATGTAGTTTTTAAACGTCTTAGTTTTGCTATACAAAAAGGAGTGGCGGCGCAGCTTGTTACCCGTTTGCCTTTTATTTCTATGTAAATTACTATATCTATCAGTAAAAATATCATTTGAGTTAAAAAAAAAAAACATTACATGGATAAAGTTAATTAGATGGGTAGATATTACTATATATGAATAGAATCTAAACTAGTTGAAAGATTGAATCTTCCATTGAATCAAGATCATAGTCGAAAGACCGTTTAATATAAGACCATTTATTGATAATTTGATGAACTATATTAGTGGAATTGTGTTTGAACTTTACGCAGGATGTCTCCAAGTTTTATAGATCGTCTGCACCAATTAAGAAATAAGCCCTGACACAATGAAATTTGTATTTTGTCCGTCCCACTAAAAATGTCATGTTTGATGAAAATTATATAAATTGATTGACTTTTAGATATGTTTTCTGATTGTGCACCAAACCGCGTCAGATACTTTGTAAATGGGGAGAATAATTTAGAGACGGATTAAACGGGTTTTATGTTTTATTGGCGATTCCCCGAAGGTAGGAGCAATGCCACTTTACGCCAACTGTATGTGTTTAGGGTTTTCGGCCGATTGTAGATCGTGCCTTATGAGGAGAAATCCTTCTCCTTTTATAGGAGAAGGTTTCTTGGAGGAGAAGGTTAGGGTTTTCTCTTCCTTCTTAAATTCGATATACACTTGCCATGTATATCTTAGATTTAGTTGTTATCTATATCCCTTATTTAATGGGATACGATTTGCTATATTTTAGGAAGAGATTTGTATTGATCTCTAACCATTTTAATTAACTTGAAACACCTCCGAGCTTAAGCCCTTCGTGGGAGCGCTTCGTGTTATGCGGGCTTCGGATATTGGATCGAAGGGGTACATCGTCAAGCCCCCCAGTCTAATATTATAGACTGCTAGGGCTATGATTTTAGACTATACTCTTGTCGTCTTCTCCTCTTCTAAACTTCTTGTCTTCGATGAATGTGCTTCGTAATCTCGGGGTCCAAAAGTTGGTGACTTTTTGTGGAAGGGGGTAAAATATAAAATGGACTTTTAGATTGCTAAAGAAGCTTTGGGCAATTATTTTGAATTTCAAAAAGCAAATCCAAAGTTTCTATCCTTATTAATTCCCTTTTATTCTCTCTTCTTCCATCTCTTCATCTCCCTTCTTTTGCTCTTTGACATTTCTCTTGTTATAATCGTCGTCGTCCGATCTTCAATTCAGTTATTATTTCTTCCGAAATTCTTTTTGATTCGATGGCTAAAATAGGCATAGAGACTACGTTTTCCATCGTTACTCGAGATCAATTCGATGATTTTGTTAATAGATTCTTTCCGGGTCGGGTTGAATCATGTATGTTACCTGACCGTAAACAAAGTATCCTTTCTCCCCCAAATGGTTTCGTCGGGGTGTATCTTAGATCTTTTACCCATGGTAGCGTTAGGTATCCATTTACTCCTTTCTTTTTGTCTGTACTGAAGCACTATGGGAATCATTTATCCCGTTGGCATCCTCAAGGTCATTCGAAAATCATGGCTTTTGAGGTTTTATGTCGTGCTTACGGTGGTGAACCGTCCTTGGAACTTTTTAGGAGATTCACATATGTTTGCGATGCGGGGGTTGGGTCACCATTGCAACTAGATCTAAGGAAAATTTATGTTTTGTGAAAGGACCGGGAGGCGTAGATATAAGGAATTGGAAAAACAAGTTTATTTTTGTAAGTGTTGATTTGATGCCCCAAGGTTGTGATGTGTTGGTAAATAGGGAGAATTTGAATGTAGTGAAGAAGAGTGTTGACCCGGTGCCCGATTGTGAAGAATCTGGCTTTTGTTTAAGGAGATCATTAGTCACCCTATTTTAGTTGTATCATTACCCTGATAGTATTTTGTTCAAAGTCAAAGTGATCGGTTCGTTGCCTGCTGGGGAAGAGGAGTTTGATGGTGAGTTGTATATCTTTCTTTGTTTTCTCCGTGACATTTGTAGCTTGACTTTGTATTATCTTTATACTTGCAGACATGTCTTTCATGAACTTTGTTAGGAAAGGTGGTCAGGTTGGCGAAGCTCCCTCTGGTGCTTCTTCTCATGTTCCTTCTAATACTGAGGGTACTCCGAAGGCAGGGGGAAGTATTCCTTTTAATGTTGGTTCTTCGTCTAACACTTCTGCTCATCCCAAGGGGGAAACCACCATTTCTCCTAATCCTGATCAGGCTGTAGATGATAATGTTATTATAACTGGTGAATGTAGAGATGAGCGACATGCTGCTCCGGTGGAGGGTGTGGCTTCTCGCCTTCGTAAGAGAGGTAAAGAGACACCTTCAACTGTTCTTGCTTCGAAGAAGAAGAAAAAGGTTGTCGAGGAGAAGATTGGTGCTACAAGTAATGCCTTTCTTCTTATTTGTTTTCCTTTTTCTTCGTTGTTGTTTTTTTTTTATACGTTTTCCTTGTGATTTTGTAGTGTATATTTGTCGTACGGAGACTAGGGCCTTCACACAGTTTTACAAGGAACGTTCAAATGAAAGAAACATGTTGGATGCTGAGATTGTTGTGCATTTGAATCATCTTCTGGGTGCTCAATTTGAGGCTGAAAGACTGCTTGAGGAGAAGAAGGTAGAGTGTTCTTTGCTCCAAGAGTCGATGAATGATGCTGTTAAAGATTTGGGCGAAGTAAAGTCTCTAAAGAGTAGGCTTATGGAGGCAGAGGCTAGTGTGAAGATTCAAGAGGATGAGCTTACTGATATGAGATCGAAGCTGTCAAAAACCATGGCTGAGTTAAACATGGAGAAAGAAGTTTCTCAGAACCTTTCGGCTTCCATCAAGAAGCATGTTGCACAGCGTTCTGGTCTGGTGACTGAGGTAATTCCTTATGCCTGCAGGAGTTTGATCGACAGCGAGGAGTTTGGGAAATTACTCGCGGAGGTAATTTCTGCCAATATGGATGATGAGAGAGAGCCCTTGTGCTTCGTCGCTTGGGTGAAGAGGGGTTAATTGACTTGTCAACGCGCTCAGAGTATAAGGATAACACCGCCTCTGCTATTAGCACGACGGTGGAAAATTATCAGAGTGCTACTTTCCCTTTCCTTGAGAAGCTCACTTTGGATCCTATGGCTTCGTTCGAGTCGCTTCTTCAAATTCATCCAAACAAGATAGCCCCTACTGCTGCTGTTTCTACTCCGATTGCCACTGATGCCTCTGTTGTTGGTGCTTCCCAGTCTCATCCCGAAGGTACTTCTGCCTCCTGAATAATCTGTTTCTGTGATACTTTGTTGATGGCTTCTGGAACATTTTTATGTAAGCTCTTTGAACGATTCTTCCTCTGGCCTATGTGCCTTTGAACAATTTTTGCTATTATTATTATTGTTTTTTATCTATGATGACTTGTTAGACGATGGTTTGTGTTGGCCATTGCCTATACTTTTTGGCTTTTTATGCGTTTCTGGGATATGGAGCCCTTTGTTTTTGAGGGTTTCATTCCCAATTTTACCTTGTTATTATTCTTCAAGGATTCGCCAGGGGCCTTTGTTAAGTTATACAAGGTATGTGAAGGTCTTCTCTGCACGGTATCGAGGGTACCACCATTCGATTGTTCCGTGTCTCACATTTGCTTATGATCTGCATGGTATCAAAGGCGACCACTTTCGTCTTTTCCATGTCTTTTTTTTTTTTATACGTTTTCCTTGTGATTTTGTAGTGTATATTTGTCGTACGGAGACTAGGGCCTTCACACAGTTTTACAAGGAACGTTCAAATGAAAGAAACATGTTGGATGCTGAGATTGTTGTGCATTTGAATCATCTTCTGGGTGCTCAATTTGAGGCTGAAAGACTGCTTGAGGAGAAGAAGGTAGAGTGTTCTTTGCTCCAAGAGTCGATGAATGATGCTGTTAAAGATTTGGGCGAAGTAAAGTCTCTAAAGAGTAGGCTTATGGAGGCAGAGGCTAGTGTGAAGATTCAAGAGGATGAGCTTACTGATATGAGATCGAAGCTGTCAAAAACCATGGCTGAGTTAAACATGGAGAAAGAAGTTTCTCAGAACCTTTCGGCTTCCATCAAGAAGCATGTTGCACAGCGTTCTGGTCTGGTGACTGAGGTAATTCCTTATGCCTGCAGGAGTTTGATCGACAGCGAGGAGTTTGGGAAATTACTCGCGGAGGTAATTTCTGCCAATATGGATGATGAGAGAGAGCCCTTGTGCTTCGTCGCTTGGGTGAAGAGGGGTTAATTGACTTGTCAACGCGCTCAGAGTATAAGGATAACACCGCCTCTGCTATTAGCACGACGGTGGAAAATTATCAGAGTGCTACTTTCCCTTTCCTTGAGAAGCTCACTTTGGATCCTATGGCTTCGTTCGAGTCGCTTCTTCAAATTCATCCAAACAAGATAGCCCCTACTGCTGCTGTTTCTACTCCGATTGCCACTGATGCCTCTGTTGTTGGTGCTTCCCAGTCTCATCCCGAAGGTACTTCTGCCTCCTGAATAATCTGTTTTTGTGATACTTTGATGGCTTCTGGAACATTTTTATGTAAGCTCTTTGAGCGATTCTTCCTCTGGCCTGTGTGCCTTTGAACAATTTTTGCTATTATTATTATTGTTTTTTATCTATGATGACTTGTTAGACGATGGTTTGTGTTGGCCATTGCCTATACTTTTTGGCTTTTTATGCGTTTCTGGGATATGGAGCCCTTTGTTTTTGAGGGTTTCATTCCCAATTTTACCTTGTTATTATTCTTCAAGGATTCGCCAGGGTCCTTTGTTAAATTATACAAGGTATTTGAAGGTCTTCTCTGCACGGTATCGAGGGTACCACCATTCGATTGTTCCGTGTCTCACATTTGCTTATGATCTGCATGGTATCAAAGGCGACCACTTTCGTCTTTTCCATGTCTTTTTTATTAGTGCATGTTCCGTGATATAAAGTTATTTTTCACGGTTTGGCTATATGTTGTGTAGGCGTCCCTTTGAACACACATTGAGCCTTTGTTAACATGTCTTTATTTAGTAAAAGAATACGTACGCGGTAAGTTTGTATAATACGATAGGGAGCGACACTTCGTAATTGTAAATAGTAACAAATCATATAATGACCTAAAAAAGAAAAATCAGATTAATCACGATGTAATTACATAAGTTCCTAATAGGAAAGCTATTATTCATCTAAGGGAGCAACTTATTACATTCATCACTGTGTGAGTAATTTTAAGTTGCTCCGAAGCAATCCTTGCACATTGTGCCAAAAAATATTCTTAGTTTGGTCCAATGGACTTAGTAGGTTCCTCTTTCCGACTTTCATCATTCTCTCGACCTCCGGATTCCTTACTTTCTTTGGTACTTTTATCATTCGACGAACCTTTGTAAAACATATAAATGGTAGCGTCTGGAACCTTCGTCGCTTCTTCCATTATCATTATTCCTTTTCCCTTTTCATTTGACCGTACTTTTGTTGTGTCGGATTCACCTTCGGTGCTGCCCTTGGAATTAGACTCACTAGCCGTTCCTTTGTCTACAAATCCTGCAAAGGAGGGTGTTTTTGCTGCCTTCTTTGCGGCTGGTGCCTGCCTGGGGCTTTGCGAGGGCTTTAGGAAATCTATTTTCTCTTTCAGTCCACTTCTCTCTTCGTAGGGCGGGTACTCGTATAGGCCTCCTCCAAAGGTGAGAATGTTTTGTTTCCTCTTACTTTCTGGGGTATCTTCGTATGGGTAGATCCCAGTTTTGATGCCACCCACTGCCATCTCCTTGGCGTCCATCCACGTTTGTGCTTTAGCTTTTACCTCTTCGTATGTCTTTGGCAACCTTTCCACCAAGTACTTGATCAATGAAGAGCTTCAGAATCCGTGAACGAGGCCTGAAATTCTATGTGATTCTGGTAGTGCATGTTCCGTGATATAAAGTTATTTTTCACGGTTTGGCTATATGTTGTGTAGGCGTCCCTTTGAACACACATTGAGCCTTTGTTAACATGTCTTTATTTAGTAAAAGAATACGTACGCGGTAAGTTTGTATAATACGATAGGGAGCGACACTTCGTAATTGTAAATAGTAACAAATCATATAATGACCTAAAAAAGAAAAATCAGATTAATCACGATGTAATTACATAAGTTCCTAATAGGAAAGCTATTATTCATCTAAGGGAGCAACTTATTACATTCATCACTGTGTGAGTAATTTTAAGTTGCTCCGAAGCAATCCTTGCACATTGTGCCAAAAAATATTCTTAGTTTGGTCCAATGGACTTAGTAGGTTCCTCTTTCCGACTTTCATCATTCTCTCGACCTCCGGATTCCTTACTTTCTTTGGTACTTTTATCATTCGACGAACCTTTGTAAAACATATAAATGGTAGCGTCTGGAACCTTCGTCGCTTCTTCCATTATCATTATTCCTTTTCCCTTTTCATTTGACCGTACTTTTGTTGTGTCGGATTCACCTTCGGTGCTGCCCTTGGAATTAGACTCACTAGCCGTTCCTTTGTCTACAAATCCTGCAAAGGAGGGTGTTTTTGCTGCCTTCTTTGCGGCTGGTGCCTGCCTGGGGCTTTGCGAGGGCTTTAGGAAATCTATTTTCTCTTTCAGTCCACTTCTCTCTTCGTAGGGCGGGTACTCGTATAGGCCTCCTCCAAAGGTGAGAATGTTTTGTTTCCTCTTACTTTCTGGGGTATCTTCGTATGGGTAGATCCCAGTTTTGATGCCACCCACTGCCATCTCCTTGGCGTCCATCCACGTTTGTGCTTTAGCTTTTACCTCTTCGTATGTCTTTGGCAACCTTTCCACCAAGTACTTGATCAATGAAGAGCTTCAGAATCCGTGAACGAGGCCTGAAATTCTATGTGATTCTGGTAGTGCAGGTATCCTCTGAGTTTCCTTTGTGTATCTGGCTATGAAGTTTCTGGTATCCTCGGTTTCTCTTTGCTTTATGTTGTGGACAGTAATACAGGATCTTACCTGGGCTTGCCCTTTTTGGCCGAAGTACAATCTGAACTTCTCCCTTAGATCTGAAAAGCCTGAGATCGAGCCCTTCGGAAGGCTGTTAAACCATTCTCTAGCATCGCCTTTGAGTACCCATCCGAAGGCCTTACAGGCCACGGGATCATTCCATTGATACATCGGCTGCTCCTCCGAATGATTGCAAAAAGTCATCTGGATCGCTCCTCCCTTCGTAAAGCTCTATGTTGGTCGGGTACTTCATGTTATTAGGTAAAGGGTACTTTTGTATCCATTCAGCCAAAGGCGAAGCATCTGTTTTGCTTTCCAGGGGGAAGGGTTGTTTGTAACACCCCAAGCCAAGGCTCAGAATATCACGGAAATCATATATCACAAGGTGGGATTAATGTAGAGCATGAACTAAATGCAAATAAAGGATTCAGTGAATCCATACAATAAGATAAACAAGTATCAAAAATACATACAGAGCAAGTCATCATCAAATATTACAACACAACATCATAAGATGGCTAACGGTTCTAAGTACAATGCAAAAGAAGGCAAATGGATCCTTGATCCATATAAGTCCAAGTCCGGGTTCAACAGCAAGCAAACAATCAAACTCCACGCCCGGGGATAACCTGGTTACCTGAAAAGTGTACTAAGCATAGTCAACACAAGGTTGGTGAGTTCGCAGTAATGGTCCATTAGAAACCATCGTCAATAATCATAATATACGAGTAGAGGTGAAACATGACTTACAGTGAGCCTCTATGAAAAACACAACAACATCCACAACAAGATTATACAAAACAAGTAAAACGTGTAATAAACAATATACTCAAGTAATATACGTAACATCCACTCAAATCAAGTATCATATCCTCTTCAGTGGGATTTATACACTACATATGTCATATCCTCTTCAGTGGGATTTATACACTACGTATGTCATATCCTCTTCAGTGGGATTTATATACTACATATGCCATATCCTCTTCAGTGGGATTTATATACGTCATATGCATCAATCAACATCCTCAAATTCAATTAAACTATACGTACATACACTTAGGAGGATTCTACTTTCTTCGAGTCCCAGATGCTTATATATAGGGTCACCCGCAGCCTTCCCACCACATCTAAGGCCCATTGAAGGTAGAACCGACTTCCATGTCTATACGTCTATCCTAGTAATAATAATATACTTCACAACTTAACTAAGTCAATCAAACGTAATGAACCGTCTCATCAATCTCAATCACAAAACCATCATATCACAAATCAATCAAACTACAATGCACATACATTTCATACGACTTTACATTTAAGGAATCATAGATGCTTATATATAGGGTCACCCGCAGCCTTCCCACCACATCTACAATTCATTAAAGGTATCATCGTCTTCCATGTATGTACAACTATCCTAATCACAATATCAAATCAATCAAAATACAATGCACATACATTTCATACGACTTTACATTTAAGGAATCATAGATGCTTATATATAGGGTCACCCGCAGCCTTCCCACCACATCTACAATTCATTAAAGGTATCATCGTCTTCCATGTATGTACAACTATCCTAATAAATTACAATATCACAAACACCTTCGTAAACCATCACACGATCAATCAAAACTGTCTACCAAACTACAATCAATCAGAAATTAACTAGACAGGCAATCAAGTCAACCAGACAAACAACCAACACGTATATGTACACTTTTCAGCCCGAATCTCTATTGAGTAGGGAGCTACGAAACTCACCTGATCGGCAAAGAAGTTAAGTTTGATACAAAGTTGAGCTACAGTCGTTCGATGTTCGCTTCGCGTCCAAAACCTAAATATCGATCGTATACATTCACATTAACATACATACACACACACACGAAGTTATCAAGTATTCGGCAAAACCCTAATTAGGTTTCCAAAGTGGTTCTCGACGTTAAGTGACTTCTAAGACTCTTAATCAATGTTAAATAAGTTAAGAAGTGATTTAGATCGAAGCCCGATACGTTATTAGGGTTCTGGAAGTCAACTAGGTCAAACAAGAAAATCAGAAAATTACAACTGGCGTAACCTACGGCCCTAAGGGGCGTAGGTTACGCCCTTGCAAAGTCTAGTGAAAAGGGGGCGTAAACAGAAGCAATTTGGCGTAACGAAAATGGAGAGCACCGTAAGGTACGCCCACAATTGGCGTAAGGTACGCCCAAGGTACGCCCAAAGAAAATATAACTGGCGTAACTTACGCCCCATAGGGCCTTAGGTTACGCCCCTTACTGGGCAGCAATACGACCAGGAGCATTTTATGCATAAAAACAAGAACCCAAAACCCTAAATCGCATTGCAAGATTAAAGGACTCATTTTGATGTTACATTTGACCTTCAAACACCTAAATACACTAGCCCAAACCCATATTTCCATCCATAACATCATCAAATCAACCAAATCATCAACCCTAATCCAAAACCCTAATTTGACCCGAAATCCATTTTAAATCGTTTTAGGACATGTAAATGTACGAGATGACTAGAAACGAGTATACTAACATAAATAGAAGCAAAAGGAATGAATTAGACTTACCAAAACTTCTTTCTCGAGCTAGAACCCGAATTGGGTCAAAATGGGTAAAACCTTGCACTATGACTTTTGATTCTTCGATATGGTGACAAAGAGATGAAGACGATGATGATTCTCGAGTTAAACTAGTTCCAAAACGCCAAATGATGCTAGAGAAATGAAGAACTAAAGATGGATGGTCTTGCTTTTTACTTGGAGAGAAAAGAGAAGAGAGAAAAGAGAAGAGAATGAAATGTGTGGTGAGAGGAAGAGATAAGGGGAAGGGAAATGGGTCAAGAGGGCTGGTGGGTCGTGGATGACCCACGGGCCGACCCGTTTCCTTTCTCAAACCAAAATACAATTGTTAGGCATTTAAACACCGATTAAAACATATTATCGACCCGACGAACATACCACATTGTCATTTCATCACGAAACGAACCAAATATTTCATTAACTTAAATTGTTAGTCAAATTGCACGTAAAGTCAAACGGTCAAAACTCACGGATGTTACATTATTCCCCCGTCAAAAGAATTTCGTCCCGAAATTCAACGAATCACTAATCGTTAAACAAATGTGGGTACTTAGGCCTCAACTCTAGCGATCTCCACCACACATCAACCCATTTCTTGTCTTCGGCGACTTCATAATGAAGTCCATCACAATTTGTTTTCCTTCAAATCTCTCTCCCGTCTTTCACTACACGCTTATTCGCATCTCAGAAGTCTATAAGGGTTTTGACTACGCGCGCGATGTTAGGAAGTTAAGCATATACGAAATTTAAGTTATCGAGATGGGACAAGCCCGATAAGTCACCCGGAGAAACCTCGGGAGACTCAAGATTATCAGAGATGACGTTAGTTTTCAGATTCTTAAGACGGTAGTTCTAAGGACGCTTGAGTTTGACAATTTGCATGAAACCCTAAAAACCCTACCGTTAAATATTTCTACATTAGTAACCCTACTACACAACTAAGAACCGTATTAACCGTTGGTATTTAAATTGTACTCACTTAATCGTCAAGAACCTTAATATCATAGAGCACAACGTACGTGAAGAGTTTGTCGTCTTCTAGAGTCAAGATGTACACACGGGGTATTTGACCAAATTTGGTTAGTGAGTCGTTAAACACCCGAAATCTTAAACATATAATTCCAAAACACACGAACGAGCGTAATTCAAAGGAGTAACGTTAGGATAAACGAGATCATAGTCTGTTCCAATATCGAATAGTGTCATAACATAACGACTGTTAAGAAGAATGTACCTTAACCAACGTTTGGATCATTTTGGCCTCCATTGCCAATTCCCGCAAAAGCTAGGCCACGAGGATGAACTTGATGGCCTTGTTGGCCACGGTTTTGGTTCGGCCCGGTAATTTGGAGTTGATTCGGATGGACCGCCACTTCAACTTGTTGTCCAATCCATTGCGGACAATTATTTCGGTAGTGATCAGGGCTTCCACATTTAAAGCACGTACCCCATGGAAAGTTGCCTTGAGGATGAATGGTTTGAAGGGGTACTACATTCAATGGCGCCGCTTTCGGTGCTCTACAATTCTTGGACATGTGCCCAACTTGGTTGCAATTAAAACACGCCCTGCATTGAACATTGGTGGGGTGGTGATTGTTGCATCTTTCACATAACGGATGAGGTCCTGCATAAGCTTTCTTCACCGGTCCCGTCGCCGCCATCACTCTACCCCTATTAGCATCTTTGGGGTCAAACCTTCCCATTTTCTTTACCCACTTGATTCTCCCACTTCCTTTCTCTTGTTTGTTGAGGAGTTACTTAAAACACCGCTTCTCAACAAGTCTTCAGTCACACTCCCGGCTCGGTTAACAGCATCGGCCAAAGTGGTAGGCATGTTGGAATTCACATAAGATCGGACTTGAGAATTCAAGCCCAACACAAACTTTTCGGTAGCTCGGGCCTCGGAATCCACCAAATGAGGAATGAGGGTAGACAACTCTTGAAATCGTCTAACATAGCTCTTGTAATCGGCTCCCTCCATGTTGAGATTAACAAACTCAATGGTCAAGTTTTGTAGTTCATAGGGAGGACAAAACTTCGCCTTCACCTTGTTCTTGAAATCGATCCATTCCAAGTTATAAGTCCGTCCCAAAGTTATCTCTTGGTTCCACCAACTCAAGGCATCATTTTTAAACATGCCGGATGCATAAGAAATCCGGTCGTCATATGTGCAATGACTTCTTTCAATCACTGCCTCGATCTCCTCAAACCACCTTATACACTCTGTGGGACCGCCTCTTCCATTAAACTCCGGCGCCCCACAGCTTTTGAAGTCTTTAAATATACACCCCTGACGGTATCCTCCATGTTGATTATACATGGGTATACGGTTATCAACTCTCACTGGTTCCTCTTCTTCGTTTTCTATGTCCTGAGGTTGAGCATTTTCATTATTCATATTTTCTGGGGCTTCATTGTTTTGAGCCACATTGTTCTGCCCAAGACTTGCCGTGACTTGAGCAATAATGGTTGGCATGATATTGGCGATCGTTTGAGCGATCACCTCAGCCATGTTTGGCTCAGGAACTTCACCACGACCCCTTCCTTGGTCTCTACCACGACCTCTACCACGGCCCCTACCACGGCCCCTACCTCTACCTCCTTGTACTTCCGGTTGAGCTTCCGGTTGAGGTTCTTCCGGTTCAGCCCTATAGTTCGTTCCGGCTCTCCTTGGTCTCACCATTTCTATAAAGCAAGTGACACGTTGACCCGAGAGTTAGTCTCAAATGCTCACATGTTAGTCACACAAGTAGTCAATGCTCTCATACCGATACCACATACTCATTTCATATCATTAAGCTAAGGCAAGAGTGCTAGAATCCTATGAGATTGTTACTTAGCATATTATCATGTCAATTTCATTACAATTGTTCATTATTAACTCAAGTAATCATGCTCAATACATCATAAAATCAAACAATTAATACAAATGGGTTAAGTATAATCTGAATTCGATATGCTCTCTAGTTATTGACCGGGTATGTATACAGGGTGTACCAACGGCTAACCCTCCACCCAATCAACTTCCATTAAGCATATCGGTTCCCTATTATACACTAAGCCAAGCAACTAACACGAATGATTCAAGGTATAATCCGAATTCGATATGCTTTCTAGTTATTGACCGGGTATGTATACAGGGTGTACCAACGGCTAACCCTCCACCCAATCAACTTCCATTAAGCATATCGGTTCCTTATTATACTCTAAGTCATGCATGCGCAATCCATGATGTCATTAACTTGTTATAATGTTGAGCGACCATAAAAGAGTTGATCGGGTTCTTTTAGGGTTGCCATAATATTATACTAAGTTAATAACATAACTTCATTTTGCTCTAAATCATCAAACTAGCATCAATCAATAGTAACAATCCACATCAACGACAATCAAATTCAGTCAATGCACACATTAACCACATTGTACTCATTCCACATTCATCACGTTGAATTCAAGCCATCACATAAGTGGTCTTAACTACGAACTCACAATACACTTTCTAGGGTTCACAGAATTCACGTTGCACACAAATTTCCTAACCATGCATGCTATATGAAGAGTTTTAACTTAAGCCGTAGTCTAGGTCAAACCGCCTAATTCTCTACGACCACGCATGGGCCACCATTCTGTAACACCCCAAGCCAAGGCTCAGAATATCACGGAAATCATATAGCACAAGGTGGGATTAATGTAGAACATGAACTAAATGCAAATAAAAGATTCAGTGAATCCATACAATAAGATAAACAAGTATCAAAAATACATACAGAGCAAGTCATCATCAAATATTACAACACAACATCATAAGATGGCTAACGGTTCTAAGTACAATGCAAAAGAAGGCAAATGGATCCTTGATCCATATAAGTCCAAGTCCGGGTTCAACAGCAAGCAAACAATCAAACTCCACGCCCGGGGATAACCTGGTTACCTGAAAAGTGTACTAAGCATAGTCAACACAAGGTTGGTGAGTTCGCAGTAATGGTCCATTAGAAACCATCGTCAATAATCATAATATACGAGTAGAGGTGAAACATGACTTACAGTGAGCCTCTATGAAAAACACAACAACATCCACAACAAGATTATACAAAACAAGTAAAACGTGTAATAAACAATATACTCAAGTAATATACGTAACATCCACTCAAATCAAGTATCATATCCTCTTCAGTGGGATTTATACACATCACACGTCATATCCTCTTCAGTGGGATTTATACACTACGTATGTCAAATCCTCTTCAGTGGGATTTACCTACGTCACATCCTCTTCAGTGGGATTTATATACTACATATGCCATATCCTCTTCAGTGGGATTTATATACGTCATATGCATCAATCAACATCCTCAAATTCAATTAAACTATACGTACATACACTTAGGAGGATTCTACTTTCTTCGAGTCCCAGATGCTTATATATAGGGTCACCCGCAGCCTTCCCACCACATCTAAGGCCCATTGAAGGTAGAACCGACTTCCATGTCTATACGTCTATCCTAGTAATAATAATATACTTCACAACTTAACTAAGTCAATCAAACGTAATGAACCGTCTCATCAATCTCAATCACAAAACCATCATATCACAAATCAATCAAACTACAATGCACATACATTTCATACGACTTTACATTTAAGGAATCATAGATGCTTATATATAGGGTCACCCGCAGCCTTCCCACCACATCTACAATTCATTAAAGGTATCATCGTCTTCCCTGTATGTACAACTATCCTAATCACAATATCAAATCAATCAAACTACAATGCACATACATTTCATACGACTTTACATTTAAGGAATCATAGATGCTTATATATAGGGTCACCCGCAGCCTTCCCACCACATCTACAATTCATTAAAGATATCATCGTCTTCCATGTATGTACAACTATCCTAATAAATTACAATATCACAAACACCTTCGTAAACCATCACACGATCAATCAAAACTGTCTACCAAACTACAATCAATCAGAAATTAACTAGACAGGCAATCAAGTCAACCAGACAAACAACCAACACGTATATGTACACTTTTCAGCCCGAATCTCTATTGAGTAGGGAGCTACGAAACTCACCTGATCGGCAAAGAAGTTAAGTTTGATACAAAGTTGAGCTACAGTCGTTCGATGTTCGCTTCGCGTCCAAAACCTAAATATCGATCGTATACATTCACATTAACATACATACACACACACACGAAGTTATCAAGTATTCGGCAAAACCCTAATTAGGTTTCCAAAGTGGTTCTCGACGTTAAGTGACTTCTAAGACTCTTAATCAATGTTAAATAAGTTAAGAAGTGATTTACATCGAAGCCCGATACGTTATTAGGGTTCTGGAAGTCAACTAGGTCAAACAAGAAAATCAGAAAATTACAACTGGCGTAACCTACGGCCCTAAGGGGCGTAGGTTACGCCCTTGCAAAGTCTAGTGAAAAGGGGGCGTAAACAGAAGCAATTTGGCGTAACGAAAATGGAGAGCACCGTAAGGTACGCCCACAATTGGCGTAAGGTACGCCCAAAGAAAATATAACTGGCGTAACTTACGCCCCATAGGGCCGTAGGTTACGCCCCTTACTGGGCAGCAATACGACCAGGAGCATTTTATGTAGAAAAACAAGAACCCAAAACCCTAAATCGCATTGCAAGATTAAAGGACTCATTTTGATGTTACATTTGACCTTCAAACACCTAAATACACTAGCCCAAACCCATATTTCCATCCATAACATCATCAAATCAACCAAATCATCAACCCTAATCCAAAACCCTAATTTGACCCGAAATCCATTTTAATTCGTTTTAGGACATGTAAATGTACGAGATGACTAGAAACGAGTATACTAACATAAATAGAAGCAAAAGGAATGAATTAGACTTACCAAAACTTCTTTCTCGAGCTAGAACCCGAATTGGGTCAAAATGGGTAAAACCTTGCACTATGACTTTTGATTCTTCGATATGGTGACAAAGAGATGAAGACGATGATGATTCTCGAGTTAAACTAGTTCCAAAATGCCAAATGATGCTAGAAAAATGAAGAACTAAAGATGGATGGTCTTGCTTTTTACTTGGAGAGAAAAGAGAAGAGAGAAAAGAGAAGAGAATGAAATGTGTGGTGAGAGGAAGAGATAAGGGGAAGGGAAATGGGTCAAGAGGGCTGGTGGGTCGTGGATGACCCACGGGCCGACCCGTTTCCTTTCTCAAACCAAAATACAATTGTTAGGCATTTAAACACCGATTAAAACATATTATCGACCCAACGAACATACCACATTGTCATTTAATCACGAAACGAACCAAATATTTCATTAACTTAAATTGTTAGTCAAATTGCACGTAAAGTCAAACGGTCAAAACTCACGGATGTTACATTGTTCTTGTGTCGAAGGGCTATTCTTGTGGATAGCCATCGATGCGATACCTGTGTCCCATGCGGTCCCTTCGTGGTAAGGATACCACGACGACGGGTGTAGGTATGGGGTAGAGTTGCCTAGCCCGTACAGAGGGTGACCTTCGGGAGTTTGAAACGGAGGTCTGGGGTACCATTGTGGGTATTGCGGAGGTACATGGCTATGCTCGAATGGCATTGCAGCTCCCCAGTACGAGTGGTAGCTATTAGGATGTGGAGTGTCGAACGCGGCCTGTATATTGATATTTGTTGGCGTTCTGCCTCACGTTCCCGAGATATACTTTGAGGTTTGAGGGACGTACCACGCGTTTTTCGTTGAAGGCTTCTCCAAAGGGGTGAATGAGGTTTTTGGGGCTTTGTGAGCTACGTCGTCCCATTCCTCATCAAAGTCTAGCACCTTGCCGGATCTTCGGATCGCCCTTCGCTTGTTGAGGTACTTGAGGGCTTCTTCTAGCAATTCCCGATCTTCCAAGAGTTGTTCTTCATCGATTACCCTCGCTTGCTTGGACAGGGTTTTCTTCTGTTTCTTACTTCTTTCAAGGAGAGAGGGGTTATTTTTGATAACTTGCTCCAGGTCGGATATCGACCGAGGGTCTGCCGCAGGTCTGCGCAAGTTTCTGTTTAAGGGAGTGATGAACAGAGGGGATGATAAATCCTGTAAGGAAACAGGTGGGTTGGTCCCAAAGGTAACTTCTTGCTGAACCAGGGGTTCTGAGACTTCAATGTTTGCTTGGGAGATTCCCATACTAACTTGATTAGTATTCGGCATGGTTTAGTGAATCGGTGTCGTGGTATAGTGGTGGGTTTTCTATGTGAGACGGTGGTCCCACAGATGGCGCCAAATGATTGTGCACCAAACCGCGTCGGATGCTTTGTGAATGGGGAGAATAATTTAGAGACGGATTAAACGGGTTTTAGGTTTTATTGGCGATTCTCCAAAGGTAGGAGCAATGCCACTTTACGCCAACTGTATGTGTTTAGGGTTTTCGGCCGATTGTAGATCGTGCCTTATGAGGAGAAATCCTTCTCCTTTTATAGGAGAAGGTTTTTTGGATGAGAAGGTTAGGGTTTTTCTCTTCCTTCTTAAGTTCGATATACACTTGCCATGTATACCTTAGATTTAGTTGCTATCTATATCCCTTATTTAATGGGATACGATTTGCTATAATTTAGGAAGAGATTTGTATTGATCTCTAACCATTTTAATTAACTTGAAACGCCTCCGAACTTAATCCCTTCGTGGGAGCGCTTCGTGTTATGCGGGCTTCGGATATTGGATCGAAGGGGTACATCGTCATTTTCAATTCTATAACTTTCATCAAAATTATATAGCAAAAAAAATATTTATGATTAAAATTAGAAAACAAAAACTTTAAAAATTCAAAAGAAATATTTCTAATGGAAAGGAATATATTTTATAACCCTAGTAGTTAATCTCGTTTATTTTGTTTAATCTTGTTACTTTTTATACAACTATATAAGAATCAACATTCAATCTTGTTAAAGGTAAAGTACGAGAGAAATTGAATATAGACAATCATATGATTTACAACAAAATATATAAATATAGAAATATTGTTTATAGAAATACCTTTGCTAAAAATGCATGTTATAATACAATTATCTAATGTTCAAAAAAATAAAAATACAATCGTCTATAGATATGTTAGTGTGCATGTAAGAGGTCACATAATGTATCTCACATATCTATACACATATTGTAAAAAATCACATTATATCAAATTATCAATAACTTATAACACTCACCGCCACCGTCAATACTACTAATCGCCGCCGTCACCACCGGCATCACTGCCACCACCACCACCGATCATCGCCGCAACCGCCATCACCACCGCACGCCACCACCACCCAATACCGCCACCAAAGTCGTTGCCATTACATCGCCACCACCGCTGCACGCCAGCTACCACCACCGCTGCCATTACATAGCCGCATCACTTCGTTAACTTGTTAGTATAATTATATGGAAAATGATTGATCCTCTTAAACATTAGCCTAAAAATCCTCCTAAAACCTTAAGAATGTGACAAGTGGATTTCACTTAATCTCTTTCCTAATCTCCCCCCTTGAATTTCCACATGTCACCATCCAATAAATTAGGAGGATTTTTAGGCTAATGAATTAGAAAGATTAATCATTCCCCTAATTATATATATTTGGTAATGATATCTTTGACATACTAGTGTTGAGTATTTCATCATGTTTTTTTTTTAAAAGCCCATGGATTTACGAGTGTCACTCTCAAGAGAGTATTTTCTATTCAAACTGAATAACACACACGATGTATCGTAAACATTGCATTTTACTAACATGAAATAAAACACGAAGAGATCTATGGAATAAAATTTACTTATTTGGGATCATCAATTCCCAGCCGGTAATAAATAATTCAAAAACCAATTTTTTCGTTACATCAAATTCAATTTACTCCGAATTACTCCTAACTAGTATTGTTCGGTAAAAATTAAATTTATATTAACTTTGATACTGAAGAAGTGAAGAGTAACCCAAGCAAATGATTGAGTATTTATGTTGCCTATTTACCTCGATCTAACCGAGTTTCATTTCGATCTTTACATGCACATCAAGTCTTTTTACATATGCATAATGAAACATATGAACTTTTGACAAGAAAGAAAATTGAAATTGAAATTGAAAACCAATACATTTAATAGTCAAAACTTAATATATAATAATATATAAGAAATTAATACAACATTATATATGTAACGAAGTAGTGGTATGGGTGGCATGTTTTGTGCTGTCTGATGTTTCCCCGTATGAAGAAAGAACATGCGTAAGTACTAAGGAGTGATATGCGGGTCGGCCCGTGTACGCGTACACATGTAATGTATGTACTACTATACGTACGTATATATACATGTAGTATATACACGACACATCGCCATTTAGATAGAAAATTATTGGATTGCATGCAATACCGTATTTTTGCCGGATGCACAAAAAGAAACAATGATTATTTAAAGTCAAATTGATTTAAATCGTGCAATAATATATGGGGATAACTTAGATGATGTTAACATCATCTTTGTTAGATGATGTTCTCACAAACCATAAAATTCATGGGGGCTTTTTGACATGTGTAAAAATTGATGTTAGTGAGTATGTGAGGGAACATCATCTAACAAAGATGATGTTAACATCATATATCATTTTCCCATAATATATTATAGATTCATAATTAAGGGTGTTGAAAACTTGAGATCGGATTCAAATAACAAATTAGATATTATTCCCCACGTATTTTCTTTCTTTATTAAATCTATACCCAAAGTTATATTCTGGTTTTCTTTAAATAGACAAAATAATGCAACTTTTAATTTTTGAATTATCAAAACTTTATCATATTATATTATATATATATCATTAATTTTATTAAGTGCTAACCTTGTTCAAGTCATTAACATGTTGAATCTATACTACTTATTAAAGAAAGTCACAAATCGTCCATGTGGTTTGCTCGATTCGCATTTTCATCCATGTGCTTTTTTTTTATCATTAGGTGTCCCTGTACTTTTCATTTTCATTGCCAACCGTCCCTAACACTAACAGCCGTTAGTTTTGCTCCGTTAAACCCCTCATGTGCAATGCACATGAGGGTATAATCGTCGAGTTCGTAACCACGGGGACTATATGTAATAAAAATATTTGATTAAAAAAAATCTTTGGATTCCTTCTCCCACACAACTCCGACCACCACTTCTGACCGGCCGACCACCACCTGCCACCGCCGGAAAAGTTCGCCGGAAACCGAGAACCACCACCCCACTATGGTTACCGAAACCGAAGAGAAAAACATAATAATCGAGCATGGTCGGATCTATAACGACCTGTGTTGAAGCTTGAACGTCTCTTCTTCTTTCTAAACCGTCGTGAGGTGATGGTAGTCTGGTGGTGCGTGGCTGCGAGAGAGAGAAATAGAAGAAAAAAAGAAAAGATTAGGGTTTTTAGAGAGAGGGACGAAATGGGTTGTTTAGAAGATCGATACTTACGTTTCATACTTTCCTCGGATGTTATGGAGTCGTGTAGTGGTGGCTGGAAAACGAAACAACAACAACAGCGGCGGTAGAGTGGCGGAGCAGCAGCAGCGGCGACGGTTCTGTGGTTGTGATTAAAGATGAAACCCTAATTGTTGTTGGGGATGATGGCCGGAGTTTTTTATGGTGAAAAAGAGCGGCGGCAGGAGGCTGTGAGGGTGGCCGGAAGTTTGGCTGGTGGTGGGAGTGAGAGAGGGAGGAAGATGATGAGTTTTTGTCTTTTATTACAAATAGTCCCTCAAAGATGTTTTATCACAAATAGTCCCTATGGTTACAAACTGGACGAAAATGCCCTCATGTGCATTGCACATGAGGGGTTTAACGGATGAAAACTAACGGTTGTTAGTGGCAGGGACGACTAGCAATGAAAATGAAAAGTACAGGGACACCTAATGATAAAAAAAAGCACAGGGATGAAAATGCGAATCGAGCAAACCACATGGACGATTTGTGACAATTTCTCTTAAAGAAAATAGCCCCATGCTCAAAGTTACATGGAGAAAATTTCTAAAATGTCCTCCCATGTAATATTTTCACATACCACCCTTACAAATATTTTGACATACATTATTCCCTTAACATTAATAATTAAATTACACTATCAATCTTTTATCTTTTTAAAATAGTTCCATTAACCCTTTAAATCAATTACTTTTATATGAATTATCTACACCACTCGACGTCGCTTCCACCACCAACAGTCGCCCCCATCACCACACCGTCGCCGTCACGACCACCGCTGCATTGCGCGGGTACAGTGTTAGTCAAGTTAATTATTAGTTTATATAAGAACATGCACTCTTCACAATGGATATTAAAAGTTACCATGAATTCCTTCTATTATTGGGTACAAATGTACATTTACATGAAATGTTCGATTATGCTTAAATCGCCAATTACCATGTATAAATATTTGAGATGACCGAGAATATCAAATTACCAATAAATGAACAATTTGATGTATTATTTAAACTAACGATCATTAATGTGGGTTATGATAATCACGTCGATCTAAGATAAGAAGTTTTTAAGCCTTAAAAGTTGTAGTTAAGGTGCATTAAATGGTTGTACACTTACCATAAAATTCAGGGGTGAACTTTTGATATGAAAAAAACAAGTTTTTTATGCACGTTAAGTACACCGGGTTGCATTTAGCATTATTCTTTTAGTTTTAGCAACATTTGTTCTTGAATCTTCAAGAACTTTTCAAATTATCTTCTTAACTAAGTTAATTGAATGTGAACAGTAATCACACTGAATTAACTTAAATATTTAAACTCGCCGAATTTTAATAATGTTGTTCTTAGCCTGGTTGGTTTGGAAAGTGTTGTGAGATTAAATTGAGTCAGGTTCGAATCCTCACTCCTTTTTATCTTTTTAAAACATATAATATTTTTAATCTTTTGTAAAACTTTCAGTACAATGTAATTGATACACAAATTTTTTATAAAGCTTCTCGCTGGCATCATTATTGGAGTGATTAGTGGCCTCCTTTTGCTACGTGTAAACTTTTGAGGAGGGGAGTTTTAATAATGGGTATATATTTGACTCTTAGCAACTCCAATGTTCGAAGCAAGATGTTTTCTAATTAGGTCACGAATTACAAATGCCTGAAAAAGTTCTATTGCTATTTCGCGAGGCAATCCGACCGATTAGAACCCGAGAAGCAGTGAACCCTAGTTAATATAAAATCAAGTCATTTGTTACTTACTACCAGTCATTTATCAATCATAACTTTTATTCACAACTTCTATATATTTCATAACTTAATAATTATCACAACCATATCCATTTGACCAAACTATTAATTATTACATTTTTAGAAGGATAAATTACAAATTTCGTCCCTAGGTTTGGTCGTAAATTGCAGGTTTCATCCCTAACTTCACTAAATTACAAATTTCATCCCTGACTTTTGTGCTCAGTCAACACTTTTGGTCCAAACCACTAACGATCGTTAAAAGTGAATTACAAATTTCGTTCCTGTGTTCGTAGTTTTGAGGGGATGTCGAATCTGATAATGGGGAAGCCGGGTATTGGTGGTGGTGACAGATCTCTGCCGGATTTGCGTTTCACTTGCTCAGTTCGGCCATCTTCTGAAGCACCGAAACGTCTAGGAGGTTTTCGTTCCCTTTTCGATACGCCAAGGGAATGAATACGTCACGGGAACGTTTCCAAACCGTTTTTGGTGGTGGGGAAGACCGGTATTAGTGGTGGTGATGGATCTTGGTCGAATATATATATACACACGCATATTCATATACATATACATCACAGCCTATCTATCTATATTGTTCCCGTATTGTCCCCGTACCATGTTACTGTATCTTCTTCCGTGCAACCTAGTGTATATATAGATAAGAGGTTGTGATGTATATACAGATAGATAGGCTTTTTTTTGTCCTAAATGTGTATATATACTCGGCCAAGATCCGTCACCACCAGAAACGACTTGGAAACGTTTCCGTGGCGTATCTGTTCCATTGGTGTCTCAATAGGGAATGACAACCTACCAGACGTCTCGGTGCTTCAGATGATGGGTGAACCGAGCAAGTGGAACCCAAATCTGCCCGAGATCCGTCACCACCACCAATACCCGACTTCCCAACCATCAGATTCCACGTCCCCTTAAAACTCCGAACACACGGACGAATTTTGTAATTCATTTTTAACGGTCGTTAGTGGTTTGGACCAAAAGTGTTGAAGGAGCACGAAAGTCAGGGATGAAATTTGTAATTTAATGAAGTTAGGGATGAAACCTGCAATTTGCGACCAAACCTAGGGACAAAATTTGTAATTTACCCTTTTTAGAACGACTAGTTACTTACCACTTTAGTAGCTATCGAGTCCCACAGTAATATTCAAACGGGAAGTATAAATGTAAGATCCACGTGCTATCGTGATCACCTCCAAGGAAAAACCCTTGGGGATACCACTCTGCCCTCGAAGTCTCAAGCCCGGCCAAGGCCTCTCCAAAAAGAAAATCGTTCAACCACAATGCGACATATAGGTCATCAATATTTTAGTGAAACATACAAGTGACCAATCCTTCTAAGAGAATTGGTTTCATCAAATTATTAATACTTTTATCCATATATTTTCTTAAACTAAAGAGTCATTACCACTATCGGTCGTCTCTAACGCTATGTTCTCGAGTTATATTTGTAAAGAAAGGAGAAGAAGGGAAGAGAAATGAATAGAAGAGAAAGAATGTGTTTTCTTTTCCTTCCAAATCATCCCATTTTTGGGAGGAAAATTTTCTAAACCAAATCAACTATATATTCTTTCTATTTCTTTTCCTTTCTTTTCTCTTCTTTCTTTAAATAAAACTCAAGAACACAAACTTTTTAAAAATCCTTCTCAATCCTTTCTTTTATTTCCCATGTAAAACTCAAGAACACAGTGTAATTGTAAAGTATTTCGTCCTAATTGACACCTTTCATTACCACCCCTCACAGTTATAATGTGACATTATATGTTTGTTGTGCGATAATCTCTTGTTAAACGGGTCTCTGGAAAGATTTTTCCTATTCAATCTATTGTTGTACCATAATCCCCCTTAAATCTTTATTTGTGGATTTTGAAAGGGAAATTCCTTATTTGGAAAATTGGTTGTGGTGGTGATTGTGTAAATCCAGTTTTGAAATCGACAATTATGCTTTTAAATCACCCACATAATATCAATCCACTCATGTAGGTCACTTTCAACACGTGGTTGAATTTTCTAATTCAAGTTAAAAATATCAAAGTCATATTACAATTTACATGCTTCTCCCAGTTTTCTTCTATTTGAAAAAGACATTAATCATGTCATTTCTAAATATGAATGTCGTCTAATGTACAGTATTTTCATAGGAAATAATATTTTGGAACCTCTAAAACTTAATCATACGCATTCAAATTTTTACAAATCAATCTTCTATGTATTCCCATATATGTAGCTATTTTAAACTATATTAAAAAAAACTATTGTTGAACTAGTACTCTAGTAGAGTGCTGAGAATAGGTTCAATTAGTTGTTCCGGATTAGTTAATTAGCCAACTTGCGTATTCTAACATCTCACAAAACACATGTTTATAAACATTAAATGAATTAGAAAAAATCTATAATAACAAGAAATACATTTAATACGTATTAATGAAGTGTGAAACTTACCAATTTAAGTTTTGGAAATATTGATTTTATTTAATGTTACAAAACGTGTGCCTTGTGGACACATGTTATGAAAATCCTTTATAAAATTGTTGATAAACTTGTTATAAATTCATACGCAAAATAATACCAAATAATTATAATAAATAAATATAAGTTTGAAACTCCATAAACTAAACAACCTATAATAACATAAAATATACAAATCCTCATACTAAACAACCGAATAATAACACTATTTAATTTTAACAATACAAATAATAAATTAACAACATTAATAACTCAATATTATCTTTAAAGAAAGTTTTGCCTTTAATAAATAAATTCAAATGAACAAAAAATCAAAATCATACACCAATCTTTTACAAACTGATTAAACCAGAAAATAGATCAATTCAATAGTGCACCAATTTAACTAAAAAATATATCAGAATTAAACCGATCAACTAATCAAGTACCAGTTTAACCATTTAAACTTGTGCATTATTATTATAATAGAAAATGATAAATTGACTTAAAATAGGGTAATGCTAAATGAATCATTTCGGTTTCATTTAACGTGCATAAGAAAATTATAGCATACTCTTAAATTTTATGGTAAGTGTACAACTATTTAATGCACACTAACGAAAACCTTAATGCTTTATTTACCAGAACCCTTTAAAATATTCCATATTAGAGTTGAATGAATAACTAGAATAAGAACCTTATCAATTATACGATTCAGTTGCTTATCACATTACCATCTTTAATTAGGACTGAATTCTAAACAAATAGTCATTCTCACTTTTATCTCAGGTCATGAGTTCGACTCTTCATAGTGACGTGTCATGTGAGTTTTTTCTTTGAATCACCTATAATGGCTCATGATCTACATCTCGCAGTCTAGCGTACGTGTAAGGTTCTGTCAATATATGTTGGTATGTGATCACGTTATAATAAACGCATGTCCGGAAATCATTTAAGCCTACGGGGTCACACAAAATGACACGTAAACTCTATGTTATTAATTAGTATATTAAAGTAATATATTAATTAATATGATCATGAAATAATTAATAAACATAAGTTAATAGTTATATAAATGTTTATTAATTAAAAGAGATGACTCAAAGTGTAAATTAGGAGTTTCCTAATTGTACAATAATTAAAAGGGGGGGCCGAAATTTGTATTGGGTTTCCTAATCCTCTACAAACTTGGTCACCAAGTCAAAAACCCTTTTAATTGAAGCCTATAAATAGAGGGTTATAGTTAAGGGTTTTTCATAAGTTTATAAGGTAAAACCCTAACTAAAAACTCTTCTCCTCTTTCTCTCTTGTTCGACTAAGGCTACAAACAAAAAGAGTTTTTTCGGTTATGTGCCATATGAATAGCCATAAGGAACTTATACAATTAATGTTTAGCATTAATTGAGGTTTTATTTGTTTACGGCAACAAATAGTTTTCGGTTCTAAGGGTTTCGACATTAGGGAGATACACAACGGGTTTGTGAGTTCGTGATCGGGTACTAGCATACATCATAGGGGTGTCAAGTGTGCGATCGTAGAGGGGTTTTACTTTAAACCCTAATTAATAATAATATCATTATTATTATTCTTTATTGGAAGCTTACGCTAAAAGGTACACGTTTCGATTCTCTCTTTGTTAATTAATAGTATTACATATACGATCTTTCCGCTGCGTACTCGTGAATTGTTATTTGTTTATGTGCTCATATTCTAACAGTGGTATCACGAGCCACATATGTGATCTATTAGTTACAAAGATCAAAACTTGAAGGGGGGTTAAGGGTTGGTTGTTTTTTAATTAATTGTTAAATAATTAGTTTTCTTATTTTTTTTAATTAAAATCGAATTTAATTAAATAAAAACTAGGGTTTTGTTTAATTAATTTAACCTAATTCAATGGAAGATTGAAACCCTCTAAGCAAGTTTTGAGTTTGTGAATTGACATGATTTATTTGATATAAATTGCATGTTGTGTATCTTGATTATTTAAGGTTGTTAAATAAAAGTAAAATCACAAGGAATTCATGCAAAATTACTTGTGATTATTACTTATATATAGAGATATAAATAGCAAAGCATGATAGTCAAATAATTAGGGTTTATTGTGTGACTATGTGAATTTTTCGTGTGATTTCCCTTCTATGCGACAGTTCACTAAAAAATTCATATCTTTTAATCCGTAATGAGTTAGAAGTTGTGCTTTGGACAGTAGATGCTCAACTCATAGGGCTACAACTTTGTAGTTCTGGTCGAAGCTTGATTCTGACCAGAAACAGGTCTAAATAGGTCGTGAAGCTACTGGAAATTTCCAGTCAGCATGTTTATGTGAATTACTTGTTAATTAAGTTGTTTAAAGGCTTACGCAATCAATGCAACTTGATGTATGTGGTCCTCTTCTTCGGAAGGGGGAGCCGGATTTAGACATATGCATGAACCATAGTGACCATGTTTAGGTGGCCTACCTTAACTTGTTGCATGATTAATTAGTTCATAAGTTAGTAAGTTTATTAATTTTTGCGTATTTATTGAGGTATAAAGGTGATGCAAAAATTGTTTCATTGGAAAATATAAACTTGACTAAGAACTATCGAAATAGAGATTTCTTAATAAAATTGGAGTCTTACAACCTTGAGATACACCGGCTCACCCATTCGAACAAACTCTAAGAGAGGTATAAGTCGGAGTGCGCTAGCCTCCTAAAAGGGCGGGTTTTTAATTGCGTCCATCGCAAAACTTTGTCCTTGCGCTTCTTTGTGCGTTCAAATGGAGCTACCGAGCTCTCTTGTGTTGTTAAGACTATAAAAATGATTTTATTAAATATTATGTCATGAAGATTTGCATGAGTCTTCATACATAAACTTTTGATTCACATCAAATGCATTACCCATTCAAAGTTAAGTCATTGCCACCCACTTTGCTAAGAACACTTGCCAGTGCTTTTCGCTCCTACGTGAGACCGTAGGCGAATTGTATCTCTTCAAGGTAGATTACCACTCCACCGTGAGATCGGTGGTGGACTATTTACATGTTCTTAATTGGGCGACTTAAAGCGAGTTAAGAGGTGAGATCCTTGACCCGTGGCATAAGATGAGACAAAACATGTTTACAAAACACTTAACACCCCTTTAAAGTGTTGTTGTAAGTCCCATAACTCTAGGAATTGCATGAATGCAATTATTGATCGTCGATTACCTTTTGAGTACCGTCATTTCTAGCTGATCAACAGATGAAATGATTGTATGTCGATTGGATCCTAGCCTTAATGAAATTAATTGTTAAATGAATTTAACATGGGTAAATTACATTTCTTAAGGATTATTATCGAAAATACCGATAATTAAACTTTTGTCTGTTTTGTAGATGGCAACAACAAATCCTTCTCAAAACATACACCAATCGGCTTTTAGGTCGATGCTAGAAAGAGAAAACTTTCTGGACCAAACTTCAATGACTGGTTTCGTCAGCTAAGAATAGTTCTAAGAGCCGAGAAGAAATACCAAGTTCTTGAAGAGCAGACACCCGTTGTTCCGGGTGCCAATGCTACGGCTGCAGAGTAGGCTAAAATACAATACTTAGATCGATATACATGATGAGGTTGTTTGTTTGATGCTGGGTAGTATGAGTCCCAAGCTTCAACAATCAATTCGGATTGTATAATCCGTGTGATATGATCAAAGAACTCAAGTCTGTCTATGGAAAACAAGCTGAAGTGGAATTGTTTGAACTAGTTGAAACACTTCATGTCTTGAAAAACAAGTATGGAACACCGGTGAGTCCTCATGTACTCAAGTTGAAGAGGTACTTTGAGCACTTGGAAAGGCTAAACTATGAGAAAAAGCTTCCAAATAAATCTGCTACACCCCAAGTTCTTATGATCAAGGGGGGAAAGGTTCAGAAAGCAAAACAACCGTAAGTTAAGGGCAAGAACTTTGGTAAGGGAAAACAAGGTGTTTTAGTCTCAAAACCTTAAAAGACCCCTTCGGCAAAAGGAGCATACGGCTAAAGACCAGGCTTGTCATCACTGTGCTGAAGTGAGACACTGGAAGAGGAATTGTCTTAAGTATCTAGCTGGGTTGAACAAGAAGAAGAAGCAAGCTGGTTTAACCAGTTTCTTCAAGTATCTTCTAAAATTGAATTATAAGTGTTGATGTGATTCAAATGATAATTCAAAAGCAAAAGAGTCAACTTTAACTTGGACTCTACCTATCTTTGACATTGTCATCTTATTTAATTTTGTCAAGAAACGCATTTAAAGACTTCAAAGTGAAGGGATCTTACAATCAAATGATGAATCATTTGATGAATGCGTGTCTTTGGCATTATCGTTAGCAAGAAACGCATTGAAAGTCTTCAATGTGAAGAGATCTTACAATCAAATGATGAATCATTTGATAAATGCGTGTTTTTGGAATTGTCGTTAGCAAGAAAAGCATTGAAAGACTTCAAAGTGAAGGGATCTTACAAATGATGAATCATTTGACAAATGCGTGTCTTGTGTTTACGGCGAGATGACAAGAAAATCTTTTCCGCGTTAAACGGAGAAGGGCTTAAAATCTACTTGGACTTATACATACCGATGTATGTGGCCCATTTAGATATGTGTCAAGAAAGGTGGTAGCTACTTCATCATTTTTATGAATGATTTCAGTCGTTATGGTTATGTTTACTTGCTTAAACATAAACATAAAATCTTCGAAACATTCAAAGAGTTTAAAAATGAAGTAGAAAATCAACTCGGT
The DNA here is from genome assembly GCA_034093135.1 of Erigeron breviscapus. Taxonomy (NCBI): domain Eukaryota; kingdom Viridiplantae; phylum Streptophyta; class Magnoliopsida; order Asterales; family Asteraceae; genus Erigeron; species Erigeron breviscapus. The sequence continues at coordinate 262,240,849 of CM067167.1, forward strand.
AAAACCATCAAGATTCTTCGTTCGGATCGAGATGGAGAATACTTAAGCCAAAAGTTTAAGGATTATCTAAAAGCTTGAAGATTTATCTAACAAGCTTACTCCTATATAATGGTATATTTGAGAGGAGAAATCGAACCTTGTTAAACATGGTTAGATTAAATGATGAACCTTAAGACTCTCCCATTTCATTTTGGGATTATGCTCTAGAGATTGCTGCATGCATTCTCAATATGGTTCCAACCAAGAAGGTTGACAAGACACCGCATGAATTGTGGCATGGGAGTGTTCCCAATTTGTCTTACTTAAAGGTCTGGGGTTGTGAGGCACTTGTGAAACGAGATACGCCTGACAAACTTGAGTCTAGATCTGTTAAGTGCATCTTTGTAGGATACCTAAAGGAAACAATGGGTTACTACTTCTACTTTCCTACCGAAAACACTGTTAAGGTATCTCGATATGCTGAGTTCCTTGAAAGGAAACTCATATCTCAAGAAGACAGTGGGAGGATTGTTGAACTTGATGAGGCTCAAGAGGAAGATGTGTCAACTTCTGAAAATACTAGCAATCATCAACTTGGGGGGGGGAATGTTCAAAGAGATGAATCTCATGAACTTCAAGTTGAAGATGAAGCGATTCCACTTCGTAGGTCCTCAAGGAAAATACGTGCTCGTGAAAGATTAAATCTTATGGTTGAGTCTGAAGAACACGTATTAGGAGACTTAAATGAACCTCCTAATTTCAAAGCAGCATTATCAGATCTGGAATCTGAAAAATGGCTTGAAGCTGCGAATGTGGAAATGAAATCCATGAAAGATAATCAAGTCTGGAGCTTGGTTGATCTTCCACCTAATGGTAGAATTATTGGGTGTAAATGGATCTTCAAGAAGAAGACCAACATGGATGGAAATGTACACACCTATAAAGCTCGTCTTGTGGCGAAAGGCTATACTCAACTTTATGGAGTTGACTATGAGGAGACCTTTTCTCCCGTTGTGGACATTAGAGCTATTAGGATCATCTTAGCCATAGCAGCGTACTATGACTTTGAGATATGGCAAATTGATGTCAAAACCGCCTTCTTAAATGGTTTTCTAGACGAGGAAGTCTATATGGTACAACCAGAAGGTTTTGTCGATCCAAAACATCCCGACAAAGTGTGCAAACTTCAAAGGTCCATTTATGGATTGAAACAATCATCTAGAAGTTGGAATAAAAGGTTTGATGAGGAAATCAAAAGGTTTGGTTTTGCTCAAAATCCTGATGAGCCATGTGTATATCGCAAAGCTAGTGGGAGTAATGTTATTTTCCTTGTCTTATATGTAGATGACATATTGATAATAGGAAATCACATTCCAACTTTTGGAAAGTGTTTTGCTATGAAAGACTTGGGAGAAGCAACATTTATTCTTGGAATCAAGATCTATAGAGATAGAAATAAACGGTTGATTGGATTAAGTCAAAATGCTTAAGATCTTGAAGCAATCATCAGAAGTTGGAATAAAAGGTTTGATGAGGAAATCAAAAGGTTTGGTTTTGCTCAAAATCCTGATGAGCCATGTGTATATCGCAAAGCTAGTGGGAGTAATGTTATTTTCCTTGTCTTATATGTAGATGACATATTGATAATAGGAAATCACATTCCAACTTTTGGAAAGTGTTTTGCTATGAAAGACTTGGGAGAAGCAACATTTATTCTTGGAATCAAGATCTATAGAGATAGAAATAAACGGTTGATTGGATTAAGTCAAAATGCTTAAGATCTTGAAGCAATTCAAGATGGAGAATTCTAAGCGTGGTTATAGACCAATGCCAGAAGGACTTAATTTATCTAGCAAGAACGGTGTCTCTACACCTGAAGAGGTGGAGCATTTGCAAAGAATTCTTTATGCTTCGGCTGAGGGATCTATCATGTATGCGGTAAGATGCACTAGACCCGATGTTGCGTTCGCGCAAAATAAAGTTAGCTGCTATCAGCAAAATCCTAGAGAGGATCATTGGATAGCTGTAAAGAATATTCTTAAGTACATGTGTGCTACTAAAGATTTTCTGGTGTATGGTTGAAATCCCGATACAGAATTCAAAGTGAATAGATACTGTGATGTTGGATTTCAGACTGATAAAGATGATTCAAAATATCAGTCGGGATACGTCTTCGTTTATAATGAAGGCACGGTGGAATGCTAGAGCTTGAAGCAAACCACAGTTGCTATGTATGTGACAGAGTCTGAGTATATTGTCGCCTCAAGAAGTCGCCATGAAAGTTGTCTGGATTAGAAAGTTTATTTTTGGATTTTAACGTGATGATCCTCAAATAACTCACCCATGGATTTGTACTTTGATAATACGGGAGCTATTATCATTGCCAATGAACCTGGAGTTCAGAAAGGTGTCAGACATTATCCTAGACGGTATCACTGTAAAGTTCCTCACACGATGGTTTAACCCACGAGTGTAAAATAACAAGACAAGTATGAACTAGAATCGGACTAGTATTACTTCAATATAAATATGCAAGAATATAAACAATGTAATAAATGACTTAAGCAATATTTAAACAAGTAAATAAATGGTGGAACACATATGTAGTTTTCAAGTGTATTTTCTTTATTGATGTATAAACAAAATACAAGATCGTTGCGGAACCTAGATATTACACGTATGTAAGTATCTAAACAATCTTTGAATTACAAGTGATCTATACTTGCTAAATAAACTCCTTTGATCGATATACTTAGAGTTGTGAAGTATAACTGTTTAGATCGAGAGTATTTAAGCAAGTTCACCAATTTGCTAAAAAGTGATTTTCTCAAAGAAATGACTTTGTATTTATAGGCAACAAAATTCACCAGTGAATTTTGTGCCGTACAAATATGGTTGTATGCATTTAATGAACCGACAAGAACATTAAATGCATTGGATAAAGTTACAAGGATAAAGTCACATCAATATGACTTTATTCTTTTATCCAACCACCTTAACACACGTATATTCTTTGGTAAAGAACAAGTGGGTTGTTCTTTGGAAGGTGTGTAAAGGCATAAAGTCAATTCATCGATATCAGTGTTCAGACTTGTAAGGTCTAGAACAGTGACAATCCTCCAGTGTACAGATCTGGTAAGACTTCCAGTGGACTCCGCCATTTGTCAGTCTTCTTTATTCTTACTTCAGTCTTTGACTTCAGTGAGAACGTCTTCAGTAGTGTAGATCTGGACTGGGGTGAAGTCCAGTGAGCTAATCTGGAGAATACTCCAGATTTCCTATACAAGTATTTGCTCACTGGTCTTCCATTATTTCTGGACAAATCTTTAGAGGGACTCCAGATTCCAAGTCTGGAGTAGGTCCAGTAAATATCATTTCTGGATAGATCTTCAGTAAGGCTCCAGTAGTCGAGTCTGGAGCGAGTCCAGTAAATCTGGACCTAACAATCACTTTGCACGTGAACAAATTGTACTAGGAGAAATCAAGATACTCAAAGTTCACACAGATTATAACTTAGCTGATCCTTTTACAAAGGCTTTTTTAAAAGCTCAATAAGCGTGCCAAGGGCATAGGTCTTAAACTAGCTGATTATCTCATGTAAATCTGTGATTGGTGTTTGGATAATGGGATGTTAAACAATTATTATTTCAATAAATGAATTTATATACTTGGTATGAGTGATTTCATTTTATAATGATTGTGTCCTATATTTGCATGTTTAAATCCATGAATATTTTTAAATATTCTAAATGTCCATTGTCGATTAACTATATGAGAATATAGTTAAACTAAGACAAATCTGAGAGATTGGTTAAATATTAAGGGAATATTTTGAAGATGGTCCTGCCAAACTCACATGGTATCCATAGAGATGCATATCGGACTTACCCCACTTAACGAATTATCATTTTATGGATCAGCGTCATTAAGTGAAATTCGTGAAATGGTTACTTTATTTATCCTTAGACTTGAGATACAAGCAGGTTATGCATGTGTGGATTGCATTTTCTTGATATAGTTCTAACTGTCCTGAACAAGGTAGTAATAAAGGGCTATTTTCAGAAATGTAGTGAAACGACATGACTAACACGTGTAGTCAATATAGGATTTGTTCCTTCAATTTGCAACTGAAGTATGATACCATTTGGCGCCCTCATTAATTAATTAAGATGTTTGTATGCGCATACCCAAATGAACTCAAGAGGATGTCTTGATTAATTTGGTAATCTTGATTAATTGTAGAAATGAGAAACATAATCGTTAAATTATGAAATGACATTGATCCATATTCATAATTAACAAGGGTATCTAAAACAAAGGGATAATAAAGACTAAATCATTTCAAATGATACTTTAAGAAACTATACTTAAATATTTTCGGGAGCATTGGCGTGTTGCTAGACGCTAACCAATGTTATTTCCTTTATATAACATGTTCAAGTGGGAGCTGTTGGTATGTGATCACGTTATAATAAACGCATGTCCGGAAATCATTTAAGCCTACGGGGTCACACAAAATGACACGTAAACTCTATGTTATTAATTAGTATATTAAAGTAATATATTAATTAATATGATCATGAAATAATTAATAAACATAAGTTAATAGTTATATAAATGTTTATTAATTAAAAGAGATGGCTCAAAGTGTAAATTAGGAGTTTCCTAATTGTACAATAATTAAAAGGGGGGGCCGAAATTTGTATTGGGTTTCCTAATCCTCTACAAACTTGGTCACCAAGTCAAAAACCCTTTTAATTGAAGCCTATAAATAGAGGGTTATAGTTAAGGGTTTTTCATAAGTTTATAAGGTAAAACCCTAACTAAAAACTCTTCTCCTCTTTCTCTCTTGTTCGACTAAGGCTACAAACAAAAAGAGTTTTTTCGGTTATGTGCCATATGAATAGCCATAAGGAACTTATACAATTAATGTTTAGCATTAATTGAGGTTTTATTTGTTTACGGCAACAAATAGTTTTCGGTTCTAAGGGGTTTCTACATCAGGGAGATACACAACGGGTTTGTGAGTTCGTGATCGGGTACTAGCATACATCATAGGGGTGTCAAGTGTGCGATCGTAGAGGGGTTTTACTTTAAACCCTAATTAATAATAATATCATTATTATTATTCTTTATTGGAAGCTTACGCTAAAAGGTACACGTTTCGATTCTCTCTTTGTTAATTAATAGTATTACATATACGATCTTTCCGCTGCGTACTCGTGAATTGTTATTTGTTTATGTGCTCATATTCTAACAATATATGGTGAGGTATCCCCTGATATCGAATCTCGAGTTCAATATTTTTTTAAAAAAACAAATGGCAAGAAAATATGAGTGTTTGGTTCTTGGAATTAAGCGGCCTCTAATCTATGCTATCTAATAAAGAGAAAAACCCTTTTTTTCCTTTAAACAATTAAGTCTTTGAACTACCTTTTTTACCCCTAACCTTTTAACACCTTTATCCTAAACCATAAAACACCCTTACATAAAACCAAACATTTTCACACATATCTCATATTTCACAAGGGTCTCTTTTCATTAACTATGCTATACTTTTACGTCAACTACCTTCACATTAATAACCAGACCGTTAATGTCACCATCACCCGTCGTCACCGCTCTGCCGCCGCATTGCGCCGGTACCTAAAACTTGAAATAGTATGTTAGAACTTCTTTCTTAAATGAAAAGTGTAAGCATATAATTCCCATGTGATTAGGTGTTTTGATATGCAAGCAACATTCATCACTTGGAAAGCACATGAATAGTTGAGGTTCACTTATGACTCTCAAATACATTGAAACATCTAATTATCACAATAATAACGCCCCTTCCTTCTTTAAAAAAGTTAATCCGTATCTAACAGAAATTCAAGTTAAGGTTTTCCTTTTCTTTTTTACAAAATGATATATTTCCCTATCTCATTCTACTTTTTTACTAAATGATATATTACGATCTTGTTTTCTTTGTGAGAAATGCTAAAGTTACAAATAATTTATAAACAAAAATTTACAAACACATTTTTAACCAATCAAATCAAGTTCTTTTTTTATCTCTCTTCTTTCTCTTTCTTTATTGATTGGTCCATGATACATGTTACATGTGTTTGTAAATTTTAGTTTGTAATTTGTTTGTAAGTGTAGTATTGCTCTTTCTTTTTACTAACAGAAATTCAAGTTAATGTTTTCCCTTTTTTTTTTACAAAATAATATATTTCCTTTTCTCATTCTACTTTTTTACTAAATGTTATTTTATTTTAGAACGACATTCTAATCTACTCCTACTCCTAAATTACACGCATGTCTGGGATGAAACCTAGGACTCTCAAAAAACCCTACTAATCCACCCCCACAAATGTAGGAAGTGGGACTCGAACCCAGGTTGTTTTCTTCTATGAGAATAGATACAAATATAAAGATGTATCGTTTCTTTTTTCATTTTCAAATTTGTTAGATATGAGTATTTTAAGTCATAATATGTTGTTGTTTTTGACACCTTAGTTTCGTTAGTTGTAACCCAGACACTTGAGCTAGTTGCCGTTGGTTATGAGTTTACACTTTTATCAAATACACACATCTTTGTCTTCAACGCGATGGAGTCATCAACGACATCAACGCAAGGTCAAGCCTTCAAGCGTATTTCTAGATAACATACCCTTGTTTTTGTACCTCAGAGTGAGAAGGATCAGATTGTGGTCATTTTGTTCTTCAATATCATGTTTATTTTTCTAAGGCCGGTCCTTATAGAGGTGTCCTCCCCGCGTCCGACACCAAGGAGGGGGAGGACGCTAGCACTCTAGCAGCAACAGCCGCATCTTCCTTGGCGTCCGGAGCGTTTCTTCTAACATTAGACGTGCGTTTTCGGTACGTGTGGGGCCCGTTTTTGATTTTGTAAGTGGAAGAATAGGGGAAGAATAAGGGATTATAAGGAGGAGGGTGTTCTTGAGGTGTTCTAGGAGAGAGAAAAACTGATGAATAGTGAAAGAATAGGGGAATAAGAGGTGTAGTATAAGGAGTAGCCTAAAATACAACAAATTAAAAACTTTGAAAAATTATACTTGATGTGGTGATCCATGTAAGACAGATAAATTTATTGTTCAGTTATTTATTGGGTAAATTACAAAAATGGTACCTGAGGTATGTCCAAAACTACACTCATAATACCTACAACTCAAAAATTACGCGAGACATACCTAATCTTGTCTAAAACCCACACTGACCATACCTAACCCTAACGGAGCATGTGACCCCTTTCTAACGATCCGTCATGCTCCGTTAGGGTTAGGTATGGTCAGTGTGGGTTTTAGACAAGATTAGGTATGTCTCGCGTAATTTTTGAGTTGTAGGTATTATGAGTGTAGTTTTGGACATACCTCAGGTACCATTTTTGTAATTTACCCTATTTTAAAAATTATAACATATTAAATTAATTTGACAAGATAGGTAGAATTAAAAACTAGTACGTCAAAAATATAAATTCAAGATCAACCTATTAATTTTGCAATTTTTACATCATTATTTTTATATTATATATAAAACTATAAGGCTATCTCCAATGCTAAGGATGCCCTTAGGCATCCTTCAGCTGCCACATCATATCCTTACAAATCCTTAAAATCCTTACAAATCCTTAAAATCCTTTAATTTTACCTCCAACCATACAAACATCCAAAACCATATCCTTGGTGAAGGATATATAGGCTATGGACAAGCAAGGACGAACGTGCTTCAATGCTATGGACAAGAAAGGATCTCGACGGATGTGCACAAACTTCTCCATTGGAGATAGTCTAACTAAGAAAGGATATGAAAGATCTTATGTGACACCTTCATCTAGCTTACAAGTAAGATTTTTATTTATTTATTTAAAAATTTGCATATAAAAAAAGAGATACATCTATTATATCTAAATCTTTTAGTGGTGAACCTGTACAATTGTTATTTACTAATCTAATTTTCTTTTCTATGAAGTATTAGTAGATTTGTAATGTCTATGATCACTTTAATGATTTTATCATATTTATTTTTGTTTAAGACTTTAAGTGTTCTTTTAATAACAAACTTATGAAGTTAAAATAAATTATCATTCTTGCCTTTCTTGGTATGAGTTATTATTATGTGAATGTTGTATAGAGTTTTTATATGAAAATATATTCCGATTTATTAAATTTTATTTTTAGATAATAATTATCATAATTATATTATTTTAACCATATAACATAGGGGTTTAATATAGTATTACGAATAAGGAAAATTTCACGAACCATCATCGGTCTTGTCATTTTTTAACGAATCATCCCTCAGAATTTTAGGCTAAGAGATGTTTATTACGAACCATATGGATATATAGTATATAAAATTTTCAAAGGACTGGTTCGTAAAAAACGACAAATCTCGCAGCAGATCATGTAATTACCCTAAAATCAATATCGAAAAGGGCTGCCGTTAGCGTTTATAAAAGAATTGTACCTTTCATATCAAAAGTCCTATCACTGAATTTTATGGTAAATGTATAATTATTTTATGCAACTCTAAAAACTGTAATTAGCAAAACCTAAACAATATTAGTTGAACTGTTATCAAAGGGGAAGTGATTTTCGTACTATTGTTTTTGGTGGATGTACCACAAGGTACACGTTATACAGCTGACTATACAAGTCAGTATTGCACAGTTGTAGTATATCTATAAAAACAAATGGTACTAATATCACTTCCCTTATCAAAGTGATATCATATTCATCTCAAATAAGTTAAATATTAAAATTCTTTTTATGAGTAACTAGAATCAATGAATTGTGAAGTTAAAAAATCTTTGATTTGATTTGGTGTGAAAAAGCCTAATAATTCTGTTGTTATGGTACTTTAACAACACTCAACCACTAGTAGTGACCCACCAGCAAAGTAGTACTGAAAATATAAAACAACCACGCATCATACCAATTAACCACCATGTGCATTCTGCATTGGACCAGTCCTACATGACTATCAACTATCTTTAAGTAGAAACCAAATTTCAACTAAAATATTCATCCATTTATTTTCTCTTTTAATGTATACACACATATATATATGCAAGAATGGATAAATAAATACGAGATCTCGTAACTTTCTCCATTTTATAAGTTAATGACATCTTGTTTACCTATATAGCAATGTTACATGCTTATCTCTAAGTCGTAAACATTTCCATATCTGGGTTTATTTTTACAAGGTGTTTTGTTCTTGACGATATCTTAGATTGCGTATATGTAACAACCCAATATAAGTCCAATGAGTTTCACTCTAAAGCATAAGCTTATATACATGTTTAGAGTTTATTAAACTTCTAACGTGGGATTTGACATAAACCCACCTATGTATTTGGTATACTTACTAGAACCATAATACACGAACGATTGTTGACGTCATTAACAAAAGAAAAACGTGTTTATTCCAAAAGTTGGACAAATTAAAATTTAAGACGTGCACAACATCACAACCCTACAAGAAGATTATGAAATGGGGATATAAAATGACAGCAAAAAGATAAGATCTTTATATTCCTGAAGATATGAGGATAAAAAGATTCCAGATAAACAGAATCTGAATTAGTTTGCTTTACATCTACTTTCAATATTACAACTAAAAGGAATTGATTCAGTTGTGTGGTACTAAGCAGTAGATTCAGACGACTCACCAGCAGCTGCAGCTGCAGCCGCTCGTTTCTTGGCAAAGTATTCATCTGCACGAGCTAGGTTCTTAGCGACAGATGGTTTGACCCATTTCTTACGGCCTGGTAACACGGTCAATGAACAGCCAGCAGCTTCAAGCTTCTCTTTTGCTTGTGCAGAAAAGGCACGAGCCTTGAACGTCAACTTTACACTCACTTCACCGTCACCAAGAATCTGAAAAGAAATATAATTTGATTCAATTGTTGCTTTTGGAAGATGGAGAAAGTGTAAGAACTGAGACCAGGCGAACTGGATATAGTCCTATTTTTGCGCCGGTGATGAAAGATGCTTCAAAATACAGAAGTGGCCATAAAAAAATGAATCGACTTTTCACTTACAGGGTCTGAGTAGTATATAACTCAGTAGACGCGCAAGAATGTTACCCAAAAAAAAGTGAATCGAGTTTTCACTTATAATGTTGAAACCCAAAAACTATGTGCATACTCCAAAGTTATGTAGATACTTTTAGCTCGTTAGACACTTAGACCCAATTTGTGTCTAACGAGCTAAAAGTATCTACATAACTTAGAAGTATGCACATGGTTTTTGGGTGACAGCACTATCTGTTTTACAGCTAGTTCAGACAATGTTTACATTCACTTTTGTGTTTGTTAAACATATGATAACATACCAATTATACTAGGTCTCTGGATAAATTTCTTCTCATAGTCATCAATATCAAACGAACTAATGTTATTAAAACATATCTACAAATCTTACCCTATACATATCAAAATAAATGCTAATTAATTTGTGATAAACACAGTATCAAACAAGACAGATGGTTTGGTAACTTATAAATACTTGATGAACGGAGCACCATTACTAGGGTAGGGTCGATTTGGCTAAAGCGGAACCAAAATTTGGTGTTTTGAAATTTATGACCGCTTTTTAGATGAGAATTGGTTAGTTTTATTTGGTTCTGGGGGCTTAAACTATTTTAACCCAATAAAAAACATAATATAATTAGCCCATTGGACAATTCTTAGTCACAAACAATAAAGTAAAAAAATCTACTAAAATAAAGAGTTCAATTTAATACTTCAAATGTCAAAAGTTGGATCCTATCAACATACTAACCAATAATAATAAGTAGTAAAGACAAAATAAAAAGAAGCATAGAAATATACTCCATATTAAACTGAACTAATATAAACATTTGGTTCGGTTCTTTTTTTGCAGGAGGCTAAAAACGAACTGCAACGTTCAGTTTTGAAGAAACCAAGCCGTCGGTTTTTTTAGTTTGGGTTAGGCCAGGGAGGAGGGATTGTTTTGAGAGGCGATGCTCATTTTTTTATATATTCGGCCCAATTCTCTTTCACCCCTTCCCATTACCATTACCATATCGCCATTAACTCATCCTAGATGCTTAAGTTAGTAAATAGAGGCCTATATGTTAAGACATCAACAATCATGTATGAATGCGAATTAGCCATGTCATGGTGCAAACAGGTATGACATATAAATAACAATTTAATATACGAGTTTCGTGACTTTTGTCCAAAATTTTGGTCATAGTTATGTTTGCATGATGTGTATCAGACCAATAACAAAGAAGAAAACAAAGTTATATGATAGATAAGAAAACGAACATTGACCAAACTACATGTGTGGTGTTTTCTCTATTTTTCCATACGTTTTATTTTCAGTATCCTTATTTGGACTCGAACGTAACTGATATATATCCATACAGGAGCACTTATTTCCTTGAAATGCTGATTCACATAGGCAACTTTTTTCATATATTGTTAATTGTAGAGATCTTTTTAGTCAAAGATACACAAGAGCAATGTGCAAGTATACACGGATATGGAGTGTGAACTAGATTGATAATTATATGACAGTGTTGGATAATGGTTTAAGTGAAAGCTTTTGGCTGCTTGAATCTTTTTTCATTTTTGTGAACAGCAAACTCAGTAACTCACATAGACACCCTACACTACATCTTTACCTGCATTGGACTTGAATCCTCAACCACTTGGTTGGGGAGCACCTTAAGTACGCCTTAGATACGGCAAGCCCAAAAGCCTGTTGCTGCAAGTTGTTGCCCCAATCTTCTTATATTAGCATTCCAGTTTTTTATGTATCTATATTCTATTCTACAATATCATATAACAGAACAATACCTATAGATAAATGGAAAATCTGGAACTATGTTTTTATCTTTTCCTCTGCTGTGATTGTGTGTGACAAGCAATTTTAACACACGTCAAATTTCTCTAAAGCAACTTAACTATTTAAAAAAGAAATTTGTTGCGTACCTTCAAAGGAAGTCTTCTTTCTCTTCCTGATGGATTGATCAAACCCTTCTCTTTCAGTGACTCCAGTGAAACCTCTTCCCCTTCTTGGAATCCAGCAGTTTCAATATCTTTCAAGTTCACCGGTACATATTTTGATAGTCCAGCAGACATTCCTTAATTCACCAGCAAAAATTCGAGTGAGCATCAAATGTAACATTCCAAGATTCCCAAAAAATTACAGTATCTGATTACAATACTCTTTAAACAAGTTAACTATCACAAATTCCTAATTGAGCTAAAATCAATAAAATTCAACTTTAGGTGATGTTTCGTAATGCATTTGCAAATTCAGATTTTTCAGAAAGTAATTCTTAACCCGCTTCTTCGAAAATTAAGTTCTCTCTAGTAACCTAACACAAACTATCAAATTTTTTATACGGTTAACGAAACACCATCTTCTGATAATTATCGGTGTTCTGCAAACACGATTCTCAGAAAATCTCCCCCTAAACACAATCCAAAAACCCACTTTAGGTGTTTTGATAGGTATATTTCGGTTTAGCTTTTCTACAGCAAATAAGCCATAAACCAATAAGCTTAGGCCAATAACCCCTTTGATGGTGTTTGTAATTGCATTCTTTTAAGAACTTTCTAACCTGTCTACCTAAACCAAAAACACATGCTTATTCGCTTATTATACACTAAAATAAGCACTTTTTCTAAACCACCATTGGGATACTTGTATTGTATGCACTTTCAAACACAAGCACTTCAAAATACACAATTCCGAACACCCCCTTAACATTTCATCAAACCCTTGGTATGCATAACAAGTATAAATCCTCGCGATAGCCATAGTTCAAATCGCTTCCCCATGTCCCTTTAATCACATTATTACACTATTTATCCCTTTTATATTAGCCATAGGACCGGTTGGCGGACCCAATATAACCAATTACGCTTCATATAACAACAACTATATAAAAAAACATTCAAACAACATAAATTAATAAAACAAAAAAGAAGATGTTTATATAAGATGTTTTTTATAAAAAGGAAATTACCTCCAGCAATACCCCTGAGCTTAGGAAGTCTGCGATAAAGCGGCATTTGACCACCTTCAAAACCTCGACGAACACCAGGACCAGACCTTGATTTCTGTCCTCTCATTCCAAACCCACAACTCCCTCCTTGTCCAGCAGCATGTCCTCTCCCTTTTCGCTTTCGGTTCTTTCTCGAACCCGGTTGTGGTCCCAGGTTGTCAAGCCTCAGCCTCACATTTGAACTCACAACTGCTGTCGGAATTTGACTAGCCCTTACAACTGATGGCAGTTTGTTGCTTTTCTGTTGAAGGGTAATTTGGGAGATTCTTGAGGTGAGTTTTGATACATTTCCTTTGAATGATGATGACGTGAGCAGTGATGAACAAGTAGAAGGTGAGGAGGTTAGTGACAAGATTGAAGCCATTGATGAACAAGAATGGGTTTTGGTAAAGAGATTGGATTGGATGATGTTTAACTTACTTGAATAAATGGAATGGATATGGTGACGTCATCTTTTTAAAGTATATTTGGGCCTATGTTTTGGGCTAAAAACGGAATTTGGGTTACGTATACTTGATAACTGACTGGCCTATATTTACAGAAATGTTCGATGTTGGGATTAATATTACTCGTCCGTTTGCTAATAACTGCGTCTGTCCATTCCGTAAAGTCTGAAGAGCAATGCTAATTCTACAAATATTTTATAAACAAAATTTTATAAATACGTATAATATGTGAAATGGCCCAAAACACAGAAAGTATATGTACAAACTTATAAACTTAGATAGGGTTTGTTGGGGTCTTAAATCTTAATAGAAAAGTGTTGATTTAATCAAAAATATTTAATACATTATGCATCAAAAGTCTTTGTTTTTTTGACTTAATAAACAAAAAATAACTGTATTAACTTAATTTATATAGACATTATTTATCAATTCAGTCACTTTAATAATTCAGTCACTTAATGATTAAAAACCAAACATGTCCTTAGCTTATTTCTTGTTTACGGAATCAGCTTGAGATAATCAGGGGATTATTAAGTGGTTGAGATTCACCTGGATACTATCCAATTACCGTTTTTTTTCTTTTTTTTTCTCGTTTACGGAATCAGCTTGGGTAATGGCTATACGTTCAAATAATGGTTTCTGTTACCTTATGGAAATGGATTCTTTTATAAAATCTTAAAAGATATTGATGTCCTATATGTTTATTGGCATTAAAATACTCGGTCATTGATACAGTTTATAATGTAGTGTTCTGGTCTATAATCTAGTCTAGTAGTCTGACTGTCTGAAAACATGAACATGGAACCATAAACCATTGATGTACCTGTATGGTACTATTCCTTAACAATCATAAAAAAAGATCAAGTACGAAATACCAAAAACCAACAAACCTAATCACAAAAACATAACTACGGAGTACTTTCTACAGGCTTTCTTCCTTTCTATTCCACAACATCCTTTAATATCTTTATTATATTCAACATTTTCAATTTCCTACATGCCTTTACATATTTAATTAGAAAGTATATTCATGGTTTCCCAAATAAAATTAACGTTATATGAAACCAAAAATATGATGTTTAGAAAAGATGATATTCATCAAAAAATGTGAATAACATGTACATATATAATGGAATCATCTAATGTCGTGACTGTTTTGGTAGATTTTGTGTTATGGAGGATCATGGGAAAATGTTAATGATTGTTTACAATATATACCATTATCTATAAATGTTCCACTAAAATTGTTATTTAAAAAGTTAACTTATAAAGGGTTAGTGTTACGTGTTGCAAAAAAATTGAGTTTAGAGCCTGAAAGTGGATTTAGGCTATCTTATTTGAAAGGGGGCAAATTTATTTGTTAAATGACAACGAAGATGTTGATCAATTCATGCCTTATATTAGTATTTTAAGAGACAACGTTACATTGTATGTTTGTTGAACATAAAAGTAGTGTTTCATGGAGAGTTGAACCATGTTCAAACACATTGTTTGAAGTTATAGATCATATCTTGAATGATCTTGTCGATCTAGATGCAAAGCGTGTACTCGTGGGAAATGAGAAACTTTTGATTTTCCATGTGGCCATGTTATATAAGTTGCTCTTCATCTAAACTAAGATGATTCAACTGTAGTTTAAGGGATTTTTAGATGCAAACGTTGTATTCGGTATTAAAGTTACGTTGTAATCGAAATTTTAAAGCTTTGTATTGATGGGTTTTTAAATAAACTAATACTTAGACCATTATGTAACATTTTATTTATAAAACTATTGATGGATTGTTTTAATAAAAATCGCAAATTTTTGCAGAATCTCATATCAGAATCGCATAAAGTTTTTCACTCGCATTGCGATTCTGTAGAATCTCGTATTACAAAAGTATATCTAATGCGACTCATTTTTTTGTAACACTTATATGAAAGTGTTGCATTATTTAAAAAACTGTTGCAATATCTAAGAAAGTGTTGCATTAACTAATAAAATTGTTGCATTAAATCTAATGCAACATGAGCTGATGCAATGCTTGCTTGTGTTGCATTAGCTCATGTTGCATTAGATTTAATGCAACACTTTTCATTAGATAATGCAACACTTTTGTTAGATAATGCAACACTTTTTTAGATAATGCAATACTCACTTTAAAGTGTTGCAAAAAAAGTGTCGCATTAGATATAGTTATGTAGCAGTGGCGATATGATTCCGCAGAATCTCATTGTGATTTTGAAGTTGAAGATTTCATTGTGATTTTATCAGTTTATTGTGATTTTGTTAACTATTTTATGAAAATAAAAAAAAATGACTAATTTAATATAATCGCAATGAAATTTGGCTAATCACGTGATTTTCTTTTTTAAAAAAAACAAGGAACTCTTGTTTTAGTGGGTTTAAAAGCTAGGCTATGGACTTTGCCCCTTTAGGAAGTTCCATATTCAAACCTGAGCATAAATACGTGTTTAGCTAATTTTTTGCCGGGTTGGCTTAATAAATTTTGCCGTAAAAAAAGACATATAAAACACACGAGATAGTGCTAGCTAATTAACCTTGCATGTCATTTTGAACGCTTGAGCCGCTTTCACTCGTTAAATCCAGCACACTGAATTAATACATAAGATTAATTTTTCAAACTAGCTAGATAGTATAAATGTTTCTGAACATTTAACATTATCAGGGATGATTGATTGTCTCCCATCAATCAGTCTTGAAGCTGCTTTACTGCCATATACATATATCCTTAATTTAACAAACCAGACCCAGGATTTTAGCTAGCTCACTCGATCTTCACTACTCAACTTTCACCATTTTGGGAGTAGTTTGACTTTCATGTCATAGTTGAACCATCAATAGAAGGGTTATTTGGCTTATTGCTTGTGTGTAGTAGGGCGGTCAGGAATATTTTCAGAGCAAGGCAGATATCTTTTCATTGGCTGTAAGTTCCATGGTTGGCCGGGTGGTAAAAAAACTTTCCTTGCCTTTACCCCAGTTAATTTGCTACGACTTTTAGTTTCTGCATGATCGTAACCGCTGTTAGACGTACTATTAATTTGAAAGGGCTTTATAACTAAAGTTTTTAGTGCCTCACAATTGTATGTGTACAAATTAAATTAGTAGGCGGTTCACAATTACTAAATGATTTGTATCATCATCGTATGTTTGAATATGTAACTGAGAAAAATTTTTAACAGATCGATAACACAAAGACATTTCATAACATTTATTCAAGTCAGAATATATATAAAAAGATGATGGATTTTATTAAATAAAAATTTATTTTTGTTATCTCCTTTTGTTTTACGTACCTGAAATTGATTCTTTCTAATTTTTTCATCATCACTACCAAAATATAAAAGAGAATTTATTAAATTCCTAAGCAAATTTCATTTCTATTTGGTTATTTTCTTTGCTCATTTACTAATGTTCAAAAGATAAATTTCGCTTTGCTCATTGTAATTGAATAAAAATTAATGTGTATGTCACGACCATCCAAAAAAGAGAGTTTTCAATTCTTTGATCAGGCCGGATAGATAATCAACTGTTTTAATCAAACCATAATGCTACGTACATCTAAGCATATGACATTGAGTATATATATATCCATCCAAAGAAAAACAACTGAGTGCCCCCATATATACCTTAAAATGGCTTTGGCCGAGTCCTTATATATCGTGATTTGATTTTTTGTTTTCAACGTAAAACCTGATTACTCAACCAGTTGAGCTAAAATATTATTATCATTTTAATTTATTCATGTTTGATTTTTTAAAAATTTCTTCTTACCAAAACATATCAAGTACGTACAGATCGATATAGAGTCCAAACTACACCAGCCTTTTGACTCCCATTATATAAATCCACCCACTGTCCCTGCTTTCTTCCACTGATAGATAGACAGATGTCCGAAGAGGGGAGACAGTAAAAACAACTGAGGAGGGAAGTTCCAGCTGGAGGATATTAGTCCCTCAAAACATCTATCTATCTCACTCTTAGCTGAAGAAGTCTTCTTGTTATATACTTATATTATTATATATATTCATCAGTACGTGGCTTCAGTAGTATCTTTTTTCCCCTTTCGAATAAATCCGTGTATATATCTTTGTCGGCGAGATACCACATGTATGTATCTAAACTCCATCTCTCTCTTTTTATTTTTGAATGGCATGATCTTATATGCTTCTTCTTCTTCTTCTTTAATTTAATTTATATATCCATTCATTGATACTACTCTCTTTTCATATTGTGTTAATTTTTTTTTGATGATTTAATTAATTAATTTGCAGGAGTAACCCACTTGACCTAAACAATTTGCCAATGGATTTTTCTAGAGATCATGACAACCAACCCCTTGATGATCTCTCCTTCACTCCTGCTGCTGCTGCTGGTGGTGGTAAGACATTTAGTCATGTCAAACTAGGTTGCAAATTTTCTAAACAAGTTTTCAAGCTAATATAAAGAGCAATTAACTTATGTTCCACGTGAGGTTAAAAAGTGTAAGATATTTAAAGTCAATTAAGGGGATCAAAAATATGTTTTAGTTACCTTATATAAAGACATATAAAAGAAAGAATAAGTAGGGTAGCTTTGAGAGCAAAATCAACCTAGATAATCGTTGCTGGCTTTTGAAGCTACATTAATTATCATATAATGACCGACGGAGAGTTATGTGTTTCAAGTGTTAACTTTATTCATGTTAAAGAACAAAAAGTGTATATATAGATTCATGCTAACACATACCCGTAATTGATTTGAAAGACGGCATGAGATCGAAGTCGTGATCCCATCTATATATATTAAATATGTTTGCTTTTGTATGTGAATTGATATATACATGATATATGATTATACATAGGAGGTTACAAGAAAAAGCAAAACGGCGTGGTGGTGAAGCAGGATGGAAGTACAAGTACTAGCAGGAAGAAGAAGGTGTACAAGTGTAGGTTTTGTTCCCTCACATTCTTAAAATCTCAATCCCTTGGGGGACACATGAACCGCCATCGTGAAGGTATACATATATCATCACTCCTAGCTAGCTAGCTTTCTACTCTACAAATATATATATATATACATACACAATAATTAATGTTTTTCTTAAAAAGCAACACAAACACTAAAACTTACAATAAATCTACAACCTATTGATTCATATATATATATATTATATATATATACAATTTAATATATATATATATGTATATATATAAGGGAAAAGTGAGTGTGGTTGTATGTACCTAAGTTAGGTATAGAACCACTCATACTAATTTTTTAATATTTTGAATAAATGATGGGCCCCCATGTATTTTATGGATTAAAAAAACAAGATGTGAGGGGTTCTATACCCAAGCTAGGTACATAACAACCACATACTCCCAACCCTCATATTATAAAGTAAATCCACTTTCTCAACTTTAATAATGATAAAAAAAAAAAAAACACCCCCCAAAAACCCATGAACCCTAATTTTCCAATTCTCATAATCAATCGATAAAACCCTAAAACTAAAAGACTTCCCCAATTGTAACGGCGATAAATATGAAGACTAACGGCGACTATGCAAGAAGATCAGAAGATGAAGACTTCAAAGATCAGGATCCAGATGAACAAGGATGGGAAACGGTCAAGAAGAAGAAATCTAACAGTGTTGGGACATCATCGAGGGCTTCAAACGCTATTCATGGGAATGGTGGGATGAAAAATCGAAACCCTAAAAAGAAACTTAATATTCTGGAACGAATGTCGATGTCGTTCTATCTTACTAATTTCCCCAAACATGTAACAGCCAAAGTTCTTTATGATCGATGTTCTCGATGGGGAACTATTGTTGATGTTTTCATTCCTAATAGGTTATCCAAGGCGGGTAGACGATTTGGTTTTGTTAGATATATTAAAGTCGACAATGCGGCTAAGTTATTGTCTGATCTTAAATCAATGTGGTTTGGGAACTATCTTGTGTTCGCGGATATGGTTAGATATAGCCGGAATGCTGGGATACAAAAGTCGATTCCTAAGAAAGATAGTGGTGATATGTCTAAGAGGGATAATACTTTATCGGGTAATCAAACAGGAAGGGCAAAATCGTATGTGCAGGCTCTGGTTGGCGACAAAGGTAATGTAGAGGGTGGCACTAAGGAGACGACTTTCACTTCTGGTAAATTCCCTATCTCGATTGCACCTCGTAGAAATATTAAGATTACTAATTTTGTTAGTTTTAATTCGGATACTACTGGCTGCTCCATTCTTGTTAAGATTAAAGAGCCCGAGTATATTCCTTCTATGGGCCAGAACATGCTAGAGGAAGGTTTTTCTAACTTCAAGATATCTTATATTGGCGGTCGTTGGCTCCACATCACTTTCGCTTCCGTGGAGGCCAAAGACCATTTTTTGGATAATGATATTTTCAAATGTAGAGTGTGTGCTACCAAAATTCCTTGCAAGTCGTTCGTGCCAGATGAAAGAATGGTATGGGTGCAAATTTCAGGTCTTCCTTTAGGAGCCTGGAAGGAAGAAATTTACAAGAAATTGTTAATCCATGGGGTCGTGGTATCTTTTTCGTTATTGATTGGGTGGGTTCTTTGTGTAAGGTTTGTGTTCTTACACAATCTTCTAAATATTTGTTTGAAGAGCTTTCTGTTGAAGTGGATGACAAAAAAGTTGATATTTGGCTAAATGAATATTCCATGTGGGAACCAAATTCAATGAAACCTTGTTATGGTCAGATATCGTCCTCTGATGATACATACATTTTTGAAGACTCTTTTGATAATAGTTGCTCTTATGCTGAAGATATCCAAAAAAGTGAACAATTCGATGCACGTCTATGTCATGAGCATTCAGAGGCTAAATCTAATAACATTGAAGATAATCATGGAGGATTTAGTGCAAAAGAAATTCCACCCGTTAACAACAAGCAAAAAGATGTCGATAACATTTCTGATCATCAATCGCAGATTCAGACCCCAAAGGCAGATGATGATCCCTTCAAAATTATGGATATTATTGAGGAAACGGGTAAAAAGAGAAAAAAGGGTAACAACACTTTGCATCGCAATAAAGCTTTAAAGGAACATGAGATTAATTTAGCGCATGAGGACTTAGGGGAATATTGTGAAAAAAAGAAGATTTCTCAGGAACATGATATGCATCAGGTCGACTCTAATGGTTCAAGTAGGTCGGTTCCTCCTGGTTTCAGTTCTTTTGCTGAGAATGTTAAAAACCTTAAAGTGGCTATTACTGGTCAACAAACCTCCCCAATCGCCTCAGATCAAGTTTCGTGTGCTCAGAATATTCGGGCTTCAGAAGAAGACTTACGTAGAATCTCGGTTCTTGGTAATACTTTTGGTTTGGAAATGCCAGATTCTTTAATTGATGTCAACAGACTCCTCCATAGGATCCGTGATTACAAAGTGCTCCAATGAATGTCTTATCTTATAATATTTGTGGCACTGGAGGTAGGGATGTCAATAAAAAAATGAAGATTGTGAACAAGTTGAACAAATTTGGTGTAAATTTTGTGGGTTTTCAAGAAACTTTTATGACTTCAGTTGATCTTATGTTGATTCAGTCCTTATGGGGCAATTCCAACTTCGAGTATGCGATCACCTTGGCTTCTGGTCATTCAGGTGGTATCCTCTCGATTTGGGATCCATGTAAATTTTCAAAGAAAAGGATTTTTTCTTTTTCTCATGTTCTCATAGTGGAAGGTAGATGGACAGACTTTAATCAAGATGTTTTCATGTGTAATATTTATGCTCCTCAGGAGGAAGATGCCAAAAACGCATTATGGAGTTTTCTTACAAATTTTATGTCCATTAATAAAGGTCATCATATTCTGTTTGGCGACTTTAATTCAGTTAGATTTGCTACTGAAAGATTTGGATCTCAATTCTCTCCTGTTAATGCTGCCTCTTTTAATGGTTTCATCGCTTCCAATAATCTTGTGGATGTTCCAATGGGAGGATATAGATATACTCGTGTTGATAAACATTGCTTGAAAGGTAGTCGCTTGGACAGATTCCTAGTTTCTGATTCGGTTTGGAACTTTTTTGGCACTTTGTCGGCTTTAGTTTTGGATCGGGATTCTTCTGATCACCACCCGATTTTACTCCGACGTTCCATAGTTGATTATGGTACGATTCCGTTCAAAATTTATCATTCTTGGTTTGAGATTGAGGGATTTGATGATATGGTTATACAAGCTTGGAATCATGGTGATTTTATTAGGTCTACATCCGCTCTCATTAATTTGAAAAATAAACTTCAAGGTCTTAAGAAAGCAATTCAGAATCAAAATAGAACATCTGATAAGGATGCCATTGAAAGTCTTGCTATGGAGATCCGCGACATTGACCAGCAGGTTGACAAAGGAGTGGCCATTCATAATGTTGGAAGCCATCGCAATAATCTCATGAATCAAATGCATATTCTTGAAAAACGCCAAAAGAAAGATGTTATGCAAAAAGCCAGAATTAAATGGAATGTGGAAGCGGATGAAAATACTAAATTCTTTCATGGTGTCATCAACAAAAAGAGGAGACAACTCACGATTCATGGCATTAAATCGAATGGGATTTGGCTGGAAGAACCATCGGCGGTGAAACAGGTTTTTTTAGATCATTTTATTAATAAATTTGCCAAAGTTCCTCGTATTCTTTATGCTGCTCGAAGTCACAGGTTTAAACAACTTTCTTCTGTTCATGTGGAGTTGTTGGAAGAAAAAGTCTCTATTAGTGAGATTAAAGAAGCGATCTGGAGCTGTGGTAGTAACAAATCTCCGGGCCCGGATGGATTCACCTTTGGCTTTGTAAAAAGGTACTGGGACGTCATGCTGAAGGACATTTTTTTGGCTGTTAATGAATTCTTTGAAACTGCCAATTTTCCTATTGGCTGTAACGCTTCTTTTATTTCATTAATCCCCAAGGTTGAGTCGCCTCTTTTGGTTAATGATTTCCGGCCTATTAGTCTCATTGGCATCATTTACAAGATAATTTCAAAAATCTTGGCCAATAGGATTGCTCAATTCATTGATGTCATTGTTGACCCAGTTCAATCAGCTTTCATTAAAAATAGGCAAATTCTTGATGGTCCTATGATTCTCAATGAGCTATTTCATTCGTTTAAGAGAAAAAAAAAAAGCTATGTTTTTCAAAGTTGACATTGCTAAAGCCTATGACTCATTGAGTTGGGATTACTTGTTGAATATTTTACAATTCATGGGATTTGGTGATAAATGTATTCAATGGATAAAGTCCTGCTTGCAGTCTACTCGTTCTTCGGTTATTATTAACGGCAGCCCCACGAAAGAATTTGCTTTGGAACATGGCCTTTATCAAGGGGATCCTCTTGCTCCCTTTCTTTTCATTATTGCCATGGAAGGCTTTCATGTGGCAATGGAAGATGCAATTGAAGCCAATCTCTTTAATGGTATTACTATTGGCGATATGTATATATCTCATTTGATTTATGCTGACGACGTCATTGTTATGGGAGAGTGGTCCAGAGATAATTTTTTAAAAGCTATCGATATCTTTAAATGTTTCTTTCTGACTTCAGGCCTTCAAATCAATGTCATGAAATCTAAGTTGTACGGTGTTGGAGTTTTGGACTCAGAAATAGATAATATTGCGAGCTTGGCTGGATGCAAGGGAGATCGTTTCCGTTTTATCTATTTGGGTGTTCTTATTGGGGCGAATATGACGAAGATTAATTCTTGGCAGCCGGTGATAGACAAGTTCACCAAAAGATTATCGAAATGGAGAGTTAAAATGCTCTCTATTGGAGGTAGATCAATTTTGATTTCGTCTGTGCTCGGATCGCTTCCTACTTATTATATGTCCCTCTTCCGTATGCCTACTGCCGTTTGTAATATGTTGGAAGGATTGCGTGCTAAATTCTTTTGGGGCACAGACTCGGAGGTCTTTAAGATACATTGGGTTAAATGGGATTTGGTCCTTGCTAGTAAAGAGAAGTGTTGGAGCACATTAAGTGCACAAATTGTTGTCCGATGCAATAATTATAAAAGGCTGAGAAATTCGTACATATATGCCTTACGAACTTTAAGTTCGTAAGAACTAATAAATTCGTACATATATGCCTTACGAACTTTAAGTTCGTAAGAACTTATAAGTTCGTAAGGCCAAGCCCATTTTGTACGAATTTGACAGCCCAGCCCATTTGTACCTATAAATATAGGACTTAGGTTTCAGATTTCAGTGATGATTTAATAGCTATGTAATTCGTCCATGGCCGGCTGAAGGATCGCGCAAACCTTCAGTCGTAAGTACACCATATTCATTATTGTTAGTCGTCTTGTTGATTGTGATTCGTAGTCTTCAAGATGTAATCATACGAATTCGTTTTGTATTGTAATCATATGACTAATGATAATGTTTATTATTTCTCCCATTGTAATTGTTTTCTTATCTTTGTATTGTACAAGAACCCTAATAACTAATCTAGATGGATTTTGCACTTCTAGTTTAGGATAGATCACGATTTACGATCAACACACGTTCCAAACGTGTTTTCACAAGAAGGGTGGTCTTGGTTTTGGGAGTATAAGATCTTTTAATATGGCACTGTTGTACAAATGGAAATGGAGATTTCTTTCATGCCATGAGGCTTTATGGGTGAAAGTGATAAAGAACCTTTACCCAAAATCGTCTTCTATATGTTTAACTGGAACAGATGTAACATGTCGCACTTCAGGTATATGGCATTCCATCTTGAAACTTGTTCACGATTTACACATTGCAGCTACGGTTCCTGTTACCGTTATCAAGAGGAGAATTGGAAACGGGATGGATGTGTCGTTTTGGCACGACATTTGGATGAATGAGGCTCCTCTTGCTAGTCAATTTCCGCGCTTATATGCTTTAGAGACTCAAAAGAATATCAAACTAGGAGATATTTGGGATGGCCAATCGCCCATTGGAGATGGCGTCGCAACATCAGAGGAGGTATTGAAGATTCACAGCTGAATCAACTCCATGATCTTATCAAACAGGTTACAATAACTTCTGCCCCGGATCGATGGAGATGGTATCTTGAAGATATGGATGAGTTCTCGGTCAAGGGTTTAAGGTCTCATATCGATTGTTTATCCTTGCCATCCCATTATTTGGCGACTAGTTGGAACAAAATCGTGCCTAGGAAAGTTAATATTCATGCTTAGAGGGTTGTTAAAGATCGCATTCCTACTCGATTTAATTTGTGGTTCAGAGGAGTACATCACAATTCGCTGATTTGTCCTACATGTGGAAATGGCATTGAAACAACATTTCATGTTTTCTCGGACTGCTACATGGCTAAAAGAGTTTGGTATTCTATTCGTAAGTGGCTCAGTTTAGACATTCCTTTACATTATGATCCTGTCAACTTGCTTTCTTATGTGGAAAATATGGATAAGGCTAAGGCTATTAAGGATTTTGTGATCATCATTATTTTTAATGTTTGGTGGGAGCTATGGAAGTTTAGAAATGATACTGTTTTCAACCCATCTAAGAAAAGGGACGTTGTGCTTGTGGATGCCATTATCAATTCATCTTTCCTTTGGTTTCGGAACAGAAGCACAAAGACTATCATTGGTTGGGACGAGTGGATTAAAAATCCTTTATTAGCTTTCTAACTTACTCTTTGACTCGTCCGATTATTTTGTGTAGGTTGTTATTAAGTTGCATCTTCCTCAGGGCTTGTTTGAGGTCACATCAAAAACATCGCGAAGTGAAAATCGGTGGCTCGGCCTTCGTTGATGGGGTTTTTTCTTGTGTCTCGGGTCACTGTAATTGGCACAAGTTTTTTTCCCAACCTTTTTGTGATCTTTGCAGTCAAAGCTCCGAGATGGATCTAGTTTTGTAATTTGTTGATTACTAGATTTGTATATTTGTATTTTGACCTCTAGTACCTTGCTAGTTGGTCTTTCATTTAATAAAATTATTGCCGTTCTAAAAAAAAACTTCAATAATGATAGACTAGAATCTATATATGAGCTATAATTAGTTATTTAATATGATTGGACACCTCAAATAACGTTAAGTTTCCATTTCTCTTATGATGATGCATGAAAGTGCGTGTTGTTCTTGTTGGTGGACTAGAAAAATACTACTCGTATTGTTTTAGGAGAAATGCATGCTACACTCAATCGGATACGTTACAAGAGAACTAAAATTTATAGATTTATTTTGAATTTTGTAAAGTTATTAATTACATGTTAATAATCAATTAAACGTTTATTAGCTAGCTATACTATATATGTTTAGTTAAAATTTGCAATATATTGTTTGTCATTTTTGATTTCAATTAGCATATATATTTATAAACCCACAAGATAAATTTTAGGGTAAATTACACATATCATACCCGAGGTTTGTTCGAAACTACACTGGTCATACCTACAATTTAAAAATTACGCGAGACATACCCATCGTTGTCAAAAACTTACACTGACCATACATATCGCTGACGGTCGTCTATTTGACCGTTAAGTCAAGTCACGTGCCGTGCATGTGAGGTATCAAAACCGTAATTTTGTGCATACTTCAGGTATTATCCTTGTAATTCACCCTAAAAATAATAATTATTAAGAATTTAGAGTTTTATTTACACTTTAGTTTTTAAGTTGAAGATATAAAATTTATTATGAAAATATAGTTTTATTTTTTTCAATGAAAAGTATATTAAGAAAAATAATTGATACAAGAATGCATTTATTATTATATATATCATTATTATTTTGTTATATTTGTATAGTAAATTAAAAAAGGATTAGAACCATAAAAACCACTAAAATTTTTACTTTTATATTATTTTTATTTTATTATTATTTTTTTTATCATTTATTCTTGTTAAAAGAAACCTATTTAAAGAAATACAAAAAAATAATTAAAAAAAATATATAATTTTTTCGTATGGTTTGATGACATCCCCCTCAGATTAGAGGGGTAAAGCAAAGTCGAAGACTCGTCACGGTTTTAAAGTATAATTTCACATCACATTAGCAATCTGTAGCATTTTGGGTTTGAGGTTCTAAGGTTAGTTGTTAGTCTGACCTTAGATTTTCTAAGCCTTAACTTGTATCGTTTGATCACATTTTTTCATACATTTTTTATTTTTTTATTATGAAATAGGTTTTAAAAAAAAACAAATATATATATGTGAATTTTAATATAAAGTTCATTCCTTAGAGGACTGCCTAGCTAGCTTTGGTTAAACAAATTTTTTGTTTTCTTATATTTTTCCTTACAAAGAATTTGGTTAAACAAATTTTTTGTTTTCTTATATTTTTCCTTACAAAGAATTTGGTTAAACAAATTTTTTGTTTTCTTATATTTTTCCTTACAAAGAATTTGGTTAAACAAATTTTTTGTTTTCTTATATTTTTCCTTACAAAGAATTTGGTTAAACAAATTTTTTGTTTTCTTATATTTTTCCTTACAAAGAATTTGGTTAAACAAATTTTTTGTTTTCTTATATTTTTCCTTACAAAGAATTTGGTTAAACAAATTTTTTGTTTTCTTATATTTTTCCTTACAAAGAATTTGGTTAAACAAATTTTTTGTTTTCTTATATTTTTCCTTACAAAGAATTTGGTTAAACAAATTTTTTGTTTTCTTATATTTTTCCTTACAAAGAATTTGGTTAAACAAATTTTTTGTTTTCTTATATTTTTCCTTACAAAGAATTTGGTTAAACAAATTTTTTGTTTTCTTATATTTTTCCTTACAAAGAATTTGGTTAAACAAATTTTTTGTTTTCTTATATTTTTCCTTACAAAGAATTTGGTTAAACAAATTTTTTGTTTTCTTATATTTTTCCTTACAAAGAATTTGGTTAAACAAATTTTTTGTTTTCTTATATTTTTCCTTACAAAGAATTTGGTTAAACAAATTTTTTGTTTTCTTATATTTTTCCTTACAAAGAATTTGGTTAAACAAATTTTTTGTTTTCTTATATTTTTCCTTACAAAGAATTTGGTTAAACAAATTTTTTGTTTTCTTATATTTTTCCTTACAAAGAATTTGGTTAAACAAATTTTTTGTTTTCTTATATTTTTCCTTACAAAGAATTTGGTTAAACAAATTTTTTGTTTTCTTATATTTTTCCTTACAAAGAATTTGGTTAAACAAATTTTTTGTTTTCTTATATTTTTCCTTACAAAGAATTTGGTTAAACAAATTTTTTGTTTTCTTATATTTTTCCTTACAAAGAATTTGGTTAAACAAATTTTTTGTTTTCTTATATTTTTCCTTACAAAGAATTTGGTTAAACAAATTTTTTGTTTTCTTATATTTTTCCTTACAAAGAATTTGGTTAAACAAATTTTTTGTTTTCTTATATTTTTCCTTACAAAGAATTTGGTTAAACAAATTTTTTGTTTTCTTATATTTTTCCTTACAAAGAATTTGGTTAAACAAATTTTTTGTTTTCTTATATTTTTCCTTACAAAGAATTTGGTTAAACAAATTTTTTGTTTTCGGTTTAGAAAACCATTAAATAAAATTAAAGAACTTTTAAATATTTTAATTATTTGTTCATCATAGAAAAATGCAAAGAGAAATGATATAGAAAACTACATAATTAAATTTTCAAAAAATCAGTTATAAATATTTCATTATGTTTTTATTTATTTTATTTTTTTCTATTCAATTTGTTAAGAGAAAAAATTAAAGGTTTATTCTATCACATTGTTTTTGTCAAAAGACTATTTTCTCCCCCACTAGATTCACTACAATAAATTTATCGTTTGTACGCATTTTTTCTACGCACTCATCAAAAATGCGTAAAATTTTGTTAAGTTGTTCGCAATTAGAACTGCGTACAAATAGTCTACATTAAAAAGTGCGAAAAAAGTTACAAATTTCACAATTAAAAGTGTGAAGAAAAATGTTTACACACTAATAAGTGTGTACAATATTAGATATGTACGCGCTTTTAAATGTATAAATCGTTTTCTTCGCGAGTGATTTCTACGCACTGAAAAATCATTTCTTCGCGGGTTATCTCTACCCAAGTGCGTAGAAATCACTCGCGAAGAAATGATCTCCACACTTATAAGTGTATAAAGTATAAAATTTGTACACACTTATTAGTGTGAACATTTTTCTTCACATTTTTAAATGTGGAGCTTGTAGCTTTCTTCGCACTTTTTAATGTAAACTATTTGTAAACATTTGTAAGTGCGGACGATTTAACATAATTTTACGCACTTTTCGATATTGTTGATTATCATATTTGTCTTTCAAGAAAATTTTTTTTATAATAATATAATGCAATTTTTATTTATTTTATTTTTTTCTATTCAATTTGTTAAGAGAAAAAATTAAAGGTTTATTCTATCACATTGTTTTTGTCAAAAGACTATTTTCTCCCCCACTAGATTCACTACAATAAATTTATCGTTTGTACGCATTTTTTCTACGCACTCATCAAAAATGCGTAAAATTTTGTTAAGTTGTTCGCAATTAGAACTGCGTACAAATAGTCTACATTAAAAAGTGCGAAAAAAGTTACAAATTTCACAATTAAAAGTGTGAAGAAAAATGTTTACACACTAATAAGTGTGTACAATATTAGATATGTACGCGCTTTTAAATGTATAAATCGTTTTCTTCGCGGGTGATTTCTACGCACTGAAAAATCATTTCTTCGCGGGTTATCTCTACCCAAGTGCGTAGAAATCACTCGCGAAGAAATGATCTCCACACTTATAAGTGTATAAAGTATAAAATTTGTACACACTTATTAGTGTGAACATTTTTCTTCACATTTTTAAATGTGGAGCTTGTAACTTTTTTCGCACTTTTTAATGTAACTATTTGTACACATTTTTAAGTGCGAACGATTTAACATAATTTTACGCACTTTTCGATATTGTTGATTATCATATTTGTCTTTCAAGAAAATTTTTTTTATAATAATATAATGCAATTTTTATTTATTTGTAATTATCTATATTAATGTTTTGTGTTATAAATAAAAATGTGTTTTTATTTGAAAGTATATTATTTAAAGTTTTGAAAAGTAATTAAATTGAGTTTCAAATTTAAACAACTTAAAAGGGAAATGTGTAAAGGACTAGCTAGTGTAAAATTAAAGGAAGAGGGATGCTGATGTGACGGCCCTTGCATACCAAATACATTGATGTTAACTCTATTTGTAACACCCCGAGCTAGGCTCAGAATATTACTGAAAAGATATAGCGTATGCATGGGATTATCGTAGAACATGAACTATATGAGAAAAAGGGATTCGGTGAATCCAACATCAATAAACAAGTACATAATGCATAATACAAATAAGGGGCAAATGAATCCTGGATCCATGTAAGTCCAAGCCCAAGTTCTAGCACAAGCATCAATCAACCATCACATCTTGGATTCACTTGATTACCTGAAAAGTGTACTAAACAAAGTCAACACTAGGTTGGTGAGTTCGTAGTAATGGTTCATAAGGAACCATCCAAGTCACAAAATGTGTAAAGCATAAGCGAGTCATAACATGTACAATGTGTGAGTAAATCATAACTTACGGTGCACCAATGCATCACGCATGAATGTAAGGAGGGTTACTCATGGCGTAACCTAGCCATGTATTAGTACTCGTACAAGTGTCTAATCACAATAATTAAAGAAAGCATAACATGTGTGTCCAAACAATAAGACATCAAATAATGTATCATAAGTGTACCACAACAATAACGAAAACCACCACAACCACAATGTTCTCAAGTATGAGATACATGGTAGCACGTCGTACAAAAGCGCGTTCTCAAGTGTATGACACTTGGTAGTACATCAAACCAAACAATAAGTACAACAGCATGTTCTCAAGTGTAAGACACTTGGGAGTACGTCAAACAATCAATGAGTACAAACATAATCAATCTCAATCACAATTCCATCATACCACAAATCATCCAAAACCACAATGCACATACATTTCACATGACTTTACATTTAAGGAACCATAAATGCTTATATATAGGGTCACCCGCAGCCTTCCCACCACATCTACAACTCATTAAATGTATCATCGTCTTCCATGTATGTACTACTATCCTAATCATACCACACAATCCAAACCAAACACGTAATCCAACAACAATAGGTTAAACCCTCAACAAATCAATCAAACAAGCAATCAATCAATAAGACAAATCGTAACTCAAGCCAATCGATCAATAAGTACAAAAGCATGTTCTCAAGTGCAAGACACTTGGAAGTACATCAACCAATCAATAAGTACCAAAGCATGTTCTCAAGTGCAAGACACTTGGAAGTACATCAACCAATCAATAAGTACAAAGCATGTTCTCAAGTGCAAGACACTTGGAAGTACATCAACCAATCAATAAGTACAAAAGCATAATCAATCTCAATCACAAGTCCATCCATTTCCACTAAACAACACGTACATATAATTCGGAGGGTTTTACTTTCATCAAGTTCTAGATGCTTATGTATAGGGTCACCCGCAGCCTTCCCACCACATCTAAAACCCTTTGAAGGCATAACTGACTTCCATGTATGTACGACTATCCTAAATAATCACAATATCACAATCATATGCGTAAACCATCCAACAATCAATCAAACCATCCATCAATCAAACAATTAATCAAACAATCAATAAGCAGTCAATCAAATCAACCAAACAATCAAACAAGCACGTATGTGTACACTTTTTAGCCCGAATCTCAATTGAGTAGGGAGCTACGGAACTCACCTTGATCGGCAAAAGCAAGCTAAGAATGAGTTAAAGTTGAGTTATATTCGTTCATTGTTCTTCGTACGTCCACAACCTATAATTGAATGATATATATATACATTAATATGTAACAAGTTAAACCCTAGTTAGGTTTTCAAAAGGTGACTCATGACTTAATTAACTTCCGGGACTCTTATACAACTTAGGAGTGTTCAAGAACCAGTTTGAAACGGGTTAGAGTCGCCCCGAGATCGTCTTATGTACACAACTTAGTAATACACGTTTAAGTGACTTAAGTAAACATTCCATTTTGAGTTTTAGATTGACCATCGATTTTGAACAACGAATACAACTCAAATATGAGACCATAGGAGTTGGGAAATGACTCATTTAGAAGTTTGACTCGACCCAAGTGCAATGGAACCCTAGCTAGAAACGAAGCAGGAAACAAGATGATGCAGGCCACCGTCTAGGACGGTGGCACCCACCGTCTGGGACGGTTCTTTAGAAAAGCTTTACGCTGAAATGGTCTGTTTTACGCTGGTTTGAAAGGGGAGACGGTGAAAGGCACGAATCCAGACCACCGTCTGGGACGGTGGAACGAATATGGGCGCACAACAGCAGCACATCAACACAACTCGACCCATTTCACAACCAAAACCCGTTTTTGATCCAAAATTCAACCAAGGGACTTTCAACACTAGTTTTTACACAAAGTTATACTTAAATGAATATAAGTAAACGTCTTTTGACATAACCCACTCCTTAATTTCGATCCAAGACACTAAAATCATATCATAAATCTTCAAAATCCAAAAACAACCCTAATTAACCCTAACTAGACTAAGAATCCGTTTTGATGTTTTCTTGACCCATTTGAAACATTAATGGACGTGTATTAACATAAGTAAAGGTAACCCATTTCATAAAAACAATCTAAAACATCCATTTCTTGTTAAACCCGGTTTTGACCCATTTTACCCATTTTGCAAACCCTAATTTCGACCCATTAGGGTTTTGACCCGACTTATGAACCAAGAAAGCTTATACTTGACTAGAAACATGTAAATGAGTAATAAATGATGAATTTAAGATAAGTTTGGCTTACAAATTCTCGCACCAAGGACCCAAATCCGAAAATGACCCGATTAGAGAGATTTCTTGCACTTGAAAGATCAAACTTTTGATATAATGTAAAGAAGATGGTGATGAGGATAATTCTTGTAACAATTAGACTTGAATAACATTAAATGAAGTAGAAATCTAGAGAGGGAGTGAGTTTTGTGCTTGTGTGTGTGTTTTTTCCAAAGTTAGAGAGAGAGAGAGATAGATAGAGAATGGGTGGTGAAAGAGTGAGTGGGAGAGAAATGGGGAAAGATAGGGTTGTGTACAAGGGTTGTGGTTTGGCCCACGGGTTGACCCGTCTACACCACTACTCTCGAACCGTTTAGTATCGTATCACAATATAAGTGTCAATCGACCCATTTAGCGTATCGTACATTGTTATGTCTAACAAAATGAACTCATTCGTGTCGTTAATTAAATTCGTTAGTTAAATTGCGCGTGGAGTAAAAAGGTCAAAAGTCACGGATGTTACATCATTCCCCAGTTAATAGAATTTCGTCCTCGAAATTACAACGATTCTCACTCTCACAAAAGTGCCAATCTCGTTAATGTTATCCACCCTCATCACTTGTAGCACGCGGCTCCGTTTAGTATCATAGGGCAACCCAGGTTTCCACTCACATGTCGTTCGCATCCTAACCTTTCCGCCTCACACACATCATGGTTAATTCCCCAGTTAAGAGTCGTTCTTCTAGTTTGATAATGGTTGGAGCAGCAAACTCGGATTCGGCAAGAATCTCATTTTTTGGTAGTACGAAGAGGGAATTGGCCCAAAAATTGGATAGGGGTCAAGACGCGGGCGCCGGCGGCTGACTCAAGTGCCCCCCGAACCGCGCGAAATGGTCGCCTATTACACGGCTCACTAACTCTGCCTGGAGTGGTGATACCTATTATTCGTCGGCGGGGGCGGTCCGGCGATACGTAGATGACTTTTGGCTGGTACAACCACTCGATTGTCCACTTCTAATAAACGATATTGTGCCAATTCCAGTTTTAAACTACCGCAGACTTGTTTCATAGTTTTCAACTGAGCTCCCGGACCGAGGTCTTACTTTGACGCCTTGGGGAATTCCCCAGTTAAGAGAATTCTCCCTCACTTTCAAACTTTACTTTCTTAATCCGATTTTTATGACTCAAATGTTTACGTTTCCTCTTGTCTGTATCCATTAATTTTTAGGTTTTGTTCGTTCTTAGTGGTCATCACATAGTTTTGTTCAAACGGGGATTTTTTATTTTTTTATTATTTTATTATTTTTTTTAACGGTCCTTATCTTGTCACTCTTAACTTAACATTTGCACACTCTATAAGTCAAAACCGATTCTCATATAAAATCGAGAATCCTCAAGATTTTGGAATAAAATGTAATTAATAAAAATCTTTTTATAAGTTACAATTTGTTACACAATTAAATTTTGAAAATCACTAGACATTTACCAAGAATTTTATTGGTCTTTTTCATTCAAAAATTCTTCCCATATGTCTCAAAACATCTTACTATTATATTAGCAAAATTCATACGATTATAGGAGCCGTATTATGTAACAAGTTTTTAGTTTATAACTCGTTATATTATTAGGACCGGGTGACGTCGTACGCATCCTTCATACCAAGTGTTAGAAATTTTTCGCCATGATTCATCGGTCTCTGAGTTATAATTCCATCTTCTCAAACGAATTTATTGCCAACTTCCAGTAGTTTATTTATTATATCGTGGTTAACATTAAGTGCAATTTGTTGTAAATAGGTAACACCTATTATGACGATTTGACTTATAGTCAGCGCACTCGTGACGTGTTTCACCCATTGGTCGGCGGCTCATTCGCTGAAATCACATTTTTGCTCCCACTCCTGGCCGTCTGTCTGACAATGGGAGGGATCCTATCCACGACATCCAATCCTGACGGCACCTCATTCGTGTGATAGACAACGATCTAGCGATCCGTTTAAGGTCGAGAAGATTTGAGAATCGCACACTATAAGCACTCGAGATTCTTACATCTTACGTGTGACTCGTACTATGGCACTCAACTGGCTCATCATTCCCATGCTTATGAACTCTCGGTTCCACGTTAAGCTAGGCGTTCAATTAGATCAACTTTTGCCAATCGTGTACGTGTATATATACCACCCAATACCGTTTACACCTCAACTCTGTCTCTGCGACGTTCGTGTTTGCGAAATTTTACGTGTTGGGTAGACTTTTAGATTTCAATTTATTTGTTCAAGTTTATGGTTAGCCTAACCCAGGTCGTTCCTTCTCACGCATGGTAAAGTTTATAGTTGTATAGATGCTCAAAATAAATCCTTATGTACTCATTGTGACCCTCATTAATGGCATCACGGTTGTTTCCATCGTTATTCATCTCTTGTCATGCCACTTTAGTTATCTCAGGCATTTTCCTAAAGTTCAATCTTAGGGGCGTATAATACGATGAGGTTCTCATAATCATAATATGTAAGTCCCAACTCAATAGATGGTACTACCTGAAGACACCTCAATGTCGATGGTAAGGTTACTTTGCAATATAAACACTGAATTGGAGACGACCAGTTGCAGTGAGTGTATACCAAGTTCTGGATAGATTACTTATTATCGTGACAATAAGTAAATGACAATGCAATAATAGAAAGTACTTGTAAAGTAAATTGGTGAGACAATATGTATTTTTCAAGAGTAATTTATTTATTAACTTTAAATAAATTACAAGGTTGTTGCGGAACCAAGATAATACAAAGTATGTAAATATCCTAACAACCTATGAAATACAATTGATCTACACTTGGAAATTCTCTTGACAATCGAAACACTTAAAGTTGTGAAATGTTCCTTTTTGCGATTAAGAGAATATTGCACAAGTTCACCAAGAATATTGCAGGTTTGCTTGCAAAGACCTCTATTTATAGGCAAAGTTGACATTGGGATGTCAACTTTGGCCGTACAAATATGGTTGAGAACATTTAAGGAATAGCATTTAATTCCTTAAAATGCTGTGTAAAGTTACAGAATAAAGTAATTTTTCTCAACCTGCTTTATGTACCTTTTGTACTTTATACATAGATAAATCCTTTTATCCGTGTAATAGCACATAAAGCATAAAGGTCTTTCCTCGTAATCAGTGTAAAGCTTTGTAAGTACTTTACACTGATGGTCTCTAGTTTGTATCTGAGGAGAATGTCAACTGGGCTTCGCTGCCATTGTCATTCTTTATCTTCCACTTGTTGTCTTTGACTTCAACTGGAAGGATTCTTCATCTGGTCAGATCTCAACTGGAGGAATTCTTCAGTTGCGTTAACTGTACGTTGCAACTGGACTTCAATATATTTCTGGACAAATCTTCTTAGTCTCCAGATGCAACTGGAGACTGTCCAGTTTCAGCGAAACTGGTCCTAACAAATTCCCCCTATTTGTCCTGAAATATTACCAAGTATTTTTCAGCTCTTGTATCTATACAAGTATGAACTGAAAGACTTGTTCGATTAAACCTATCTAAGTTTTCCAAGGCATTTTTATAGATCAATAAATGCCTTGGGTTTTTCTTTTGAGTTTGTTAGATTCAATCTGTTATCTACCTTGTGGTTACAAACTGGTAACTTCATTTATACAAGGAAATGAAATTTACATAAGTTACAGAATGTAAATAAAATTACAAGTAGATAATTCGAAAGGAAAACTTAATCAGATGGCCCTTCGCCAGTTCTCCTTCTCTTTGACACTGAAGATAGAGAATGGCAATGGCAGCGAAGCCTAGTTGACAACAAATTGCCTTTCAAGAGGATTGTCAGTTTTGACTAGTGGCCCTCTAGTATAACTGACTTCAACATGAAAGTACTTGGTGCCTGGCTTGATTGTTACAAAAACACCATTGATTGCCCCACTGTGCTTTCTGGTTGCCATGATCTGGGAATAATAGTTTCTGGCTTCAGATTCATTTGAAATTTTAATAGTCCCAGCTCCAACAGCCTGCACAGCAACCTTGATGTCATCATTTGAGACTTCTCCAGTTGGTTCAAGGAAGGTTCTTAGATCAGCATCTCTGTGCAGTGGTTTTCTTGGTTGAGGGTTCCTTCTTGGTGGATTCAAGACCCTTTTCACAACCTTCTTAACATTTTCAATTCTTTTCAGAATCCTACTGGTCCGATTCTCTTTAGCCTTCTCCACTGATATATTCAAATTTCTGGCATCATGCTCAGCTTCATCATCAGGATAGTGCCTGTCCAGTTCAATGTCAAGCATTTCTTTTAACATGCCCACTATCCTTGCATCATCTTTCACTCTGGCATATTCCTCCTTTGTGATTCCCAACAGGTGAGCATCACTTATATCAAGTAATTTGATCTTAGCAAGATGTTCTCCAAGCCTTGCCAATCGTTTGCTTCAGCTTGGTTTGGCTTGTTTCATTTTCTTTCTTTCCTTAATTTGATCTCTAAGCCTTGCCAATCATTTGCTATCACTTTCTGAGACTGGAGGAAGCAAATCAACATTGCCAGTTTCTAACATTGGTACATCAGTGTCCGGCTGAGCAGATTCATCAGATGCTATTTCTTTGCCCTTATCCACATTCCCCCTATCAATCACATCTACATCCTCTTCAACCCTTTGCTCACCAGTTTCAGTACTGGCAGCCACAACCATTTCTCTACCAGATTGACTTCTAGATGGAGTACTTTCAGTTGCAATTGGTGCAAGGACTGCACTTCTTTCCCCCTTGGCAGCATCTAGACCTGCCCTTATGACTTCCCATTCAGAATGGTGAGATGGCAACCGGTCAAGAGGCTGCCATGATTGCAAGTCCTTGCATTCTTTAAATATTGTGCACATCATCCTGAAAGATCTCTACAGATGGTTGGTTTCTTTAGACTGGGTCAGAACATTTGCTGCCACTTGTTGCTGACCAGTTTTCAGTTCATCCAAGGTCTTAGAATCTTCATTCAGACCAGAAACCACCTTTTCCTTAACCTCTTCATCCTTTTTCTTCAAATTTTACACTTCAGTTGTCAGTTTGTCAATAGACTGAGTGTGAGTTGATACCTGGGTGTTTAATGTGTCTATGCTGCCCCTCAACTGGTTGATCTCATTAGTGAGTGGGGCCAATCAACCTGAGGAGTGGCCAGCTTGGTGATCTCAGCTATCACCTTTTCAATCAATTGTGTTTCTCTTGCACCCAGCGTATCATCAATTTTCTGACCAACTGAAGTCATCAACTGCTGCCCAAGCTCAGTCACATTCAAGCCAGGTTTTTCAACTAATTCCTTAACCTGCTTTTCAATCTCCTTCAAATCAACTTCCGATTGTCTGACAGTATTACCCAGCAAGTTGGAGATTGAAGTGGTGACTTTGGTCTGAGTAAGGTCGAAGGCTTCCTTTAGAGAAGTTGCCAGATTGTTACAGCCTTCGACCAGCTCATTGAGCTTCTTGAATACCAGATCCTCATTTTCAGCAAACTTGTTAATCCCCAGATTAACAACCTTAGAATTTTTAGTTGTGTCCTTGTTGTATCTGGAGAGGGACTTGGTATTTTTATCAATTGCCTTTTGAACATCCTCCACCCTTTGAATAAGGTTTTGGATGTCGGCTTGGAAAGAGGCAAATTGAGTGTCCAGTGACGGAGGAGAACGTGTCACTGGACCAGCAGCAGCTACCACTGGAGTAACTAGAGGAGGCAAATTGAGAGAAGCCTCCCTAGTTGACATCACAAAAGTTGAGGGAATAATAATAGGAGTGGTGGAAGAAGGAAGGAGAGGAAATTTAAATTGTTGGACATGCTGAGAATGCTCAGGTGTGTCCAACGGCGGCGGTGGTGGTGGCATTTCTCGAAGGAGTGAGAACTGCCCAGATGGTGATGGTGTCATACGTCTGTTGCCAGATGTATAGCTGTAAGTGGGAAATGGATTTTCAGTAAGCTCATTTTCTTGAGATGGTAAAATTGAAATTGAAGTATCTGGAGGCGAGACATGAGATGAAGGGTTTTGATCTTGTACAGAAGACTCAAAAATCTCAATGTCTGATGCAGTACCTTCAGAATCCGAAGATTCAATAAGGATTTCCTCGTCATTAACACTCATGTCCAGATCCATGAATGTAACTGAGGGCTGACCAGATGGGTCAGTCTCCAGATGACCTTCTCCAGTTTCCTGGAAGGTTGCATCTGTTGGAGGATCAGTTACCGAGGTAACTTCACCAGGGAT
Source organism: Erigeron breviscapus (assembly GCA_034093135.1). NCBI lineage: Eukaryota > Viridiplantae > Streptophyta > Magnoliopsida > Asterales > Asteraceae > Erigeron > Erigeron breviscapus. Next base: position 262,279,331 of record CM067167.1, read on the forward strand.
AGAGGTCACTGGGGTTGCCTCAGTTATAATTGCTCTATCCATAATCATAACATCATCAGCCGTAGAGTTTGGAACCTCAGTCTCCAGCAGTGACTGGCCAGAGACGTCGTCAGTTCGTGCAAGAGAAGTGTCAGAAGATAGGCCGTGGACACTTTGTGCAGACTCTAACTCTATTCTGGGTTGGGGTAGCCCAGTATCATCTTCACTACCCTCTCCTACAGAAATTGCGAGGATGGCTGCTTGTGGTTGTCCCATTTGACTTTCTCCAGGTTCCTGTTGGGAGGTCTCCAGGGTAGATTGTTGAGGGGACAGAGACGCTAGAGCTGGAGGGGTTAGACTGTTGCCTGGGTTCGGTAATGGTCACAATTCCAGCAGACGAACTGGTGGGTCCCTCATTATTTTGAGGCCCGCCCAGTTGTCTTTCCGACTCACCTTGGACTGGTGCATCGGTTTTAGAGAATGCCAGCAACATTCTCTGAGGGATCTCAACCTCCCCATCGACAGATGTTAGGGAGTCAAGATTCCTCAACAACTCTGGGACAGTGTACAATGATTAAGTATTATGATATGCTTCACTGCCCAGAAGTTGTAGGAAACAGAGTGACAAATACCTGGAGAAGGGGATGCATAATCCCCTGGAGCCCTTCAGTTTAATACCAGGCTTCTGAATAAAATATCAGTAAAGTCCACTCTGAGTCCATTCCACAAGCAGTAAGCCATCTCTGCTTGTGTGGAGTTGATCTGGTCCAATCCACCAGAACTCCCACCCATACTTTCAACTAGGTGAATGAAGAAGTACCTCCAGGATGGTGAGAGGCCCTTCATAGTCATAGCACCTTTGAGTTTCAATACCCCATTTTCCAAACACTCCTTGTTTCCCATATCAAGGAGTACTTGGTGAAAATTAATATTTTGGGATATCACAACTGGAGATTCACCCTCTCTCCAGTAGTTGAGGTGCAGAGCATCCCTCAACGTTTCAGCAGTAATAGTACACTGGATTGATCCATCTTTAAGGGTGAAAGAGATAGATGAACAATCTTCTGAAAGTTCTGCTGTGTACCAAAACTCACACAAGTACTCATGGTACATCTTGCGTGGGTTGAGGGAAAAAGACTCGCCGAGGGGAGAATCACGAAGAAAGGTTTGGATTCTCCCGATTAATGTATCGGCGGCTTGAGTCCCTCTCAAACTAGCCATTGGATTGTTTGGATTTAATTTTATTGATGCAGAATTTGAAGGGGCACCACTGGCTCGTTTGACATTTTGAGATGGATTATAAGGGACTGTAAGCAGATTTACATCCCTACTTCTAGATTTAGGTGCCATTATAGATAGATTTGAATATGAAACTGAAAATTTGGGAATTAGGGTTTTGATTTATGAAGCATAGAGATAAATGAAGAGTTTGATGATGATTGGAAGTAAATGAAAGAATGTAAAATAAAGTAAATGTGATCGGAGTAAATAAGAGTATTTATAAGGAAAAATTATGATCCCAATGAAATACCAAGAATTATTTTATTATCAAAAATCAATTTTGTATATATTTTTACAAAAGTAAATTTGAATTTTGAACCAAAAATTTAATTCTCCGTGTTAGCATTAAATGCTACGACGGCTTAACTTACCCACGCGCCCACTAATTTTCATTTTCCAATAAAAACAGTTGTCTTTTACCAAAAATGACTTCAAGCACGTCATATGACGATATTGAGTAGGTTAAAACACTCGAGTATCATCACGTGTCACAAGTATTGACCAAGTATTTTCCAACGTTATGAAAATCTGGTTGACTACCAGTTTTAAGACAAGACTGAACCTGTACACTGGAGGATTAGTCCAGTGCCAGTTTCCAACTGGAGAGTTCTCCAGTTGCCATTTTCAAACAAAAGGAATTTTGGTAAGAAAATTTATTTTGAGTCTCTCCCCCTAAAATGATGATCCAGAAATCGATTAATGCCAGGATAGTATCACAAAGGCGTTCGATAGCCTGGCGAGCAAAGATTATCTGAACCTCCTCAACTGGAGAACTTCATCAGTGTCACTGACGCGTTCATAACAAAAAATCTCCAGTTTTAAGGATTTAACATTCCTAGTTCGCTGATGAGATGTTTAAAAGTTTTCTCATCAAGAGGTTTTGTAAAAACATCAGTGAGCTGTTTGTCAGTGGGGATGAAATGAATTTCAATGTCTTCTTTCATAACATGATCACGAATGAAATGATACCTGATGTCAATATGCTTTGTCTTAGAGTGCATCACTGGGTTGTGAGATATAGCAATTGCACTGGTGTTGTCACAAAAGATTGGGGTTCTTGTATACTTTTGACCATAATCTAGTAACTGGTTCTTGATCCAGAGAATCTGGGCACAGCAACTGGCCGCAGAAATGTACTCTGCCTCAGCAGTGGACATAGAGACTGACGTCTGCTTCTTGCTGGTCCAACTCACCAGTTTTCCTCCAAGGAAATGACAACCACTAGTTGTTGATTTTCTATCTATCTTACAACCTGCATGATCTGAATCTGAATAACCCATTAGATCTAACCCAGAGCCTTTGGGGTACCAAAGACCAAGGCTAGAACACCCTTTCAGGTATCTGAAGATGCGCTTAACAGCGTGCAAATGTGATTCTTTTGGGTTAGCCTGAAATCTGGGCACAGCAACTGGCCGCAGAAATGTACTCTGCCTCAGCAGTGGACATAGAGACTGACGTCTGCTTCTTGCTGGTCCAACTCACCAGTTTTCCTCCAAGGAAATGACAACCACTAGTTGTTGATTTTCTATCTATCTTACAACCTGCATGATCTGAATCTGAATAACCCATTAGATCTAACCCAGAGCCTTTGGGGTACCAAAGACCAAGGCTAGAACACCCTTTCAGGTATCTGAAGATGCGCTTAACAGCGTGCAAATGTGATTCTTTTGGGTTAGCCTGAAATCTGGCACATAGACATGTTGCAAACATTATATCTAGTCGACGGGCAGTTAAATAAATCAGTGAACCAACCATACCACGATATTCAGTGGTGTTCACTGGTTTGCCAGTTGGGTCAGAGTCCAAATTTAAAGGTGTTGCAATAGGTGTGTTTTTCGATGGGATTGAATCATATTTGTATTTTCGTAACAAATCTCTGACATATTTTTCTTGGTTTATAAAAATTCCATTTTCAGTTTGCTTAATCTGAAGACCCAAGAAAAATGTTAATTCTCCCATTAAACTCATTTCATACTCAGATGACATGATTTTAGAAAACCTTTTACACATTGCATCATCAGTTGAACCAAATATAATGTCATCAACATAAATTTGTACCAATAAGATATTACCTTTTTCTTTCAAGATAAATAAGGTATTATCTATCGCACCTCTTTGAAAGCCATTTTTAAGAAGATGTTTAGTTAAAGTATCATACCAGGCTCTTGGGGCTTGTCTAAGACCATACAAAGCTTTGTTCAGTCTATATACCCAGTGAGGATGCTTCTCATTGATGAAGCCTGGAGTCTGCTTAACATACACTTCTTCTTCCAATGTTCCATTAAGGAACGCACTTTTGACATCCATCTGGAAGACTTTGAACTGCAGATGGACTGCATAAGCCAGAAATATTATGATGGCTTCAAGTCTTGCAACTGGAGCAAAAGTTTCATCAAAATCAACGCCTTCTGCCTGACAATAACCCTGGGCAACTAATCTGACTTTGTTTCTGACAACATTGCCATCTTCATCCATCTTATTTCGTAGACCCATCTAGTACCAATGGGTTCTTTCTTTAACCCTGGTGGACAAGGAACAAGTTCCCACACATTATTCCTTTCAAATTGGATGAGCTCTTCTTGCATAGCTTCCACCCAGCTTGGGTCTGGCATAACCTCGTCAATCTTCTTCGGTTCAATTAGTGATAAGAATGTGACATTTAAGCATTGCTCACTGGTGGCTCTTCTAGTCTGAACCCCACTACTTGGATCTCCCATAATCTGTTCAATTGGATGTGCTCGAGTCCATTTAGTGTATTAACTAGGCTGGTGTAATACAATATCAGTGCAAGTCACCTGGCGATCTTCTTCAGTTGCAGCAGCTTCTGGAGGAGGATCAGTCCAAACTACTTCTATATCCTCATCAGAGTCAATGAGGTCACGATTTGCATCATGAAATTCTTCATTAAAAGGCATTTCTTGAAGAACTGGAGAAGTTAGAGTTTGAACTGGTGCTGATATTGGAGTGGCACAAACATCAGATCCAATCACCAGTTTCTGTGGTAAGTTGAAACTGATGGAGGGATAAAATGAGGTGTCACTGGTGGTGCTCTTCTTCTTAACTGGTTCCAATTGAGTGTAACTGGAAACATCTTCTGGTGAAACAACTGACTGGTGAACTTGGTCAGTTTCACCAATATTTATTGGAACGACTGGAGAGATATCAAGGTTTGGTCTCTTGTAGATTGCTTCATTTGATTCGTCAAATGTGACATGAATTGTCTCATGAACCTTTTGGAGTCTATAATTATAAATTCTAAAGGCCTTTCGAATATCTGAATAGCCTAAAAATACACCTTCATCAGCTTTTGCATCAAACTTTCCAAGCTGACTGGAATCATTTAAAATATAAACTGGACAACCAAATACATGAAAATATCCAATATTTGGTTTCTGATTCCTGAGTACTTCATAGGCAGTCTTCTTATGTCTCTTGATGTAGACTGACCGGTTTTGGGTGTGACAAGCAGTTGCAACTGCTTCAACCCAGAAACTGGTGGGAAGACCTGATTCAGATAGCATACTTCTGGCCGCTTCTATCAGTGTGCGATTCTTTCTTTCCACAACTCCATTCTGCTCTGGAGAGTGTGCTGATGAGAAGTTTTGAGAGATGCCAGTGTCATTGCAAAATGTTTCAAGTACCTTATTTTAAAATTCAGTACCATTATCACTTCGCAACTGACAGACTTTTCGAGTATACTTGAGTTCAATTCTTTTGATGAGAGAGATGATTTCAGCAGGTGCATCACTTTTGGATCTGATGAATACAACCGAACAATATTTGGTGAATTCATCGACCACAACTAGAGTGTACTTCTTTCCAGCTCTAGTTTGAACATTCACTGAACCAAAGAGATCCATATGAAGCATGTGAAGAGGTTCAGTGATGCTAAAGTTTTGCCTTGTTTTGAAGCTGGCCCTTTTCTGCTTGCCCATCTCACACCCTGGACATGGCTTTTCTTTATTGAAAGAAATCTGAGGTATCCCATCAACCAGTTGTTTACGAGACAACTTGTTAATATTTTTGAAATTAAGATGGGATAATCTTTTATGCCATAGCAGTTGGTGTCCTCATCAGCCTTGGTATATAAGCACTGCTCTTTTGGAGCAGGTTCCATATCCATGATGTACACATTTCCTTTTCTTGGTGCAACCATCACCACTTTCCAATCCTTGTTAAATATGGTGCCTTGAGCAATATCGAACATAACTCTGTAGCCATCATCACAAAGTTGGCTTACACTGATCAGGTTGTATTTCAAACCATTCACAAATGCAACTCTTTTGAATTCGACCTGTCCGTTATTGAGCACACCATATCCTTCAGTCTTTCCACTTTGATCATTACCAAACGTCACTGCCGGTCCATCTTGGACAGTGAACTCTTCAAGCAGGGGCTTACATCCGGTCATAGTCCGGCCAGCTGCGCTGTCCAGATACCAGGTGTTCTTCTTTCAATCGCCCTGCACACCCACAAAAATCATTAGTTATTTTTGTGAACCCATCATTTCTTGATGGGTTCACTGGACTTCACTACAGAAGTCTCAGCTGATTGTTGTTGTGTTAAACTGAAGGCTGCATCTGGATCTTTTTTACCAGCTCCAGGTGCAGGAGTAAAAACGATTAGTATTTGATACTTGCTCCCCTTTTTCTTATCAGATTTTGTTCCAGATGGAACATTCTTTTGTTTTGGTTTTGAAGGGGGTTTAATATTTTGTTTTGGTTTTGAAGGGGGTTTAATATTTTGTTTTTCAACTGGAGGTGATGAACCTCCTTCCAGATTTTTAATTCTGGCAGTACAACTCTGAACCTGTCTAGACAAAAGTTGGAGTTGACTTTCCAGTTTAGACAAAATATTATTTTCATCAGGCTGCTGAACCTTGGACCTTGGTTCAGCTGGAGTTTTGGTCTTTTGAGTCTTGGGCTCCTTAGACTTCTGAGGTAAAGGCTTGTTACCAGATGCCTTTTTAACTGGAGCTCTAGCCTGATTGGCTCCAGGTTTAACCTCAATGGGGGTGGTCTCAATGGGATCAGTTTCGACAATCTCAGGTTGATCATATGGAGTTTCAACCCTGAGAGCTGGAGGCAATGCATGAAGATCTGGTATGAGAGCTGCCATTTCAAGATCTCCAGATTTCCATGCATTTTTCTGGGCATCAATAGTTCTAGAAAATGCATCATAATTCTTTCCAGATGCTTTTACCCACGACTTGATAATCATTTGTTCTTTTTCAAGATCAGATTTTGATTTTTGATTTTCAAGTTCAAACGCCTCAATTTTCAAAACTGACTCCTTGAGAGCCAACTGGACACTTTGTAAATCATTTAATTGTGGTTTAACATTGTTCAGTTCAGTTAAGATAGTATCCAGATATCTTTCACTGTCTGCTCTAACAGTTTCCACAAAAGCCAAATCACCACTTAATGATTCAGCAAGGTCCAGTTTCAGTTCTGGATCAACCTGGTTGTCATAATCACATACCTTTTTCAAAATGATGTCCACCCATCTTCCAGTGATGACATCTTCCTTTGCCACATGCTGCTGTTGATCTTCCAAGGCCATGAAACACATGTCCCTTTCCTCATCATCAACTGATGAGTCATCAGAGTACTCCCATTTTCCCTCAGTTTGTGCCATCAAGCACTGATCCTTTTCTTTTTCCATGGACAGGAGGGCAATCTGGGCCTTAAGCTTCTTATATTTAGCTTTATAGCTATCATCAGGCCGATTGAAATTTGGGACAGAGGGACCAGTTTGGTTGTTCATCTGACTAGATCTGCATTCCTTCATAAAATGACCTTTCATACCGCATTTATAGCAGGTAAGATTGGTTTTATCCAGAGAGTTGGAGCTGGAAGCATTGTTTGGGCCATTAAATCTTTTAGATTTATGCTTAAACCTATTAAAGGTTTTAGCAATCATGGCTACCAGATCATCATCGTCAGTTCCATCACAACCATCACTGATTTCAGTGGTCAGGCCAGAGTTCAAGAAACTGTTTAACATCTCCTTCATTGAGTGTGACTGGATACTCTCTGCAGACATTAAAGCAGCACAAGGTCGCTCAGTTACGCTAGCAACCTTGGGACTCTGGGCATGGTTCATGGCATCCTGCTCAGCCACCAATCTTGCTGCATTATTATCTTCAGTGAATCTGAAGGCTCCACAGAGCGATGCAAGAGTGTGACTGTGCAGGGTTTTACCTTGTCTTAAGATAAGAACCATATTTTCCCATTTGGAAGGAAGAATATCACAAAACTTCTCAAGAAGAATATCCTTATCCTTCTCAACTCCCAAGCCTCTCAACTGATTAATGAGGCTAGAAAACCTGGTGTAGGTACCAGTTAGACTTTCATTGGGAAGAGCAAAGAAGGATTCATACTTCTTGTTCAGGGCAACCTTTCTGGTGACAATGGTGTCATCACCTCCTTCAAACTGAATGACTAATTCATCCCATATTGCCTTGGCACTGGGGAACAACACAAGTGTTGGAATTAGGTCTTCAGGGACAGCTCCAAGGATCATGTTCTTGAGTCTGGTGTCCAGATCTACAAGTCTACGATCCTTATTAGACCAGTGGTCTTTGAGCTTTTCTCTGGAACCTCTTCTTCCAGTAGGATCTAGAAGAGGACTTACCCCAAGAGACATGGGTATATATGGTCCATCCTTAAGGATTTTCAACATATACCTCTCTATCCCACCAAAATGCAAGAGCATTCTGGCCTTCCATGTACCAAAGGTCTCACTATTTCCATCAAATTTGGGAACAGGAGTGTTAGAATAATGTACATGGACATGGTTTGGGGCAGTAGGAGGAGGAGGGTTTGTATTAACATTTTGAACAGGTGGTGTATTAACATTTTGAACAGGTGGTGTATTAACATTTAGGGGGTTTTCACCTTGACCAGAACCATCCCCACCTTTAGTAGTAGTCATCTAAGCAGATCTAGGCAAGTATATTAGCCTTCTGCTCTGATACCACTTGTAAGTCCCAACTCAATAGATGGTACTACCTGAAGACACCTCAATGTCGATGGTGAGGTTACTTTGCAATATAAACACTGAACTGGAGACGACCAGTTGCAGTGAGTGTATACCAAGTTCTGGATAGATTACTTATTATCGTGACAATAAGTAAATGACAATGCAATAATAGAAAGTACTTGTAAAGTAAATTGGTGAGACAATATGTATTTTTCAAGAGTAATTTATTTATTAACTTTAAATAAATTACAAGGTTGTTGCGGAACCAAGATAATACAAAGTATGTAAATATCCTAACAACCTATGAAATACAATTGATATACACTTGGAAATTCTCTTGACAATCGAAACACTTAAAGTTGTGAAATGTTCCTTTTTGCGATTGAGAGAATATTGCACAAGTTCACCAAGAATATTGCAGGTTTGCAAAGTGTAATTTCTTGTTGTGCAAAGACCTCTATTTATAGGCAAAGTTGACATTGGGATGTCAACTTTGGCCGTACAAATATGGTTGAGAACATTTAAGGAATAACATTTAATTCCTTAAAATGCTGTGTAAAGTTACAGAATAAAGTAACTTTTCTCAACCTGCTTTATGTACCTTTTGTACTTTATACATAGATAAATCCTTTTATCCGTGTAATAGCACATAAAGCATAAAGGTCTTTTCCTCGTAATCATTGTAAAGCTTTGTAAGTACTTTACACTGATGGTCTCCAGTTTGTATCTGAGGAGAATGTCAACTGGGCTTCGCTGCCATTGTCATTCTTTATCTTCCACTTGTTGTCTTTGACTTCAACTGGAAGGATTCTTCATCTGGTCAGATCTCAACTGGAGGAAGTCTTCAGTTGCGTTAACTGTACGTTGCAACTGGACTTCAATATATTTCTGGACAAATCTTCTTAGTCTCCAGATGCAACTGGAGACTGTCCAGTTTCAGCGAAACTGGTCCTAACAAATTCCCCCTATTTGTCCTGAAATATTACCAAGTATTTTTCAGCTCTTGTATCTATACAAGTATGAACTGAAAGACTTGTTCGATTAAACCTATCTAAGTTTTCCAAGGCATTTTTATAGATCAATAAATGCCTTGGGTTTTTCTTTTGAGTTTGTTAGATTCAATCTGTTATCTACCTTGTGGTTACAAACTGGTAACTTCATTTATACAAGGAAATGAAATTTACATAAGTTACAGAATGTAAATAAAATTACAAGTAGATAATTCGAAAGGAAAACTTAATCAGATGGCCCTTCGCCAGTTCTCCTTCTCTTTGACACTGAAGAGATAGGACGAGAGTCTTCAGGATCAATGTTCAACTTTACCACCTTTATGTACCTTTTTGCAATTAAATAATAAGATAAATCTTATTATCCGGGTAAAGGTACATAAAGCATAAAAGTCAATTCCTCGTAATCAGTGTAAAGCTTTGTAAGAGCTTTCCACTGATGGTCTCCAATTTGTAACTGACTAGAATGTCAACTGGGCTTCGCTGCCATTGCCATTCTCTATCTTCCATTGGTTGTCTTCGACTTCAACTGGAATGATTCTTCAACTTGGTCAGTTCTCAACTGGAGGAAGTCTTCAGTTGCGTTGACTGTACGGTGCAACTGGACTTCAATATATTTCTCTACAAATCATCTAGGTCTCCAGTTTCATTAGGACAGTTCCACCTTAGACTGGCCAGTTTACCAGGTGAACTGGTCCTAACACAAAATATCCTCATTGTTCACCATAATGCCAATACTAGTCCAAATCATGGATGTCTAGACAAATCACACCAATTCCTCAACAACTAAATGATTCAAATTAGACCTAAAACATTTAAAACAACATGTCATACGTGTTTCATATTACTATGCTAAGGACAATATATCAAAGTTCTCAAGTAATCGTTATCTATCATGTTCTTGTGCCAAGTTCACAACAATTGTCCACCATCAAAACCAAGTACTCATATTCAACACATCACATCACAAGCAACTAAAACAAGTCAACTAGAACAAGTGGTTTAAAGTATAATTCGAATCCGATATGCCCTCTAGTTTTTGACCGGGTATGTATACAGGGTGTACCAACGACTAACCCTCCACCCAACCAACTCCCATTAAACATATCGGTTCCTTATTATACTCTAAGCCAACATGTGCAATCCGTGATGTCATTAACTTGTTATAATACTGGGTGACCATAAAATAGTTGATCAGGCTCTTTTAGGGTTGCCACAATATTATACTAAGTTAATGTCATAACTTCATTTTGCCCTAAATCATCAAACTATCACCAATCAATAACAACAATCCATCTCAATCACATTGTACACATTAATCACATTGTACTCATCACACATTCATCACATTGTACTTGTCACAACATAACACATTGTTCATCTAGTACGCATCACAAAACAACACGTTGTCCAATCGTACTCATATTGTCACATAAATGGTCTCGTCTACGAACTCACAATGCATACTTTCCAGGGTTCATACAATTTCACGTTGCACACAAAATTCCTAACCATGCATGCTATATGAAGAGTTTTAACTAAAGTCGTAGTCTGGGTCAAACCGCCTAATTCTCTACGACCAAGCATGGGTCACCATTCTGTAACACCCCGAGCTAGGCTCAGAATATTACTGAAAAGATATAGCGTATGCATGGGATTATCGTAGAACATGAACTATATGAGAAAAAGGAATTCGGTGAATCCAACATCAATAAACAAGTACATAATGCATAATACAAATAAGGGGCAAATGAATCCTGGATCCATGTAAGTCCAAGCCCAAGTTCTAGCACAAGCATCAATCAACCATCACATCTTGGATTCACTTGATTACCTGAAAAGTGTACTAAACAAAGTCAACACTAGGTTGGTGAGTTCGTAGTAATGGTTCATAAGGAACCATCCAAGTCACAAAATGTGTAAAGTATAAGCGAGTCATAACATGTACAAAGTGTGAGTAAATCATAACTTACGGTGCACCAATGCATCACACATGAATGTAAGGAGGGTTACTCATGGCGTAACCTAGCCATGTATTAGTACTCGTACAAGTGTCTAATCACAATAATTAAAGAAAGCATAACATGTGTGTCCAAACAATAAGACATCAAATAATGTATCATAAGTGTACCACAACAACAACGAAAACCACCACAACCACAATGTTCTCAAGTATGAAATACTTGGTAGTACGTTGTACAAAAGCGCGTTCTCAAGTGTATGACACTTGGTAGTACATCAAACCAAACAATAAGTACAACAGCATGTTCTCAAGTGTAAGACACTTGGGAGTACGTCAAACAATCAATGAGTACAAACATAATCAATCTCAATCACAATTCCATCATACCACAAATCATCCAAAACCACAATGCACATACATTTCACACGACTTTACATTTAAGGAACCATAGATGCTTATATATAGGGTCACCCGCAGCCTTCCCACCTCATCTACAACTCATTAAATGTATCATCGTCTTCCATGTATGTACTACTATCCTAATCATACCACACAATCCAAACCAAACACGTAATCCAACAACAATAGGTTAAACCCTCAACAAATCAATCAAACAAGCAATCAAGCAATAAGACAAATCGTAACTCAAGCCAATCGATCAATAAGTACAAAAGCATGTTCTCAAGTGCAAGACACTTGGAAGTACATCAACCAATCAATAAGTACCAAAGCATGTTCTCAAGTGCAAGACACTTGGAAGTACATCAACCAATCAATAAGTACCAAAGCATGTTCTCAAGTGCAAGACACTTGGAAGTACATCAACCAATCAATAAGTACCAAAGCATGTTCTCAAGTGCAAGACACTTGGAAGTACATCAACCAATCAATAAGTACCAAAGCATGTTCTCAAGTGCAAGACACTTGGAAGTACATCAACCAATCAATAAGTACCAAAGCATGTTCTCAAGTGCAAGACACTTGGAAGTACATCAACCAATCAATAAGTACAAAAGCATAATCAATCTCAATCACAATTCCATCATACCACAAATCATCCAAAACCACAATGCACATACATTTCACACGACTTTACATTTAAGGAACCATAGATGCTTATATATAGGGTCACCCGCAGCCTTCCCACCACATCTAAAACCCTTTGAAGGCATAACTGACTTCCATGTATGTACGACTATCCTAAATAATCACAATATCACAATCATATGCGTAAACCATCCAACAATCAATCAAACCATCCATCAATCAAACAATTAATCAAACAATCAATAAGCAGTCAATCAAATCAACCAAACAATCAAACAAGCACGTATGTGTACACTTTTTAGCCCGAATCTCAATTGAATAGGGAGCTACGGAACTCACCTTGATCGGCAAAAGCAAGCTAAGAATGAGTTAAAGTTGAGTTATATTTGTTCACTGTTCTTCGTACGTCCACAACCTATAATTGAATGATATATATATACATTAATATGTAACAAGTGAAACCCTAGTTAGGTTTTCAAAAGGTGATTTGTAACACCCCAACATGGCGGAATCATGGGGTATCACTTAGAAAAGCACAGCACGACATGGGAATTATGTAGAGTCAACTATATGAAAACATAGGATTGAAACAATCCTTAAACTTGTACAAACGTATACAATCATCAACATTCATTGAAATACATGTTCAATCAATAATAAAAGGCAATTTAATTGATAGTAGTTGATCCTAAAAGTAACCCATAAAAGGGAAGTAAGGATCATGGATCCAGAAAGTCCAAAACTAGTCCAATCCTAGCAAGTATGCATGCAATCATCCATTTTGTCTCTAATTAACTTGATTACCTGAAAAGTGTACTAAAGAGCGTCAACATAAAGTTGGTGAGTTCGTAGGGACAAGTAACAAGGAATAACCGTATCGGATACAACCGTTAACAATAAGTGAGGATTAGGAGAACTAATCACATCCAAGGAAAACCTATAAGGTTTCACATTATCACAATTCAATACAAGTCAACGTTCAACTACAACGATTCCATATAACGTTCAACAACGTTCCATAACGATCAATAACGTTCAACAACGGTGCGGCTTACATAGTTAATAATTAACAATGCGCTAACGGTGCGACTTATATAGTAAATAATGCACTAACGGTGCGACTTATATAATATGTAATGCGCTAACGGTGCGACTTATATAATAAATAATGCACTAACGGTGCGACTTACATCGTAAACAATGCGCTAACATGTCCACATCAACAATTCAATCACACAATCAATCAAATCAACAATCAACAGTTAAACAAACAAGTACACTTTTCAGCCCGAATCTCAATTGAGTAGGGAGGGTTTACGAAACTCACCTTATTCTTGATAGTTCAACAGCAAAGTAGAAGAGATTGATGTAGTCAACGATGACGAGTGAGTCAACTGACCACGTTACGTATTCCCTAATTTCAATGTTAATTGATTTATATTCGTGCTAAATTCCAAATATAGACATACAACTATAAGGTTATCT